>OZ034969.1:581493-1181493 GCA_964030785.1 Siderastrea siderea | reverse complement strand
CTTTATCATTTCTTAGATCGATTTCATAAGATTTTACAAAACCGTTTAAAGCTTTGTCGATTTGTTTAATTACGGTTCTAGGTGTAGGAACCGGTTTTCTTTTAACAGTTCTTGGTTTGTAATCATCCCTAAACTGCATTGGTGGAAGAATAATGTTTTCTTCGTACCGCTTGACCATATCTTTTACACTCTTACGAGGTGTGGGTACTGGTCTTCTTTTGATGTTTTCCTGCACATTGCTCTCAACACCTTTGGATTGCTTTAGAAGCGATTTGATCAGTTCAGATTTACTGAGTTTCTTCAGACTATCTTTATTCATATTAATACCTAATATATTATTTTTATATGATCTCATTATAGATACTATATCTATAGTGAAATATTTTTAAATAGTTTAGTGTGCGTTTTTAAATGGCTAATTTATAGGAGTCAACAAATCCCATAAGATCAAGTTGATAGCCTTTTAATTTGTTTATACGATCTGAACATTTATGGCATATTATACTCACTTCATAGTTAGAATACTCTCCAGTAATTAGTACATGTGTCGCCATTGAATGACAGTATTTACAAGTGCTTGATCTAAATTTCTTATCTATTTCATTATTGATTAATGCTATTTTTTGTTCTAATTTTATGAATTTCAACATATAATATTACTATATATTTTATTTTTTTAAATAATTATCAATGCGTTTGAATCAATTCAAGTGATCCAATTATGAATCCTTTTATGAATCCTTTGAACTATGTTATTTTTTAGAATTTTTTTGGTGCTTTTTTGTTTTCAAATGACAGGTTTTCCCAGCTAGTGTATAATTGCGACCTGTTTTACATATATTACAATACCATTCTACATTTAGCATGTATGTTGTTTTACGTTGTCTTCTCTCATCATCAGTGAATATTCTTGGTCTACCTCGACCTCTCTTTATATTTTGATTTTCCATATATTAATACTATATAATTTACTCTTTATAAGTTTTTGTGTATGAATTTTAAATGATTGCTTGTTGTTTCTATTGACTTGAATTTTCTGTAACAATATTTACATTTGATTCTTACACCCTGGAAATAAAGTATGATTTCTTTAATGATTTCATCATAATCGTTGCTGACTAATATTTTGTAATTGTTGTTTTCATATTCTTGGAGCATCATCTTCTGTTCTTCTGAAAGCTTACCATTACCAGTTGGTGTTTTAAATTCGATTGCAAAAGCTGTGTACTTCAAATGCATATTTCCAATGAATAGATCACAAGCTCCCTTCTGATAACCCATGTTGTATGATTTTATTCTCATGTTACCATTAATTTGGTTTTCACCTAATGTTGGGATTAGGATTGCTTTAGGATAATTGTTTCTAATAAAGTTGACTACCTTTTTATGTAAATCATATTCTGTGTTGATATTGAATGTCAGCATTTTGTATGGCCTGTTGTTGAATTCATACTTACCGGTTTTTCTGATTGATGGTAAAACCTTTTTTGTTACCCAACGTTTGAATTCTTTCGCTTTATCCATTTTGGATCTCAATATTAGGCTGTATAGTCCGGATTCATTTATATAAATAGTGTTTCCGGTGTTCCATGTTAAAGGTAACGATTCGTTACCCCTGGATTTGAGCCTCTTAAGTGAACATTTATCTTCAGAATCAACATGTTTGAAAATCGTGTTTCCGGTGTTCCCAGTCAGGGGGGACGAATCGTCCCCCCTGGATTTGAGCCTCTTAAGTGAACATTTATCTTCAGAATCAACATGTTTGAAAATTGCTTTCTTGGTATCTTCATATCCCAAAATGTCGGCAACAGTTTTACCACGGAACCATATGTCATCATCCTTTTTGATAATATTCAGTTTTTTTCCTTCATAAGTGAAAATTTCCATATGTATCTATTAATGCTATATATTATTTTCTGTTTAAATAAGATAGCCAGAAACAATTATATTTTTGGCTACCAAAAGCAAATAAACAGTATATACTGTATCAATCGATATAATATATGTTAGATAATATTTGCTTAAATCATTTTATATATCCTTCAAGTCCTTGAACGGTATCCAACTGTTGAATTCATCACTATACCCCTTCCACTTAACCAAAGCTTGCTTCTTTTTATAATCCCTCCGAATGACTTTATCGATTCTGAATACCTCTTGTGTAGCTTTAAGCAATTCGGGTTCATAGAAACTCCCTTGAATGTCTTCATCTCTGAGATCCTTTAGTTTGTATGTGATTGGATTGGTGTATTGGATTTCATCAACTGTGAAAACTTCCTCAGACCAATTTGGTGTATAGCCCTTATCAAACACATTCCGTTTATACTTACTTATTCTAACCTTATCACCAACTTTGAATTTCGGTTTCTGTTTTGATGTTTCCATATCACCATATAGATTAAAGTAGACAGTTCCTTCATTCTTCTTTTTACTGGCTTCCGTTGGTGTCATCTTCGTGCTTGAATGTTTTGTATTATTGTATTCTTTCACTAATTTTGGTAACATATCAAGATACTTTGTATTACCTTTAACAGTAAACTGTTTCCACATCTTGGTTTTAATTGTTCTGTTCCATCTTTCACAAACTGAAGACTTTTCCTCATTCTCAGTTGAGTACAGGGTTATTTTATTCTTATCAAGTAGTTCCTTAACATGTTTGTTGTAATACTCTTTGCCTTTGTCTGTCCATAAATATTCCGGTTTTCTACCTTCTTTGAATATTGTTTTGAATGCATTCATAACGGTTTCACCCTTTTTATCTTTTAATGGGACGATCCAACCATATTTAGAGAATACATCTAAAACCATAAGAAGATATCTGTAGCCAGCATTCCATCGACTGAATTTTTGCATCTCAACGATATCTGAACACCATGTCTCGTCAATATGATTTACAATTACCCGCCGCCGAGTAAAGTTACGTTTTATCGGTTTATGAAGCTCATCAGCTAATTTTTCTTGCCAGTTTTCTTCACTCGACGGCCTTTCCCGTTTTTTGTCTTCCTTTGTTTTACACCAAGACCTAGTTTTTGTTTTGTGTTGATTAGAAATCGTGCTGTTTGTCCCCATTTTGGCATCTGTCTATAAGGTATTTTATCCAATGACTTGACCATTACTTTGTCACATTCACCTTTGTCCTTCCCCATGTCATAACAAATATCATGATGAGCTGATATTCTATCAACTTCATTGTAAGGTTGTACGTGCCACTTGGTGACCTCTCCAGTGTTTTTATCGTACTCTAACTGTTTATCTAGAGGGTTATATGCCCCCATGTATTTATACTTTCCAGGAGTCCATCCAGCTTTTGGTCTTGGTAATTTACCAATTAGTTTATGTATATCTAAACTACCACCATCCAAATCCTTTCTGTCAGTTTTATACTTTTTGTTTGGCCTAATTTTAGTAGATAATTGATTAAGAGCTTGACTTCCAACATTCTGAATCATTGGATTTAACTTATCCAGAGTATAATCGATAGCCTTTTTCTGCAGTTTTGGGTTTCTCAAGGCTTCTGATCCATAATATCGACCCATTTCAACAGCCTTTTTTCCCAACCAAGGAATACCGTGGTGAATCAATAAATCAGTACCAGTCGATGCTACTGTATTTAGTAAGCCCGCCCCTTTCGACGGGCTGACCCGTTTCCCTGGTTTTGTTTCACAAATTGAGTTTTAGTTGAATGACACCTGATGCATGTCGATTTCATCATTAATCTGTTATTCTTGGTTCTAACGTAATGTTCAGAACCTGGTACTGAATTTGTCAGCTTCCTTTCTCGTACACAATAACTTTTAACCATTATATATAATATGATTACATATTTTTGAAATACCGTTCTAGAAACCTCTCATTCTTCATTGTATCATATATATCAAATACCTGAAGCAGATCAAAATATGATTTACCATTATTAATCTCATTTAAAAAGTATAAACAGAAGTAACCGCATGTTGTCGTTAGTAAATTTTGTATTTGATTGTTCTGATGAAGCAATGTTAAATTCTTTTTTCTCGCATGATTGACAATTTCTTGGAAGGGAGGCAAACCAAAGCTATCAAAGTAATTGATGACTTTATCCTTAACATAAGTAGCCACCCAATGACTCCCTGGCATATAACTCGGTTCAAGATTGTAAATGAATAATGCTTGTTGATGATCGTGAGGAACATTTTCATCTCTTGACAATACATCATTAATTGGAATATTCAGATACTTACACCATTTTATTAAATCATAATTTGACATAGGAATGTTTTTATGGAATTTTGGTTTTACAATAGAATATTTAGAAGAGGGACGTTTTTGAACGGCGAGTTCTTGCCTAATAGTAGACCTTCGCCCTTTTTTTGAGATTTTTTTTTTTTTTAGTCCCCATACCGATTGTATCGTCTGGCCAATTTCCGTAAAAAGGCGGTGTTCTATAAGTGTTGGTCATCAAACCACCATCCTGTTCTGGTATAGATCTGGGTGGTCTTTGTTTAGGTCGTCCCATCTGAGGAGCTCCTTTACCAGTCATCTTCTTTATTGCCTCAATAGCTAAAGGGACTCCAATTGATGCAAGGAGAGTCCCTAAGAACCCACCTGTTTGTACTTTTGTCGGTTTTATATGAACACCAGAGCCTGTTTGTAGAGCATTTAATATATCCTTCTTTTGTTTTGTTGTCAAAAGATGTTTATATGTTATCAACTGATCGATTTTATTTTGTGGTATGAGAAACCCACCAGTTTGTAAACCTTTTCCAGATATCTTCTTAACAATCTGAGATGCTCCTTCAGATGCTAAACCTGCCAAAGCTGACAATCCAATAGTCTTGGCAATTGTTGGAGCGAAAGTTCTTCCAAGCGACAGAACTGTAGAGAGGAGTGATCCACCAACTTGCTTTCGAATGTTTGTTTTGGCTAGTTTGATGTCCATTCCTTTTCTCAATTTTCTATTTTTATTCAATCGCTTAACTATATTCTGAGGTACGTATAGAGTGTCATTCCCAGATAGAGAGTCCTTTGTCAGTCTCAAAATGATAGTTTCTCTTTTATGATACGCGTTACTAAGATTCTTTTTCTGGTTTGGTGATAAACTAACTTTAATTTCGTATAGTTGTGTCATATATTATATGTTAGATAAATTCTATTTTAAAAAACATATTCATTTAAATTTTCATCGATGTAAAACTTATTTATTTAAACTATCATCAATTCGTTTCCAACTGTCTTTACTACAACCTCACTCTCGTAAAATACGATGCTATGAGCTCGGACGTTTGCTGCTGGGGCTACATTGAGACGATAATGGAGAATCAACTGTTTAGGATCTCTCGTCACTACCTCTTTCTGATATGACAAATCGAAATACAATAATCCATACAAACTAGTGAAATTGGATACATTAAGCTGTGTTCCTGAATTGTAATCGTTCTTACGAAATGCATATGACATGAGATCATTAAATATCCGTATTTTAGAGTCACTATCATATTCGAGCTCTGGGTAAAATGTATTGTTTCCATACTCTAAACGACAACTCGAGAGAGAGCTATTAGCGTCAGCTGCATTCAACTTGAAAGTGTCAAACAAATACGGACTCCTCTCTGCTTCATCAGCATTTGGTGCGTCTGTCCTCTGGAGATATATAAAAACATGTTTAACGTCATCGATAGCCGGGCTGATTTGAAACATATTCTGAATAGCTCTGGTATTTGCTGACTGATTGTAGAGATCTCGCATATATGTCCAGGTTGTTGGCTTAAGAAACTCTGAAACGAAATTACTATACATGCTGTCTTTTGGGATTAATCTAGGGAGCCAAAGATACAATCTCTTTACTACAACACGACCACCGTCTGTGCCATTTGCCATGTGAATCAGTTCACTGTCTTCGTTAAATGTAAGTTCAATTGTGAGCTGCATCGGAGGCAACATTTTTCTTTCTAGCTCTTGAAAAAAGCTGTATCTGTTTAAGGGAATCATTTCGTTAATACTCTTAGCTCCTCCACCGCCGTTATTCTGATGAGCCTGGGTTAAAATGCGACGGGCTTCGAAACCTGTATTAGTAGCTGCTGATGTTCCATCAGTATCAAGATACCAGAACGAATTCTTCCCAACAGATCTACTAAAATCATCACTGTATTCAAGGAGATTTTTGACATTCGTTATTCGATGCAAATTATCACTCTCGTATACTATTTTACCAGACGATTTAATAACCATATGTCTGATTAGACTGTGAGATCCGTTTATCATAGTGATGCGATCCGCTTGAGCATATCCAACACCATCTGCCCTTTTTTGAAGCTCTTTAGTTACTTCGAAATACCCATTAAAAAAATCGAACATAGTCGACCTATCGTTAATTGTGAATCTGTAACCTGTCTTTTTCTGGCTTTGATTGTTAGCAGGTTGCTCAATGACATTATCCAAATGGAAACGAACGTATTCATATCGTTGTAGATTTTCATTTGTTCTGAAACTCATTTATATGAGTAGTTTAGATAAAATTCACTTTTTAATAACCAGTACCAGATATAAGTCTATTCAGAATCATGTTGTAGTCTTCTTGTTTTGGTTTAGTAGGTTTGGTTGGTTTCATTGATTGTTTAGTTGAACCATGTAATTTTCTCATAATAAGCTCTCCGCTTTTTTCAGCTGCTTTTTTTCCCAGTTTGTCTCCAGCATGTGAAATACCAGATTCTAGTGCTTTTTTGGCAAAAGGTTTTAAAACCATTTCTGGAACTTTACTTAACACCCTTCCAACTGGTTTGAATATGTTATCAACAATAATCCCAGATCCTTTATGCTTATACACAAAACGACCTAGTTTCGGGTGATAAATTCGCTTGTATTCATACGACGACATATATAACTATTAGTTAGATTAATCTCTCTTCTCTCTTAAAATCAAACTGAATGAAGTGTCACTATGATTAAGATCGATGATTCTCCTCTTACCATCTGTTATATAAATCCGAATTTTATTAATTGTATTTTTATTACACGGGTTGTACTGAACTCGTCTTGGCTCTTGTGTGAAACTATAACTCGGTGTCAAAGTACTAGTACTGAAACTATATATAATATCTGACTCTTCACCATCGACAAGACTATCACTTATCAAATCACAATGAATATTCAATATTTCTCTGTCTTGTGAGAGATTAGGAATGTAATCTCCAACATTTACACTACTTGTTAGAATCTTTTTATTGAAACCAATAAGATCATTAAAATTACTTTGAGTAAGATCTAATCTGTAATTTGAGGCTAGTGTTATTATTGCCCTGAATACAGTATCGTTAAACTCCAGAGTGATTGGATATTGAGGGTTTGATGAGGTTCCTGTTTTTGTTTTTTCTTTGATTAAATTGTCAAAATCAATGTAATTCCATACTCCTGGGTTGAATATAATTTCCGTCCAATTAGTACCACTATCAGACGAATATCTTATTTTCTGATTATCAAGTTCACTTGTCACATTAAACCAAGTAAATGACATCGAAATGATTCGGTCTAGGCCGATTTCATATTGTCTGTTTGAATCTAGTATTACCGGATTACTGTATTTGATTGTGAAATCCGATGGTTTATTACCATTTTGGTTTTTTACTGTATGACTGGATAATACAAGTTGTCTATTCATTTATATGATTAGTTTAGACTAAAATAGTTTTTGTATATTTTGTTGTATTGTGGCTTATTGAGTATTGAATTTCTCAACAAGATGTCGAGAAGAGCGACGCCTGTATTCCGTAGTTCGATGCTATTGTTACCAGCAACCTTTGATCCGATAATCAGTTCCAGTTTTTTCATCATTTCTGTCGGATTATTGAAAAACATTACCTGTCCACCTCTTTTTGTTTTTTTCTTCAAACCAGATCCTTTAATAGATTTGAGTTTTTGGAGTTTTTGTTGATGGTAATTCATATAATCAGTCAGAACCTTTCTTGTATCTTGAAGAATTTTTCTTCGATATTGAGCCTCAGCTTCAGTCATTAAACCCCTATTTAATTTTTTAGTGATATCACTCCAATAACCATTTAGTTGTTGCCGTTTCTCTTTAGCCTTTTTAAGGGTTTTGGTAAGATAAGATTTCCTCTTTTTGTCATTCATATCTTCTTGCTGAAGTTGTAATTCAATATCATCATAGTTAGGAATTTGAAGTTCATCTAAAGCTTGATTTATTCTATCCTCTTCAAGAATTTCGTAATCTGGTACTTCTTCTTCTTCGTATTCAGGTGGAAGATCTTCTGGTTCATACATGTATTCTGGATCTATATACATTTGTTTTTTACCTGATGCTAAATCCTCAAGGACATCTTCATAAGATGGAGGTTTTGGAACCAATTGTTTGTCATTTTGTGGTAGAACAGGTTGATCAAACAAATCGTCCAATCCATAATCAGGCACTTCATCATCAATAGCTATTCCATAATCTGGAACAGGTCGCTTTTTCTTTACCAATCTTCTCAACGGTGCTTTTGGGGCTGTAAGTTCCTTTAACTCAGATGTTATAGGTTTGAAAAGTTTCTCTGCCTCGACTTCACCCATTTGATCAGATATCTTTTTTTGTTTTATTGTATCTCTTACTGTGTTAATCTTTTTACCAAGCTCGGATCGTTTCTCAGCCATTTCTTTCCATTTGAGTAAACTCATTATATCATTTGTTTACATAAAATTTCGTATTTTGTTCGGAAAAATTAGGGTTATCATATATAAAAACGCTCGCATAGCGTGTCGCATAGCGTGTCGCTATGCAATAAAATTGTATAACATAATATCATATGAAGATTCAAAATTACGACATCCAAGATGATGACAATGACGATTTTGTTCAATTAAAGAGTTTCATGCCAAACCGATGTTTTAGGATGCTTATTTGTGCTCCATCTGGTGGTAGTAAAACAAACCTTCTGCTGGATATGATCTACAGACTCTTATACTTTGACAAGATATACCTTTATGCTCGAAATCTCTCCCAAAGCAAATATAAGCATCTGCTGAAATTTCTTGAACCAATATCAAAAGATGTCGGTTATGACGTGATAGAAGCAAGTAACGATGAAATCATCCCTCTCACAGATTTGTCTGATGAAAACCAAAAATTAATCATATTTGATGACTATTTGAATACAGGTAAGAAAAATGACGAACGGATACGAGACTACTTCACCAATTCAAGAAATAAAAATTGTTGTTGTATATATTTGAGTCAAAGCTATTACGGAACCGATAAAACAATAAGACTGAATAGTTCACATTTTTGTGTTTTTGATTTTCCTTCTATAAACGAGCAATCCATGATTTGCCGAGAACTGAACATAAATAAATCAGATTATCAGAAAGCTACTAAGGATCCATATAGTTTTTTGTATGTTGATAAGGTCAAAAAAAAGGTAGCCCGAAATTTCGACGAAAAAATCTAAACTAATATTATATGAGTTATACAAACGGTATTCTTAATCATGATGATTCTCAAGGACTAAGTAAAATAGGTTTAAGAGGTTTACCTGGTATTGGATTTAAATTAGATGCTAATAATGATTATGATATGCAAAACAAAAAACTGGTTAATGTAAAACAGGGAACTAATAATAATGACGTGGTTACAAAATCTTATCTTGATTCAGAGATAGCCAATATTCCAAGTGTGGATACATCTCAATTCATGCTAAAAGCAGGTGATACGATGACAGGGTCACTCATTGTCCCAAAAGACAATTATCCAGTTCATGGTAATCTCAACAAGGTTATCAGTTATGAATCGCAAAGAGAGATATTCTTGTCAAAGAAGGAAGGAGGTCGAATGGAGCAACATATTGACATGAACAATAATTTCATCACAAATGTGAAAGATCCAGTTAATTCAGACCATTGTGTTAATAAAAAGTATGTCGAAAATCAGCTTGAAAAAAAACTGGATAAAGGATCTGATATTGATATGAAAAATAATTCAATTATCAATCTTGATCTTCCATCAAACCAAAGAGACGCCGCATGTGTCGAGTTTGTTAACAACAGAATTGATGACATGACACAAAAAAAGTTTCTCAAAGTTGATGGCACCAACAATATGACTGGAAACTTGAATTTAAATAACAATAAAATTATTAACTTACAAACCGATTACAGAGATTCAAAATCCGCAGTTAATGTTGATTTTGTGCAAGAGGAAATAAAAGATTTGAGAAATCTTGTCACTCAAAAAATTCGTGAATCTCAGATCAATAACTCAGGACAAAAACGAGACGCCTTCAGATACTTGATGGAAGACACTGATGAATCTTCGAGTGAAAACAATATCGAGGTTTTGGGTATTGTCGATTTTCCCAATTCTCCACATCAAATTAATAAAAAAGCTTACCAACTTAAACTCTTGTTTGAAAAAAGCTCACCCTTCCAGTACCGCTCACGTCTTGGTTTTAACTTATATAAACTTCCAGTGGGGTATTACACAATGGTCGTTGAATGGTTCCCGCCGGAAATGAATGAGATAAGTGTAACAGCTCAAGGAACAACGATTTCAATTTCTGATGAAACAACCAAAACATTCGAGAAGTACACCAAAACAGTTATCCATTTTCACAGATGGGGTAGCTCACCCCCACAATTTATATATCTCGATCTGCACGGTACAGTCAGTAAGCAATCGTTATTAACAATTGGACATTTAATTGTCTATGGTGTTAAAGAAACAATTTCAAATGTTGACCCAAGTGTCTATGACACCGCTTTTGTTATTGAAAATGGCAAGATGGTAATGGAAACGGATTTGTCTTTAAACGGGCACCAACTACGCTCTTCCATTCACCACATAAACGGTTTTTTAAATTCGACAAAAGGGAACAAAAATTTTGTTTTAAATGGCGCCGAAATAATTTCATTGCCAGGTGAAGCGATTTTGAAAAATATTGATATATATTGTACGCGTCCAATCACTTCTTCTTCTTCTCATGTCACTGTACATAGACACAAAAAAATATCTTTGAAACTCAAAACATCTTTACGGAATTTTTTTACTGGAACTCTAAGCTCTTCAAGAAATTTTACCTCAAAAAAAAGTGGGTGGTATCAGACAATAAACCTAAATTCTTTCCAAATGCCTTCGTCCGGGATTTTGGCTTTTGAACTAAATATGAATGATGATATTTGGAAAAGTTACAACGCAATTATACTTCGTATCGAGTATCAAACAAGTGCGTGATAACTTTCCACAAAAATTTTCATTTATTATATAGCACAATGCAGGATATCCATCTGATTGGAGCATGGAATGCTTTTTAGAATATATTATTATCCCAAAAGAAATAATGAGGATTCCGAAGAAGATAATGAATAATCTAACTTTATAATATAATGAGAACAGCTATTTTAATCAACGAAATTATTGAGAATATAGAAAAAATAGTTCGAAACATCAGAAAATTATACATCAGTATTAAGAAATCGTTCAAAAAGGAAAAAAATGTAACCATATAATATATATGGATAGACGTGAAAGCATATTCAATTGGAACCATGTTTCAGAAAATTTAACGGAAGATCAAATATCTGAGTTGAAAGCATTGTACAAATTCTATCATAAAAAATATTGGCTTGCAAAAATGACATTTAAATATTACAAAAAGGCAGAACTTGCATGTAATATTGGATCTGTTTTTTTGATAGTAACTGGGACTGTAGTTGGTGGTGTAACACTAAACCCTATTCCTCTTGGAGTGATATCCGGTTCTGGGCTCTTGCTTAAATCATATTCAGAGGCTAAAAATTATAAAAGGAAGATTGAGATGTCAAAATTCGCATACACTTCGTACGAAAAAGTTTTAACACATTTGCGATCTTTTATGAGAGGACTGGAATATAATGACAAAGAATTTATTGATTTTGTCAAAATTCTAGATGATATAATAGTAGATATGTGTCCGTTAACTGACAAATTTGAAAAGAAATATAATAAGGTATTCATCCAATAATAGATTTTATTTTATCACCGATTAGAGACATAATACTAGCCCAATATTTATTATAAAAAGCTAAAGTTTTTTTCGATTTACTAATTGGAATTTGTTTATGAGGTATCCCCATCATCTTGAATATCTTTATCATAATAAAATTAACGCTAATCATTCTTTTCCTTGTACCATTAACTTCATTAAGAACCTTACCGATCTCTGTAAACACTCTATCGATCTTATATTTCTGACAGTTTGATATTTTAATGTTATATTTTTCTTCAATATCGAGTAATATGTTGCTGATGTGGTACTCTCGATGGTAAACAGATTTTCTAATAAATTTATGTCTATTTTCATAAAAATTAACATATTCTTTCACATAATTATATCCTTGAACAATACCACAACTTAGACAGGCTAACATCCCATCGTCATTAATAATATACTGATTATCACAGCATTCATCATATTTCGGTTTTTCATTAGAATCTTCCAATTTTTGGTCACAAAAAGGACAAACAACTTCTGATTCTTTCAGTTCATCGTGTATATCTTTATTACAATTCATTCTATACTATTATATAAGATATTATTTTTATATACTTTACAAACATGACGTCACGCCACAGCTGTGGCGTTTTGTGGTTGACCGAGATCATACGATCGTCTCATGACATTGACACAATAGCTATTAGTAATGACGTCACGCCACAGCTGTGGCGTTCTGTGGTTGAATTGTTTGTATATGAGATTATATTTTATGTACTTACAAACATGACGTCACGCCACAGCTGTGGCGTTTTGTGGTTGACCGAGATCATGTCATTGACACAATAGCTATTAGTAATGACGTCACGACACAGCTGTGTCGGCCTCCATACAAGTTGCGCAAACACAGTCTGCTTTTCTGTTCACTACAAACTTTACTGACAAACTTTACTGACAAACTTTACTGACAAACTTTACTGACAAACTTTACTGACAAACTTTACTGACAAACTTTACTGACAAACTTTACTGACAAACTTTACTGACAAACTTTACTTCAAATACAAGTTCATCTGATATTACATGACAATCTGATGACTCATCGGGAAAGTCCCATTTCATCATAAACTTCCTGTTTTCGCCAGACATGTCCAGACTTGTTTCTGAGAAAAACTTCCTGCTTTTCCGAGAAAGACTTCCTGCAGTTATTGGTCACGTGATGGAAGAATGCGTTGGATACATCATGAGATAAAACATATAGTATCCAAAAAATGATCTCGATAAAATGATCTCGATGAAATAAAACATATAGTTATCCAAAAAATGATCTCCATCTGATGGAATAGTAGTTATAGAGTTGGCGTTGTTCAAGATCAGTTTTGAAAAAACTGGTCTCGAACCGCCAACTCTATAACTACTAAGATAACTTGGATCTTCTTTTGCTGTAATAAGCGTTTGATCTCCTTTGCTTGGGCCTTGTTTGCTTTAAACGTGACATTGACAGGAACATTTATTCCACCTCCAACACGCCAGCGTCCTTTGGTGTCATCACATGGTTCTCCGGTGACAGTGCTACAAGGTAAGACACAGCGAAATATAATTATCCCTAGTTTAATCTGCCACTACGCTAAAAAATATCGCACTAACTTGTCGCCACCTATGATCGATTAAAACTTACCACAAAATTTCACATGTTAAAGGCCAGAGCACTGAAACAACCTCTTTTTGAAGATGTCCAAGTTGACCTCGCTCGGAGTCAACAACCTTGAGTGCGCGCCCATAATCCCCGATCTTCTTGACAGCAGTAAATATGTCGCCAGTTTCTACTTTTAAGAGACACTCGTGATACCCTTTAACTTGACATCTTATCAAAACTTTGAGTTCGATCTCGCTGCAATTAGACTTGGAATAACCGGTCGCCATTGTCACCGCCAGGTAAAAGACGACAAGAACACGTGCAATTTAAAATACGTCCTCTCCGAGGGTGGTTCTGGTTTGACAAGGGACAGCTCAAATGCATTATATGTACAATAATACAATTGCAATTGAAAATGTTAGTTTCCTGCTCCGGAAACATTATAGTCAAAAGGGTTCTAATTTCCAAACTTGGAGCGCAAATAAAATTTAAAAGCGTGAAATATTTCGTCTGGTATCATCCAGACTTATGAATTTTATTTGCGCTCCGAGGTTAGAAATTAGAAACCCTTTAAACTATAGACCACTATAATAATACAATAATTGTTCATGCGCGTTGTCGGCCCGGGGTTTTCCGTCTCTATTTTCTGTCTTCTACTTCAACCCTTGCCGGCCAGTGCTTGTTGTCAACGTGAAAAACTGCTACGAATTGAGTGATATTTACGTTTATTAATGTTTGTTTGAACGAAATGTTAAACTGGGGTTCAAAAATAGCATGGCTTCTGTGGTACGCATATTTTCAGTAGCAGTTTATGAAAACAAAAACATAGTGATTATATTTCTAATTAAGAGTAAACAAATGTTAAAACTTTTAGCCAAATTTAAAGAAGAGAGTATTGAAGATTTAGGCAGAGCAATTTAACAGCCAATTATCAGACCCCCCTCCATGCCTGACATAAATAGCATGTTTCCTTCTACCGTCGAAGAAAATTTGTGAAAACCAAGATAATTTCACAGAGTGTACTGATAAGTGAAAGCGCCACCATTCCCAATTTTCTCATTATTCTTGTTTATATCATTTTAAAACAATTCTAGTTGTGTCAGTTTATCCTGAATATATGGGGATCGACAAGCGGGGTGTTCCAAGAGGAAAGTGCACTGAGTGTGAGTGCGAGGAGTTTGAGAGTGTCAACAGCATTGCTTGTGAGTACTGTGGCCACCCACCTGTCAAACATGAGAATCAGAGAGAAGATCTATCACCTCCGGCTAAGAAAAGATTGGTGTCGGTGGCAAATAATATATCACTGCCACTCTGCGACTCAGCTCAAGTAACCTCCGATTCTTCAACACCAGCTCTTGATTTATCAATAGCAGTCATCGAATCAAATGGTGCGGTTTCTGGTTTGTTAAAGCAAGGCTGCGATTCAGCACATACCATTTCCAATTCTTTGGTACCAGCCGGCCTGTCAGAGGAGGTCTGTGATTCATCTAATTCAGCTTCTAATCCTGAAGTAGCCATTTCTGATTCCACAGCTGGCTTGCCAGATGAGGTCTGCGATTCATCTAATTCAGCTTCCGATACTGAAGTAGCCATTTCTGATTCCACAGCTTCAGTCTCGCATCCATTAACCATATCACAAACCTCGTTAGAGTATCCATTGGCAGCCAAAAACGTATTATCATTTTTGAAGAAAATTTCAAAAGAGGAAGGAGACTTGTCAACCTCGGTCTCAAGATACCAACTGACGATCACAGAGGAAGGCAAACTTAAGGTTACTTGTAAAGTATGTAGAAAAGATGTTTCGGCCGGTGACACAAAGCACAGTCGTGTGCAGAATTTGAAGGTTCATTTGGACAGCCGGGAGCATCAACTGCAGCTTGCAATTCTGGAGAATGAACAGAGCCACCCAGCTTCCATTACAGTATCTTTCCGCGAGATTGAACAAGCATTTCCACGCGTGTTCCTCTTGACGCACAAAGGAGCTTTCTGTCGTGTCTGCGGCAATACCACTATATCCCTGGCTGGTCAACGTAATCCTCTTGGAAATGCCAAACAACACGTCGAAAGCAAAGCACACAAAGCAAAGATGCAAGGGAGTTCAACAGTGAGCAGCAAAGATATTTCTTCGTATTTCCGAGCACCTACGCAGAAGAAGTGACAGGAAAGTAACGCTCAAGCCCCATCTAAGCCATCATTATGCCATGGGTTCTATTGCGAAGACTACACTTTAACAGTAAAAGGAGAAAACATTCAAACAAAACCAAAGTTATTGCTTAATGATTCCAAACCTGGAACCGATGAAGGAAAACAGTCGTGGTATCCAGAGCCGTTCTACTCGTTTGAGAGTACTGACACTTCAAGTGGCTCGTCAACAGAAATTAGGGGAACTTTTCGCAGTTCACAATGCAAACGTGTTTCTTGTAAGTTTATCAGCGCTGATGGAATGTGTTCTAGCTGTGCCAACATTCCAAACTTGCCATCTTTTCGAAAGCGCCTTCTTTTAAGAAGTGAGAAAACTACGGATACTGGAAAACGAGACCTGAGTTGCGTCCGAAATGAGTACCTTACCACTGAAGAAATGGCTGAAAAGGTAACGCAACAAAAAGAAAAACTCGACAGCTTAGAGTCAAAACTCTTTTTCGAAGCTTCCAAGAATTTGCGACTCAAAATGCGCCTGAGAAATCTTAAAGAAAAGCTAGAAGAATATGCTAAACGTGGGTCCATGAAAGCTATTTGCCATAATCTTGAAAAAGCCTCTGAACAAGGGTTATTCAAAGACAGAACAGTTCTCATGGATTTCTTGACCACCATCTCTAAGAACTTGCACGTGAAAAAGCAAGGGAAACGTTATAAGGCCTCCACGAAGCTATTCTTTGAAGTCGTTCTTATCTGGGGTGGTCCCAGATTAGCCACATTTGTTGCAACGAATCTGTTTGGTCCTGAGATACACTCACTTTACAGATGGCGTAATCGTGACTGTACTACATTAGAAGGGGGGATTAATCGTGGTGACATGTCAAAGATTGCTCTCATCTACAGTGAATCAATTGCTAAACAGTTTAAGAACAGTGGAAGCTTAGTTCCAGTTCTGGCTGCAGAAGATGAAACGGCTATTATCAGCAAAGTTATGTACAGTCAGAAAAAGGACGAGCTGTTGGGGTTTTGTGGTGTGAAAGGTCCAAACCATCAGTGTCTTGATCACTTTACAATCAAAGTTGGAGAGGGGGAGGAAGGCTACAACACCATTTTTAGCGCCTTCAGAAACAACGTGATCGGTAATTATGCTAGAGCAATCATTCTCAACCCATTAGCACCGAATCTTCCACGCCTTCCTATTCTGGTTATGGCAACTTGCAATTGTTTCAATGCAGACTTTGTTTATCGACAATGGCAAGAAATTGAACGATTGTTTGAGAATGAACTGGAAGCAACTTTGGGTCCTCTTATTGGTCACAGCTCCGACGGTGATTCACGTCGCCGAAAGCTTATGCTTCAGCTTATGAGATCAAAAGAAGGACTCCGTTTTCAGCCAATCCCACATGATTTAGGTTTTGTCCTTAGTTGCCGCAAGGAGCTTAAGGGTCATACATACGTTCTTCGAGATTTAGGCGACCAGGACTATATTCACAACCATAAAAAACTGTTAAATCCCTTGGATCACAGTTCAAGGGTTTTAATGATGGGAAACAACACAGTGCATATGAACCACCTGCAGCTTGTGTATGACACCTTTTCGCACCACGATCACGGACTGGGGCTGGATGATGTCAATCGTAGGGATAGACAAAACTGGCGTTCAGTCCAAAAGTTGACGCTTCTTCGCGTGCAGAATTCTTTGCAGAGGTTGATTGACGGTGACGAGGAAGGTCGGCGCCCTGATCCTTCACTGAACGGAACTCTTACGTACCTGAAAGTCATTTGGTATTATGTTGAGATTTTTTGCAGCAAAGTAAGAACTCTTTATCAAAGAATTGTCTCAGCCGCGCTTGTTGTGCATTTCTTGGGTATTTGGAACAATTTTGTTCTGAGAGATCCCAGACTGACACTCAAGAAGAATTTCATTAGTAGAGAGACTTATCAGGACACCATCATTTCATGCCATTTTGCTGTCATCTTAATAAGCTACATGGGTGACAACTTTGCCGATGTCGACTGTCGCCTTGATCTCACGGGGTCGGATAACGTTGAATCGGAGTGACAACGGGCAATGGGTGGGAAACCACCATAACTACCACTACGGTGAGTTGCAGTCGAACGTTTCACACATGATCCGCTTGGAACAGATTAAGACTGATCCTGAGGCACACGAGTTCGCAAAGCCACACCCCAAACAAGACTGTATTTGGAATTCACCGTATCCTCCAGAAGAGTTTGCAGCGTCTTTGAGAGATTATCCTGCACATGGAGAGCAAATACAGGCTTGGAAAGAGGGTATTCACTTGGCTCGAAAACTGGCTGTGAAGGTTGGAATGGGTCCAGCAAACTACAGAGAAGGGAATGAAGAAGATAACGACAGCGATGATGGAGGTGACGATGGTCCAGATAGTGACGATGACAGTAGTGATGACAGCGCTTCTTGGTTCTATAAACCATTCAAGTATGCCGGAAACAGGATGCTTAATGAAGGGGCGGAGGATGAAGATGAGGCGGATCCAATTCCAACTGATGAAACTGAGATTGGAAATCCTGAAATAAGGCTTTCCGAAGATGCAAGGCTTTAATGTGAAGATTCTGCTGTAGGACAAACGATGATGTCTACATTTACCGAGAATGTTTTAAATGCAGAGGTAAACACAGAGGGAGCACCCAAATCGACAGTTAGTAGCTGTGTGACTGTTCCTGGTAGGAATCAAACTATCTATAAGTCGACGCTAGTCGCTCAACTGAATCAAGATCCCAATCTTTCGCATGACAGGTTAACGAGAGTACGTCAGAGGCAAGAGTACCAAGTTGTCGAGGAGACTGTGCCAGCCAACGCGTCGATGGTGTCTTTGTTTGATGACTATGCAGTGGTGGACAGGCGAAAATCTGGATATCTCGTTGGAAATCTCGTTCGTTTAACTCACAAAGGAACTCGTGGAAGCCAGGATTATAAAAGACCAGTCAGTTACAACGATGATCGGGGAAAAGATATCACTGCTTTTCTTCAAATCTACCCAAGGTTAGATCATGAGCTATAGGAAACATGGAGTTCGAATCGAAAGTTGTTTCAAGGAAACAGCGCTGAAAGATGTCGAAGCTTCAATAAAATTATCACGTTACCGTTAGTTCTGTTGTTCTGTGTCTTTGATTTCTACATCATCTTCTGCAAATATCCCTGTTTCTCCCCGATTCTCTGCTGAGTTCGATGGTAGATGCTTAAACCACCCGCCATTTTGAAATTCCCTCAGTCCCAGTTCTACCCAGCTAACTGGAAATAAACCGCTCCTGTGAAGCCACTGGGTAGGAAGCACTTGGGCCGTTGCTAGGAGATTTGTGCCATTAGCCAATCGTAGGGCCGAAAAGACAATTGCTATTGTTTTTCAAATTCGTCTTTAGCTGGTAAGAGCAAAAATAACTTTCCAGTCCCCTGCTAGCAAACATATGTGAGAAAAAGTCGACTCTCCCCACAAGGCAATAGTCGGAAACGGAAATAAAATTTTCTTGTCGGGTCTTTTCTGGGAAACTTTTAGGGAACAGTATTATATTGCATTTGCCGAAATTCGGAGCAGCTGTTGTCTCCCCGAAGAAGCTAGCAGTCACAAAAACAACATACAACATACATGTATTTGTTTGGCCGAAAACAAAAAGCATTAATTTTACCATAGAACACAAGTTGAAGGTTACATTCCGGGGACGAAAACAGAAGAAACATTATTTTATAGCCGAGCGCCGAAAGCGAACATTTTGTTTCGTCTCGCTCTCCGCGCTTGGCTAAATAAACGCTTGTAAGGTCTTGTAATGCAGGCTATCCGAACAGACAGTTTCACTGAAACCATCTGTTCTTGCAACTGCTGATATTAGGTAGGTGAATTGTCTTAGCTGGGGCAATTGTTTTTCCTCCCTCGTAGTTAACCCGTCTTTTCTTCGCTACAATCGTTCCCGGGAAAGCGGCTCTCAAAAGACTTCCAAAATTGTTTTTGTTTATGTCTCTGGCAATGTTCCTCGACCTTAACATGAAAACAAAGTTTTTGTAGGCTTCGTCCACACTAATTCCATGATTTCCCGGCTGATCGGAACAGTTTTCCTTCTCGACAACGCAAAATAATTCTCGCAATATAAAATGGACGTTGAGGTTTTGATCAGCGAGTACACAGGCTCGATTCGTTTCGAAAACGGGAAATAAACCCGAAAGTAAATATCTCCTTCAAACTGTAAGCGTAAACTAAAGTTAATAATCAAATACGAAAGAACTGGCCACTGATGCGATCTGGGTTTCAACTAAAAATGAATTTAAGTTTCGCAATTTGATTCTACTTTTTGAATCTCCGAGAAAACCCCTGAAAGAAGAACCAAGATAGAACCTAATTTGAATTGCAAATTTTAATCCGTTGCACGACGACCTTCCATATATGGAAGTCCGTCGTGCAATGTTCTTACGAGCTCGTGACGATAGCCTGGCAAAGATAGCCTACCCACTCGCTTTAAGGGTTTTTGGTAAGCTGATTAGAACTGGGACTGAGTGAATTTCAAAATGGCGGGCGGTTTAAGCATCTACCATCGAACTCAGCCGCTGAGAGAATCGGGGAGAAATAGGGATATTTGCAGAAGATGATGTAGAAATCAAAGACACAGAACAACAGAACTAACGGTAAGATGATAATTTTATTGGAGTCTCAACATCTTTCAGCGCTGTTTCCTTGAAACAACTTTCGATTCGAACTCCATGTTTCCTATAGCTCATGGTTAGATGTCCCAGGATTCAAATTTGGTCTGCAGTCTACTCTTCAAAGTGTTCCTTTCCGAGACATCATGTGTCACGTAAACCTGAGGGCAACTGAGGACGGGAGAGATACCCTAGAGCTATCTGCTGATGAACATTCTGCCTTGTTAGTGACAGTTGGTAGACTGGTTTCAAGTTCGCGCCGAACAGGACGTCAGCCGGCGATGGAGCCTGTCACAACAATAGAAAGCGTCGATTCAGCTAACATGACAGTAGTTCTTCCACCTGAACACGAAAGGGAAAGTGGACTAAGGCGTTCAAGCAGAGTACGAACTGTTCTTTGGTATGACGATGAATAAATTGCAATGTCTTATGTCTGCTAGGAATACAGCTCATTTAGCTTGTTGCTTTTTTTAAAGAGAGGCCAGCGGCACATACCCAACAAATATTGACCCAAGTACCCCCCCCCCCCCCCAAGAACGGTAAGTATAAATTATTAAATCATGACATTTAGTGTTCTTCAAAAGCTGCAGTTCATTGGGCTTCTAAAACAACAACTAATCATTGCTACTACGTTGTTAACAGAAAATTGACTGCAATTTTGCTCACTTTAATTTTCTTATCTCGTAAAATTTTTATTACATGCCCACAAAAAACGTGACGATGAAAAGGTCAATATCTAAAGCTTTACAAACTGATCTTTGCTTGGACATAAAGTGTTTAATGAAATATTAAGTCCAATATTTACGAAGTTTAGTTCGATCTTTTGCTCAAGAACCGCACTTTTACCATCCTAGCCAACAATACACATTTGACTACACGTTTCTTTGTATTGTAAACGCATTCAATTATTAAAGACTGCAGGCAGATCTACGAAAACGTTCATTGTTCATTTTAGTAGTAATAACTGATTTATTCGATCCTTAGGGCAGCATTCGCTGGAATACGAGGAGGGTGAGAGACATTAACCACGTAACGATTTTATAGTCTAATTTTGTAGCTTTGAATTGTCTTTTCAGGTTCGTATACCACAGAAAAAAAGTCAGTGGTGGGGTTAAGAACTGAATAATAGAGTAAACAAAATGACAAATTAAAGCAAAGTGTGTTCGTAGATAGATAGCTTTATTAAGAAGTAAAATCATTGCAGCCCCCGGACCGGCTGAATTGTGACCTACTTTACAGTGTAAATATTTAAAATATATATGAATATATGATAACTACTTTAATATAACCTATAATATAATACAAAAAGGGAACCATCAATACTAATAATTAAAATTACTACTAATAATTAAAACTGTTTTCCATAATAAAAGTGTTTTTACACCTATTTGTCTTTCAAATCGGTAGTTTGAAGTATCCCTAGCTTCGGGTGCATGCAATAGGTGGACCCGTTGCGTGATCGAATGCAATCAGATCGAATGCTGATTGACCATCATGTTCTGGCTTGAAAGCTCTCCTCATATGACATTCAAGGTCGATATTGTGCTGGATCATAGACTTTCTAATGGACCGTAAGCAAAGGGTAAAGATGAGCCGCGATTGTTTCTCGGAGTGGGAGGCTGTTCCCGCAGGGGTCCCACAGGGGACGAGACTGGGCCCCTGGCTGTTCCTTATCATGATAAATGTGTAAGACATATAACTATTCAACCATTAAAACCATCTCATTTACAAGCTCAATTTGTTAATTCTCAATACTGATTATTACATATTCCTTCAATGATTTGTTCTGAGAATTTGGTGGCCAATCAAATAATATCAATTGACGAACTTCGCTGTTCTCTTCACCTACCCTTAGAAAATTACTGCCCGATATTGTAACGAGAAAATCAGTATGTTCGTCAGTTTCTGGTAGTAAAAAGTTTGCAATTAAGTTGACATAAATGGATCTCAGTTTTAACATTTTACCGTTACATTTAACTTCTACGAAGCTGAAGAAAGGTTAACAAAGTCAGCCAGAGTCCTTCGATATTTATCATTCTGACAATAAAGTTCCTATCAAGCTACTTCATACAAACCACACTCAAAAAATACTCACCTTGAAAACTTGAAATCTCTTGTCAGAAACATATGTAAACACTGTATGTTTTTATGAGCTGATCTACACCAGTTCTCACCATTCTTATATTGGAGAGATTATTCAACTGTTAACGCTTGTTCAGTCAGATATTTTGAAAAGCTAATCATGGCTCGCCCGCGTTCTGTGTTGACTCTGGTTTATGTGCTGCTTGTGATAGCTTCACTGAGCGCTGCTAACTCTACTTCAAAATCTAACAGCTTCCAAGTGCGTCCTCACGCGGAGTCCAAATGCCATAACATGTACACTTACAACAGTAACTTTTACGCAGGGCTGAACAAGAAGATGGAAACACTGCTTCATGAGGTTAAAAAAGAGCTGAGCGAGATGAAGGAAAGCAAAAACAATAACAAAGGTGTGTGCAACTCAGGGCCGGTGAAATACAAACCTTAAGTTCGATGCTTAAGTTGATTCTTCTAAAACACGCGTCTTTTCTCACCTTTTCTTAGCTTGGACTACAAATTTTTTAACCACAAATTTGATGTATTAACCTTTACAAGGTAGGTTTCTGAATGATTCTGAACTGATCTTATTTTGCAGGACAAAGCAAAACAACTGAAGCACTGCTTCATAAAGTTCAAAATGAGCTAAGCCGGGAGATAAAGAAGGAAATAAAATCCTTAAAGGAAAACGGAACAACAGAAACAGGTACGTAGAATTTTAATTCAATGATATATTTAAAATATATGATAGCCTTTTATCCAAGCTACAGTTTTCCTAGTTGAATCTGAAATAATATTTTGTACCTTCATTTAATTTGTTATTTTTCTCTCTCTCAGAAAACGACAAGAAGATTGCAGGACTCCTTCATGGAGTAAGAAGCGAGCTGACCGAGATGTGGAAAGAAATCAAATCTTTGAAAGAAAACAAAACGAGTTGTAAAGGTATGTAAATTTACAGCTAAAAATTAAAAATGCAGCTAATTTGAAGTCAATTTCATAGATTTCTCTATCCTACATTGCTTCCATCAGTTATGCAATATCATGTTTCATAATTTTGCAAGTCACGATTTACAGCTGTATAGAACTGTTATTCGCAGGGCCAAATAAGACGATAGAAACTCTGCTTCTTGAAGTAAAAAATGAGCTGGGCGAGATGAGGGATGAAATCCAATCTATTAAGGAAATCAAACGACTGGTAAAGGTAGGCAGAGATTAATACCCGCATTATTTGAGTTAACTTGTAGTTAAATGGAAAAGCTTTTCTCTGACCTGACACACTGACTCGTTTCGCGTGTTTTTCTATCAATACTAAATAGAGTTGGAAAATACCATTTGGTGAGGCTTAATAAACGTTTTTGAAATTCACTGCGATTCACTTACAGCTGTTTCTTTTTTACTTTTTATTTATTTTTTTATGTATTTATTTATTTATTTATTTATTTATTTTATATTTATTTTATTTTATTTTATTTTATTTTTTTTTTTAGAAATGAACATGACGATCCAAGGACTGCTGAAGGAAGTAAAACAGGAGCTGAGCAAACTGGGGACTGGGATCAAATGCCTGAAAGAAACAGGAACGGCTTATAAAAGTACGTTAAACAAACTGAATATCCCATATAGCAGCCTACTGTGTAAGGCATGAAATCAAGAGGGAAGGGAAAGAATTTTGAATCATAAGCACTCAGTTTTTAAAAGATGATTTAATATCAGTAAAGAAAAACGTTTCTTGGTACCAATTTTGTGCATAATTCACATGCGTTTTTCACGCTTTTTAGTTTACAAGAGCTGTGCTGAACTCTACAAAGGGGGCCATCAAATCAGTGGTGTTTACACGATCAACCCCGACAATGAAGGTGCCTTTGACGTGTATTGTGACCAAACAACAGCCGGTGGGGGATGGACCGTGATCCAGAAGAGACTGGACGGCTCGGTTGATTTCTACCGCGGCTGGGACGACTATAAACGAGGCTTTGGAAATCTGAGTGGTGAATTTTGGCTCGGTCTGGACAAAATTCAACGGCTGACAAAAGAGCGAAGTAGGCTTCGAGTCGATCTTGAAGACTTCAACAGTAAAGTAGCTTACGCCGAGTACAGCTTCTTTGGTGTTCGTGATGAAGGAAGCAAATTCAAGTTGAGTCTGGGAACATACTCTGGTATGTATTACAGAATAACTAGTTTCAGAGTTTCAGAGTGAGTAATAAGTAAATAAATTAAACAAACAAATGAATAAATGGATCAAGAAATAGCACTTTAAAATACTTTCTAAATCTTTTGTTTTAACTGACAAATATTTCTTTTAAGTGCACTTCGTTTGTCAGGTTACTTTTTTTCGGTGAGCTTGAGATAGATAGACCCTTTTTATTAAAATTTTGACCTATAACACCCAAAATAGTGCTATATCGTTAGTTGTGACACCTTTTAACGCCACGTATGCAGTTCTCTTCTTTGTGTTTCTCTAGGAACTGCTGGTGACTCGCTTTCGTATCAACGTGGGATGGCGTTCACCACCAAAGATCGACACAACGATGTTGACCCTAGTAGCTGTGCCACACGTTTCAAAGGAGCCTGGTGGTATAAATCCTGTCACTATTCCAACCTGAACGGCCTGTATCACAAGGGCAAACACTCCTCTTATGCTGATGGTGTGAACTGGAGGACATGGAAAGGTTATTACTACTCCGCTAAACGAGCGGAGATGAAAATCAAACCAGTTAAGGCCTAGAGCTTTGCTTGTGTCCAAATATTGTGCTAGTTTCCGCCTTAAAAGTAAAACCTAGTTAGGCGGTAGTTCGCAGTAATTAGTAATTATAAAGTACACTGATATTAGATAATTGTTCGTTGAAGACAGATCTAAAATGTTCGCTAGGTGATGGGTGACATTAATAGTTTACCAAAACAATTCACGTCATTGTATGTATTGTTAGGATGAAATAAAGGTGTTGGTGTTCAATCTTTCTGAAACCCCAGTTCTGTGCGTCAACCCACAAAACTGTGAATTACTCATGGTTAACAAAGCAACACTCTCAAAATTTGTTTCACAGCAAGATGATCATTTATAGAAGAAAATTAAAATGTATCCCATTTTTTGGTAGGAGATTGGTTTTACTGCAGTTTTAAGCAAGATAGAACATTTCTGGATTTTAATTTTTGGATAGAACACTTTGCTGCTTGTGAGCCGCTCAACTGTTTTCTTATTCGTAGAAGACGTTTCGCAGGTTTTCATACTGTACATAATACAGTGGAACCCCGATATAAAGAACCCCTATATAACGAAGATCCCGTATAACAAGTAATGTTCTTCAGCCCAATAATAGTAAAACGTATGGAAAAGCACACCGATATAACGAAACCCTGTTATGACTGAGAACACATTTTGCAAGTCCTCTGGCACTTCGTTATATCGGCGTGCCACTGTATTCCAAAAACACCAGTACATCATACATTTAAACAAGAATAGATCATGACATAGATTTACTGTCAATCGCAAGTAGATATAGCGTGCTGGCCTATACTAGGTAGGCTCAGGAGCCCATCGTGATCAAGCAACTTGACAAAAAGTATTTACAGAAGTAGTGAGAAGCTGGCTGAGATATAAGTATGGCAAAGACAATTTATTTAATATTAAGCCGTTTTTAAAAATCTCAAAACAGTTTACATTTAGATCTTTAGCACCACAAATTCAACGAATGTAATTATGAGATCACAGCTGAGAAGTGGACATTTTTGAGAAATGCGGTTTAAACTCTTTTTCACCGGTTGCTGGAATCCGTTCCAAATGAATAATGCCAAGCTTTTGACAAACATTTGAAGACTGATAACAGACAAACGGCCGGAGAATGCAGTTGTTTTCCCTTTACCCCGAAAAAAAGATGAGTTATTGTCTCAAGTAAGACACCTTTTCGTGACTGCAGGAGGGGAGACTAAACGATACATAGAGAGCAAAGCCAAGTTCGAGTCAGCGAGGGTGAAGAAAAAAGTTTTTAATAAAGAAAACGTCACCAAAGTACCACCTTTTCGACAAGCTGTAGATCATTCTTGGGAACTGAAAAACAACCCGTTTAGATCTAAAAATTTCATTGACAGGTGAATGGAGGTTTTTAGTTTGCCTTTCTTTATTGTAATGAAGCAAATTAATCCGACAAAAGAGAGTAAACCAAAGAACTAAAACACAAAATCATATACTGATAGTATTGTCAAAAACTAATATGGGCGTTTGTTTGAAGAGGCTAGCGCTTTCTTCATTTCCGGCTCAAGTGTTTTCAGATGCATGCTGCGATTTTCTGCCGGTTGCAAAATATGTGTATATTAACTTGTTTCAAGGTTGAAAACGACCGTTCACAATTGTAAAGTAATAACGTCTTAAAAATGCAGATCTCAAGTAGAAGACAACCCACACCTACAGGGTTGAATTATTTGTTTAATTTCAAAGCGACAATTCCCATTCACTGACTCAGCGATTTGTACTTGTTCATAAATGTCTGTTATACGACGAGGGACCGTTAGTGAAACTAATGATAAGGGAGGGAAAATCTGTAGTAATGCAATCTTGCCCGAAAATTATGGTATTTCTGAAGTTTACAAATCTTGATTAACTATCTTTTTTTTAATTCTTTAGCTTTCCACTGACACCAAAAATTACCACCACAGCAATACTTTTTAGTTATGGCCAAACTAAACGTGACGGGAAAATGATGTTCACCAATATTCCACTTTTCGATGGCATTAAGTGAAAAAAGATGCAATATAAGCCATTTTACAGGAAGGGTGTAAGATGCCAAAGTTACAAGGAAAAGCGACGAGCGGAACAAGCGAGCCTAGCACGAACTGTAGATGGGAACAAAGCCTCTCCATCGGCTCGCTTCCCAGGCTAGGTGTACTGGTTTAATTTGACGACACTAAGCAAGGGGAGCAGGGATGGCGCAGTGGTGAGAGCACTCGCCTCCCACCAAAGTGGCCCGGGTTAGACTCCCGGTCCCGGTGTCATATATGGGTTGAGTTTGTTGTTGGTTCTCGTTCTTGCTCCGAGAGGTTTTTCTCCGGGTACTCCAGTATTCCCCTCTCCTCAAAAACCAACATTTCTAAATTCCAATTCGATCTGGACACAGTTGTCGAAGAGCCACGTTGTGGATGTACCACTGCTAATTCCCATTTATTTATTTATTATTTTATTTATTTAATACGATTCTTTCCATTAAGAGCTTTTGGTTAGTACTGTTTTAAAATAGCTCATTTACAGGCCAGAGGTGTCGTCAAATCAGCTGGTGCTTGTCATACTGATAAAAATAGAATAAAAATACAGAGCCAAAAAATTTATTTTCTCGTTTGGGAGACACGACAGGTTGTCTAGCTAGTGATAGCCTGCGAGCAAGCTCTCGGGGGGTGGGGAGTGGGGAGAAAACAAAAGTTACCCTCCGCTCCCAAGAGCTTGCTCGTAGGCTAACTTAATGGT
Organism: Siderastrea siderea; assembly: GCA_964030785.1. Taxonomy (NCBI): domain Eukaryota; kingdom Metazoa; phylum Cnidaria; class Anthozoa; order Scleractinia; family Rhizangiidae; genus Siderastrea; species Siderastrea siderea. Next base: position 1,153,591 of record OZ034969.1, on the reverse strand, counting down.
GCGAAACAAAGAAATCAGGAAAACCAGGTAAGTACTAACATAAATGCAGATTGGCCACCGTAAAGAGATTGAAAGCTGACGTTTTGAGCGTTAGCGCTTCGTCAGAGCGAATCGATTCGCTCTGACGAAGGGCTAACTATGAGAGTTCAGTTTTAAACAGATTCAACCAAAATAGAAATCTGCACAGGGCCATACAGTTTCTTATCGTAACCATTAACTTATGAATAAATCTGCATAAGCAATTAATTAAATAAATGCAACAGAATGTGCCATCTCTTTCTAAAAGCTTTCAGCTTACAGTCTACGTTCATTTTCACGTCACGGCAGCCAGCTTTTTAAGCGCAACTGTTTAATTCAAAAAAGACAAAAAAAGAACCGGAGCAATTGCTACCTACAGTGTTACTGAGATGCAGTACAGTGTGAATTGAGTCTCACAAAAAAATGCAGTAAATTATAGTTCAATTATTTGAGCTAACACCGCAAAAACACAAATATCTTCTTGTAATTCTCGAATAACATCCATTCGTATAACGCGCGAAACAAGAATAGTTTCCACCTTACAAAAGTCCGAAGAAATTATGGCAAGCAGTGTATTTCCTATCAAGGACTTGCCCGACTGGAACAGTTTAGATGAGTCTTTGAGGACTGCTAACTCACTTTTAATTTTTAAACAGAGTGTTAAGGACCTTGTTTTTAGCTAAGTTTTTAAACTATTTTGAAATTTTAAACTTTTTAAATGATTTTTAACATGTTTTTGTATTTTTTATTTCCTTATTATTTGCAGGGCCCCACTGAAAAACACCTTGGTGATGTGGGCACCCTGGGAGATTATTATTATTATGGCAGTGCAAGACGTATATATGCTACCATCCTAAAAAGCATGCACAGGGCGCAAACGTAGCCTATGCAGCTAATTTTCGAGGGAAAAAAACCTAACTTCTACTAAAATGAATAAAAAGCACTAATGCCACTAAAATGTTCAAAGTCTCTTAAATACTAAAATGCCTCAAATAAATACAAGCCTAGAAACTTAAAATAATTCCTTTTAAAAATTGCCACGTTAAAATCTAAAAGATATCTTTTACCGCACTTAAAAATAATAATAATAAAATTCGTTCTCTGGAACCACATAAAAATCGAAGACCATTCCGCACTACAACATAATCTTAAAAGAGCGAGCAATATTTAAACTGTGCGACAGAACAACTTTCTGCTTACGCTTCAGTACATGCTCAGTTCGTTCTCCTACTAACTCCTTCATCTTCGCCTCAAGATCTTCAGACCATCCACCCAGTACATCGATAATAACATTGTATTGTTTCACCTCATATCCGGGATACTGTTGCTTAAGTTCCCATCGCAGAGCAGCGTACGTGGTAGTCTTCTCTTTGTCTAACGCTGTCCTATTGTCTATCCAGAGGCAGCTCATCTCCACAGCTAATACTCTTTTCCTCTGTTTGTCAATTACTCTTGCAACAATTCTGTTTGCTCTAATTTCCGTATTCTCAGCGTAGACCGCTACATCCCAGAAGGCTTTGGCTCGTTTGTTCTCGTACATGGGCTTTGGCTGCACTGGCGAGTACCATGGGGGTATTTCCGTTATTAAATTCCGATCTTTGAGCAGCTCGAAAAAAAGTACCTTCAAAGCTGCATTGTGCCTGGCAATGTACTTTGTCTTACTGAGCTAGCGTACTTTTTTGACACCCTGCAAGGATATGGGGGACGCTCTCAGGGCCACTGCCATACATCCTACACAACACGTCTGAGCTGGGGTTGGTCCCCGCCTTATTATGATGGTATAGCTTAGTCGGAAGAAGCTGCTGGTACAATTCATGCATATGTATCCCTGCGATGGTACTCGAAGGACACGTTTTCCACTCCTTCATCCAGTCGAAGCAACCTTGCTTAACATTTTGTCATTCCACCTGCTTTTAAACAACTTTCCTTGCCACTTTTCTTCTTCTGTTTCTTGACGCAATTGCTTTTGTTGGAACTCTTTAGCGTAAGTACCAATCTTTCTTCCTTCGGTCTCTTTGCCATCCACAGTACGACACGTCGGCTCACACTCGCCCAGCTTCAAATCGAGGTGTAATTCCTTTGCGTATTTGATCGCATCCTTAAGCAATGAGTGGTGTCCAGATTGGCCTGAGGCTTCCTCAAACCTTCTTACAAGTTCGATTGTGGGATCTGTGTTCTGACACAAGTTGACAGCGGCTTTGATCTTCGCTAATAACTGACCAAATAACTGACATCCTCTGTAGATACACTTCAGTAGCACACTTCAAGACCAGTTTGTCCTCTTGCTTCAGATTTTCTAGTACTCCTAAGAACTTGTAATGCTCTCCCGTCTTCAGCTTAGCAATCACTGCTGTTTCTTCTACCTTCATGTCACCTGTGCTTTGATCCGGAGCGCCTCTCTTGATATGCGTCACTGAGCATTTCTTCTCGTTCCATTCCATTCCTACATCCCTCATCGCTAGTTTCGTAGACTTCAGTACTGTAGCTAGTTTTCTCTCAGATGCCGCAAAAACCTTCAGATCATCTATGTACAGCAGATCTGTTATTTTGGCGGAGACAGGCTTAGACAATCTGTTACCCTCAGTTGATTTCAGCTTCCACACCACCGGGTTGAGGCAGATCGAGAAAGGCCTCGGACACAGCGCATCTCCCTGTGGAAGACCTTTGTTGAAAATAACTTCCGACATTTCACTTCCTTCTTTTGTTTTCGCCACGATCCTTGTGTTCCAGCTCGAACACAATCCTCTCACAACCTTCCCTACCAATTCTGGAAATCTATGAACACTCATCATTTTCACCAGCCACTTGTGTTCTACCGAATCATATGCTTTCTTCACTTCAATCCATGCCATACTCATACATTATTACATACATTATTATTATTATTATTATTATTATTATTATTATTATTGTTATTATTATTATGCTTCAAAGGAGTTTTAATAATGCGATTGTTTGTCATTCGCAAGCAAATAAGCCTTGGTTAAATTTAGCTTTGTTAATTGTTTCAAGTCCGTCAGAACCTGTGAGGGGTTAACAATTTCGAGATACCCAAGCACGCACTTATAACTCCCAGGGTTTTGGACGTACCCCTTAATTTCCTGGGGGATGCTGCAAAGCGGAGAGGAGGAGGAGCTTGTAAAAAATTAATCAGAATTTTGTTTGTTGTTATGGTCAAAGCCGAGGGAGTCCTTGTACTACCGAGAAGGGGACTTATAACCAGGTCGTACGGTATTTGTCCGATCCGCTGTCATCTAATTGGCCGAAAAAACCTTACCTGACAAGGTACGAAATCAATATAGGATTTTTATAATTTATCTGAGGCGTGACCAAACGAAGGTGCAGCAGGGAGTCTTTGGTAAGTTTAGGTTTTGTTATTGTGTTACTATCAAATTTGTATCCTTAAATTGTCAAATCATAACCTGGCTGCGCGAGGTCTGATTTGCTAACAATAAAAACATAAACTGTCTCCTCCAGCTAACTAGACTAACCATGAAATTGTCCAGAAAAGCTATACAATTCGATGTCATACGTAAAGAAATGGATGATTCACAGTTTCAATTCGAATTAACTAAAACACGTACCATAATTGTTACAGTATTAAGTTTGCTGTAAAGCCTATGTCACTATACCTGTTAAATTCCGTGAGAAAACAGATTTTTTATTCTTTTCTTACTTTGTTTGTTGAAAATCAACATAGAGCTCGTTTATAAAGCTAAATGCCAATAAACGCCACCACTCAGTTGGTCTTTTTGTGAGGCTTTTCTCTTTGTTTCTCATTTCCCTGATTTAATGTTCAATTCTTGGCAGTTTGGTTGTGTCGCAGCGTATTAATTTTCTTGTTTCGAAGTTTTGATCCTTTCTCTTCAAAGAACGTATATAGAATTGCATACTAATTGATAAGGGCCAACTCTATCTGGGAGTTCGCTATATTGGGTTTATCAATGCAATTGTTTCAGTGAGAATAATATAATTTTAATACACGCGGCAAATACGGTGTAAGCAAGTAACGGGGAAAACTTTATCATAATGGGACACAAAACAGAAGGTCATAGGTTCGACTGCTGTTGGGAGAACTCGTATTTTTTTTCCGAGTCGCCTGTGTCATAAACTGAACAAGAGCCACACTCAATGTGGCTTTTAGCTCGGGCAAAAAATGTATTTGATGTGTTTATATTGCTACCAATTAAAGTTGAAAGAAAATAGATGGACTAGACTTCAAATCTTTTCCCATGACTTCAACATCTTTTATTTCAAAACATGCTTCTTAAGGGCTAAGCAAATGGTTGATTGTCATGTGATACTAAACTTCGCACTCACCCTTAACATAAGTCATTAGTCCACGAGTCCAGACAGTAAAGAAAAAATTTCCGTCAGTTGAAAACTAACCACGTGATAAAGGAGAACATACCGTATCAAACTCTCTTCCCTTTGCCGGAATGAACGTTAACATTTACTCCAATTCAACCACAAAACCTAAACGAGGGTCGTAATAATGCTTTAACTAAACAAAACACGGAAAATATAGGAAGAAATAAATTTACAGACTAAATTGAGAGACGAAAGACGTCGGAAATTATATTTTGAAGATTACGCTACAGAAAAATACTACAAATAAGACGACTCGCAAGTTCAAGGACCGGGTAACCGTATATAGGAGAAACTGGTTTCATAAATTTTCAGTCAGCACGAACAAAAAATTACTCTAACATGCTGGTTTTTTTGCCAAGTATTGACTTACATTTTTGCTCCCTTGGAACTGGTTTCGGAGACAACGATGGCGTTCTAGATAAAGGTTGCTTATTTCTTTACGCAATCGACCTCAAACTGAATAGTTAATGACAGAGTACTTTCGCCACGAAGAAACAATTAGTGCCAATTTGCCGAAAAAATCTTCGCAGATCCTGACAAATTTGGTGTCAAAATTCTCCAAATTAAAACCGGAGGTACATTTAACGTTATTCAGATCTAGTTGCTTTTGATGCTGCTTGAGAGACAAGATTCGCCTGTATTTGCTTCATCTAACACGCATATCTGCTACATTACGCTCGCTTTATTTAATCTCAGTAGCTTATAAGTCAAATCCCTTGCACTACGCTAGTGTAGCTACGAAAAAGGAACTCACAAGTAGAAAAGAGACAGCAGGTCAAAAAAGCAAAAAATTCGCTTATTCTTCCCCGCAATGCTATGTCATCTCGCCCGCCGATTCGACGAGGAATGCCCCAAGCTGGAGCGTTGATGGAAAAGTCGCTTGTCAATTCTCATCATCATCATCACATCCTTTATTTAAACACGATAAAAATTTAAAGCATAATGCTTGTGGGGTCGTGTAATTAATTAGGTATAGTACTTAACTACAATACTTCTACTAAGAATATTGTTCGGTAAGAAATTGAGAAAATCATGGTATTGTCTGGGAAGCGACTGAACTGACTGTGCACTAAAATCAAGTTCCTTGACGTATTTATCCTTCTTTACATTACGGTAAAAAGCCGTAAATTGGGAGCCCGTATAACATGTACAAACAGCATTCCATAGAATGGCTCCTCTATGGCTAATTGAGTTTTTTAAAAAGCATGAGTTAAAACGTGGGACGGTAACCTTACGTGCGTTGGCTGACTGCTTGGCAAGAAGCCCGAAAATTGTCCGAACATATAACGTATCAAATCGCTTGGGCTTTTGCAATCGTCGATTACCAACGACATGACCTCGGCACAGCTACGTTTACCCTCGCTGACAGTTCGCTTGTATTCGTCAGAATAGGGAAAATCGGAGACACTTCGTTTGGGCCTGTGCATTTTGAGCAATGAATTTTTTGGGTGAAATGCAGAACTAAGCTCGGTTGCCCGAGCAATAAAACATCTTTCTCAGTTTTAAATAACCGTGTGCTTTAATGAAAAAAGAAAACGTGTTTCAGTCGTTAGTTATTTCACCTCATAGTCCAAATGCTAGTATGGCCTTATTCATATATTTTTTCAATATATTTTAGAGCTTTGACTCTCGGAAAATACTCTCTCTGTTCTCCGAGGTAAATAGGTCATGTTAAGCAATATCAATCCAATGCATATCTGGTCATCGCAAAAATATTAAAGCTCTTATTAGAACGGACGTAAACACTTATAACTTGGCCTGACTCAGTTTTCATCGTTCAGTTGCAGGAAAAGCGCTCGACTGGTGACGCTAAACAAGTTTATATATCCACTGGGAGACATGTTAATTTGAAACTGTATGTTAAGTTTTCATATAATCACGCTTTTTTCGTTGTTGTTATTCTTGCTAATTACTGACACATGTATATAGCTTTGTTGTAGCATTTCATTCAACTGAGGATGGCATTAGGGATACCAAAACATGTTTTCTTTAAACTTTAAAAGTGTTGTGCTGTATCTTAAACTAATCACTTGTTTTTTGCTACCAATACCTTCAGGTTGTTTTCCTGCTTTCACAATGTGGTTTGACCGAAATATTGATAGGAAGTAATAAATAATGCTATCGATTTAGAGGAAATGGGTTTTCGAATGTAACACAATCAAAAGCCCATCTTAGCTAATTGAACGAATGAAGTGTTTACTCAAAAGTATTAATCTAAAAATAATTGATACAGATTTAAGGAAAAAACGCATTGCACGCAATACTCGAACTTAGACTTGTTCAAAGTTTTCAAGTATTATCCAAATGACATAAATTTTTTTTTAATACATATCTATGTGAATGTAACTTGGAGCTAATACTTTTAGTCGCAGGGAAGGACATAAAAACATTTTGTTAAGTAGTACTTCGTAAGAAACCATTTCAAACAAATTTGTAGACTCAGTGTGATTGTGTAAGTGGTTAGGGTAAGATGATAGACGAATAGAAGTTTTGGTTCTTAGATAAAAACAATTTTGAAATGTAAACTACAATACAAAACCTTTTAAACACTTGAAATTAAAAACTTGAGATTAGACAGGGCTTACTTTCTACATTAGATGCCATGTTAGTTTTCATTTTCCTGTTTTATTAATTATTTCCCATTTAAAGGATATTTAAGTTTAACTTTGTGACTGTAAAATACACAACCTTCTTCATTAGTACCGTATTCTTTTTTGGATGGATCGTTTCTGTTCGCTAATCATGTGTTTTACAAACGTTTAATGATGTATTAGCTTTTGAGACGTGTTCTTGAACTTCAGACAGTTATTTACTTAACACAGGAAGCCTTACTATCTATCTATCTATCTCTTACGCTTAATATTTACCATCAGGTTTAAGTGCTATTTCATGTCCGCTGTCATGTATTTAGCTTTTAACTTCAAATTTAACTTTAAGCTGTTAATATTAAGTCAACTCAATTTTATACCGGCAGAATGTAACTTGAAATTTTGTTATTTGCATGATGCTGTTCAAAATTTTTAAGTTATGCTTTCCATAACCAACAAAGTTTGGCAAAGGAAGCTTAACTCTTGACTCATAATATGACAATAAGTTTCAACTTGTCAAACTTCACTTGAAACAACATTAAGTGTTTGAATGTAATCTACACCGCAGCATCTTATAAAAGTAAGATGTCGTGAAGAATCACATCAGTTAGAAAATCTGCAGGAAGAAGGACTGTTACGAAGTAAAATAACAGAGCTGAAGTAGAGAAGAACTGATGTAAGTCAAACACAGTACCTCTCAGTTAACTTAGGGTTGTGTAAGTTACCATCTTCGCTTGTACCTTAAAGTGCCACTGGGACCAGAATTTTGGTATTCCATATTTTTGCATTTTCGAAAATAGTCTGTGGTCGTTAGTCACCATGCCAAATTTCAACTCATTACGACGACTGGAGGTCGCTTTTTTCGGACGGTTTTTGTCGAGATTTTACGGCCGCCATTACAGGCCCTTGCTCCGGAAGCTGGCTTGCGAATTAGCGGAAGTGACGTTGGAGGCTCACCTCAAACCTAGTCAGTCTTCATTCCGCGGGAAGTTTAACTGTTGTCGAGGGAAGATTTCGTGCCAACTGTTTGCTGTACGGCCTTGAAATGTTCGTTGCTGCAGCAATTATGAAGGGTATTACTTGTGTTGTACAATGCTACAACAATAAATCCAACCATCGATAGTCCATGGGCCAAGGCCCCCAAAATAGGGTATTTCTTACCACTCAGAGGGACAAATGCTATCATTGATTTTTGGAAACCTCTATTCCTCTAGTTTATTTTAGTATGTGATAGCAATGCTAAAAGAGTAGCTTAAGTGCCTAAATCACGTGATGAAATGACGTCACTGATGTGAACAAAAAATGGCTATATTTCCCGGATTTTGGTCATCTTTCGACTATTTCATAAGTTGCTGTTGGTTTTAAGCTCACTATGCTTTGAAAAGATGGCATACAAGGTACCTAGATGATAGTTTAAGAGAAGACAAATAAATATAACGCTATTGTAACTCGGTTTCCATGGTAACGCGTCACAAACTGAACTAAGACAATGCAAGAGATATCAACGGCTAATTGGTCAATATGTTTTCTGAAATAAAATAACTTGCATTTCTCTCTGTAGTTAAGTTTCTGAAGGGATCGCATTTCATAAACATCAGATCAGGCTGTTTTTTTATTAACTCACTTGATCTCTTATTCGTCTTCATCTTCCTGGTCATCATCTGAGAAAGCATCGTCGGCTGCATCCTCCTCTCGTCGGTTTGTACAGTCCTGCAACCGGCATAAATCCGTGCACTTAAGGCCATTGGTAAGGCAGGTACAGCCTGGTAGCTTGCAGATTCTCGAACACTGACAAGATAGCAACTCCAGAACGGCTTGGGGAGCTGGTTCACCACTCATCCAATCAATGGTAAGTTTGCCGTCCTCCAGACACCAGCCAGACCCAACAGGTGAAGGTACTTGAGGGCAGCTCTGCAGACTTCTTTTCCAGATCGCTGCTTGGTAGTTTGCCCGAAGTGAGTGCTTTCGCAGACAATCAGCACAGGGTGGAAGTTGGTTCGAGTCAAGTTTGCCTTTCTTTGCACAGAAGAGCCGATAGCGTAGTTCATTCACATCATTGGTTCCTGGATTTGAACTGTAAAGCTTACACGTGAATTCCTGAAGCCTTTCGAACAACTCACTGGAGACCTCCCACTGCATACCAAGCTGCTTGAAAAGGTCTTGGAAAGATTTGTGTCGCTTAATGAGTTTTAACGCGGTTATCTTCCCCTTTCCAGCAAACGCACTAACGCTGTCACACCCTGTATAAGCATGCAAACCAATAAGACATTTGCATACCTCTGGTCCATGCAGCTGAACCGCCATAGAGATGTCTATGTATCTTGTTCGGGTCTGTGTGCCACATTTCATGTATAATGATGCTGGAATAAAGCTCTTAAAAGTTAGGCAGAGCACGAAGACATCTGTATCTTCTGACGATATCAAGATCGTCTTATAACCAGACCTTGCAGCATCGGCAGCGTGCAATAGTATTCTTGTGTCGGCCTCTTCTTGCGTTGATCGGAGATCTTCCCTTGTAATGACACTTCCTTGGGAGACTTGGTAGCATTGGTCTTCAGTCGTGACAAAAAGTGTCTTTCCGGAAAGTTTAGCTACATATCTGTCTTTCTGCCACTGCTCTGCAATAAATGCAATGAAATGCTTCTTGTTCGTGGGGTTTGACAAAAATGTTCGCCATTGCAGCAGTTTATGTTCTGGTCGGATATTACGGAATTCATTTCCGGTCTGATCAGAACCTCTCTTTTCTCTCTCTGCGTTTTTAATGGAGTTCTCTAAGTACACGTCAAACACAACATCGATCCGGTTACTGTTAGCTCCTTCATGCAAGGCCATACTTATCAGTGAATCAGCAACTTCTGAAAACGTCTTTTGATCTCCTTTCAGCCTCTGAACTAGTGCCATTCCATCAATGATACATGCCGATGGTTGTGGAATGATTTCCGCTGCTGGCACATCCTTCTGTAGCTCTTTTGCAAGGGAACTCTTTGAGGTTTTCTTGAGGGAACCATCCGCAGAAGCCAACGCCCAGGGTAGCGGCCCAAGCGGGTGAGACAGCACCTCCTTCATCTTCAGTTGTCTGGTCTCTGCAGTAATAATCATCTGAGCAAATAGTGCTCGGTCAGCCTTGAGGATAACTTCCTTAGCAGTTCCGCGGCTAACTTTCATTTTCTTGTTTAGATCACTGAACGTCTTAAGCTGTAATTTAGTCATTTTTTCATGAAACTTCACCTTCGTTGGCTCTGACTCTAGCCTTTGCTCTCTAAATGTTCTGTAGGCCTGTTCTCCAATTTCTTTAGCCTTCAGAAGGTCGTGCTTGATTTCAGGGGTGGCGACTTTGCCGGTGGATAAACAAACAAGGTCTTGCTGTTCACTCTGGTATGGACTGATCCAGATTTCGAAGGTTGATAGCAAGGATTTAACATCTCCTTCGTCCCTTGTGATCCTGCTCTGTTGAAGGTCGTTGTGCGAAGAGCTCGAGCTGTTCAGGTGGAGGATGTCTTTCAACTGCCTCATAAATATGCTTCGATACTCAGCTGTTAAGTAATACTTGCTGACGGCTCTGGGCTTTAGACTAAACCCCTTGGTCTCCCCTGGCGTCTGCGTGTCTTTGTTTACCGTTTCTTCGCAAGTCTGGTCGACTGGTATTCTGCCGAAGGTGTTAACCTCGCCAATCTGAACTGCGAATCCGCCAGATTTGAAATACTCCAATATATTTGGGTGGTCGTCCTCCAGGTGAGACATTTCTGAAACGTACGCAGACAGGTATCTCGCGTAATTGAGGTTGTCATAGGCGAAACACCAGGGTATCATTTGTCTAATACAAGACAAATGAAGTTCCCAGTTCCCTTCCCTGGTTGCTCTCAACAGGCCCAAAAGAATTTCTACAATGTCAATGTACGACATCCAGAATGCAGAAAGCTTGCCATTTTCATGTCGAAGACAGTCCATGTACTCCTCAAAAAGTTGGAAAACCTCTGTGGATGACGGACTGGACAGTTTCTCTTGGAAAACTTCTTCACAGACATTGTCATACAGCGTTTGAAGATCACCAAAGAAGTTGTCAACCATGGTCTTCTTATGTGCGCGATTCTCTCCGATCCACGTCTGAAATCCCGACCAAATTAATCTCATGAGAGCTTCATACATGAGCTTATGGAATCTCACGGCACGATTATATCTATGGCCATCCAAAACCCCAGAAACAGATCCCTCTGCAATCACACCTGTCTCTACACAAATGTCCCTCAACCCGGCATCCTGAAATCTCTTTCCTATGATTCCTAGCAGAGTGCAAATGGTGTGGAACACTCCCATCCTTAAAATCAAGGTGCTGAACTTCTCCTTATGCTTCCATTTGATTTCTGTGGCTTTTGCATACAACGCCTGGTCAAAAACGACTACTATGCTCTGAAGTTTAAGACTGTTCTTTATCTTTAGTGACTGGTTCAGGACTTCGTAGACGGTTGACAAATCAGTGGCAGGCGCGTCGATAGTTGGTAGATATCCTATGCTGTCTTTGGAGACTTCCACCTCACTGCGTACAGCAATGTTAAACCCGGTCCAACCGCTGACTTTCTGCTTCTCAGCGGCATGAAGCCGCACTAGTATCCAAAGCAAGTTCTTTTTCCGTGAATTTGCTTCTATTTCGGATGACGTGACTTCTACAAATGTTCTCGGGGGAGGACCACAGCGCTCTCCTGCATTATAGACAGGAAGGTCGGTGTCATTTAGCACTTCTACACTTCTTTGCTTGGTTTTTGCTACGTTGGGTGCAACTTCATCTGGAGGAAGGTGTGGACCATAATGTCTGGCTTGTATGGCAATGCCGTTCACCCTATGAGAAGTACCTTTGCCAGATAGGGTTTCTTCCAATCGGTCAATGTTGTCCCAGGCGAGCGTCGTGCTAATGTAGGGCTGAATATTGTCAGGTAAAGGAACAGCATTTTCTGGCGTCGATGCCAGTTTTTGTAGACACAAGGCGGTGTTCAATTCTTCAATCTGTGAGTAGGCTATCCCGTGTCCACAGCGATTTATCATTTGAATGAGCTCGACGTTATTGGTGAGTGATTTAACAGCGTAGGGCAATAGTATATGCTTAGGTGGCTTCTGCTGTCCCCCGCTTACAGTGAAAATCATATCCTGTCCAATAGAGTTCATAAGACGTTGTACTCTTGGTTGACAAGACTCTTGTGAATTCGCTGTGTTTCCAGTTAAAAGAGTACATAAAAACGCTCTGACTTCATCTGGAAATTTAATCGCACTTTCAGTAAGCTCAGACGGTTGTGGAGGCCATGACATTTTGTGCTCGTTAGAGCGTATTGCTTTTCGAATGTCCAGGGCAACTCTTTGAATATTCTCAATTTTTGAAAGTTCACTTGTGCACTGTTGCTCTTGTGATAGCTGTGCTACTTCCTTGGCCAGCTGAAGTTTTGAGAGATTCTCTGGAATAATGAACAGCCTGTTATTATCTAGCAAATCTTCAAAGTGCAGTAATCCTCCGAATTCTGATTCAAGCTTTCTACGAAAATGTGTTTTGGTTGACTCCTTAATTTCTTTTGCTCCCAAGTCCTGCATAAACGACAGCAGAGTATTTGTTAAGTCGGTCATTTTCACTAATTTAGGCTTCTCCAGTATACTAGACCTAACATGGTCAAAAAGCATTTCATACGCCTTAGACTCGAGGCGTGCGTACTCTTCATCTGACGATGCTGCAGTTGTTTCATTAGAGGTTCCGCTGTGTAAGTGTGGCCGAGTGTAATCCCTGTAACAAGATTTGTGATAGCAGGCCTCAGCCGCGACTAATTCTCGTGATACTATAGCTAAGATCCTGCTATCATTATTAACTATAGCGATTCTCCTTACAGTTTCATCAGCACGCAGTTCCGAACATTGAATCAATACCTCTCGACTTCTACTTCCTCTTGGGTATTTGCTATTCTTTCTGCAAAATATGCAAACGCGTTCGTACGTTGTGCTCGTGCTGGGTGCACCTCGGATAGAAAATCTCCTGTCTACGGCATCAGAGTCACTGGCATCGTCCTCGGTCTTCTTACACTCTTTAGAAATTTTATCCAAATCCCTTTTCAGAGTAAAAATGCTCCGACATTTTCTATGATACAAAACGTTGGGAATTTCACCATCCTTCAAAGTTTTAGAAACGTCCAGTAGTGGTTTGTGATCCCGAATTTCGGCAGCTCGCAAAAGTGTTGCCCACGATTCAGTGTTTTGCGGGGATGTCAGCTCTCTAGAATTATCGTTGCTACAGTGTATAATACACCTTCTTTCTCCACATGGACGTTTCCTTAGGCCCCCAAGATCATCGTTTTCTGTTCTTTTTTCTCCTCCTAATCGTTTGAACATAGAATGACCAAAGCGTCTTTCAGTTAATATTTTCGAACTACTCAAGTTGAACATTCTAGAAGGTCTGTAAGTTTAGATGTTTTTCGTTGAAATTATCATCAAATGTGCTCTATTTTCCAAATAAAAAACTACTTAAAGCACTTATTGGTATATTTAACCAGAAAAAATGTTTATATTAAAGATCGGAAGGTTTTTAAACCCAATAAAACCGGAAAGCAAAAGTACGAACTTACCAGACGCATGAGCCGCCATCTTGGATTTTCCCATGATTCCTAGCGATTTCCAAAGATAACTATTTGCTGAATTTTATATCTTAGATAAGCCATTTCGAAAACATGAGACCCCAAAAATAACAAGAGCAATGCCATGTATTTATTATTTAAGGAAAGGGTGCAAAGGAATATCGATAAACGAATTTAAATATATGATTTGTTTTAAGCCTCGTTCTCACGTTTGGGCGCCATTTTGGAAAAAAAAGCATTGAAAATTATACCTTAAAGCTACTCCTGTGCGATTGCTATCATTCAAATATTGAAACACCTTCGCCCAAGCTTTAAAATGATACCACTCACAATTTGTCCCTCGAGGTGGTAAGAACTCAGTGGCCTGGCCCATGGACTACGAGCTGGTATTTCGCTTCATCAAAGCCTTGCGAGCGGACCCGCAAAGGAAAAATGGATAACGTTCGTACTCACACACAGTGCAAATCTCAACCCGAGAGGTATTTTTGTCGGCTGTTCTGATCACTTCACGGACGAGTGTTTCCAGAGGGCTGCTCATGTCGAAGGATCCCAGAGGTCGATTATTCCATTGTCCATTCCAACTATATGGAAAGAAAGATCCGGAAAAAACGAAACGAAAGGTACCTAATCTTAACGCGGTTCAACGCATCCACCATTGTGCAAAACTTATTTTCTTTTAACGTATTTTAATATTTATTTTGCTTGTGGAAAACCCTTTCAGTTCTACCGTCTGCTAACGCGAAGATCTTCGACGTAGTCCTCATAAAATGCATCCTGGGCGACTGCAGGGCCGCCGCGATAAAGCCAATTAGCTTTTTTTCTTTTTAATTCCTCGTGTGTTAATTTCAAAGCAGTAATCGCCTAGAAGCATGGACAGTTTTTTTAAAGCATACCGTCCTGAATGTCGAGAAACTTTTCTCCTAATTCCCTGTCGCTGAAGAGTCGATTGACATTACTGTTCGAAATAGATAAGGCTTCGATAGGTCGGCTCGTCTTGCGTGGAAATTTAAGTTGGGAAAAAATATCACACGCCACTATTTGTCTAAGGGTTTTACAATGTTATTTCTTTTAACTATCATAGCAATCTTAGTAAATGAACTACCAAGAAAAATGATTAGATATCAAGTTATTATTTTTTACGCAATGAATAAAGCAAGTGAAAGCTTCGTTTCCTTGGCGGTCCGCATGTTGTTGTTGAGCAACAGAACATTTTCCTTGTGGCTTTGATTTGCACTACAAATATTTAGATTCCGGTCACACAAGGCCTCCAGTTCTTAAAAAAGGGCTTGGTTTATTTCACTTTTTCAGCTCAAGTTAAGAATTCTACAAAAACTGTTCAAATTATTTAGAAACGCCAAGCACTCGTGTTTCAATGCATGAAGCGACCACTGTACTATGATGGACACGATAAGCTTCATCAGCTGACTGCCACATGACTACAGCATTACGGTTCTTCAAGAAAGTTTCCCATACTATGCTAAGAATGGCCAAAAATCTCAAATGCTTTACAATATATAATGAATATAAACAACGGCAAACAAAATGTAGCTTCTTTTATTTCTTCAACGAAGCGAACAATAAAAT
The DNA here is from genome assembly GCA_964030785.1 of Siderastrea siderea. Classification (NCBI taxonomy): domain Eukaryota; kingdom Metazoa; phylum Cnidaria; class Anthozoa; order Scleractinia; family Rhizangiidae; genus Siderastrea; species Siderastrea siderea. The sequence continues at coordinate 1,138,428 of OZ034969.1, read as the reverse complement.
CGATCGACCGATGCTAGAGAATTCGCGAGCATCAAATTCTAGAGTTTTTGTAGGTGTTTTGTCTAAATTTCCAACGCTTAAAACATCAATTTTTCGAATAGCTGGACAGCCATTTATCCGTTGGATAAGAGTTATCCGCTCTTTGAGCAACTTGTGCCTGAACTGTAATCACTGTATAAGCATTATTTCGCGCATAGTTTGAACTCCCGCCAATAAGGCGAGAAAAACAACTTTGAACATTTTGTTTACAAGCTTACAAGCTGAAATCTCCTGACATCAGTTCTTACATCGTACGGTAAGAAAAATTCTTCATTTGCCGAATTAAATGAATCCCCTGATGCTTCGGAAGCTAAAGACTGTTCCGAATCGTAGAAATACTCTTCAGAGGTTTCGCAGTCGACGGTAGGCATCTTGAGTCAAAACACAACGAAACGCAACTGAGGTAAGCCTCTGACGTCACAAGCTATTAAATTGCGCAATCACCCGGGAACACGTTTTCAGTAATGGCGGACACATTTTACGCAACTTTGGAGCTAAAAAATATTAGGATGGACGATTTCTTGTTCAGTTTTCTGGGTAAATATAAACACAACGCGATATTCTGGGACAGATTTTGGCGGAAATAAACCTACGAATTTTCGTCTCAGTGGCACTTTAAAGCTCGGGTTTAATACGACAATACAACATCCCTGGCGTTTCAGCTATAGTGTTATTGACCAATCAGATTACAGAAGCTTAGATAGATGCCGTAATGGATACATTTCCCCTCCCGCTAAATAATTTCTTCCTTCCTTCCATCGCTCTACTATGGGCTTACTAACTTGAGCGCGGTACTCAGGGAGGAAAGTGGTTCACTGTCTTTCAGGGAAGTTTATCGAAAACTTGACTCACAAAGCTTTAACTCATTATTAGGACAAAACTTACGTGTAGGTTGCATTGTCTCTGTTTAGACAAATTGGCGATCATCAAAACCACTGCATCATCAAATACATCGCACCATCAGGAATACAGTGACAAGTTGCCCGTAAATTACCAACCGCAAGAATTCAACAGTTTAATACAAAATCAAGAGTTAAAGATAGATACGTTCCATGTTTTAATGAAGTTCCACACACCTATCTAACTTTTGGCGCTCCCGCCAGTCGAATTGATGTTTTTCAATTTATTCCAAGATGTCTTGCAATTTGGTTAGAGTTTTCCAAGATCACTCGGTGTTAATCCTCAATTGCACACATTTTCCTTATAACAATGACTTAACATTTGTATTTTCTCCATAAATACATCTACATACGTAAAAGGAGGTGTATTTTTCGTTTAAGTGCTATTTGAAAAGCATTTTTAAGGCAATATTTACATATTATTTATCAATGGACCATTAAGGCAATTAGTTAATCACTTACTGATATGAGATTTGCAGAGAACACCATTGTTTTCGGCCGGCTATAATACTTTGGCCGCCAAGGGTAGTTCCTTTAGCTTCGCATCGCTGACCAGCCTAGCCTATTCTTCTGTTATCCTGAGGGAAACTTCAAAGGATACCAGCTACTAGAGAGCTCGGTTAGCCTAAATGAAATCTATTTTTAATTAAGACCAATCCAAACCAAATACAATCAATACAATCATTCAATCCATAATTGTCCAAAAATAATTAGCAAGAAAAATTGAAAATTCCTGTCAATAAAACTGACGTGATTCATTCTTCATCTTTCAGTTGCAGTGAAACTGTTTGGCTCTTGTCAGACAAGCTGATTATGGCTAGCCCGCGTTCTGTCTTGACTCTGATTCACATGCTACTTCTAGTAGCTACATTGACTATTGCCAACTCTACTCCGAGCCGCAACAACTCTGGAGTACGTCCTCCCGCGGAACCCAAATGCCATAACATGTACAATTACAACAATTTTTACTCTGGAGCGAACAAGAAGATCGAAACACTGCTTCATGAAGTTAAAAAAGAGCTAAACGAGATGAAAGAAAGCAAAAACAATATCAATGATGGTATGTAAAACTACGTACCCATGGATTAAGCTGCACTTCTTAAGCTTTTAATTTATTATAATTTACTGCGCAAATTTTGATTTATTAACATTTGAAATATTTGCAGGGCCCAACAAGACGATCGAAGCACTGCTTCACAAAGTACAAAATCAGCTAACCCAGGTGATAAAGGAGGAAATAGAATCTTTAAAAGCAAACAGAACTAAACAAACAGGTACACTGCAGACAGACGTTTGTAACTTGGTAACTCTTCGATATGATGGGATTCACTTTTCATACATAGCTATTTCATTCAGTTTACAACTTTTCCAAATCGTCTGCATGACTTTATTTTCATTCAGCTGACTTTTGAAATATTATGCTAGTCCAAATCACTAATAACGTCATTTTTTCCCTAGAGGCCAACAAGAACATAGTGCTGGCCAAGATGAAGGAGGAAATCAAACCTTTAAAAGAAAATAAAACGATTTGTGAAAGTACGTAGAAATATAAGTGTCTACAGAAACTTCAAATTTTGTATGACCTGTTAACGATACCGTTTTTGAAATCATGTCTAATCAACTCTACAACGTCTCTAATACACAGGACCAAATACGACGATCGAAATTCTGCTTCATGACGTAAAAAATGAGCTACGAGAGATAAGAACGGTTATCCGGTATTTGAAAGGAAACAAAACGACGGGAAAAGGTAAGTGGAGTTTCATAATTATATTGCTTTAACTTCCCCGCTGTCAAGACGGGGTCTAATAATACCCGGTTTTTTTTGTTGTTGTTGTTTTCTTTACGTGTTATTTTATTATTATTATTATTAATTTTTTTTTTTTTTTTTTTTTTTTTGTGTGTGTGTGTCTGGTCACTTGCCCCAGACTCCAGGTTTTCGCGCGGCCAAACAGATATTGGTCGCAAACTTCCGCTACACCGCTTGGGCTCGTATATTGAGCGACCGTAATATATTTTGCACCCTGAGGGGAGGGAGGACAACAGCGGGGTATAATGCACCTGGGGCTTTTCTTGTTTTAAACTTAAGTTAATTTGTGCATCTTTTCCATGACTGCCAATAAACTAGCACAAATCAAAGTAAGGGTATGTAATTTGCTATTTTTCTTGGAATTCAGTTTGTTTCTACAACAGGAAAACCCGTGTTGTGAGCCACTAGGCTTGTGAACTACATCTTCAACACTTAACACTTTCCCCTATATAGCATTTTAAATAAATGTTGCGCGATCACCTGTTTTCTTAATTGCAAAAGACACATATCGCAAAACCGAAGTTGTAAAATTGAATCTTTTGAATTCTCCTACAACCCCCTTTCCAGTATTTGCAAAGCAACTTTAGATACTATGCGTTTCATAAAATTTCGATACCTGTATATTTGCGTGTCTACTTGTCGAAAGGTGATCTCCAGCTAAACGCACGGGTTTAAGATTTCTCTTGAAACACAAATCTTTTCCCTCTTGTTCAAGTCTAAGTTTGTTTTCCCTGCTAAATGTTTTGATTCGAGAAAATTTAAACCCTTTGTAGATTCTAGCGTTTTTGTTCCCCTTTCATATGAACTAGATTTCCATTGCATAAATTGGCACATTCTGTTTGATAACAATGACAGGCGTTTCAATTACACGATTACAACAGAATGAATTCAAAATTACAAGCGTTATTTACTGCTATTGTCCTCTTGTCTGTCTTGTATCCAGAAAAGGCCCGAAATGTTTGCCTTATCTTTCAGTTACTTTCGGCATGCGACATTCCGATAAGCCTTCTCTTTGTAGAAAATACTACATTCTGTCCTGGAGAATTGTTTCGTTGCTTTGAGCCCTCCAATTTCCAGTCCACGTACAACCGAGTCTTCAAGAGCCACAAAACATCATGACCTTGATTACACTTGTGGCAACTAATTTTTTAGGGTTCTAAGTTTTGCGATTTTTGCGGGTTTTTTCGTGATCTGCAAAAAAGTTCCTGCAAAATAAAGTTACCGCAAATTTTAATTCGGCCGAAATTTTTTTTCCACTGTAGAAATTGAAATAAGCAATCAAAATTGCCTCCGTTTACTTAACGTTTCTTTTGTCCAGAAGCAAAACGATGAAATTACAAACAGAACATTCAGAAGTAAATAATAAATAATAATAATAATAAATGATAAATTGAGGATTATAGTGGTCAGCCCTCTTACTATCCTCGGTACTGCCAATTTACAACTAATTTACAGGCGTGCCACTCAAACAACTGAAACAAATATCGCAAATGAAACATAACATGGTTAAGAATCCCAAAACAATGAAATTGCAGTCAGCGGTACAGGACAAGTATTTACGATAGCTGCTAACTGAAAAGTTTTACAAGAGTTAAAGGATCGTCTGAAGGTACTCGTCCTGAAGATGAAGAAAAATGTTGGTTTAAAGGAGAAAATGCCCTGGATAACTCGTTATTGTCGGTCCATTGTAATAGAGAGACATTGATTCATCTGTTTTACATTCGCATTTTGTTTTATCTGTATTTTGATTGCATGTACTCAAATAAACAACGAAAAAGTTATCAGTTCCATTTGAACGCGACTTCCAGAAAATCGCAAGAATTTATTCCCAGCAAGAAAAACCAGCCTTTTCCAATCGCAAAAATTAGTTCCTGCAAAACACAAAAAATCGCCAATCCGCAAAATAAAACTTCCGCAAAAATTTAGTGCGTATCTTAATGTGAAAAACCTTTGCAAAAACTAAAGGCGGTGCCCAGATCTCAAAGGCCTCTGCCCGTCTAACAACACTATTACAATTCTCGAATTTCAAAACATTTCGTTCCGTCGATACATCGAATTAATTCCAATCACTAATTATTAGAAAAGCGTCGCGATGTTTTGGGCGTCAACAAAACCCGGAACATGGAACATTCCGGAACACCCCGGAACATTTCGGAACATTCCGGAACATCCCGGAACAAGGCAAATTATCACAAAATAAATGTAAAGAAAAAGAGAAAGAAAGATTTCAAGAGAAAGCGATTAAAGAAACAACCAAAAAACAAACGAACAAACAAAGAAACAAACAAAATTTAAAATAAGGTGTAACAGTAGTACTTTCCCGCCAATTTTATCATGTGATTTTCTACCGTGTTGGTTTCTTGCCTTATGCTTGGCCTCCCCAGGAATTAAAAAAAATGGGTTAAGCCACATAGTAACCAGTGAGAGTTACCAGATCTGTGACAAAGATCTGCCGGATTTGCAGAAAAACTGAACAAAAGTAAAACTACCTCAAATTAACTCATCATTACGGCGGAGAAAAGACAAAGGCACGAATATATAAAAATAGTAAATAAACTAAAAAACTGATATAATTTTTGCGTCGGATATTTCAGTTTGAAACACAAACCTTAAAGCGGTGCCTTTTTTCAGTTGTAGCGTAAGAAAGGGAGGGAAATTTGTTATCTTAGAAGGTGCGATCCCCAAGTGTAGAACAGCTGACTTTTGGAACGAACAGAAGAGATTATGTAGACGAACAAAGAGAATAATTAGCAGCTGGTTTGACAAAAGATATTTAATGTAGGGTGGACTCCTTTTTTTTTGGTTAGTATAATTTAGGTTCATTCATCTCTGCACACTTTTACTTTGGAAATCAACTTAAACACAAAACGTCCTTAAACAACCGAATAAACATGAGACCAGGAAAATCAAACAGTAGTGTAGCAGCTCTCGTAAGCTTGTAATTCTAGTGGTCCTCTAGTGTAGCAGCTGCTATTGTGTTTGGGGCTAGGGGTATTGTTCATATTGTTTGTTCTATTGTTTTCTTGAAGGGTAGCGAGCCATTCATGTGAGACCTTGCGAGAGCTGCTACATCACCCAAATCAAAAGCGTGCCAGGAAAGTGGAACTGCGTGACTGCATGCGTAGTCTCCTATGCAGCCGTTCTTAGTGTCGTCATGCAACGCCAAAGGAGACTACTGCATGTGTGACTGAGAAAATGCTTTAATTTTCTCATATCAAGTAAACCTTCTCTCGATACCCAAAATAAAGCCTCAATGTTATCCGAGATATTTTTGAATTCAAGAAATGAGGTGCATTTAGCCAGAGTTAGTATATTCGTTCATTTAGTCACAGATATATTTATTTATCCATTTATTCTATATCGTTTATTTTATTTTATTTTATTTTATTTTATTTTATTATATTTTATTTTATTTATTATCTTTTATCGACGATCAGATTTTTTAATTACTTTTTTTTTTCATTTATTTTCTGATAATTTGCCCTGTTCCGCGATGTTCCGGGATGTTCCGGAATGTTCCATGTTCCGGGTTTTGTTAACGCCTCGATGTTTTTTCTAACAAGAGAAATAACACGCGTTGAATGATAACATTTAAGAACACCTGTCTTTAAAAATCAGACAAAATCAAAATTCCGCGGCAAGGGTGGAAAACTCGATTTCTTTCATATTTTAATGTTAGATAGGTTAGGATATAACTAAAATCACTGGATATTTTTTTTGGCAAAATATTCTTTTATTTCAAAGAAAAATGCAAATAACGAACTTCCGTTAAAATCGCCAGTTGAAGCAGTAAATTATGACATCAATTTGAGGCGTTCGCGTGCAAAAACAAATCCCTCTGTCGTCTTTTAAACACTCAATTTTACTTTTGCAATCTCTCAAGAGTTTCAAAAATGATTTTGGTAGAAACTGCGTTGTTCTTTGTGTTTGGAATAATTTAATTTTGAAAGTATACATTTCTCATCAGCAAAAGTACTTCGTGAATTAAATTATTTTTCACCATGTGCTAAACCTTCAAATCGATTCAACTTCTGGCTGTTGAATTAAGAAAAGATGTTCTCAGGATTGCTGCAAAAATGTCTGTGGGCAAATGATGGAGAGCGACGCGAGAGCTTTTCAAAGCTCGTTAAAATGCAGGTTATTTGACCCTTCTTGGCAACATTCCATTCGCAAGTCACGCACATATTTTAATGTGTTTCGACCCGTATGAGATCGAAAACGTCAAACAGAAAAACAGTTCGAAATACTCTTACCTCATTTGCTGTAGAGGACAGGTCCAGAGGCCCTTTCCGAGTGATTCTCTTGCCATTCGACGTATTTTGATCCTGTTGATGACGTCCAATGAACACCGCCAACTGGGTCAGTGTATTGTAAACGGTCGAACAGCTCAAAAACAACCTTTCTTGCAAAACGTTCGACATCTTTCTTCACTGTGACATCTTACTCAACGGTTCAGTTGCTGGTCAGTGTTGCTTAGTTGGCAGTACGCAAAAAGGTTTTTATCACTACATGTCGCCGCTAACGTGGCCAGAGTTCTATCTGGAGCCGCGTCACGCAATGCAAATCATCGGAATGGACATTTTACTAGGGGGTAGGGGAAGGGCAAAATCTGCTCTGATTCTTTTTAAACGACTCAGGTTTCGAGAAATGGGAGGAACTAGTAATGGACCAAAAATACGAAACAAAATTAGTGCTACATTTAGGCACCTCGACCTCCCGTGCCAGAATGCAGAAAAAGTAGTCACCCCTCGGCGTGAGTTGTAGGCATACAAATAACAATGTTCGAACGCGAAAATTAGCTAAAAAGGGTACGTGTACTAGCTTAAGGTAAAAACCTCGTCAAAACGTCGAGTCCAGAACATTAAAATCGTTTTTATCAGGGAAATTACGATGTGACTAACAAGTTTGTGCTTATTGTTTTGGCTTAGAGGGAAAACCTCGGACTTTTTTTCCCCACAAATCATACACATTTACATACAGGGATTGCTTTGTTACACAGAAGACGGTTGTTGTTGGTTCCATTTTCTTGTTGTCGGAGTTTGTGGTTACAACACTAGACGAATCAAAAGCTTGAAAGCAATTGTTCCCTTACTTTCATGCACCAAGAATACCAAGGCCCGTAGAAGGGGGAGGGGCGGGGGGGGGAGGGAATCGAGCCCCCAGAATTTTTGGAAGTTGAAAAAACATTACAATAAATGAGCCAAAAAATATATTATTAAAACGAATTAATGTGCAACGAATAGTCTTAAGGACGTTCGCGCCAATTGTTTCTGCGCATCCTTACTGCGCACGCAATTCACTTCGTGATGTCATGCCACGTCATGTATTGAGCGCGCGCGCTGTTGAAGAAATGTGGAGATATATAGCGCTAGTGGGGACTTAATATCTTTGCACGGGTTTAACTCTCTTGAACGTTCGGTGACCCCATATCTTCTTTTGATAGATCACTTTCTTTGTCGATTATCTACGTTTTGTGAAAAATTAAAGAAAATCTGTATTGTAGAAGTTTGATTTTTTCCCAACTTTTCTGCCCTCGCATCATCGAATTCTACTATTATTGAAGCTGCACTGTGTTCGTTAAAGTCCGTCTTAGAGGTTGAGTTTAACTAAAAGGATGACACCGGTTCAAATTATTTACTTAACAGACCCACTTAAGTAAAATTTGACTAAGAAAGTGGGCTTACTGCGAATCAATTAAAAAAACTGATCAACTGACAAGCACTGAGGTCATGTCGAGTTACGAGGGCCGATTTGTCAAAATTGGGTAGTTTTTGACGCGCTTTATTTCGAAAACGAAGTCGGTGACCCCCCAATTTTTTTCCATTTCTGACACAGGTAACTCATTATATGACTGTAGCCAAAGTATGAAAAAATCTGTATCGTAGAAGTTTTTCGCGCGAACGTCCTTAAGAGCCGTTGTCAGTAACTTTCGAGAATCCGGCGACAGAGCCGAAAATTCGAATTTCTTTTTATTTGCCCAAAAGAACCCTTTTGGTAAACTATTTTCAAAAATAATATTAAAAAGTTCCAGCGAGTTTTTATTTTGGCAAAAAAACGGAAAGCTCGAAATTGGCCTAAACGGGCCTTCGGACCCGATGTAAATTATGCAAATTAGTACATTTTCAAAACGCTCGTACAAGACAACGAAAACTTGCCTGGAATTAATCTTTTCACAGTTTGTTAGACATCTCTTGAACTTGCTTTCAAAGTAAACTTTACGTCGATCTAAACGTTCTTTCCTTGATATCCAGGCGCGTAAAGAGTACAGTATTTTCTATTCCGTTGATACACTGAATTTTACCAATTTTTAGAAGACCATATCATCGAGGGTATACGAATATCTAGGTCATAAAAAGGCTCTTTGGAATCGGAAATGCTTGTTGTTTATCATATTAAAATATTTAGTTTGGCCCGTGAAAAGCGAGAGCGTGAGGTGAAAATATGTGGAGTGCACTTTGGCAGTTTTCGCCATGTCTTTACTGTACTCCTATTTCAAGTCACATATGCTTTTCAGACACAACGGTCGACGTTTCTGGTCTGTACCATACTGCTTTTATACTGAAAGTAAGCTAAAGCATTTCCTTATCTTAAATCTAGTTACAAAGCGATGTTTTGACTTTATTTTACGCGAGTTTCACATAATACAACAATTAGACGATGAAAGATCCCTGTCGACATTGTGATGTTTTGATACACGATGTTACCCCGTCGCACGAATATTTCACTTTTCAGACTTTTCCAAACTAACTATCGTTACTTTAGGGCAGATATTAAAATTTTAAATGTTTAAGTACGTGAATTCGAATAAAAAGAAACCTTGAATAAATATGCCATTAAGTCACTTTACGATAAAGGAATTCGGTGGGCATAGATGCTATCGGAAATCTCCTTATGCAAATGAAACGCGTCTGCGCGATGTTTTTGTGTTGCTTTATAAGACTTAACCACTGGCGCGTAAAATAGCCTGTTTTTACGGTCCACCTGCTAAAATACATTTGCCAATGAAGCTTATTAGCTTTGATATTTGTTTGTTAAGATTTTTTGAAAATATTATGGAGTCAGGCCATTCGCATTGACTCATTCCGCGATTAGAACAGATAACTCTACAGCCAGACTTAAAAAAATCATTCCATTGTTAAGATGTACGGTGATTTACTTACTTGTAATGTTTGAATGAGTTTCTGTTCCCTCACAAAGCAATCCTTAGCTGAAATTTCGTACAATGGGCACGTCGGACAAAAATGATCAATGCCGGCCAAAAGCGAGTTGCATGTTGCGTGACAATTGAAATGTGATACAGTAGTGCGGGGGGGAAATGACCAGGAAATGACTGTCAATATTTGCGTTTCTTATGACAGCTTTTCTTTCTTTCATTCGTTCCTTCTTTAATAATAATAATAATAATAATAATAATAACAATAATAATAATAATAATAATAATAATAATAATAAACCTTTCAGGTTATGCTCGATGAATTAAAACAAGAAACACGATAGTTTCATTATCTATTTATGATGCGAAGTCCAAAAAACTCTATCCTGCGCGAATTTTGGGGATGCTTTTTATGGGGCCAGTAATTCAGAAGGTCCGGTGTTTAAATAAAGTCTAGTCAGTCAAACTGAACGAACTAATCGGAAAATCAACAAAACACAGCAGTTTCGAAACTGCAATACCTTTTGGAAGTAACATTTTGTTCGGAGAGCTATTATGTAAATTCACAATCTTATGGCAACTTGCAGTCTTTCGTCCTTATTTCGCCTCACTTCGCTGTGCGGAGCAAGGTCAAGAGATCCACATGATTTGCAATGTGTTGCGCTTAGAGATTACAATAAGGACGTTCACCCACACCTGAAGTCATTAGAAATTGGTCCGGATGAGGTTAATAGTTTTGGAAAAGAAGTAGAGCGAACGTGTACATTAGTTAAAAGTTTTCCACATAAAGAGGAACGGCTACTAGGAAAGCTCTAGAAACAGGAGGAGGGGGAGGGGGGGGGAGGGAGATCATGGCGCGCGAGAGCCAAAGGGAGCGAATGCAAACGCGACAAGATAGCGGGAAGGATTTTCCCGCCTCTCCCCAGGTCTCTGTATCAAACGATAAACAAACTACCGCCCTCAACTAAACCGGCGTTTCCTCACTCTTACTCTTTTTCGCCCCATGCCCTCTCGCGTATCCCGCTTGCCTCACACTTCTTTTGCTTGGCTAAAAGGAAACAGAAACGACTGCTATGCAGGCTATATATCGTTGGGAAACGCCGGTTTATTTGAGGGCGTTAGCTTGTTTATCGTTTGATACAGCGACTTGGGGAGACCGGGAGAGGAGGGATAATCCTTCCCGCCATCTTGTCGCGTTCTCGCTCCCTCCACGCTCGCGTGCCAGGATCCCCTTCCCCTAAAAAAATATACGAAACGAATGATCCTTACGGCATTTAAAGAAAGACACAGAAGACGAAATACGTAAAGTAAAAAAATGTATGTAACAACAATTTGCACGATGTTTCGGTTTGCAAGACAAGCCTTCTTCAGGGACTACAAGAGTAAAACGAGTAAATACGTTACAGGACCGTTAACAGAAAAGTTACATAAAAATTTAAAAATAAAATAAATGAATAAATAAATGGCCTGAATTACTGGCCCCATAAAAAGCATCCCCAAAATTCACACAGGATAGAGTTTTTTGGACTTCACATCATGAATAGAATATGACACTATTGTGTTTTAATTCATCGTTTATAACTTGAAACGTTTTTTTTTTTTTTTAATTAAAGAAGGAACGAACGAAAGAAAGAAAAGCTGTCATAAGAAACGCAAATATTGACAGTCATTTCCTGGTCATTTCTCCCCCGCGCTACTGTATCACATTTCAATTGTCACGCAACATGCAACTCGCTTTTGGCCGGCATTGATCATTTTTGTCCGACGTGCCCATTGTACGAAATTTCAGCTAAGGATTGCCTTGTGAGGGAACAGAAACTCATTCAAACATTACAAGTAAGTAAATCACCGTACATCTTAGCAGTGGAATGATTTTTTAAGTCTGGTTATAGAGTTATCTGTTCTGATCGCGGAATGAGTCAGTATGAATGGCCTGACTCCATTATATTTTCAAAACATCTTAACAAACAAATATCAAAGCTAATAAGCTTCACTGGCAAATGTATTTTAGCAGGTGGACTGCAAAAACAGGCTATTTACGCGCCAGCGTTTTAGTCTTATAAAGCAACACAAAAATATCGCGCAGACGCGTTTTCATTTGCATAAGGAGATTTCTGATAGCATCTATGCCCACCGAATTCCTTTATCGTAAAGTGACTTAATGGCATATTTATTCAAGGTTTCTTTTTACTCGAATTCACGTACTTAAACATTTAAAATTTTAATATCTGCCCTAAAGTAACGATAGTTAGTTTGGAAAAGTCTGAAAAGTGAAATATTCGTGCGACGGGGTAACATCGTGTATCAAAACATCACAATGTCGACAGGGATCTTTCATCGTCTAATTGTTGTATTATGTGAAACTCGCGTAAAATAAAGTCAGAACATCGCTTTGTAACTAGATTTAAGATAAGGAAATGCTTTAGCTTACTTTCAGTATAAAAGCAGTATGGTACAGACCAGAAACGTCGACCGTTGTGTCTGAAAAGCATATGTGACTTGAAATAGGAGTACAGTAAAGACATGGCGAAAACTGCCAAAGTGCACTCCACATATTTTCACCTCACGCTCTCGCTTTTCCCGGGCCAAACTAAATATTTTAATATGATAAACAACAAGCATTTCCGATTCCAGAGAGTCCTTTTATGACCTAGATATTCGTATACCCCCGATGATATGGTCTTCTAAAAATTGGTAAAATTCAGTGTATCAACGGAAGAGAAAATACTGTACTCTTTACGCGCCTGGATATCAAGGAAAGAACGTTTAGATCGACGTAAAGTTTACTTTGAAAGCAAGTTCAAGAGATGTCTAACAAACTGTGAAAAGATTAATTCCAGGCAAGTTTTCGTTGTCTTGTACGAGCGTTTTGAAAATGTACTAATTTGCATAATTTACATCGGGTCCGAAGGCCCGTTTAGGCCAATTTCGAACTTTCCGTTTTTTTGCCAAAATAAAAACTCGCTGGAACTTTTTAATATTATTTTTGAAAATAGTTTACCAAAAGGGTTCTTTTGGGCAAATAAAAAGAAATTCGAATTTTCGGCTCTGTCGCCGGATTCTCGAAAGTTACTGACAACGGCTCTTAAATGCTGATGTTAAAAGTTCCTTTTATAATTTTACAACCTTTAGCAGGGTTTGACATCTGTTGAGTCACTAGCCACCGGGCAAGTGGGCTTCAAAAATCTACTAGCTAGCCCACCGCACATTTCAGTTGCCCAGGTTCCTTACCAATGTCTTTCTTCACCCATATCACCTTGCCCTGGCAGTATAGCTTTACTGTGAAGGACCTTAATGCCTTTAATAGCCAAGCGACTGCTGTGTGTTTGCTGCAAGCTTTAAGCTCATCATGTTGTTTTAAAACAAGTCTAAGGAACAAAACTATTTTTATCTCACCAATTGAGTGATAAAAGTAACGTAAACGTTTACGAGAGTTAGGTAAAACAGGTGCAAAATTCGTAGCTTGGCTGTCGAAATGTTTCAATTTTAACAAACCTTGTAACTTTAAGGGTACTTTTTTAAAACTGATGCTATAAATCTGGTGGATGTTGCCAACAACTTTGTCGGCGAAAAAGCAAACAGGAAGCAGCTTTTAGTGTGTATTTTGAAGGGGGGGAGGGCTTTGACTAAGCCAATTTGCTCGCAGCATTTATTTCAGCCTTGCTACGGGCCTGATACCACAAGTTACAAGTCAGTTTTTACAACGAACGCTTGAATACAATGACGATAATTATGTCCCAGCCATTGTGCAAAACTTGGAATAGTGTCGAGCAGAAGCTGCAGCACAAGGGGCTGGGTCCCGGGTCACGGTAAGGAAAAGGAAGTGGCCAAAAAGTAAAAGACTACTGGGGAAAAAGGGATCTGAAGTTATCTTACACGAGACTGGTTCACTTGTAAAAGTTGGATCAGGTGAGTTTTATATTCGCTTGTGGTCTATCCGAATATTAGCCAGGTTATCGATGGAAGCCTCACTCTTCTCTTCGTCCTCATTAAGGTGTATGTAGAACGTGAAAGAAGTAACAGACGTTTAAGGGCAAGATGCTTGACGTATTTCTGTTATGATATCCTCATATCCATTATGATAAGTATGCTGGCTGCTGTGAGAGATCTCGCTCACTGGAAACCTGTCTCAGTAAGATTCGTAAACAGAAATTCAGGAACAGAACCTCATTTTTTGTTACCATGGTTGCGTGCCATATTTCACAGTCTTCAAACAGCACTGACGTGCTGTTAGAAGCCCCACTAATGTAGACTACGTCAAACAGCTGATAAAAGAGCACAGTTAAAAACTTCGATCGCACCCATTTGCTATGAAGAGAGAACCCTTCCTGTCCAAAACTCCATCCAACACATTAACAGCGAGCTGAAATTTCACTCCTGATATAACTGTGCCTTGTGCCGGTCCGGTGCCAGCTGAGAACCAGCAGACTGACACCAATGATCATAGGTAGAATGCCCGCTCGTCAATTAACAAAAGGGAGCCCCTTGTAGTTATAGGTTTTCCCCGTATTAAGGTTGGGTGTAGTTAATAATAGCGCCTCTTCTGTTGCACCACACAGCTGTAAGCTTGTCAGAAAGGTTGAAATTGCGTTTCAGACTTCTAGGGTAGCAAATACAATTTTTAATGGTTGTAACAACACTGGTGATAAGTCAGAAAGACACACAACGCCATTAAAACCACGAATAATCCCTGCAATTAACACTGAATGTCATTTTACTTCACCTCAAAGGTTTTGCCCTTCCCCTACGCCCAAAAATGCCTTTGATATGCATTGCCTGACAAACCAAATACGCACGCTGTACCATCCACGTTTCGCCCCAATTTAGCAATCAAATCTGATAATGCTTTTGTGCACTGAAAACTGAGCAACACTCGTATTAAAACAACTGAACCGTTGAGTAAGATGCCGTAGTGCAGAAAGACGTCGAACGCTTTACAAGAAAAGATGGTGTCGTTGAGCTGTTCGACCGTTTACATTTAAGTTGACCCAGTTGGCGGTGTTCATTCGGTTCATTGGACGTCATCAGCAGGACCAAAATACGACGAACGGCAAGAGAATCACACGAAAATGGCCTCTGGACCTGTCCTCTACAGCAAATGAGGTTAGAGTGTTTCGAACTGTTTTTCTGTTTGACGTTTTCGATCTCATAAGGGTCAAAAAACACATTGAAATATGTGCGTGACTCGCGAATGGAATGTTGCCAAGAAGGGTCAAAAAACCTGCATTTTAACGAACCTTGAAAGGCTCTCGCGTCGCTCTCAATCATTTGCCCAAAGAAATTTTGGCAGCAATCCTGAGGAACATCTTTTCTTAGTTCAACAGCCAGAAGCTGAATCGATGGTGAAAAATAATTTAAATCACAAGGTACTTTTCCTGATGAGAAATGCATACTTTCAAAATTAAATTATTTCAAGCACAGAGAACAACGCAGTTTCTACCAAAATCATTTTTGAAGCTCTAAAGAGATTGCAAAAGTAGATTTGGGTGTTTTAGAGACGACAGAGGGAAGTGTTTTTGCACGCAAACGCCTCAAATTGTTGTCATAATTTACTACTTCAACTGGCGATTTTAAAGGAAGTTCGTTATTTGCATTTTTCTTTGAAATAAAAGGATATTTTCCCAAAAAAGTATCCAGTGATTTTAGTTATACCCTAACCTATCTAACATTAAATTAAAATATGAAAGAAATCAAATTTTCCACCCATGCCGCGTTATGTTTGATTTTTACAGACAAGCGCTCTTAAGGCGAACATTACTTAATTGGACTCATCAAGCAATCTCCAAATAACGTTTGGGTTGGTAGTACATTCGTATCCACTGCTTATTACGGTGTACAAGGTGTCTTTGTAATATAAATCTCGAGTCTATGGATCAAGGTGTGACCATTCAAACTGAAAGCTATCTAGCAACATTTAACCGTGAATTTGCAGTTAAAAAATCTATACAAGATGGGTTCAACCAATGAATTCAAAGCTCATCCATCAGCTGAATTTTCATCAGCTCATTTTGATCCCTTCTAGTCCAGACATGACGGAAGGTCCGACTTAGAAAAAAAACAACACAAGAAAAGAGTGGCTTTTCTTAACACCAAATTAATCATTTTGTGACTGCCTTCTCTATTTCAGTTTACAAAAACTGTGCTGAACTCTACAAAGCTGGTAAACGAGTCAGTGGTGTTTACACGATCAACCCCGATAATGCTGGTGCCTTTGATGTGCATTGTGACCAAACAACAGCCGGCGGTGGATGGACAGTGTTTCAGAAGAGACTGGACGGCTCTGTTGACTTCAACCGCGACTGGGACGACTACAAACGAGGCTTCGGAAACCTGCATGGTGAATTTTGGCTTGGACTGGACAAGATTCACCGAATGACAAAACAGCGAGGAAAGCTTCGGGTGGATCTTGAAGACTTCAGCGGAAAATCAGCTTACGCCGAGTACAACGTCTTTGGTGTTGGCGATGAAGGAAGTAAATACAAGCTGAGTCTCGGAACATACTCAGGTAAGTGTTCAGTGATGCGCAAAGTATGTAATAGAAGTCAACTGGATCTCTGTGAAAGCTTATATTGCTTTGAGTTACTAAGGAAAAGGTAAATTAACCATACCGATACTAATATTCTGCACCAAAAAGTAAAAAGCAAAATCGAATAATAAATATAAACGTAAAACGTTATTTAAACACGAATAATCATCAGTTAAGCTACAAAAAAAAAACGAAAATGCTTTGCAACTGTTTTACAAAATTAGGAGGTTCGTATTTAAAGCAAAATGTCGAGAATAATGTTGATATTTTTCTTCAAAAATAAAATTAAACTTAACTCAGTTATTGTGTTTTGTTGTCCTTGCAGCTGTATATGGCGAATATTGGCGATTTTGAAGGTTTTGCGTTCGGCGTTCACCTGAGAGTAATAAGCGAAAGACCCTTTCTTTCAAATTTCCTTCAAATTTCGAACAGATTGTCTGGGCCCCTGTGCTTAATAAATTTGAACCACTTTGGCGCCATAGAATAGTGTTAGTTGCTAAATTGAGTTTCCCTGACGGATGATTTTTAAATCATCCGTCAGGAATAAGAGCATAAACGTTCTTATTGTTGACACAATTTGAAAATGTTCATTTAATTATTTTTAAATTTACTTGTAATTATTTTCATTATAAATCTTAGTGCCTCTTATATTGACAATATCTCAAATTGTTTAAAATCCGAGTTTTAGTGCTCTAGCGTCCCATATTCACGAGCAAAAGAGGATGAATTCCTCTTTTAACGAGTTATTTCATTCGTTACTGATTTTATAGGAACTGCTGGTGACTCGTTTTCTTATCATCATGGCATGGCGTTCTCAACCAAAGATCGAGACAATGACAAGAATTCTAACCGGCGGAGTTGCGCCTCACATTACAAGGCAGGGTGGTGGTTCAATGACTGTCACTACGCCAACCTGAATGGCATCTATTACAAGGGCAAACACTCCAACTGCTGGCAAGGTGTGATGTGGAACAGCTGGAAAGGCTGTAACTACTCCGCTAAAAGAGCTGAGATGAAAATCAAACCAGTTTAGTTTAAACACTTAAACTGATAACATTTTGTAGTTTGGATAAAACGGCGTACACTACTTGTTTTACTTTTATTCAATTTGTTTGTGTTAGTGCGTCTGAACTCAGAGGTAACGGCCAGCTGACGTTAGATTTTAAGAGCGACTTTCAGTAAAAATCAAGAAATATCTCAATTTCGCGGCAGTAGTTGAAACATCGACTTCTTTCATATTTTGCATATAATTAGGTATTGGTAAAGCTAGAAACCTGATGTGGTTCGTTTTCCCCAGAAGCGCTTTATTTTCGAAAAAAACGAGGAAATCGATCCTCGGGTTCGGGAGGTCAAAATCACAGGAAAATAATCTTGAAAATCAGTACTATAAACTTGCATCGCGCTGATAAACTAAAGCGCAGAGAAAAAGATAAGCACTTTCAATCGACAGAACAAGTCTTCAACTGGATAGCTGTGAAACAGCAGTAGCGAAATCTACTGAACACAAACAAGTCCAAACTAAAAGGCAGGTTTTGATGATCACGTAGAAAGTGATATTGAACCTAACTTCTGTGAAATAATTTAACATGTGCCACAATTCTAAATGGTCTCAATCCTCATTTGATAGGCAGCACAAACATTGAAATAAACCATACCTTGAAACTGGCTCGGGTTATCCATGCTACTTTGTTTGGGTCCACTTCGAACTCAGCAAAGTTTTAACAACTGGGGCTTAGTGAAGTTGAATTTTGCCGTACACAAAAACACGGGAAAATTGGGCGATTTTCACGTTTCCAAACTTCTGTTCCTTCGTGTGCAAATTTTCTTTCTACATTTGTTTGCATTGCCTTCCAAATACCGTGACTAAATTGTTTAACCAAATTTGGATATATGATGTCACAGGTGTAGCATGTTTCGTGTCACGTTTTGTCGTGGTTTGCACAGCGAGCTCACAACCATAACACCAGTATCGTTCAATTTCTTCTTTTCCCTCTACCTTTTTTGAGATCAACCGAACATTTTAGTTTGAAGCCATCATCAAGCATCAAGCAACG
Organism: Siderastrea siderea; assembly: GCA_964030785.1. Classification (NCBI taxonomy): domain Eukaryota; kingdom Metazoa; phylum Cnidaria; class Anthozoa; order Scleractinia; family Rhizangiidae; genus Siderastrea; species Siderastrea siderea. Next base: position 1,119,947 of record OZ034969.1, on the reverse strand, counting down.
ACAAAGAAAAGAGAGATTGTGTAGCTTAACACGGAAATTCTGGTGTATTTCGGGATGCCGCAAAGTTAAACTTCATTAAGCCCCATTTACGAAAATTTGCTGAGTTCGAAGTTTTCGCAAAGACAGCAACATGGATAATCCAAGCCAGTTTCAAGGTATAGTTTAGTTCAATGTTTCTACTGTCTATTGAACGAGAATTCAGACCATTTGGGGTTATGGCACATGTTACATGTTACATGTTACATGTTCACAGAAGTTAGGTTCCAAATCAGTTTCTACGTGAACATCAGAACCTGCCTTTTAGTTTGGAATTGTTTGCGCTCATTAAATTTCGCTACTGCTGCTTTGTAACTGTCCAGTAAATAAAAAAGAGTTGTTCTGTTAATAAGAAGTGTCTATCTTTTTTTTCCACGCTTTAGTTTACCAGCGCGATGCAAGTTTATAGTACTGATTTTCAAGATTAATTTCCCGTTATTTTGACCTCCCGAACCCGAGAATCGATTTCCTCGTTTTTTCGAAAATGAAACGCTTCTGGGGAAAACGAACCACATCAGGTTTCTAGTTTTACCAATACCCATTTATGTGCAGAATATGAAAGAAATCGATTTTCAACTTCTGCCGCCGAACGCTCGATGTTTACTGAAAGTCACTCTTAATTGAAAAAATCGTCTGAGATGGGTTACTGATATTGTTATTAACTTGAAAAAAGTCGCTTCTATTGTATGGTTATCAAAGAAACAATAAAAGGTGTTGGCATTCCATCTTCTTATCTGGTTACTTCATCTGTATGTTTCCAAAACTACTGTTTATCATCATCATCATCATCATGAGCATCATCATCATCATCAACATCATCATCATCATCATCATCCAGAAGAAGAATGAATGGTATCCCAGAATCCTTTGCGAGTTTTATCATGTGTTGTTGTTGATGATTGTAAGTAATGTATACAAAAAATCGCTTTCTCGAATTCTTCCTCGAGTAGTTTTTAAGAGCGGCTTGCTGTAACGATCACCTATACCTATGCAAGATAGAAAAATTCGATTTTCTCAAACTTTGTCACAATAAAGGGTTTTGCTAACTTTTTTCAAAAACTGCAACTTAGAAGTTGTTTGGATTTTTACTTTTTGGTCGAGACGGCATTTTGTATTTGTCCACCAAAAGCACCCAAAATCGACCCTGAAATCCCACTTTTGTCGAAAGCTAGCAAGCCAAAATAAAATCCGTAGCAGGAAAATCTAACGCAGCGTATTAATATGTAATCTTTCAACAGTTATTTAGCGTTGCCAGATCCGCGGGTAATTTGAACCTAAATTTTTGTTAAATTCCCAAAATTATAGCCTGCGACAACGTTGCGTTACCTTGAAGTTCAGGCCAAATTCGTGGGCCAAAAAGTCATCGTGGTACATGGATTTACCTATCAAAACTATTATTCAGGACAAAAGTATCACTCCATCTTGGCTTTTATCGTAAAACTAGCTTGGGTAATTTGAGAGCGTCTTGAAAAGATGGCACTTTAGCTTATCGATTGACATTTCGACCTTTTACGCTGCGAGTGGTGTCACAAACATCAGTCCAGAAATGTTCGACTGTCGGTCTAATCTCCCGAAAAATAGCCTTTTGAGCATCTTGAATATCTGAGGGATATTTGTAAGTCATTACAAAGCTCCAAACGAATATTTTTTTGCTGAGGTTTATTTGAAATGCAAAATGAACATTTGACCGCTGGCAAGTTTGCTCACGGCACGCGACACAATATCAGTTTATAATATAATAAATCAGCACATCGATAAAAACATCGAGAAAACTAGTGGAATAGATTGTAAACAAAATACTTGGAAGTATTTGTTACCTCAATCCGGAAAATTTACTCCACTGTCGAAATTCTATACATCCGTCGCCTTTTACACCTTTTGCCCTTCATTAACGGAAAATAGAAATTCATTTTATTTTACGGGAAATCAAAAACATCTTAGGAATAACATTTTCACGACGAAATGTTCATTTTAGTCATCCGTTGGTTCATTTGCGCAATTACCATGCTAATGCACCTTCAATAACATCATTGGAATATCATTTTCTTTATTGAAAAGTCTATTTTGTCCTTGGAAAAACATTAACATCAATAACACTGCCGTTTACATTTTTTGAAAGTCATTTCTGGCAAGTAATTAATAAATAAGTTAATTAAATAGCGAAGTTCGATTAAACCCTCTTTGTTTTCTGGGAATCCTGCGTTCTTTTTGCAGCCGTATTTGGTAACAGAATACGCAAATGATGTTCTGTAACTGGTCTAACTGGAGTGGTCTGTTGCTGAACTTCCTCTCTGACATCAGTTGTGTCTTACGACATGTACTGAACATTCAAGGGCGTGAAATGTCGGCTTTTTTGTACTTGAAATGTATATTTGTACTGCCTTGTTTAAGCACTTTACAGTGTTAAGTGCTTATTGCCTTTTCTACGATATTCAGCTACGGCCAATAGGAGCGCAGCGTTACATGTTCATGTAGTTTATCTCCATTGTGCCTCTTGGGTGATATGCAGTTTGCCAAAGACCCTCTCTGGACAATGCAATTTGAACAGTGCATGTACACTGTAAACGCACACAAACTGTTTTGCCGTTTTCAGAGTGAATGCAGCATGCCCCCAAGACGAAATAGAATTTCAAACGAAGTCCGTAGAAGGATTGTCAGAGCCTTTGAGGGTCCCACAGAAGACTACCTATCAGTCGCTGACACATTGGGTGTGAATAGGAGCACGGCCAGAAGCATTGTAGCAACCTACCTTTTGAAGGAAGAGTAAACGAAAGACCTCGTGGCGGACGAAATAACGTTAGAGTTGATAATGAGATGAGAGATTGTATAAATGAAATTTTAAACGAAAACTGCCTCCTTACATTGCAACAGATAAATGAAGAACTTCGAAGGCGACTACCTGCTAAACCTTTGGTGTGCGATAGAACGATTGGAAAGACTATGGATGGAATCCTGATAAGCGTAAAGATGGCCAGAGCAGTACCAGCTGCTCGCAACAGACCCGACTTGATAGAGCGACGCTATGAATATGCCAACTGGTTTATGACGTAAGAGGTCATCAACGACTACATCTTCATTGACGAATGTGGCTACAACATCTGGACAGCGAGAAGTTATGGAAGGGCAAGAGTTGGGGAACGTGCTTATCGTCAAGTTTCAGGTCAACGTGGCAGAAATGTGACAATTTGTTTGGCTGTATCGCCGACAAATGGCCTTGTCTACCACACAGCTCGTATTGGTGGGATGAACAGGCAACTTTTCAACGATTTTTTGGGAGAAGTCGGAAGACGAGTTAATCCCGACAACCAAACCTTCTTGGTGTTTGACAACGCCCCTGCACTTCGAAACGCAGATTGTCCCAGAGGGAGAATCGAGATAAAGATGCTGCCCCCCTATTCGCCGTTCCTGAATATTGTAGAGCAAGCAATAAGTGCTTTAAGGGCTGCAACAAAAGCCGACATTTCACACCCTGACATTCAAACAACAATAGATGACCGAGACGAAGCTCGACGACAAGGCATTCCACTTGGAAAGTATCGACAAAGAATTCCCTTAGAAGCATCTCAAAGGAATATGAATACCATTGCGGCTGCAAAGTGCGCAGGGTGGTACAGATTCATGCAGACATATGTACCGCGTTGTCTTAACCACGAACACATTGAAGGTTAAAAATGAACTTTGTTTATTATCGACGGTAACGTACTTGCCAGTAATGACTTTCAATAAATGTAACGACTGTATTATTGATGAAAATGTGTTTCCAAAAGCATAATAGACTTTACAATAAAAGAAAATGACATTCCAATGATGTTATTGAAGATGCATTAGCATGGTAATTGCGCAAATGAACCAACAGATGATTAAAATAAACATTTCTTCGTGAAAATGTCATTCCTAAGATGTTATTGATTTCCCGTAAAATAAAATGAATTTCTATTTTCCGTTAGTGAAGGGCAAAAGGTGTACATGTAATGTTAAATCATGTTTTGCCCATTTACTTAACTTTCTCTTTCGTTCAGAAACAAAACGAAATTACAAACAAAATATTCAGAAATAAAACGATGAAATTGCAGTCGATACACTTACAAGTATTAAGCTGTCGAAGCTTTAAGTCGCTTTTCGTGTTTTTCTTTTTAAAAGATTGAGAAGGTCAGCCATATAAGGCAAAAGTACGTTCGCTGAACAGTCTCCATGTTTGTTTTTGTTATGTTGTTATTGTTGTTGTTGTTGTTTTTGTAATCGTTTTATTCTGATTGTCGATTCTCTTCAGTGTTCAATATTAACATTGGCCGTGATTTCCCCAGTATAATTTTTCCTTGGTAAAATTGTTGGGGTTTTCATTTACCTGGTTACATGTACACAGAGAATTCAAGGGGGTAAATTTTCTGGCTGGGTAACTTCAGCGAGAGAAAAACATGGACGATTGAGACAGTCTTTATGACCAAACCGCTCCAACGTTCAACGAATACGCCGCCAAATCCTTGGTCTCCTGTTGAGACTTAAGACATTTTCGAAACGTGCTGTAAGCCTCAGCATTTAACTTCAGCATTCACAACATTCCTCGAAAAGGAGCCACCTTCAATACTCCACGCGTGGACACCGCTTACAAATTAGGTCATGTGGGTGATCACGCACTGCACGCGCAGTGTCCAAATCTCGGCTTCTCATTGGCAGGTTTACCTGGGGAAACCAAGGGTGGATTCATTTGTAGCATACGCGTATGCTCCTCGCATTCTTAACGCGTACCCTGTTGCAAATAAACGTGTCGATAACCCCCAAAAAACTACCCGTGCGAAACGCCTATTGTTTTTAGCTTGATTGTTACGTTCAGCGTCAAGGCGAAAAGGAAGGAAACCTTCAAAAGTATATTTCTTAGGTGAATTACTTAACCTTAAATGCTGTGGAACGTGATACCTTAGTATCAGGAAGTATTAGGAAGTAGCTATTAAATTATGGCACGCACAAGCAGACGGGAAGATGGAATGATGGTACAAAGTGAAGATGACGATGTACTTTCTTTCTATTTTTCTAAGAGGAAATAATTCATGATAGTGTACTTCTGATTCACCTATGGTGATAGCAAACGTATTTGGGGTGGGAAATTCGACAGCCTGTTCGTTTGCATTGCATTCGGGATACGCGTATAGGGTATGCGATTAATCAATGGCGTATTGACTCATCGCATTCAATGAAGATATATTTGCATTTTTGGTCGCACAGGAAAATGCAATCCTTTCGCAAGTATCTAACCGGCCAACTGCCTCCTTTAAGAAAAGCAATCAGAGTTGACAGCATCAAAATAGCCAATGAAGTACGCGGGCACACTGGAACGCGCCGTTGATTTATCGCCTACCCCATACGCGTAACCTAAATGCGATGCAAACAAACAGATTGTCGCATATTTTGCTATACGCGTATGCTGCAAATGAATCCACCCCAAACAACCCTTCAATCCACAAAGGGTTTTACTTGGGCAATTTCCTATTGTTCTCAGTCACTTTACCACGAAAATTTACCTGGACAAATTTTCCCGAGGTAAAATCAGTTACGCGGCAAATGCCACTTTCCCAGGAAAATCTATGTTTACCTAGGTAAAGTTGCGTCGTGTAACCACGGCTAAATTACCTTTTTTACGTCTTCATTTATGGTGATTGTTTTTAAAAGCAAATTCAACAATACTAATTATAAAACTTATTCATATTTAATCAGCTTTATTTTCATTTGAGAGGGCATCGCTTAAGGCCGCGGGTGACAAGCTGCTCATGAATAAATTTATAAGGCAAAATTTTTGGTGGAGGTCTTACGTTAAAAAACTTTATATTTTGAACGTTTGAGAGCCAATTCCGTTGAAACTTAGCAGAGAGCTTGGGGAATGGTGGTTGCGCAACAAGGTTGTTTTTGGTTTGATAGATTGCGCTTCTTTGCGATGTTATGAGCTCCCAAAGTAAAGATTTCGTAAAACGCTACTCCGTGTCCAAGTTTTCTCCTCATGGAGAAGACAACACTTTTTGATTTTACCACAAATTGGTCAGTTAAAACCTCTATTGTGTCACAACAGAAGCCGATTATAGAATTTCGAGTTCCTTTGATAGTTGTAAGCTTTTAAATGAGTAAAATCGTCATTGTTTAAATTTGAAGCCTCCAGTATTTTGTTTAAAAGCCTGTTTGAAAAAATTCAGTTCTGTTGTGACAATCTACAATTCACCTAGTTTATCTGCCTGTCAGTGTCAGTTCAGAAAATGCTATGTCCGCGCTGTATTCTTGGACGCCAAATTGGTGGTTTTAGGGCTTCCGAAGGCTTACCAAATAAATACGAATGTTCAAGGTTAAAGATTACGCCAATTATGGAAATTAAATTCTAGCAGCTATTGTTCACCGTCCAGAAAAGAAGAATACGTTGCAATTTAGAGATTGAAAATATTTGGATTGAAGAATATAAGCGTTTCCAAAGGTCCATGTTAGCTCTAAGAAGTATTATTTTAGTTTTTGTTTTGTTTTGTCGGAAAACTTCTAAAAAGTTTCTGTCAACGTTTGAACGTAAAAAAAAGCCGGACTTCGAAAGTATTTTTATTCTTATTTAAGAGTAGCCCCGCAGCTCTTAACAACCTCTAATTTCATTGGACCTTGGTATCACGCAGCTCTATTGTTTTCGGGGCTAGGGTCCATTGTTTTGTTGCTTGGAGTATTGTTTTCTCACCAAATCAGAGAAGACCTTGTAAGAGCTGCGACATCGCCCCAAAATAGGCCGCCATGGATCCGTGAGGATCCCGATAGTCCCATTTGACCGCGGTCGGCACTGGACACCAGTCAAATTATGCCCTTATGGGGAGCGCCATGCTCGTTTTGGTCGTGTTACAATTGTAGTAACTATGACCCGGAGCGGACACAAGATTGTCGCTCCGACGCAGTCTGGTTCGCGTGAGCAAATCGCTGCGTGTTACAAGTGGATAGCAAAAATAAATCATTCCCATTTCTGAATTTATATCCATTTTTATAGTGTCCATTTTCTTGTTTTTTTTTAATAAGTAGATTACCTGACCGGCTTCATGCAAATATAGAAATAGATATAGTAAATACAATAACAATTTTAAAATAAAACATTTTCACGCGCGTGAGGAAATGAATTTAAATGAATTTGCCGACTTCGGTTCGAAAAAATATATCTAATATATAAAACCTATCAGCGATTCCAAAAAATTGAACACATTCACTTCACGCAGAGTACGTATTTAATGTTTACTCAGTAGACTGACCTGTATCACAAACGTTTTGTACATGAACGCAAATATGTTCAATTTACCACGCATGAATAGAAACATAGGAGGAAGGAGAAACACGGTTCACTTTCTTTTTTTCTTGACTCGTTTTCATTTTCTAACGGCCAAGACCGTTTTAATTTCTTTCGATAACTTAATTCTCTCCATAAGGTCACGGAGTCCCGCGCAGCGATTCCACCTTTCTCGCGCGAACCAGACTACGTTGGAGCGACAATTTGTGTCCGCACCGGGTCATAGTTACTGCAATTGTAACACGACCAAAACGAGCTTGGCCCTCCCCATAAGGGCATAATTTGACTGGTGTCCAGTGCCGACCGCGGTCAAATGGGACTATCGGGATCCTCACGGATCCATGGCGGCCTATTTTGAGATGCTATTATGATTTTGTGCAGTGGATAATTCTTTTGGGATACGAGGTATGTGCAATTGGTTTTGAGAAAATCACTTGTATGTCTTCCTTTTGTCAAGTCGCTAAGTCAGAATGGGAGCCTAAACTATATTTGTGGGTAAACTCGAGCGAATTCCGAAACGTGTCTAGCGGTGATAGTGGCTAAATCGGGCCAAATGACTCCTTCCTTGTCAATGTATTATACACGTACTAACACAGTTAAGTAAATGGACCTAAAATTGCTCAAAATGCTTTGTAAGGATAGCAAACAACACCATGTAATGTTTCATGAACTTTATTCAGTTAGTTCGTTGTTATGTATTGCTTAAAATGTTCGCTTCGAAATCCCATACAAAGTCTTATATTTTGAAACGCCATTTTTAATGATATTCAAATATTATGCTTGGGCTTCCTATGGTAATACGGGCAACATTTTCGTGCAACTTGTCGCGCAACAATGTTGCGTGGCAAGTTGAGATTGTTTGTTGCGCGTATTACTCGTCGCGCGCAACAAATTTTCATGTTGCAAAAAGCTGAAAAGTGAGGTCTACTTTTTGCAACCTGAAAATTTGTCGCGCGAGAAGGTGGGACATGTACGTGCAACAAACAATCTCAACTTGCAATGCAACACTGTTGCGCGACAAGTTGCACGAAAATGTTTCCCGGTATTACTGGGCCTTAAAGCTTTATCAAAAATTTATCAATCAATCTTATAGTTGTAGCGTAATACGAAACATTAACGTAAATATTTACAGGAAAATTAGTGCAATTGTTATCAAACAGAGATGCAATACAGTTTGAACTGCCTCTCAACCAAAATATAAAAATACCGAAGAAATGTAGATGCCAATGCGCATGCAGGCTCTGAAACAGTTATCAAAGAGTAATATATAGATTTAGCCAAGCCTAAAAGCGGAGCTCCACGTCTCTCTTTCATGCTAATTGGCCTGTAAAATACAGTAAATTTTAGTTGTGCAGTTATTCCCCAAGAGGTGAAAAACAGCAAGGGAAAACATGCGGACCGCTGAGGAAACTGCGAGTTGGCTTATTTTTCGTCAAAGAGAAGACTTCAGTACGACTTTCACCGACAGGTCTTCTTGTAGCATTCTTTCGAAAGCTAGCTTATTCAGTTCAAGAAGAGTACCTGTAAAATTACAATTTCTCACTGATTCCAATGCATCCAATGCATCCCTCTGGCTCTTTAGTTCTGTTAACCATGAAACATTTCTCGAAATGTATCTTGCTAAAATAAATAATATTTTCCCGGCATCAAACTGTTTCCTGACAAAAATTCTATCAAGAGAAAATGGCACAAGTTTTTCAACCGCGAAGTATTAATCGGGCGCTTTCAAGAACACGCCCTGAACTAATTTTAGGAAGCTTTTAGAGTCTCATTTTAGACAAAATACATGTAGACTTAAACCGAGAAATCCTTTGCTTATAGTTACTTAAATAAAGATTTCATTTCGATCTGTAACTAAAGACACACTGAAATGGCTTAGCGGTCTAATAGAAACAAAACGAACACGAAAACATGCCACACTGAACTCACTCACTGAAACGGCGAGTCTAAGTTTAGTCGCTAAATTGGGACAGAAATGTCATTCACTTCAAATGGAGAAACCAAAAAATATAACAATATAAGGAAGATAAAATATTCCACAACTGAACAAAAAACATAAGGAACTTTACACTAAGACTATAAACTTAAAAATGACGACAGAGCGACTCTTCAGGTGTTGAATACTAAACAAATTAGTCAAAACAACCCAATATGCCTCGCCGAAGAAAAACAACCTACATTGAAAAAAACAACACAGACTCAGTCTAGAATAGTCACGATTTCCACTTTTCGAATAAAATACAGTAGAATTCCTTGAAGAAAAATATTGAAAATTACGCACTAAAGTTCAAGAGGAAATTGCGCTTAATTAAGCTTAAGTTAACTGAAGCCTAAATATCAGATTGCTCACTAATGAAAATTCGTTTAATGCATAAACACAGAAAAAAGGACAAGAAACCTTCAAAAACATGAAATGTCATTCACATACGAGGCACTTGTTTGCCTACGAAAGCAAACTGCACTCAATTTTCCCCTCGAGTGAAGTTACTTGCAAGCCGGCAAAGGGGAACTAAGAGCTATTTTTAAACAAGTTTTTAAAACATTTCAAGAAAATTACCGTAATTTACTAAACATGTAAAGTCGCTCAATTAAACAATTTTTACAATGTAAATCCACAATCAAATCTGTAATTTACTTTACCACTGAACTGAAAGAAGGCCTTGAAAATCTAAACGAAAGTCGCCGGGTTCTTTCCAGATCTCCTTAGCTTTGAAAAAAAACAAAAAAAAAACAAGTATTTCCTCGAACAAGGATTTCTTGCCTTCAAGCTCTCCAATATCTTCTATATGCGCCATCGAGATTACAAAGCAATCCTTCTCCTTTTCATGATGAACTGCTACAAGTCTTCATTCCAAGAATGTGATTACAATTACCGTATTGAAAATCGAGCGTTCGAGGAACCAGCCGCCATATTGTTTACTACAGCTACAAGAAAAAATGGCATTCCACCTCCCCTGGTCAGGCTGTCTTGGGACTCCCGTCACCCTCCCCCAGAGTCTGTACGGACGGACGGACGGACGTACGCTGACGTCAGAACCAAAATTTTTCGGATCAACGGGTTACCAAATTTTCTTACCCATGGTGCTCCGCGAGCTCCGCTATTATTTTAAAAGAACTTAACTTCAGCTGTATTCAGTTGTTTCCGCTAACTGACATAAGCTTCTACTGGTTGCCTTTAAAGGTAACTGCAGACTTTATAGAAGCTTTTTATTTGTCAGGATAGTTCGAGCAATTGAATTTAGCTAAATTAAACTGCACGAATTAATCCTGCTTCGTTAGAACCTATGAAGAGTTTACAAAGAGTTCAGCAGTTAGGTTAGATACCAGTGTAATTAGGGTGCTCATCGTTTCGCACGTACTTCTGCCAAACCGGGAATGATGAACACACATGATTCTAATAGCTGAGCAGTGTCTAGGAGGTATAGAGGGGTATATGGTCCGTGGAGGGGCCCATGAGGCGGTGGGGGAGGGCGGATAAGTATTAATGCGTGGTTTTTATACCGGAAACTGTTCAAATTCATTGGCTATAAAACTATAACTGAAGGGACACGGAAGTTACACTTGTATTATCGATCCAAGTCGAGAAGAAGCGAAGGAGGAGCAGGGAGTCTTTGGTAAGTTGAACATTTTCTGGTTTTCGTATCAAGATTATATTCTGTGTAAGCATGCATATCTTTTGGCCAAACGCGATCTCTGAGTTGCAAAAATTAGTGACTCTATGACATGCACGAAACACAAAACGCTTGCTCTGAGTTACCAATAGAATATTTAACAAAAACGCTACAAAATTTGGGACAAATCTTTTTTCCTCCACTGACTTTACAGTGTAGATAGTGTTTAAATTACTAGCAGAACTTTACGTGTGTATTAAAAGAACGGTTAAGGACTGATCATAAGCGAACAAGCCTGGTCAACACTGAGAAAACTGCACTATACTGCAAACAGAAAAAAAACATCACATAAACAATCTTTTACGAAAAGAATTGATCCTCGTTCGACCTCTCTTTCATTCGGATAATCATAGTAGCAGGTACGTTTTATATAGAGAGGATATTACACGGTGGCGAGAAGACATGAATTTTATGTTCGAGTGGCAAACACGATATCTCACGAGTGAGCGCAGCGAACGAGCGAGATATTGTGTTTGCCACGAGAACATAAAATTCATATCTTCGAGCCAACGTGTAATGTTCTTTTCATTATATGGAGACAAAATATCTGAAATTGCCCATTTTTATTCTCTTCTCGTCGCAAGTGTCGAGAAATTCTTTGAAAACCTTCAAATCGTGCAAAGTCTTCTTTTTTGTATTTTCGTTGTCGAAGCTTTCGGAAAACTCTTTCACTTGTTCATCGTTTAGTAAAACAAACCTGCTTGCCACCCCCATAATTCTAAACAACACTGAGGCAACAACGCATTCAGTTCATTCAACAAAGTAGAAAAGGCGGAAATCGGGACGTCATTGAACGATATGACACTCCAAAGCGTGACATACGGAAAATACGCCACTCGGGTCCAGGATGGAGTGGCGTATGGAACTACGAGTGGTTTAGTTCCCATGCAGTAAAACACTCTCCTCCATATAATAAATACTGTTCTGTTTTCGATCATTCTAAAGTGAAATTGCATAATATAATAACATTAATAATATTAATATTTCGGCCTTAGGAGCACTTCAACAGAGTCTCAGGGCTCTTACAATTATTACAATTATCACAGCGCTTACTGATATTGATCAACCCTATCTTACTGGGGCGCTATAGAAGCTTGTGATCATCGACGCATTAATCTATCAAACGCGACTAACATTGAAGCTACGACAAAATTGTTATTCCGGTAAAACCGCACTATTACTTGTCACATTCATTTCACATATATATTATTTATATAACCCAATGAATTAACATCCCTTTCCTTTTGGCTTCTTTACCTGCATTCGAATGTAATACAATTTCTTTACACTTTTAAGGTTGTTCCGAAAACGCGGGGTCGGGGTGCGGACTGCGGGGTGCGGGGTGCGGGGTGAGGGGTCATAAAAAAAATTAAAATTAAAAAAGCAAATAAATAAATAAATCAATAAATAAATCAATAAATAGGCAGTGTCTGGATTCCCGGCAGCCGAGTACGGATCATGACTAAATACCCAGCAGTCCGACATTTTTGAAGGATTTCGACGGAAAGGCTTTTTCTAACGTTTTGAAAGTATTCTATATTTGTTTAGAATTGCCAAGCGATTCAGAAAAGTATTTTGGTTTTGTAGTTGACGAGTTTTCCGCGCTTGTGCATACTACAAAATGCGACGTTTGCGACACTTGTGGCTACACCTGCCAGTCAGTTTGGGCGGAATTTCTCATCCAAACTTCCTGGGAGCATTCGAAGTTTGTTTAGAATTATCAAGCGATTCAAAAGACCAATTTAGTTTTGTAGCTGACGAATTTTGTGAGCTTGTGCGTACTAATAAAATCGCTATGTTCGCGACACTTTTTGTGACTAGATCCGCCACTACCACCAGGCCCGCCAGACCCGCCAGTCAAAAACACGCAGAATTTAGACATAATTTTTCATTCAAACGTCGTGGGAGTATTCGAAGTTTGTTTAGAAACGCCAAGCGATTTAAAAGACCTATTTCGTTTTGTAGCTGGGGAATTTTCCGAGCGTGAGCATACTAGAAAATAACCTGTGAACAGGCTCTCTGGTCGGGGTAAGAGTGAAGAAAAGGAAAGAGCAAAAAAAAAAAAACAAAAAAAAAAAACAAGACAAATGGCGATAATGAGCGAAGAGGCTACGCTCGGCTTGCTTTTCTCGCTGATTTATTTTCGCGCTTTTCCTGCACTACTGCAGGCTAACTAGAAAATCGCTAGCTTGCTTGATCTCTGTGACCCTGTCTTACCCCAGCCTTCACGCAACCATAGTGAAAATTGTCACGGATGCTGTCAGAGTTGTTATTTCAATATCATTGAAACTTTATTTCAGTAATTTGAAAAATAACTGTGAAACCTCTGAGCCGCGGTGAACTGCCGAGCATTTACCATTTCAATTTAACTGCGCCCGGCTGCCGGGCATGTAGACACGCCTGGCACTCTGGTTTCCGACAACAACTACAACAATTAGCTTTATTTGCGTGACTATAATTTCTTACAGTATTGCAGTTGCATACAACTCAACAAAAAGAAATAATAATGTAATAAGGAGATAACAATCAAGTTACAGTCTGAATTGATAATAGATTATTGCGTAAATTTAAGCATCAGTTGAATGTTAACAAAATAATTATCAGATATCATTAATTCTTTTGTAGCTTTCAATGTAGATAATTGTTATATATTTCGTAGGTGGTACTCTGTTTTCCTGTAAAGTCTGTCTCTAAAAATTCGGAGAATTATCCAGGTTTTAGATAGGGTCCGTGACAATTGTCACTACACTATGGTTGCGTGACGGCTCGGGTCAGGGATCAAGCAAGCTAGCGATTTTCTAGTATGCTCAAACTCGGAAAATTCCCCAGCTACAAAACCAAATAGGTCTTTAAAATCGCTTGGGAATTCTAAACAAACTTCGAATACTCCCACGACGTTTGAGTGAAAAATTATATCTAAATTCTGCGTGTTTCTGACTGGCGGGCCTGGCAGATCTAGTCACAAAAAGTGTCGCGAACATAGTGATTTCATTAGTATGCACAAGCTCACAAAATTCGTCAGCTACAAAACTAAATTGGTCTTTTGAATCGCTTGATAATTCTAAACAAACTTCGAATGCTCCCAGGACGTTTGAATGAGAGTTTCCGTCCAAATTCTGTGCGTTCTGACTGGCGGGTGTAGCCACAAGTAATTCCAAGTGTCGCAAACGTCGCATTTTGTAGTATGCACAAGCGCGGGAAACTCGTCAACTACAAAACCAAAATACTTTTCTGAATCGCTTGGCAATTCTAAACAAATATAGAATACTTTCAAAACGTTAGAAAAAGCCCTTCCGTCGAAATCCTTCAAAAATTTCGGACTGCTGGGTATTTAGTCATGATCCGTACGCGGCAGCCAGGTATCCAGACGCTGCCTATTTATTTATTTATTTATTTATTTATGTTCTTAATTTTCATTTTTAGTTTTTTTTTTGTTTTTTTTTATGACCCCGCAGTCCGCACCCCGCACCCTGCCGACCCTGCGTTTTCGGAACAACCCACTTTTCATGCACATTTTTCATGCACTTCTTGCCTCCTTTGCACCACCCCCTCCCCCGCGCTTGTAAACTGACGACTTAATAAATGATTACCGTATTTTCTCGTTTAAACGCCGGACCCCGAATAAACGCCGGGTTCAAATAAACGCCGGGTCTACAGGGCCGAGTTTAAAATAAACGCCCCCGGCGTTTATTCGGGGTCCCGGCGTTTATTTGAGGTCCCGGCGTTTATTCGAGATGGGTATATTAAAGCACGATTATGTGTCGTAAATTCATACTAGTTCTCTTTCTACCATTATATTCAGTTGAATTTATTCACTGATATTCAAACCAAACCACCTTTTACAAAAGGACATCTAACTAAAACAGATGAAACAAACAACGCATCAGGTATCGTGTCAATCTCTTTTAAATCATGGTAACTTTTCTGCGGGCTTGACCATCAGACGAGAATCATCTCGAGGGTCTCTCCAGCGTTTCTCCAGCAGTTCCTTGAATGGATCTATAATTTTGCCTTTCTCAGAACTAATGGAGCAGGAACCTTGCCACCATCTTGTTCTAAATTGCTTGCAGAGTACATTTGCGTCCATGTTTCACGGAGAAACGTAACGTTAAGAAGATTTCAATCACTGTTCCTGTCACTGATGTTTTTTTTAAATAAATAACTTACTTTTTCGTTGAAATTGGTTCTTGGCTCAATAAACCTCCAGCACTGATATTAGAAAATGGATGCCTGAAAAATGCATTTAATAAATAAACGCCGGGCTCGAATAAACGCCGGGTATTCGAGGCTGAGTTTTAAATAAACGCCCCCGGCGTTTAATCGAGAAAACACGGTAACATCAGTTGCTTCGGTTTTCATTCTTTCTTGCAGATAGGTCGCATCGGCTTGTGACAAATTAACTTATCATGCCAAGGCCACTTTCTGTCTTGACTCTGGTTTACGCGCTGCTTGTGACAGCTACACTGGGTACCGCCAACGGAGTGAGGCCTGTCGCGGGGTCCAATTGCCAATTGAAAATGTCTACAACAATTTTTACGCAGGATCGAGCAGGAAGATCGAAGCACTGCTTCACGAAATGAAACATGAGCTCAGACAGATAAGGGAGGAAATCAAATCTTTGAAAGGAAACAAAACGATCGAAAAAGGTACATAAAACTAAATAACCTCTGAGTAAATCAGTTGTCTAAAAAGTGTTGCGTTTCTTAGTTTTGCAAAGAGCCGGTCATCCTCAGTCGTTACTGTCGTAGCAATCAGCCAAGGACACTAAGTGCCGACCTCAAAAGGAGCAGTTCTAATTTAAAGGGTGGTCTTCTCAGCATTTGTGCAAACGGATTGCACTGTGGTCATGCGTTAGCGTAGCAAGTTTGGAATAACACCGATCGAAATGCAATGCGCGGTTTCTGTGAACTGTGCCGTCGTGCAAAGGAAGAGAGAAATGTATACAAGATGAAACGGAATTTAGGAATGTTGGTTTATGTGGAGGAATGAAAACTTGAGAACCAGGAGAAAACCTTCATAGAAATGCAAGAACGAGAACCAAGAACAATTTTAAGCCACTAATGTAGTCGAGTACTGATTTACTAATATTGTTTATCGCTCTGACCATTTTTACTTCAAACTATTTTAGGCTGCAGCTGTTATGCTATATGCCTTTTGCCGGTAAACGTAGACTTTAAAGCTCTTTAAAGCAAGTATTTGTAATGTACTTTCAGTTTTCAAGAACTGCCCTGAACTTTACAGAGCTGGTCAACGAATCAATGGTGATAAATGAAAGTGATGGTGAATTTTTTTTTTTGGTGAAAGATGAAATAATCAACAATGACACGAGCGTGGGACAAAGAAAAAATCTGAGTCCCCGACAGGAATCGAACCCATGACCTTCCGAACACCGGGCTGGCGCTCTGTCCACTGAGCTACGAGAACTCATGGAGAGCGAGGCCATTTTACTGAGGGCCTCTTCATATGAGCCCGGTTGACCGGGCTGGCCCGGTTTCCGAGATCTCGCCTCACTCCTATTTCCTTTGTAAAAATTGCGATGTGTTCATATGAGAAGGCGGGCCAGCCCGGTTACCGAGATCTCGGTTTCTACAACCGAGATCTCGGTAACCGGGCTGAAATTTCCCATATGAACACACGACAATATTCATCCCGGTAACCGGGCCAGCCCGGTTACCGGGCTCATATGAAGAGGCCCTGAGTTCTTATGTGACATGCGTCCTGCATACTGCTAGGATCAGCAATGTCGATGTCATCATGAATTGTGATAAATTCATGATAAATTCATGAATTGTGACAAATGAAAGTGATGGTGAATCAATGGTGTTTACACAGTCAGCGCCGACAATGCTGGTGCCTTTGATGTGTATTGCGATCAAACAACAGCCGGTGGGGGTGGACAGTGATCCAGAAGAGACTGGACGGCTCGGTTGATGACTACAAACGAGGCATCGGATATCTGAATGGTGAATTTTGGCTCGGACTGGACAAGATTCACCACCTGACAAAACAACGAAGCAGGCTTCGAGTGGATCTTGAAGACACGGCGGGAAAACAGCCTACGCCGAGTACGACTTCTTCGGTGTTGTTAGTGAAAGATACAAATACAAGCTGAGTCTGGGAACATACTCAGGTATGTATGAAATGAGTAACCAGATACCTTTTTAACTCTATTTCGTGTGTGCGAGAATCCTCGCTTGTAATATTGAGGCTAGTAAACATTCAGAACAGGTATTTCCATACAAAGTTTTCGGAACTGTGTCATCACTTCCAGTCACTGCTCCATTCTGCTATTTGTAGCCAAGGAGACATATTATGGCTTTCACGACTCAAATTCATTTTCAACTTATCCAAATAAGCAAGTTCCAGTTCCGATTGGTTTCTTGCAACTATATATTATAAGCTCATATCCTATGAGTATAAAGAAGTCCCGAAAAAGGTGTGGCTAAAAAATACTTCTAATCAACAGAAATATCATCGTGCAGGGACTGTGCGGTGTAAAATAAGAAAAGTTCGCTACGCGCTCATTCTGATTCAGTTCAAGAATTGTTAATTACATGTCATTTTGTAGGAAATGCTGGTGACTCGCTTTCGTATCATCGTGGCATGGCGTTCACCACCAAAGATCGAGACAACGATATTGACTGAAGTAAGAACTGTGCCATTCGCTGTAAGGGAGCCTGGTGGTACAAGGGTTGTCTCGACTCCAACTTGAACGGCCTGTATCATCACGGCGAGCACTCCATTTCCTCGGAAGTTGTCAACTGGTTTAAGTGGAAGGGTGCCAAGTACTCCGCTAAACGAGCTGAGAAGAAAATCAAACCAGTTAACGCCTAAATGTACGCGTTTTGCCAGTTTTCGATTTAACCGAGTTGGCCGATGTTTTTGTGTTTGAGTATCGAAACGAATACGCCTTTTTATAATCCACCAAATATTTTCGCTGTGTGTGGTTGGCCAAAATGCGTCACGTGATACAATACGATGCAATGTGCCCCAGCTAACACTGAAAATATGTAAATGTTATTTACCCTACACCAACTGACCAGTAGGTGCTCAGTAAATTACATATTGGCATTTTCCCATGGTGCCAGGAAACTTTCAAAACTATTTTATTTTGTCTTAAAACTATCCTATAATCTGGGAAAAAGTGTGTTTTTTTTTAAGAAAAGACAAGCAACTAGAACTGCATAGCCAGGATAAAGACAAGAAGCTAATAATTACGTTTACTGAATGCAAAACCTTATTTTTATTAGTAAAAATCGCCCTTGCCTAAACACTAATAATAATAATAATGATAACAATAATTTAATAATAATTTATGAATTTGTATAGCGCATTTTCCATGACGAAATGATCAAATGCGCTTAACGATTAAAAGATTATTAAATAGAAGTTAAAAAATGACAGAAATAAGACTAAATAAAAACAACATCGTGAATTAATTACCAAAGGCTAGCTTAAATAAGTAAATTTTAAGAAGAGATTTAAACGAATCGAAAGTTTTTGCATTCCTGATATGAGGTGGTAAGAAGTTCCATAATCTAGGGGCCGCCATAGTAAACGAACGGTCTTCCAGTGTTCGATATGACCTACATACAGGAGTCCTTAGCAAGACTGCACTGGTTGATCGTCAATTGTTTCGGGCGGCCATTGGATGGCTTAATTGCTACCAAATTACATAATTATGTAACCAGGTGTTAAATTATGTATAGCCTTATAAGAAATCAATAAAATCTTAAATTCTATCCTGAACCTGATGAGCAGCCAGTGTGACTTAATTAGAAGGGGACAGAATTTACGCTCATTAAAGACAAGTCTAGCCGCAGCGTGTTGGACTCCCTGAAAGAGAATCATTTGGATGATTAAGCCATATTCCTTTTTTTTGAAATTTGTATTGCACTTGTAAACTTATGTGCTGGTTCTCTAGTTATCAATAACTTGATAATTTGACGAAAATGTGCACTGGAATTCAGTTTGACTGAAAAAAGCGAACTGTGCGCCGGTTTTCTCTTCGTTCACGACAAACGCAAAAGCAGAATTCTAGCTACATATAAAACAAACTTTCTTCATTGAAAGTATACGGAACCTCGATAAATCAAGGAGAAAAAACTCAGTGAAAATGAGTTTGCAAGTTTACAACTCACGATCCTTGAGTTTTGCTTCAAACAGCCTGGTTCTTCGTCTCCACCTACTTCGGTAAGGGGGGAAGGGAAAATCAACATTTGCTGAAGAAGTCGATACTTCGCCTCATGTAAACGGCTGATGGGGAAGAGTACTTTGAATTAAACAAGAGTGAGCCAGAAGCTGTTTTGAGCAGCAAAAACCATACAGGAGGTCTCGACGGGTCCGAAGATCACTCGGACGGCAAAATATTTCCTCTGGCCACTTCAAGGAGATGTCCATTTGAAGTCCTTAAGAGCGGCTATCTGTAACTTTCACCTAGGACCATGCAAGATAGAAAAATCGAAAATTGCCAAACTTTGTCACAATAAAGGTCTTCCCAAACCATTTATAAAAATATAAGTTTTAGTTTATTCCGGTAAATATTTTACCGTTACGACGACTTTATCATTCCGATGGCTCGTGAGCGAGTAAAAACGACTTGGAAGTGTCACTTAAATCAACTGCTCGTCTTGAATTGTGAAGACAGGAATATCAATATCAAAGCCATGTAGTATAAGTAGGATATTTTCTTGTCATGTTTGCTTTGTCAAATTTGAAATCGATGGAAACCAGAACTTTTAACAGATTTTTAAAATTTAACCGTTTCGAGCGGCATAGTCGCACGATAAAAAATGGCGAAATTCAGGACCAAAAAAAGCACGCTGGTATATGGCTTTCGCTGCTGAGACTACACTTGTTGGAATAAGCAATCTTTCCTCTACGATTTAATGAAAAAAAATTTTTGGGTAAATGAAATGTTAAATTTTGGGAGCGCTCTATCTACACCCTATTTTCCAAGCGAAGACGACCTTTTGACCTTGACAAGCGGGGAAGTAATGACCAGCGTTTTCAAATAATACGCGCTAATTCCATTTTTTAAAGAAAAGTTTCAGAATGTTTGGTACTTACTAATTAATAGAGCCTCAAATAAAGTCATCAGCCGAAAACAGGACAGGTTTTCGCTCGCAAATACGTTTTTTTGGCAAAGGCAAACTTTGGTTGTTGGTGATTAACATCGGTAACTTTGCATAAATTTGAAACATTTTTCTTTCACAACAAAGTCGGTTTTCTGCCTTCAGTTTTTTCCAAAACAATGGTAAAGAGGACCAATAAAGTGTGACCCAACTATTTATAAAGCAAATCTTTCCTTAATGACTCTTTTCTGATGAAGAAAGGTCGAGATTTCTTCTGGCTGCATGAGACAACCGTCGAACATTTTTGGGTGGTCGTGAAAACGTTGCTGTCACGCAATATACACTGGTCTTAAATTACGAACCAGAGAGGTCCCATCCTGGCTTTTACCGCGTTATTTTTGAGCCACACATTTGATCCTCAATTTAAAAGTGTAGGCAGTTCACAGAAAGACAAGGCAGCAGAAAAGGCTCTGATGATATTGAAAGTATTCAACAACTTGCAACAGATAGAGCCGGAGAGGGGAGGGAATGAGGGGAAGGGCATATAAAAGCGACGGGATTGATCATCGGACATATTAAAAGGACCTCATAAGATAAAATGCCTGGATTTAATTTTTTTTTTATTGCTAGCCTGCGGCAGAATCTGTTCGATGTTTTTTCCTGCTCTTGTCTCCTGGAATGCTGTCTGGCTACCATCTCTGGGCATGACTTGTTTTTTGTTTGTTTGTTGGGGTTGCCACTTTTTCTAAATAGAAGTGCCTGTGATAAATTTAATGCCGATGGTTTTACTTTTAACCATTCTAAACAGAAAAAGAAATATCAATCATAGAGGTATGCTGGGCGCCCCTTGCCCTAAAAACATTTCTTGATCAAACGTAGATATTGCGGTCCACCCTAAGCCTTTTTTTTTTGAAAACCTCCGTTTTTCGTGTTGCGAACACTAGGTAATGAAAAACTGTCTTGCGGGTGTGCTTCAATGGCTTCCACGATCCTGCCGACGACTACATATATATAAACGGCTGCTACATAAATAGTCAGCCAAGAACACTGGCGTATGGTTTGAAAGTGCCTTTTCTATGAACAAGCAAGTGAACTAACTGTGCAAAACAGCTTTCTATCATCTACGTAATCTAGTTACTACCAGAAAGTTCCTGTCACACAAAAACTGCGAAATACTAAGTAAGACACACCTTTGCAACTTCTCGGATCGATTACTGTAATTCTCTACTATCTGGCCTACCACATAATTTGCTGCAAATTGGACCTAAATATTTAACGGACACTTCACTTGGACAGCTGCAGTTTTTCTTGTAGGATCTCCAGCGGATTCCAAACCTTTCCCGGTGTCGCGGGCATATTGTTAAACCCAAACGAACTTCATTGAATTCAAAAATTCCTTTACAAATTCGAAAAAAAAAACAGTTCCGAGTAGCGTCAAACGTCAGAATCTGTACCAAGGTACTTTGAGCTTTCCTGTCTTCATTTAGGTCAAAAGGAATATATCCCGTGGAAGTATTCACCCACCCTAGCTGCCAAATATGTCTCATTGTAACAGGCGGGTATCTTAACAGAAATTTTTTAATTTGGGCAGTGCAGAACTTCGTTTACCCGTCACTTATCTATGGATGTACCCCAAGATGGAGAGAGGCGTGTTGCGCCCCAGGTGATAACAAATGTGGATACCAGGAGTAATTTCATTATTTCGCTTCAGTAATACCAGCAAGATTTTCGTGCAGCGTGTTGCGCAACAAGGATGCGTTAAAAGTTGAGAGTTTTCTCACCTGTACACGCAACAAAACTTTATTTTTCGAAAAGTAAAAGCAACTAACGTTCTGCAACCTGAACACGCGACGCGGAGGTGATAATAAACGCAACATCGTTGCGCGAATAGTTGCACGAATATTTTCCGTGTTATTTGGCCTTTAGGCAAGATTTTACAACTCCTGGTGGCGGCATGTACAGTTGTATCCAAGCTAAAGACCGAGCGCAAAACATTACATATTTCTTGGTGCATCATACGAACCTGCGGGACGTGTGTAGCTCGCGCGGGAAAATCCACACTTTCGGCAATTCGCGCCAAGTGAGTTAACCTTTTTCGGAAGATTCGTGCCCCCGCGAGTCTTCTTTTTCTTGTCTTTCCTTTTCTTATTTTGAGGCAGAGAAAGAGAGCGAACAGCAAAAAGTATTTTGCAGTCTACAGCAATAAGTACAGTATGTTGCCCAGTTTTCGTACGGGCCCAGTTTTCGTACAAAAAGAACTTTATTTGATTATTTTCGTCGGTCATTTAAATCTTCGTCAACCGAAGAATTCCAAAAGTAAAAGGAACATTTCAGCTATAAATTGCCGGTTTTGCCGGGCTTTTTGACGAAGAAGCAGGTCAGTGCGGACAATTTCTTTCGAGGTGAGTAAAAGTTTAGCGGCTAATATTTGCACTTTTCACCGCACAGTAAAGGTATTGTAGATGAACAAATAGCCCGTTTTGTTGGTAATTTTGCAAGGAACTTCATGAGTTTTGGACAGATGATAGATAAAAGATGAAAGTGAATGGAAAAGCTTTCAACGCCAGCTTATATTTAACTGCTCCTGAATTTTAGCGATGAGAATCTTCGCATACATTTCGACCTACTGTGCCAGTTATCGTACACTTAGCTGCGCCTTTCTAAAAACCTATCTTTAAATAAGTTAAAGAACTGAATTTTAAAATTTACTGTTCGAAAACTAATAAGTCGTAAGTGCAGCAAAGATTACACAACAATCCTTGCAAAGCAAGATACACTACATGTATTTGTTGTGATATAACAGCGACGCTTTACATCCAGGTCATGCAAAGGTCACGGAAATTTAATAAACTTAATCCCACGCAAACAATCTAAATCGTCAAGTAATTATCTAAGGTAGATGTCTATGTATAGAATGTTGACATACACCTTGAAATATCGTTAGTTTACCAGTTTTACCGATTTTTTTCACTCCGTTGCGATTCTAATAAATATTTACAAAAGTAGGTAAGAAAAGCAAGCGTAAGCGGAAACGGAAGTAAAGCGTTAGCTATTCTAAGGGCCTAAGCGGAAACGAAAGGAAAACGTCGAATCTTATACAGGCCTTTTCTTAACAGTTGTAATACGCAGAATAGTAACCTGTCAACTACCTTTACCAAGGCAGTAAATGACGTACGAGACAGTGGATTGAGCGTAAGAAAAGCCGCCTAAAAGTGAGGGACAAAAAATCAACACAGCAGGATCGATTAAACATCCACCCCCCGAATAACCATTTGCTTTGTACACCAAACATTGGTCGCTAAGCCGATATTTATTCACAAATCGAAGAGAAAACACGATAAGCACTCAGCAGGGTGGTTTGACACATCAGTTTGCGTCGAGCGTTCTCGTGGAGAAATGTTGTTTTGTCGATGTACGAAAACTGGGCCAGGTGTACGAAGACTGGGCAACTTAGGAGTTTTGGGAAAAATGGCATCATTTTGAACATATGTCGAACAAGTGGCCAATCGTTTTATATATTAAAGGTAAGTAAATGGGCTATCTTTAAAAGAAATTTCAGAAATTTTCGTCTCACAGACGAAAAGATATAGCGATTACAAACTAAAGTGTACGAAAACTGGGCAACACACTGTACCCAAATTCAGTTTCAACAGTGCAGTTACCTGCTCTTGCCAGCAAAAGCTTTGCTTCTGAATCTAGTGACGCATTCGACACCTTGTAACTTCTCAGATGTCCTTTGATGTCTTTACTGCATTCCCCAATTTTATTATATGGCTAGAGCTTGTAAAGCTTGTAAATATATAATGCGCGCTGTGATTGGCCAATACTCGGGGCCAGATTTTCCCGTAATGCCCAGGGGCATTATGAGCAAGTTAATGCTTAACCTGCGATCAGGCTCTATTTTCGTTTCGCTCGGTGAAACATTCAGGCGGGACGGGCGAAACGAAAAATAGAGCCTGATACAATTCTTCTACGGAACGTCTGCCGCCCACTTTTTTTGATTGATTGACGTTCAACAAAACAGCCAATCAGAATTTCTTCTGCTTGCACGATCCTCGGTATGCAAATTTCCCATAACAGCAATTCGCAGAAAGTCACGTCAATGTCGGCAAAATAAGAAAATCATAGGCTACGATATATCTTCTAGGCGCAAGTACTCAAATTTACACGATTGCTAACTTGAAGGTTCCGGTACTGTACATGGTTGCTCTGTCTGAGCTGAAACTGAATGAAAATTCAAAACACGACGAGGTTGTCATCTACCAAAATATGCAGCATGCTTGAATCATTTCCCATTTCAGGTGGTATCCGGAAATATTCTCTTCCCATTTGTCACCGATTTTCTGCGTAAAAAACCTTGGGCAATTAAGAGAAATACCTTCAGTTTCATTCTTTAGAATAAAGATATAAATAAAACCGTTTATAAGCAAAGGAGTATTTTGTAATTTAATTCGAGAAGTGATAAATATTTGAAATTAGCAGCGAATTTTATCTCTAAGCAGCAGCGAATTTTAAAACGAAGAACATTTATTATAAAACTAGTCAGATCCTTTGATGTCAATGTCAGAGATCAATAAAACGACATAAGTATTAAACAATGAATGAATAAACTGAAAATCGTTATTGCAACTTGATTGCGGTTCTCGCCAAACATCAGTTTACCGTTAAGTTTACCGAATTATCGGTTGACTTGTTGATCATTCTTGGCGAAAGATACTTGCTCGTCTGCTGTTTGTTTTGTTTCGTAAAACGCGGAAACAGCCACTACTCTGTTCATGTTATCAATACTAGTTGAAAATGAAAATTCCGCGACACGATGCGATAAAACGGAATAAATACTTCACTGTTGCTGTACTTCTCTGCTCCAGGTGAGAGACAGCTTGCGTCAAACCGAACGCCATTCTCAGGAGAGAAAGAAATGGTGACAATTCTCCTAGAACGACGAGAATTTATTAGAGCAACACATTTTACTTTGGCAGACTTGTTCCTTGGTTGTTCCTTGGCGATGGCGGTCGGATCGAAATTACTTCCGTTGACAGCTCTATTGTTAAAGGGCCAATCAGATTGCGAGATTCCCGCGGCCAAAATTTGGCCGCCGACACGAACTCTTGTGAGAGATTGTATCAGGCCCTATTTTAGCGAGCGACCAACATAAGAGAATATGAGAGCGATGCTAAAATTCGGCCTGATCGCAGGTTAGTTAATGCTCGGCTAGTAAAGTGGAACTATAGAAAATGTAAAAGTACATTTGATTCAAATAGTTGGGATGATTTGAAGCTAAATGAAAAGAGACAGTTTCTTTGAAAGTTTTTACTTTTTCTTGTGCGATATCCCCGGGGGTACTTCCCGAAGATTTGGGTGGCGGAGTGCGCCGCGCTTCAGGAAACCTTTACCCTACTTCAGACCAAGATATGTGATTTTCCCTACCCTATTTCAGACCTGACTTAATATTTGATACCCTATTTCAGACGAGACCCTAACCCTATTTCGTTTGCGTAAACAGTTGAGAAGGGCTTCAAATTCCCAATGTCAATCAAACCTCAGTTCTTTGGAGAAGAAAATTAATAAAAAGATAGCTTTTTGTAAGAACCTTACCAGATCCCATATCAGAGTGCACAAACCTTACGCTATTTCAGACCAAAATGGTCAAAATCCATACCCTATTTCAGACCATAAAGGCTCAAAAACCATACCCTTTGGTGCCACACATACCAATATAGCTTATATAAGGGAGTACCCATCCCCCCCCGGGGGCACAAACCTCACCCTATTTCAGACCAAAATGGTCAAAATCTATGTCCTATTTCAGACCAAAAAGGCTCAAAAACCATACCCCTTGGCGTCGCACATACCTATATAGCTTATGTAAGGGAGTACTCCCCTCCCCAGGATGCGCTATAAATTTTTTGTGTGGAATAAAACTGCTGAGTTTTGTATAATCCACTACGGCTCACTTTTCAAGTAATAAAGTGTCAGGCATAGCCATATAATAAACTTCTTATTACAGGGTCGTAACGAGGTATGTGGGATCAGGGATCAAAGGGGTGGGATCGGGGATCAGAAGGGTGGGATCCTGGACCACAGCCCTGGGATCAGGAATCACAGACCATGGGATCGGGATCAGCAGTTTCGTATAGGGATCAGGGACCAGGCTTTACCACATTTGTGGGATCAGGGATGAAAATTGGTCACGCTTTTGGAATCAAGGAACAGAAATTTGCGTACAAAAATGGGATCAGCGATGAAAAAACATACCTCGTTACCACCCTGTTATTAACCTGCGATCAGGCTCTATTTTCGTTTCGCTCGGTGAAACATTCAGGCGGGACGGGCGAAACGAAAAATAGAGCCTGATACAATTCTTCTACGGAACGTCTGCCGCCCACTTTTTTTGATTGATTGACGTTCAACAAAACAGCCAATCAAAATTTCTTCTGCTTGCACGATCCTCGGTATGCAAATTTTCCATAACAGCAATTCGCAGAAAGTCACGTCAATGTCGGCAAAATAAGAAAATCATAGGCTACGATATATCTTCTAGGCACAAGTACTCAAATTTACACGATTGCTAACTTGAAGGTTCCGGTACTGTACATGGTTGCTCTGTCTGAGCTGAAACTGAATGAAATTTCAAAACACGACGAGGTTGTCATGTATCAAAATATGCTGCATGCTTGAATCATTTCCCATTTCAGGTGGTATCCAGAAATATTCTCTTCCCATTTGTCACCGATTTTCTGCGTAAAAAACCTTGGGCAATTAAGAGAAATACCTTCAGTTTCATTCTTTAGAATAAAGATATAAATAAAACCGTTTATAAGCAAAGGAGTATTTTGTAATTTAATTCGAGAAGTGATAAATATTTGAAATTAGCAGCAAATTTTATCTCTAAGCAGCAGCGAATTTTAAAACGAAGAACATTTATTATAAAACTAGTCAGATCCTTTGATGTCAATGTCAGAGATCAATAAAACGACATAAGTATTAAACAATGAATGAATAAACTGAAAATCGTTATTGCGACTTGATTGCGGTTCTCGCCAAACATCAGTTTACCGTTAAATTTACCGAATTATCGGTTGACTTGTTGATCATTCTTGGCGAAAGATACTTGCTCGTCTGCTGTTTGTTTTGTTTCGTAAAACGCGGAAACAGCCACTACTCTGTTCATGTTAACAATACTAGTTGAAAGCCGTCAAATGAAAATTCCACGACACGATGCGATAAAACGGAATACGTACTTCACTGTTGCTGTACTTCTCTGCTCCAGGTGAGAGACAGCTTGCGTCAAACCGAACGCCATTCTCAGGAGAGAAAGAAATGGTGACAATTCTCCTAGAACGACGAGAATTTATTAGAGCAATATATTTTACTTCGGCAGACTTGTTCCTTGGTTGTTCCTTGGCGATGGCGGTCGGATCGAAATTACTTCCGTTGACAGCTCTATTGTTAAAGGGCCAATCAGATTGCGAGATTCCCGCGGCCAAAATTTGGCCGCCGACACGAACTCTTGTGAGAGATTGTATCAGGCCCTATTTTAGCGAGCAACCAACATAAGAGAATATGAGAGCGATGTTAAAATTCGGCCTGATTGCAGGTTACCCTGTTATTAACTCTCGCTAGCTCGGGACCGTACTAGGAGAATATTGCCCTCAGTCTTTCTTGTACGACCTCGGGCAATATTCTCCCAGTACGGCCCTCGCGCTCAGTTAATACGAAGTAAGTAACACACTGGACATTCGCTGGGTTGTCTGAACTAGCCCCACAACTTCCTCCAACTATTTCCGAATACCCACACAAAGCCATGGTAGTTTATGAGGTTTGACAGACTGGTGGCGTTCCAAACAGGTCAACCCACGTGCAAGATTTGTGTCGGGATTTTTTGTCACGAGGCATGTTTGTTACATCAGGATTGTGGAAGTATTTTGCAACTTCAGGTATAATGACCGGTAACTTTATTTGGCTCTTATTTTTCGTTGGTTAAGAACTTTGAGATAATTTTTCATTCCACAGTACTAATGCTATAAAGACGGGTTTGAATTTTAAAACAATTCATTGCACTAGCAGCAAAGTTTTAGACATCTCTTTTGTTTCTCGTCCATTCCTGCGCATTGGAGAGTCGCTGCTGACAGCTGTTCGCATTTGCCTGGCCATGTGATTTTGTAATCTAAGACCACTGTGTATTGTGTGACAGTATATCCATCACTTACCCAAAAATGTTCGACGGTTGTCATCAGTTGTCATGGGCGGCTAGTAGAAATCTCGTCATTTCTTCACAGGAAATGGTTATTAAGGTACGATTTGCTACATAGCTAGTTAGGTAATGCTTTACTGGTTCTCATTGGTATTTTTACTTTAGAAACAAGAAAGGTAAAACGAGTTTCTTGTGAAAAACAAATGTTTCAAATTTATGCAAATTTGCCGCTGTTAATCACTAATAACCAAAGTTTCCCTTGGCCAAAAAAACGTATTTGCGAGCGAAAACCTGTCCTGTTTTCGGCTGATGACTTTATTTGAGGTTCTATTAATTAGTAAGTACCAAACATTGTGAAACTTTTCTTTAAAAAATGGAATTAGCGCGTATTATTTGAAAACGCTGGTCATTACTTCCCCGCCTGTCAAGGTCAAAAGGTCGTCTTCGCCTGGAAAATAGGGTGTAGATAAAGCGCTCCCAAAATTTACCATTTCATTTTTACGCAAAAATTTTTTTTCGTCAAATCGTAGAGGAAAGATTGCTTATTCCAACAAGTGTAGCCTCAGCAGCGTAAGCCATATACCAGAGTGCTTTTTTTGGTCCTGAATTTCGCCATTTTTTAGCGTGCGACTATGCCGCTCGAAACGGTTAAATTTTAAAAATCTGTTAAAAATTCTGGTTTCCATCGATTTCAAATTTGACAAAACAGTCATGACAAGGGAATATCCTACTTATACTACATGGCTTTGATATTGATATTCCTGTCTTCACAATTCAAGACGAGCGGTTGATTTAAGTGACACTTTCAAGTCGTTTTTACTCGCTCCCGAGCCATCGGAATGATAAAGTCGTCGTAACGGTAAAATATCGACCGAAATAAGCTGAAACTTATATTTTTATAAATGGTTTGGGAAGACCTTTATTGTGACAAAGTTTGGCAATTTTCGATTTTTCTATCTTGCATGGTCCTAGGTGAAAGTTACGGATAGCCGCTCTTAAGCTGTATTTGAGCCATCTAAATCCAAACCCACAAGCGTTCTTCCAAAGGCCAAAAGATCTCAGCTCCGCGAAGTTCAATCCCACAACCGGCAATATCTGGTGCGAAGAACGAAGACTCGGGAACAGTACCTTAGAAAACATGCTGCGAAAGGTGACAAAAAAAGCAGGAATCGTACCTTATCTGACAAACCATTGCTTGAAAGCGACAACAGTCACTGTCTTGTCCGCAAATAACATCGAAACGCGGAAAATCAAGGCCATAACTGGGCACAAAAGTGATACAAGTATAGAAAAGTACTGTAAGCGACCAACGCTCAATCAGTTCAAACAAATGTCATCAGCCCTCACCTCTTTCATCGACGGCAAAGAAAGTCCTGAAACATCTCTTTCAGTTCCATCAACTTCTACGACTACAGTTCCTGCAGTGCACTCTTCAAGCAATCAAAGATTGCCATTGGGAAGACAAGAGGAAAACTTCCAGCTGTCCACAGGTTTAAATCCAGGAGCGATTCTTCCTTCTGGCAATTTCCACAACTGCTCGTTCACCTTCAATGTTAATGAAAAAGCCTTCTTCCAAAAGGACGTTGACACGACCACGACACATTTTGGCCTCATTTCATTGGGTCTTCATTCAGTTTTAGTGCATTGAACATGTGCAGTTTAGTGATTAATGTACTACGTGTCTCTGTTCTTTGACGCGGAACAAGTTGGAAGCAAAGAAATAAAATAAAGTTTATGTTTTTGCTCTGATAATCACCTGAACAATTATACTGAAATAATTATTCGCCTCAGGCTCAGTGAATGCTGTTGAATAATCCCCGAGATGAATTATTCAACAATATTCACTTATTCACTTCGCCTTCGGCGAATAACTGTTAAGTGTACACTCTTAGTAATGGGTGATATTAATAGTTTATCCTCACTATTCTGCAGGTTATTTTGTATTCGCGATACGGAAATAATAAAAACAATAAAAGGTGTCTCATCCAATGTTTTTTCTGTGTATAAAACGACTGCAATTTGAGACCACGTTTTCGAATCAATTGCTTTTATGTTATTTGCATTTCTTATTATATTAAAATGTTAGCTGTATTATATTTACAATACAAAAAAACGGTAACTTAAACACAAAGACATTTCGTCGTCACTTCAGCTTTTTTTGACGGCCTTTTACGCAACTTATGCAACACTATAATGTGCCAACAAACTTTGACTTCCCTGCTCAGTCATTGATATTACTAACACGAAAGAGGTGCTTGTTCGACTTTAAGTAAACATTGGATCACTCGCTACTCGATGCGCCATGAAGACAAAAAAACAAAAAGAAAATAATAAATCAAGAATCGAAAGGAGAACAGAAAATTTGGAAAGTGCTGACTTCAATCACATTGATAAAATTCTAACGCATGTAGTTCACCATTGTGCAAATCACTCCTCTTTTACTTGGCGCAGACACTTTACTCGGTAGGTAAATACCGTAAGTAGTAGGTAGACTCGAAAGTCAAATCTATGGTTTGTGACTACAAACAGAACTTATTCTTTAAGATCTTGATATTATCTAACTGTAGCTGTTAAGTAATGGCGTTGTTTAACAAGTTAGTCACTATTTTCTCCGTTTCGAAATTCCTCTGACTATTAATTTAGATTCGGTCAATCTTGAGTTGTGACACGTATACTATCAGAAAAGAATCAGTTTATTCGTAGTAAACTACAATCCATCATCATACTCAATTACAGAAAATTAAATTTCTTTGATATTTTTGTGAATGCTCACAGTCTTTTTATGACCAGAAATGCTTCTATCTATAGCTAGTGTAGGTCAGTAAACAAAGCGGTGAATATTTTACAATGTTTGAACTCGAAATGCTAATTTTTAACTGTGTGGTTAAAAAGAACGAATAGAAAAAAATCAATTTGAAGAACGAACAGATTACGCAGTTTAAAAAGCCTGAAAAGTAGAAGCAGATAAATTAAATCGACGAATTAAGAACTAATTTTTGAAGTTAGTTTCCAATATTTTTCAGATTGTTCACTGTAGGGGTTATAATTTCCGCATAGGGGTTATAATTTCCGCAGCCAGTTTGGCGAGTCTGGACACTGAAAAACGCTGACGCTTACTAAAGCCAATTGGTCATTAATATTACATTGAACTGACAAGATTTGAACTGTTCGGCAAAGCAATGTTAGCCCGCTGTGAAGGCAACTTGTAAATTAAATACACCTTTTCAAATTTTGGGTTCTTGATCTCTACTTTTTTCAGCATGGATTTTCTATGATTTTCAAGTGGTGTTAGCATGCAGCGAATTTAAAATGAAAACACAAAGACCTGTATTACATAGTACAATTTGACAGGCTTCTAATCTGTTATTTCTCAATTCAGAAAACTTTGTATATGTATTGAACTTTATTTACCAGTTTTCAAGTAATTCACTCCCACCATCCTAGCCATCACTACACATTTGACTACACGTTTTTTTGTATTATAAACGCGTTCAAATATAAAAAGACTGCAGGCAGATCTACGAAAACGTTCATCGTTCATTTTAGTGGTAATAATTTATTCGATGCTTATGGCAGCATTCGCTCAATTACGAGGAAGGTTCAGAGACCTTAACCAGTTAATATATGCTCGTGAAAGGTTAATAATATAT
Source organism: Siderastrea siderea (assembly GCA_964030785.1). Classification (NCBI taxonomy): domain Eukaryota; kingdom Metazoa; phylum Cnidaria; class Anthozoa; order Scleractinia; family Rhizangiidae; genus Siderastrea; species Siderastrea siderea. Next base: position 1,088,034 of record OZ034969.1, on the reverse strand, counting down.
TCTTAATTTAGATTAACCACGTAATGGTTTTATAGTCTAATTTCGTAGCTGTGAAGTATTTTTTAGATTCGTATACGGCAGAAAAAAATCAGAGGTGGGGTTAGGAACTAAATAAGACAGTGAACAAATTACAAGTTAAAGCAAAAGTGTGTACGTGTAAGCACATAACGATTCAACCATCTCCAAGCTCGATATGTCAATTCTCAATACTGATTATCATTTATTTCTTCAATGACTTGTTCTCAGAATTTGGTGGCCCATCAACTATTACCATTTGACGAACTTCGCTATTCTCATCACCTATCTAAATTACTGATATTGTAACGAGAAATTGCAATTCAGTCGACATAGAAGGATCTCCTTTTTTCAGGAACATTTTACGGTTCCATTTAACTTCTACGAAGCTGGAAAAAAGTCAGCCAAGCCAGCCAGAGTCCTTCGATATCTATCAATCTGATAATAAAGCTCCTATCAAGTTATGTCATACAAACGACGCTCGAGAAATATGTACCTAGAAAACTTGAAATCTCTTGTCAGAAACATATGTAAACAATGTTTTTATGAGCTGAACTCACAGAGTTCTCGTCGTTCCCATTTCAGAGAGATTACTCGACTTTTAACGTTTGTTCAGTCAGATATTTTGAAAAGCTAATCATGACTCGCCCACGTTCTGTGATGACTCTGGTTTATATGCTGCTTGTGATAGCTTCAATGAGCGCTGCTAACTCTACATCAAAATCTAACAACTTCCAAGTGCGTGCTCGCGCGGAGACTAAATGCCACAACATGTACACGTACAACAGTAACTTTTACGCAGGGCTAAACAAGAAGATCGAAACACTGCTTCATGAGGTTAAAAAAGAGCTGAGCGAGATGAAGGAAAGCAAAAACAGTAACAAAGGTGTGTACAACTCAGGGCAGGTAAAATACAAACTTTAAGTTCGATGCTTAAGTTGGCTCTTGTAAAACATGAGTCTTTTCTCGCCTTTTCTTCGCTTCAACTACAACGTTTTTAAGCACAAATTTCTGAATGATTCTGAACTGATCACATTTTGCAGGACCCAACAAGACAATTGAAGCACTGCTTCATAAAGTACAAAATGAGCTAAGCCGGGAGATAAGGGAGGAAATCAAATCTTTAAAGGAAAACAGAACAACAGAAACAGGTACGTCGAATTTTAATTCAATGATATATTTAAAAGTACATCATAGCCTTTTATCCAAAGTACAGCATTTCCTGGTTGAATCTGAAATAATGTTTTGTACCTTGTTTTAATTTATTAAATTTCTCTCTCTCAGAAAACAACAGGAAGATCGCAGCACTTCTTCATGGAGTAAGAATTGAGCTGACCGAGATGAGGAAAGAATAAAAACTTTGCAAGAAAACAAAACGAGTTGTAAAGGTATGCAAATTTAAAACTAAAAAAAAAAATGACAAATGCTGCTAAATTTGAAGTCAATTAGATTTGTTTATCCTACATTGTTTTCATCAGTTATTCAATCTAGCCTCATGTTTCATATTTTGCAAGTCACGATTTACAACTGTACAAAACTGTAATTCGCAGGGCCAAATAAGACGATACAAACTCTGCTTCTTGAAGTAAAAAATGAGCTGGGCGAGATGCAGAAGGAAATTCAATCTTTGAAAGAAAAGCAAACGACTGGTAAAGGTAAATAGAGTTTAATATCCGTATTATTTGAGTTCACGTGAAGTAAAATGGAAAAGCTTTTCTCTGGCTGGACCCGACACCGACTCGTTTCGCGTGTTTTTCTAACAGTACTAAATAGAGTTGGAAAATACCATTTGGTGGGCTTGATAAACGTTTTTAAAATTCACTGCGATTCACTTACAGCTGTTTCTTTTTACTTTTTATTTATTTATTTATTTATTTATTTTGTTTTATTTTATTTTTATTTTTTTTTTTTTTTCAGAAATGAACATGACGATCCAAGGACTGCTGAAGGAAGTAAAACAAGAGCTGAGCAAACTGGGTAATGGGATCAAATGCCTGAAAGAAAATTCAACGGCTTATAAAAGTAAGTTAAACAAACTGAATATCCCATATAGCAGCCTACTGTGTAAGGCATGAAATCAAGAGAGAAGGGAAATAATTTTGAATCATAAGCACTTAGTTTTTAAAAGATGATTTAATATCAGTAAAGAAAAAAGTTTCCTGGTACCAATTTTGTGCATAATTCACATGCGTTTTTCACGCTTTTCAGTTTACAAGAGCTGTGCTGAACTCTACAAAGTTGGCCATCGAATCAGCGGTGTTTACCCGATCAACCCCGACAATGCTGGTGCCTTTGATGTGTATTGTGACCAAACAACAGCCGGTGGGGGGTGGACAGTGTTCCAGAAGAGACTGGACGGCTCGGCTGATTTCTACCGCGATTGGGACGACTACAAGCGAGGCTTTGGAAATCTGAATGGCGAATTTTGGCTCGGACTGGACAAGATTCACCGGCTGACGAAACAACGAAGCAAGCTTCGGGTGGATCTTGAAGACTTCAGCGGAAAATCAGCTTACGCCGAGTACAGCTTCTTTGGTGTGGATGATGAGAGAAGCAAATACAAGCTAAGACTGGGAACATACTCTGGTATGAATTACAACCAGTTTCAGAGTGATTGTTACGTAAATAAGTTAATAATTAAATGGATCAAGAAATAACACTCAAATGACTCCCTAGATCTTTTTTAACTGATCTTCTAGTTTCACAATCTACATTAAAACTTGAGATACTCATTCTTTATATTACAATTTTGACGAAGAAACCTATAATAGTACTATGTTTAATTTAATAATTTGTCCTGACAGTTTTAATGTCATGCATCTGTTTTATTGTTCTTCTCTAGGAACTGCTGGTGACTCTCTTTCGTACCATCGTGGCAGGACGTTCAGCACCAAAGATCGAGACAACGACGCTTATTCCGGCAGCTGTGCCACACTGTACAAGGGAGCCTGGTGGTACGTTCACTGTCACAGCTCCAACCTGAACGGCCGTTATCACAAGGGCAAACACTCCTCTTATGCTGACGGTGTGAACTGGAAGACATGGAAGGGTTATCACTACTCCGCTAAACTAGCGGAGATGAAAATCAAACCAGTTAAGGCTTAGCTCGGTTCGTTTGCATTGTTTCTCCTAGGCGCCGCCTTTAAAAGTAAAACCAAGCTTTTTGTCCGCAGTAATTAGTAACTATCTAGTACACTGATACTACACAATAGTTCGCTGAAGACGGATCAAAAATGTTGTCTAGGTGCTGGGTGATATAAAGGTTTACCTGACTAAACAATTCACCTCATTTTATGTGTAATGTTAGGAAGAAATAAAGGTGTTGGTGTTCAATCTACTTGTCTGTCATTCATTTCTGCTCCCCAGATCTGTTGGCCAACCCACAAAACTGTGAATTACTCTGGATAAACAAAATGTGTTCACAGTAAGAGGATCACTCATCAAAGGAAATAAAAATGTATCGCATTTTTTGGTAGGAGATCGATTTTACTGAAATTAAAGCAAGATAGAGCACTTCTGGAGGAATGTTTGGACAAACCACTTTCCTTGTGAGCCCCTGAACTGTTCTCTCATTCACAGAAGACTTTCATAGTTTTTCATACAGTACGTATAATACAGTGGAACCCAGCTTAACAAACCTTAATATAACCGAGAACTGGTAAAACGAGCCATATTCTTCAGCCCAGTAAAAGTAAAACGCAAAATTTTCGATTTATGAACTGAGTTGATAAGGTACATTGGCCACCATAAAGAGATTGAAAGCTGACGTTTCGAGCGTTAGCCCTTGGTCAGAGCGAATCAAGGAATTGTGGGTTGCACTTCGTTTATATGGGGAGTGGTGGAGCTACCCTATTGGTAGGAACATGGCAACGTAAAAAACAAGAATAATTAGTTGAATGAAAAGCGTTCGTTGATACCGTGGGGATTAAGTGTGCCGATTTGAAAAATGAATTTTTGTTCTAGATTATTACGGCTTTCCGTGTTATCCTGTAGGGAAAGGCCGCAGATCGTCATGTGTTGGCTAGAATGATTAGGGAGATTGAAATGTCGGGCGACTGGTTTGGATGCATCCTTGTCATTTCTTTCAACGTCTCGTAGGTGTTCACGGAAACGGTCACCCAGTCTCCTCCCTGTTTCGCCAATGTATATCTTTTTGCATAAAGTGCATGATATGCAATAGATAACATTTGCGGAGGTGCATGTGAAACGATGGGTGATTTTAATGGATCGCTTGGGTCCTGTTATTTTGTCCGCATTGTGAATGAAAGGACAAGTGTTGCATAGTTTGCGCGCGCATTTAAAAGTACCCCGTTGATCATTAGATTTAAGTACACTTCTAATTAGAAGTTCCCTACGTTTTTGTCGCGTTTGAATGAAATCAATGGAGGCTGTGAAAAGATTCTTCCTGGATGGTAAGTGAGTGTAAATGGAATTCTCTCGTTCTTTTCCTTCTGTGACGTTTGCAGTGCTGACTGTGGATCAATCTGTTGAGCACGGTGTTGAGCCGTGTTGACAACAGAGACAGGATAGCCACGCTTCTTAAAGAAATGGCGCATTTCCTCTGATTTGTTGGAAAAATCGGAGTATGGAAAAGAACCCGATATTTCGAAACCCTGTTACGACGAACACATGTTGCCATTCCCTTGGCACTTCGGCGTTCCACTGAATTCCAAAAACAGCAGTGCAGTAGTTTCAGCTAGTTTCGTGTCATTCGTAAGTAGAATGCTCACTTGCTCTAGCTAGGTAAGGTCAGGAGCCCATCAAGCTAACGATTTGCTGAACAAAAGAAATAGAACTTGACAGAAAATAGTCATAGAAGTAGTAAGAAGTTTTCTCATATAATAATATCGTTAACACCAATTGGACAAATGTAATCATGAGATCACAGCTGAGAAGTGGACATCTGTGAAAAATTCGCTTTACTTTTGCAGTTTAATCTTTTCTTTTACCGGTTGCTGGAATTTGTTCCAAATGAAAATATTGAAAAACTTTTGAACTTATAAGAGACAGATAGCTAGAGATTGCAGTTGTTGTCCCTTTACCTTGGAAAAAAAAGATGAGTTATTATTTCTAGTAACACACCTTTCCGTGACTGCAGGAGTGGCGGCTAAACGATACAGAAAGAGCAATGTCAAGTTCGAGTTACGCGAGGGGGAAGAAAAAAAAGTTTAAAAAAAGCAAGATTCACCAATGAACTAGTTTGTTCCAGGCTCTCAGATAGTAGGGACGGTAGAGCCAGGAACAGGCTACCAATGAACCACCTTGTCTACAAGCTAGGTCATTGATGAGTAATGAAAAAACGACCCATTTATATAGATCTAAAAATTTCATTGACAGGTGAACGGAGATCCTTTAGTTTGCATTTCTTTCTTGTAATGAAGTAAATTCTCTCTCTGGCGACAAAAAGAATAAACGAAAGAACTAAAAAACAAAATCATGTACTGGTATTGTCAAAAAAGAAACACTTTGGGCGTTTGTTTGAAGACGCCAGAGAAAGGTAGAAACACTCGCCGGAGGCCAGCGCTTTCTACATTTCTCAAGTGATTTCAAGTGCACCCTGTGGTTTTCTTCTGGTTGCGAATATGTTAACTTGTTTGAAGGTTAAAAAAGATTGTTTACAAAGAAATAACTTCTTAAAAGGCAGATCTAAAGTAGAAGACAATCCACACCTACGGGGTTAAATATAAAGTTCTGAGATCATTAACGTTTATTTTCAAAGGACAATTCCCATGCACTGACTCTCAGTGCAATGTGTACTTCTTCCAAGATGTCTGTTATTCGACAAGGGACCATTAGAGAACACTAAATAAACTAATGATAAGGGAGAAAAAATCTGCATTTCGCAGGCAGGCTTAACAAATGAAATCTTGCCTGAGAATTATAACATTTCTGAAGTTCAGTGAAAAAAAAATAGTGATTAACTATTCTTTTTTTAAAAAAATCTTTCCACTAACACCAAAAATTAACACTTTTCAGTTATGGCCTAACTGAACAAGACAGTAAAATGATGTTCACCACAATTCTACTTTTCGATACCATTACATGAAAAAAGATGCGATAAAAGCCATTTTACAGGAAGGGGGTATACCAAAGTTGCAAAGAAAAGCGGCGAGCGGAACAAGCGAGCCTAGCACGAACTGTAGATGGGCACAAAGCCTCTCCATTGACTCGCTTCCTAGGTTAGGTGTACTGCTTTAACTTGACGACACTATGCAATAAATACGGTTCTTTTTTCTGCTTTCGATGAACGTTCACGCGAACTTGACTACCAGGACAATTTAAGGAGAACTCTTATTTTGGTTAGTACTCTTCTAAAAGAGCTCATTTACAGGCCAGAGGTATCATCGAATCAGCCGGTGCTTGTAATACTGATAAAAATAGAATAAAAATACAGAGCCAAAAAATTTATTTTCTCGTTTGGGAGACGCGACAGGTTATCTAGTTAGTGGTAGCCTGCGGACAAGCTCTCGGGGGGGGGGGGGGAGAAAACAAAACCTTCCCTCCGCTCCCCAGAGCTCGCTCGTAGGCTAACTTAGTGGTGCGAAAAAAAAAGAAATCGGGAAAACCAGGAAAGAACTAACATAAATGCAGCTGTAAGGAAAAGCTCAGTAAGGCAGCAGAATTATCTTTTTGCCATATATCTAGTGAGTCTTGGTGTCGTCCGCTTCATGCGCGCTTGAGGGGGGAACAGAGTGTGTCATTCATCGCCAGTCTTACGCGGCTATCGTGGATAAGGAGGAGACTGAGCTTGAAGATGGGAAAATGATGATGATAAATTTGATTTGCAACCGCCTGAAAGCTGAACTTAATGCAACAGAAATAAAAGTGAAACTTACCATCACCTAATTGTCGCTTATTAGTCCTTCGTGTTTCTGGCTCATTTCGTAAAGCCAAAAACCAAAGGTACTTTTGTTATCAGTACCCCTGAAACTCGATTCAATATACTGTTCTATTAATAACACAAATTGCGTGACCATGAACACGCCTTGCGGAATATTTTTAAAATGTATAAAAAGCAGAAACATTGCTCTCGTTTGCGGGTTCCCTTGGCGTTTTATGGGGCGGGGGCTGGTTTGCGAAGTGGTTTGTAAGGTTTCTGATTGGCTAACTTGTATTTCGCAGCAAACAAAAAGGACAGTTGCGTTTTGCCGGCGTGGGCTAGGAAGAGAAGGAATTGGTACTAGTATGATGATGCAATATTAGTTGATTGCACCATCAGTACATGATAGTTCTTGTGAATGGAGAGAGATGAGTGTTTATTTAAGGCGAGAAGTTGATACGAAGGAATCGTCATTAATAAGGAGATTAATTAATAAGGCAGGTGTTACGAGTCTTTTTGCATTGAAAGAACGAAAATATCTGAATATTATCGGCGGATTTGTGTGGTTTGCGTGTGGTGTTCGCTAAAGGCTACGAGCAGTCTCTCTTTCCGTTCAGAGATAGTGAAGGAAAAGAAAAACAGGCGAGTGAGCGCAAAATCGATTGCGGCTCGACAGGCGCCTTAGCTTTCAAAGACGTGGGCGACTTTCGTCCCCGCACGTTTGTTTACTTTTGCAAGGGGATTCCCGGGTTAGCAAACCGGATTTAAACATCACGTCATGAGATATGCCTTGACGTGCCCCATACTCTGACGATCTGCTCGAGCTCGTGTTTATCAAGCGTTATATTTTGATTCTACTGCTATGTTCACTGTTTGTATTTAAGGCCTAGGCACAACAGTAAATACTTCGTCGTCCCTGTGTGAGCATTCTCAGTTGTGGACGAATTTATATCGACATTCAACGTTTGAGTGAATTTGCGTTTTTCAGCACAAATAAGCGATAAGAAAGATAAGCTGAGTCATCAGAGTTTAAACATTACGTCATCCAGTACCGCTATAGTCAAAATATTGTGTCACACAATCACACTTTTCGTCAAGCCGGTTAGTAAAAAAAGAGGATCGCGCTAACATTTGTGAAACCTAGGGGTGGGGAGGGTCAGAATGGCCGGTTAAAATGCCCAAAGGGCTTTCTTGTTTCTCCAACTATGAGACTTCAGTTTTAAACAGATTCAACCAAAACAAAAATCTGCACATGGCCATACAGTTTGTTATCGTAACCATTAACTCATGAATAAATCTGCATAAGCAATTAATTAAATAAATGCAGCAGAATGTACCATCTCTTTCTAAAAGCTTTCACCTTAAAGTCTTCGTTCATTTTCACGTCACGGCAGTCGGCTTTTTAAGGGCAACTAATTAATTTAAAAAAGACAAAAAAAGAACCGGAGCAATTGCTATCTACAGTGTTACTGAGATGCAATACAGTGTGAATTGAGAAAAATACCGCTAACACCGCAAGAACACAAATATCTTTTTGTAATTCTCGAAGAACATCCATTCTTATAACACGCGAAACAAGAACAATTTTCACCTTCCTAAAGTCCGAAGAAATTATGGCAAGCAACGTATTTTTTATCAAGGACTTGCCGAATGGAACATTTTAGATGACTCTGTGAGGAATGCTAACTCACTTTTAATTTTTAAACAGAGTGTTAAGGACCTTGTTCTTAGCTAAGTTTTGAAGCTACCGTATTTTCAAATTTTTAACTTTTTTTAAGGATTTGTAACGTGTTTTTGTAATTTTTATTTTCTTATTATTTGCAGGGCCCCACTGAAAAACACCTTGGTGATGTGGGCACCCTGGATAAATATTATTATTATTATTATTATTATTATTATTATTATTATTATTATTATTATTATTATTATTATTATTATTATTATTATAGCAGAATTCACGTCTGTATGTTAAAAGCTAAACTAGCTACACAGGGCGCATAGCGTAACCTGTGAGCCTTGGAGTGAAAATGATAATAATAATAATAATAATAATAATAATAATAATAATAATAATAATAATAATAATGAAATTATGAATATGCGACATTCATATATTTGAACTGCGGAATAAAGAAATAAATGTAAAGAAGATCCTCGCAGTTATTAACGCAACTTGTGCAGTTGCGAAAAGAAAGCCTGAAAAAATCAGGCTTGCCGGGATTCGAACCCTGACCTCTTCATCTTTCCCGGGTATATTACGGACCAATTTAATGACCAGCTCCCAGTTGGCTTGTTAGCTCAATTGGTTAGAGCGCTGCACCGGTATCGCAGAGGTCAGGGTTCGAATCCCGGCAAGCCTGATTTTTTCAGGCTTTCTTTTCGCAACTGCACAAGTTGCGTTAATAACTGCGAGGATCTTCCTTACATTTAATAATAATAATAATAACAATAATAATAATAACAATAATGTTTGTAACTTAGAGGTACTTATGAAATAAAGAAATACTAAAATCTAGAATCTAAAATCTAAAATCTCAACGATCCGTAAACTACGTACATAAGATGACAGAGTTCTCTAGATTTGTCCATCCCTCAAGTTGCAACTTTGAACGTTCGGGCAATATTGAGTGTGCCTGACAGTACCGCCTTCTGCATCTTCCTCAGCACCTCTCTACTCCTGCTCCCTACGATCTCGTGCAACGTAGTGTCCATCTCCCGTGACCACCCCCCAAGGGCATCTATGATGATGTTGTGCTGTTGCACCTCTTAACCTGGGAACTGCTGTTTCAATTCCCAGCGCAGGGGGCCATACTTGAGGGTCTTCTCCTCGCTCTTTTTCTCTCTGTTGTTGACCCATGGACAGCTCATCTCTAGTGTGGTGACTTGCTTGCTCTTGTGATTGACGATGCGGGCGTCCACTCTGTTGGAACTCATCTCTTGATGTTCTGCAAACACTGGCACATCCCAGTATGCCTGTACATCATCCGACTCGTATACGGGCTTGGGCTTGACCGGCGAGTACCAAGGTGGTATCTCATCTATGAGTTCCAGGTCATGCAGCATCTCGTAAAACAGTACCTTCAACGCTGAGTCGTGTCGGGAAAGGTACTTGTTTTGTGCCAGCACACTGCACCCGGACAAGATGTGCGCAACGCTCTCTAGAGCCTTGCCACACAACCTGCACATCGCCTCGCCCTCCGGACCTGTATGGGTCTTCTGGCTCGCATATACCCGGGTAGGTAAGAGTTGCTCGTATAATTCAAAAATGCCGGCGATTGTGTATGTTGGGTAGGTCTTCCACTGTCAGCCGCCAGTAGCATCCCTCAGCACTCAACTTCTCATCCTGTAACCTGGATGTAACTTGACTTCCTTGCCATCGCTGGTTCCTCACTTCTTCCACTACCTTCTCGTCTTGACACTTCCGCACTTCCGTCTTGACCGAACGCGGGTGTTCGAGATCAAGCTCGAGACCAAGCTCCTCCGCGAACCTAAACGCCTCTTTAACCATGGACCTCCGTCCCATCTCCTCCGCTCGCTCTTCAAACTCCCGCACCATTTTCATGGCCGGGTCCTCATTACAGTAGAGTCTAACTGCACCCTTGACCTTCGTGGCTTTATATTCCATCTCAAACTAACGTAGGCCTCTGCCCCCCTTGCTTCTAGGTAGATATAACAGCGCATTCGAGCCACAGGGATGCCTTCCACCGTTCTCCACAACAATCTTTCGAGCTTCCCTCGATCTGCTGCAGCTCCGTTATCGGCCACTGTTGCGTACACATAAGGTAACCCAGCACCGGCAAGGCAAACTGGTTTGACGCGATCACACGATTGTGGTCCGACAGAGGACTTGTCCAAATAATAGACGTCCGTCGGAGGTACTCCTTGGTTGCACACTCTAAGACCGGTTTATCCTCCTGCATCACACTTTCGAGCACACCCAGGAATTTGTACTGCTTCCCGTCCTCCAGACTTGGTATCCTGGCCGCCTCATCCAGTCTCACCCCCCGCATCGTCACTCACTTGCATCCCCCTTCTCACGTGAAGCACCACGCACTTCTTGGGGTTCCACTCGAGCCCCACATCCCCCATAGCTGCCTTGACCATCTTCGTGACCCGGCTGAGTTTGCTTTCTGATGCAGCGAAAATCTTGAGGTCATCAATGTATAGGAGATGTGTAACCTTAGCATTGATGGGTTTGGGCAATCTGTATCCCTTGGTAGCACTGATCTTCCAGGATACTGGGTTCAAGCATACGGTGAACAGTCTCGGACATAGCGCATCTCCTTGGGACAAGCCCTTGTTGAACCTATCGGTTCAGAGGTTTCCCACCCTTTCCTTGTGTTAACCACGACCTTCGTATTCCAACTCTTATAACATAGCTTACCAATGACCCTACACAACTAGACAGGAAACCTGTGCAGCATCAATACCCCATTTCAACAGCCATGATCCACTGAATCATATGCCATCTTGACATCAATCCATGCTATACTTAAATTGCGCCTTCTCCTGTGACAGTCCAAAGCCACCGTTCTATCAATCAATAAGTTGTCTACCGTACCACTGCATCCCGCACGCGCACCCCCCTGCGCACCCTCCATCAAGTCATATTCGTCTAGATGCTTGTCTGTTGGGACCAGTAAGCAAGATGTGAAACATTTGTACATTGTGCTTAAACAAGTTATGGGGCGCTGGTTGTCGCTAGTGAACTCCCCGGTCTTCGGAATCAGTGATGTCTTCCCTTCCGAAAACCAGGCTGGAAAATCTTCTTCATACTCAGAGATCGCTTGAAAAGACGATACTACGCCTTCATGTAGGGTGTAAGCACACTTCCACCAGAAATTGGCGAGACGATCTGGTCCAGGCGCACTCCAGTTCTTTTTCCGTCCTAGTACTTTCACGGCGCTACTTGTCTTTAGAGCCCAAGCCTCCTCTGTCGGAGGAGGCACGTACTCATTAATGACAGTTCTTAGTTCATTGAGCCATTCCGCGTTCCCGTTTCCGGTACCATTCCCCTCCCACAAGCTCTTCCAAAAACTACTCGCTTCCTCGATATTGTTAAACATCTCCTCCTCCCCGTCCATGCCGTTCTTCCTAGTACCTCTGTGTACTTAGGACGATCGCTCTCTTTGTCTTTAGCCAATGCCTCTCTCGTGTCTGCGTACACCCGGCTAGCATCAACCTTGAATTGCCAATTGATCATTCGCGCCTCCTCTTGCCTTTTTCCTCTAACAAAGCCTTTCTTCAGCTTCCTAAGTAGCGATTTCTGCCTCTCCATATATCCAACAAGCGAAGACACGGAAATCGTACGGCATTCCCCCCGCAAAATCGCTCTGTTCCTTTTCCCTCTCTTTGTGAGCTTTCGATTTTCCTTCAAACGTTCCACTTCCGCTTTGGCGATCGAGATCTTCTTTCTAAGCTCACTTGGTTTTTCCTGGTACACACGTTTCCGCTTTTGTTGTTTACTGTCACACCCCCATGGTCTTTTCGGGCCCAGCCTTTTCCATCCTTTGTTCAAAAGAAAAGCTATAACTACAGAGTACAGCACGCAGTTTGCATTCCAAAGATAACTAAATGGATTGTCCGTGGGAAATACATTCTGCTGCTTCATTAGCTCTGTTAACGCTTGATTAATGTTCTCAATATCACGCTTTGTTGGCTTTTCTTTAATCCGGGTGACAAACTCGCGCGCGTTATACTCGCCCTGGCGGGTGGTTATCTGGCCTAGGATGGTAATTGATAATCTCAACAAGGCACGCGCCTCTTGGCTAATGGTACTAGTTGCTCTCTCGGGGCTTGCTCCTTCTTCCGTATGCAAATCCAAGTCTTCTTGCAAGAATCGTGAATTATCATTTCGCGTTCCGCTAATATTATTATCCGGCTCATCCGATGCGCTTTCCTCACTCTCCCGTCCCTCTCTTGACCTCATTCCCGCACTCATTGTATCCTTTACATTACCCAGGGTCTTCTCTAAACTGGCTGCCTGATCTCGTAGATTTTGACTCGTCAAAGCCAAATGTCTGTAACCTTTTTCCTCCCATAGATCTCTCATTACACGCATGTAACCCACCTTTCTCCAGTTTTCCAAGAGAGGCAGATTGCCCGATTTCACCAGTTCCTGGGCTCTCTTCTTGCAGTCCAAGAGGTCGCTGTTCATCTTCTCGTTCCACTTAATCCTTCTGGTTGCCTGTCGTTGTCGTCTCTCCGCCATGACACAAATAACACACGAAATACAAACAAACTAAATTGGCTAAACCTCCCGTTCAGAGACACCAAATAGTCTCGCAAAACTGCTTGACAAGCTGCAAAGTATCCTAGACACTTATCCAAATATGTTCTGGTGCTCTAAACTTGGCCTGCTTTCGATGAGAACGAATTTTATCGGAACTGACTAAAGCCCGTCCACACTACTCTCCGCCAGAAAGACATTAAAGATATTATTATTATTATTATTATTATTATTATTATTATTATTATTATTATTATTATTGTTATTATTATTATTATAAACTGCTTCAAAGGAGTTTTAATGATGCGATTGTTTGTCATTCGTAAGCAAATAAGCTTCATTTAAGAGCCTTGGTTAAATTTAGCTGTCTTATTGTTTCAAGACAGTCAAAACCTGTAAGGGGTTTACAATTTCGAGATAACCAAGCACGCAGTTACAGCTCCCAGGATTTTGGACGTATCCCTTAATTTCCTGGGGGCTGCGGCACCGCGGAGAGGAAGAGGAGCTTATAAAAGTATAATCAGAATTTTGTTTCTTGTTACGGTCAAAGCCGAGGGAGTTCTTGTACTATATCGAGAAGGGGACTACTGATAGCCGGGTCGTACGATATTTGTCCGACCCGATGTCATCTAATTGGCCGAAAAACTTTAACTGACAAGGTACGAAATCAATATAGGATCTTTATAATTTATCTGAGGCGTGACCAAACGGAGGTGCAACAGGGAGTCTTTGGTAAGTTTAGGTTTTGTTATTGTGTTACTATCAAATGTGTATTCTAAAGTTGTCAAATCATTACTTGGCTTCGCGAGCTCTAATTTGCTAACCGTAAAAACATAAACTGTCTCCCCCCAGCTGACTAAACTAACTATGAAATGACCAGAAAAGCTACAAAATTCGGTGTAATATATAAAAAAATGGATGATTCACAGTTTCAGTTCGAATTATCTTAAAACACTTGCCACAATTGTTGTAGTATTAAGTTTGCTGTAAAGCCTACATTACTATTAATACCTGTTAAAGTCCTTACTTTGTCTGTAGACAATCAATATAAGGCTCGTTTATGAAGCTAAATGCCAACAAACGCCACCACTCAGTTGGTCTTTTTGTGAGGCTTTTCTCTTTGTTTTTCATTTCGCTGATTTGCTGTTCAATTTTTGGCAATTTGGCTACGTAAAAGCACATTAATTTTCTTGTTTCGAAAGTTTTGATCATTTCTTTTCAAAGAACGTATATAGAATTGCAATACTAATTGATAAGGGCCAACTCTATCTGAGAGTTCGCTATATTGGGTTTATCGATGCAATTGTTTCAGTGAGAACAATATGATTTTAATGCACGCGACAAATACGGTGTAAGCAAGTAACGGAGAAATCTTTATCATAATGAGACAAAAAACAGTTTGCTCAGTGGTAGAGCATCTGGACTAGTAACCAGAAGGTCATAGGTCCGACTCCTGTTGGGAGAACTCGGATTTTTTCCTAGTCGCCGGTGTCATTAACTGAATAAAACTTATTTTTCAGTTTTAAATAACCGTGTGCTTTAATGACAAAAGAAAACGTGTTTCAGTCGTTAATTATTTTACCTCGTAGTCCAAATGCTAGTATGCCTTATTCATATGTTTTTCAATACATTTTAAGTCATGTTATGCAATATCAATCCATATCTGGTCATCGCAAAAAACTTAAAGCTCTTATTAGAACGGACGTAAAAACTTATAACTTGACCTGAGTGGCTTTTCATTATTCAGTTGCAGGAGTGGCGCTCGACTGGTGACGCCAAACAAGCTTGTGGTATCATGGCTAGCCCAAGTTCTTCCTTAGCTCTGGTTTATGTGCTGTTTGTGATAGCTTCACTGAGTGCTGCCAACTCTACACCAAAATCTAACAACTCGGGGGTACGCCCTCCCGCCGAGTCGCAATGCCATAACGTCTTCAACAACTTTTATGCAGGGTCGAGCAAGAAGATCGAGGCACTGCTTTACGAAATGAAACAAGAGCTCGCAGACATAAGAGAAGAAGTAAAATCTTTGAAAGGAAACAAAACGATTGCTAAAGGTACCTAGACGTTTGCTTCCTTATTGTGCGTTTGGTGAAAAGCAAAAATGGTCGGTTTTGACCACCTCGTCACTTCAAAACGATAAAATGCATGGATTGTTTACACTTTAATATTCAAATTTTACCTGAAAAAAGCACAAAATTGACACTTAGGTTTCTTTAATTAACTTTGACGATATAGAAAAAAATGAAAAACCTATACCTCCACGCTCATTTTTATCTGGCCTTTGTGCAGACGCACGACATCTCAAAAGCAAAATTTCTGTTCACGCCAACTAGATTAATTCCAAAAGCACGCAAAGTAACAATACTCTATGTATGGCAATTTCAATTGTCTTTACTGCTCATTTCTTTTCTTAAGAAAGCATCCAAAATTTACCTCCTATTTTCAGTTTACAAGAACTGTGCTGATCTCTACAGAGCTGGCCAACGAATCAGCGGTGTTTACTCCATCAACCCCGACAACGCTGGTGCCTTTGATGTGTATTGTGACCAAACCACAGCCGGTGGGGGGTGGACAGTGATTCAGAAGAGACTGGACGGCTCGGTTGATTTCTATCGCGGCTGGGATGACTACAAACGAGGCTTCGGAAATCTGAATGGTGAATTTTGGCTCGGACTAGACAAGATTCACCGGCTGACAAAACAACGAAGCAGGCTTCGAGTTGATCTTGAAGACACAGCCGGAAAAACAGCTAACGCTGAGTACGACTTCTTCGGTGTTGCTAGTGAAAGAAGCAAATACAAGTTGAGTCTGGGAACATATTCTGGTAAGTATTGAGGCGAGTGTGATGTGTGAAAAGGATTTTTCAAAATAGATTTCTCAAACTCATTAATAATTCACAAAGAGAAAGCACAGGAAATCACTACCGTGACGGTGGTTTGGATACCGGATCTTAACTAGCATAAACTTTTGCGTACTTTTGGTTTGAAAGAGTGTTTCATTAGATAGCCAAACACCTCGAAGTCGGCTAGAAAAACCCGGCTGCGCCTCGTTTTTTCAACCCACTTCTCGGTGTTTGGATATCCTGCTGAAACACTCTTTCGCTTGTTTGAGTATATTACAATGAATTTTACCACTCATATTGGCCCTTTGCATGACTTTGTCACATGGTACAAAATCCTGCTATGCTGGATGGCAAATGGTGCAGTGGAACATCAAAAAACAACACAATTTTAAACATCTGAATGGCTGACATCTATTTATGTTTTTCCTCCCCTGCCCCACTCAGGGAGCTGCATTACCCGCGCTTGTGAACCCGGCGCTAATAATCCTAAACAACCAGTGATCTAGCTGGAGTAAAAATGGCTGAGGGCAAAGGCCCAAAGCCGGTTTAATCAGCACTTAAAAAAAGTAATCATTATAAAATCTTTGAATCTGGAGAAAAACATCTTCGTCCAGTAAAGGTGAGGGCACAAAAACGCTGGCAAATGATCTAAGCCACACAGAAGGCACGTGGACGGGACAAGGGAAGGAGGTGGGGTTCAAAAGAAGCTATCAACCAGCGAAGATGTCCAGAATGAATGACTGCCTGGTAGCCAAGGTCATGCGTTATAACCCGGACAATTGGAAGAGGGGGTCAATGCAATGAAACTCTAGCACCTCCAAAGTTAGGCCTGCATGCCTGCCACGTGTCTTGCATGGTTACATAACAGTCGCCTTTACATAGGCCTAGCTACAAAAATCCCGAAATATGGCCTAAAAATCTTTCCGGAATTTCTCCAAAAATGTTCTAAAAATCCCATAAAAACTCCTAAAAATCTCTAAGAATCCTATAATATTAAAAAAAAACTGGGTGACCTGTGTGAAAATTCTATCGCTTTGGTAGGCTTTCAGCTAGCGCCCTCAGTCTGAGCCAAATCAACAAGCTCTGCTGAGCCCACAATCAGCAAGGAATGCTGGATTATGGGTAAAATCGCTGACCGATACTGTGAGGGGACATCAAAACATTGCAAACAAAGGCTTCAGGGTCGCTTGTTACGAAACTTTTCCACGTTTCAAGCTTTTTTGTAACAAATAAACAAAAAACCTTGAAAATATATATATATATAAATCTCTAAAGGTCCCTCCAAATCTCTAAAAATCCTATAATTTTCTAAAAATTTTGTGAAGTTCTAAAAATTCCGAAAAAAAGTCCTGATCTTTGTAGCTAGGCCTACCTTTACATAACAATCTCTGCGCGTGGCTATTAAACTGCTCGTAACCAAGTACCAAGGCAACTTAACGAAATAATAATAACAGGAGAAAAAACATAAACATCCTATTCGCCAGCAAATATTCTCTTTACTTTTTATGTCCCACTGCGCCATTTGCCATCCAGCTCAGCGGATTTTGTACCACGTGAGTAACTCATGCAAAGGTCCAATTGTAAAATGAAATCAGATATCTCCCTTCAACTCTTTTTTATGGCAATTTTGTAGGAACTGCTGGTGACTCGCTTTCATATCATCGTGGCATGGCGTTCTCCACCAAAGACCGAGACAACGACCTCAGTTCTTCAACCAACTGTGCAGTACGTTGCAAAGGAGCCTGGTGGTATAATGCCTGTCTCGCCTCCAATCTGAACGGCCTTTACCATCACGGCGTGCACTCTATTTCCTGGGAAGGTGTTAACTGGAATAAGTGGAAAGGCTCTAAGTACTCCGCTAAACGAGCTGAAATGAAAATCAAACCAGTTAACGCTTAGAACTGTACATAACTGTACTCTTTTCGTTTTCTTTTTTGTTTGTTTCTTTTGTTTTAATTAAAGACATTAATCGCCTAGCCGATTTGCAGTAGCATTGTCTCATTGTCATAGATTGGCTTTCAATGTTCTGGTCCATCCGTATGTTTAGCGTTTGTTTGATGTCACCGGGTGATATCACAAATTTACCTTAACAATTCAGGTTACTGTATTAACCTAGAAACAATAAAACGTGAAGGTATTTCCTCCACTTCTGTATAAATTATTTGACTCTTCTTCCTGTTTTCCAAGCCCATAACTTTGCTTTCTATAAACTGACTCGTTTAGTCATCAATGTAATCGAATAGGCCAATTCCGAATTGTCCAAAGCCCCCTTTTCAAAGAGAGGGCTGGTGCTCATCTTTCTACTGATCTGAAACTTAGTTTTCTTTGCTTATGAATGAAACTCTTTTTGATTTGCTTAAAAAGTACACAAGGGAACTTCAAGACAATTTTTGTTTTAGTTTCTCTGTAGCAAAGGTGAGAATAATGCTTGTTTATATATTTCACTCTTCACACACTTTCGATCGGCTGAAGAAAAAAAACTAAAGATGCATTTTTACCGGGTCAGTCTCAATCTCAAGCTAGTAAAATGTGCGCAACTACCAACAGGAAAGTGTTGAATCCTAAAGTAAAACAGTACACAGAGTTGTGAATAGTTCATCGTCTCAAATATTGAATATTTTGTTCAGGTTGAGAGTAGCCCTATACAAAATATTCATCATTCAAATAATTGTTTTAAAAGTGCGCTGATTTTTAACTTAAAAGAAAGTAATAAACTAAAAGAACGAACCGAAACTAGATAACGATCGGAAACCACCGCTTTTGTAGAAAAAAAATTAAAAACCTTTAACGCCGCATTTTTGGTTTAGGAAAACCGAACGCTCAGCCCAAACTCCTTTTAGCAACCGTTGCGCTGCAACAGAATTGATAAATGCAAAATTGATAATTGCAATTTTTTCTACAAAAACTAGACATATTTAGAGATGGATTTAGGAACTGAAAAACCTTGCTGCTCTTGATTGTGAGTCAGCTGTCACTACAACAATGAATTCTAACTGCGTATTAATTCTCCTGACGGATTATCATACACTCCTTTAATTACTTTTTGTGAGAATTTGTTGGCTCATCGAAGCAACTGACGAACTTCGCTTCAGTTTTCTCATTATGTTGGAGACGCAACAAGCCATCTACTAAACATCTGCTAAAAGGTGACAGAAACCAAAAAGTGACAAAGCAAAACAAAAATAAGGAAAACCAAGCGCGTAATTGCATTCATGCGGTTGTAAGGAAGAAAGGCAGTGAGGCTTTGGGGGATAGGGAGGAGACGGGGCTGGACGATCAGAAACACGGATAACGGTTATGAATGAATTTTATTTGCAATGCGCTTAGAAGCTGGACTTTGGGCACCGTGAATAAACAAACTGATTGTCACATTTCGTGGTTTATAGTCCTTCGTGTTTCTGATGCAGCCAAAGCCAAAGGTACTTGTGAAATCAGCTATCCTGAGTCGCGGATCAATATACTGTTCTATTTATAAGACAAGATTTGTGCTTTTGAACACGCATTGTGGAATGTTTTGAAAACGTACAAAAAGGCTCGATAATGTGCCGTTTCTCTCATTTCTCCTTAATTTTGGTCAATAAAAGCATTTTAATTACTTAGTTTTCCAATTATGAGATTTCACTTCAAAACAGATTCAATCCGGAATTAGAAATCTGCACACACCATTTTACAGTTCGTTAACATTACTATTACTTATGGTCAAATCTGTTTGGTTAATCAACTAATTTATTGTTGCATAATGTGTCTTCTGTTTATAAGAGCTTTTAAACCGCATGTCTTAGAATTCTACGTTCATTTTGGTGTCAATCGACTTTTAAGCGCATCTCATGATAAGACAAACGACAACACATCAAAGCAACAGTGCAATCAGTTGTCAAGTTATCTACAGTGTAACTGAGATGCAATACAGTGTAAATTGCCTCTTATTGATCTTCTTAAAGGAAAAGAGTAAATTTTTTTCATTTGATGTAATACCGCAAAAATACAAATGTCTTCTTGTAGTTCTCGAACAACTTCTTCAAATGCATTTTAATGCCGCGATTATCTGTAATTCACAACCAAATGAGCTTCATTTAAGATCCTTATAGTTAAATTCAGCTGTGTTAATCATTTGAAGTACGTCTGATCCCGTGGGGGGCTGACACGTTTGAGATGCCCAAGCATACTTACAGTTCTTGGTGTTTTGTAATAACCCCTCAATACCCCGCGGGATGATGCTGCCCCTGTAAAAGGAAACATAATCGGCTTTTTAAGTGCACCTCATTCGAAAAGCGACAACCCCTTATGGCAACGTAGCATAAATCGTGATAAATGAAGGAAACAAAATCGTATTATAGACAAGGTACCACAGTTTTCCATAGTAGTGGTCTCATAGCCGAGAGAAGGGGGTATTACCGTTAGTGGGACTATAGTCG
Source organism: Siderastrea siderea (assembly GCA_964030785.1). Lineage (NCBI taxonomy): Eukaryota > Metazoa > Cnidaria > Anthozoa > Scleractinia > Rhizangiidae > Siderastrea > Siderastrea siderea. The sequence goes on along the minus strand of OZ034969.1, from coordinate 1,067,713 downwards.
GGGGAGACGGTACTAGCATGCAGAAGGAAGACTGAAACCGAGGCTGACGATATTTGCCTGAGCTGTTGTGATCTGATTGGTAAATAAAACTGTAACTGAAAGGGCACGAATTTAGTTTCCTTATAACTAATCGGAGCTGAGACCAAACGGAGGTGGAGCAGGGAGTCTTTGGTAAGCCCAAAGTTTTATAGTCCTGTCATCAAATACATATTCTGTCTATTTAGGCAAATCATGACCTGATTATAAGCACGCTGATTTCCCTAAAAGTAGACAAGGGAACTTCAAGCGCCTTTGCTCCAAGTTACAATGAAACTAAAATTAGAATAGAATTTAAATAAAGAACATAAAATTAATAACTTCAATCCCACTTTAAAATTTCAAACAGTTGTCAGAACAATGGTGGTGCACAAGCTTTAAATCTTAAAAAATGTATCGTGTTCAATTAAGTCCATGAACTTATTTCAGAATCCCGCTTGCATATCAAGAGTGTACATTTTTTTCTTACTTTGAGCGTTTTACGGGTGTTTCTTTCATCAGAAACCATGAAGACAATCAATATACTGTCCTGTGAGGTTGCATGTCAGTGAACACGTATCATACAGTTTGATCTTTCTGCAGAGATATCTTCTTTGTTCGATATTTTCCGGATTTGCTCTTTCATTTTTTACAATTTTGTTGTGGTGTTGATCTCCTTCTTATTTCAAAAGTTTTGGTTTTGTTTTAACGACTTAGAATGGCAAATTCAGTGATATGGGTCAACACTATCTAAGAGTACGCTATCAGGGCTTGCGGTTATATCTATATCGAAGAATTTATCCACAGTAATAATACAGTACACGCAACGATTAATTGTAACTTTATGTGAAAAAAAGACGACTTTATCATCCACAGTTATCGTCTTAAAGTGTGAACCACTTTTTTAATCTAATTTAACGTTTTTAGCTTGGTAAGTTCAATTAAATTGCCTTAGTCGATTAAAACAGATGGCATGCAAATATCTTGCCCATATGCGTTGATAGCACGACGAGTGCTTTGTTTTCATTCAACTAGCAATCCCGTTGTGTTCTGTGAGCACGTACTGTTATTTGGCAACTATTCTAAGAATCCAGCGAGCGGTCTGCCTTTTATAATAATAATAATAATAATAATAATAATAATAATAATAATGGTTTATTTAATAGATCCACCAGGTGGCTCTTCTCTGTTAAAGTACATAGAAAAAAAATCTGAAAAAAAAACTGGAAAATTTGAATCAGTAACTTATGAAATACCTAATTACATATATGAAGAAAAGGTTAACTAACATCTATTTAAATTCATAACAGAAATAAAGAAATAATCATAATTCAATCATTAAATAACTGAAGATATCATATGCAGCTGTAGTTATCAAATAGCGTCACCATAAAGCCCTATCAGGCGGTGTGCGTCACGGCCCACAAAGGGTCATGGGTAAAAATATAACTGATATCCATTTCACTCGAGACACGATGGAGTAAACATCTAACGAGAGACCTTACAACGGCGGTAAAAATGGGAATTATGACTCTGTTTCCCGTTTTGAAAAGAATAACTGAGGACACGAATGCAGGTTGTTTTGACTGGTTAATTTTTTGGTTACCGGCATGGACCAGGTGAATAAGTTTTTCACGATTCGGAGTCGATCGAATGTGCAAATGTGAGCTGGAACGTTCGTTTCTCGGAATGTTTTTCGCGTTTGTTTGGTACTTTGACTAGATCAGCGGTAAAAGAGATCCACAACACTTAGTTTGCTGGTATCGTTCACGGACTTACGCAACCGGGAAAGATAAGAGAGCGCGGACAACGAGCAAGGTGAGAAAGCCGGCTGACGTGTGATTACGGTTTTTTACAAACATGGAAATCAGATCTTGCTTCAGGCAAAGAAAGCAACACAAGAAAATAGCCTAACAACGTACTGAAAATGTATTAGACAAAATATTATATTATTTGTGGTAGTTGTCCTGGAAATTCAAGTCTTTCCTGATAACAGCCATTCAAAGGGATTCCCCAAGTTTGTTGATGTAATGTCACGGCTACACTAAAATAAAAACTTTTTGTTTTAATAATATCATTTATGCTCTTGTCCTTGATTTTACTAAAGGCTTGTACTTCATCAAGCATTTTTTAATTTTCTCTTATATCAAACACTGCACATTAGTTTTCTCAACCTATATATGACTAGTGTTGCTGGTCCCAAGGCAGAGCCATAGTTCCATCTATACTCCTCTGCTTCCTATTTTAACAAGTTACTAACCTATATTCCTACAGTCACTGATTATAAAAAAAATTGATACCGATGTTGTTACTGACCTTCTTGTCTGCTTAAGAAGTGTTTCCTTTTACAGAAAATATGTGAAAAATCATTTTTTTCCACAGGTTTCACTGTAAATGATTGTATTCAAGCAAATAATAGAAAAACTTTCTTCTGTGTTTGCATAGCCTGATATAAACATGAGAATGGTTGGGGGAATTCAAGACAGTTATGCAAACCCTTGAGGGTGTGCAGGGAGTGTCCATCCCGGGTTGCGTATAAACGTTTGAGAATTCTCTCCTCCCCCCCCCCCCCCCCCCCCCCACCATTTGAGTGTTTACTTTATATCAGGCTATCCAAACACAGGAAAACTGTGTTAACACACTTCCATGCAAACACACATCTCAGCCACTCAAAGTGCACGTGGTATCTTAGTTATTTTAGAAAATAAAATGTATTTCTCTGTCTTGTCTGTACCAAGTCAGTTGAAAGTATGGAACATTAATTTTGAGTGGATTGCTCCTTCATGTGGACATGTGTAGGCTGGATAGTGTGCTGGATAGTAAATAGTTTTAACAATGATATCTGATCCGGTAATTGAAACATCACATATTTGACAGTGTGTACTATCAGAGCGGCTCGGCGGATATTTTTTGCCTCAAGGAATACCTTGCCTGCAAAGCTAGTGCTCTTGCTGAAGTTTGACGAGAAGAGATTTATAGCAAAGCAAGGAGCTTACAGCTTTGCCATGAATTTTTCTTTACCACACTCCAGTCATACCACAAAAGACACACATGAGCGGTACTCATGCATGAATTTGGGTGCCTTACTACAAGATGAAGATCTGTTCTTGGACTCTAAAGTGTTCACCAATTCCATGTGTTTGTCTTTCTTAATTCCAAGGTTACAACTTAGCAAACACCTTTTTTCAGTCTGCTTATATACCAATAACTCCTGCCTATGCTCCTGCCATATGGAGCTCAGTTTTTAAAATTTGTACACAATATTACATTTTGGATACCCAGTAACACAGCACCAGTCTGTGCAGGTGCACAGACACCAAGTGTTGACATATCCATAAGTAATATAGTATCTTAAGCCGATAAGCTATTAGAAATCAAAATTAGCCTCGAAATTCTTAAGCACTCAAATAAAGTTCATACATAATGTATTCCACTGGTGGCAGAGACGTGCACAGTTGTTGTAGAGCTGACTGTCAGAAAATAATAATAAGATTACACACAAAACTGTGACAAAACACTACCAACTTTTACTTGTACAAGTTGTTTTGCTCACCATTTTATTACCAGAATGTACAAATAAAATCACTGTTTATGTCTTGTGTTAAGAAAACAAATGAAACAGCTTCACTGGCGACTCAAAAAAAAAATCGTATTATAAAATAAGCTCACTTTGTACAGCACCCGAGTAACCTGCTTTAATTTACAGAAGGACCTCATAAACACAAACAAGGGAGATAAAATGCCGAAATGCCCAAGGCATTGTAGAAATTGACCTTTTTCCTATTTACTGGTTCAAATTTGAGCAGAGTCTTTCGAAGTTCGATGTTATTCCCTTCGTGTCGGCTTTAATCTCGGTCTACTTTCTCAGCCGGTTTCCCGGGAGATCTGCTACTTGGTTTACATGATCTCTTCATTCTACGATACTTTCAACGGCTTGTAACGGGAAAACTATTAGGGGTAGACCCGGGTAGACCCCAAAATTTCAAAAGAAGAAAAGTTATACTAACTAACTGGCCAAGATAATGGGCAAATACCGTTAACGGTAAGCAGCTTCGAGTCCAAGAAGAACTGTGACATTAACAGTGAAATCAGCATGGCGGCTTTCAACTAGCCGCCCACTTTGAACTTCTCATAAACGCGACTAAAACATTTACCTTCAACGATAACCGGACCAGAACTAAGATAGGGTATTCCAAAAACTTTAGGATGGGGTATAACTCTGAAAACAAAATGACAAGCGTCGAAAATAACGAAAATTTCACCTCATACACTTCTCGAAGCGGCTCTTTCCGAGAGCGAAAATGTCTACACAAATGACGCGTTCTGATTGGTCAAATCTCGTGACGCACACCGCCTGAAGCCCTATATAATTCTTGTGAGTAACCGACGTAGACACATCTAAAATTATAAACTTGACCTGACTCATTTTTCGTCATTTAGTTGCAGAGAGTGCGTTTTTTGGTGACACCGAATAAGCTGATTATGGGTAGTCCACAATCTGTCTTTACTCTGCTGTTTTTCCTGCTTGTGGTAGCTACAATGTCCGCTGCCAACTCTACACCAAACTCCAACTTCTCTGGAGGGCGTCCTTCCGTGGAATCCAAATGCCATAACATGTACACGTACAACAATTTTTACGCAGGAGCGAGCAAGAAGATTGAATCACTGTTGCATGAGGTGAAAAACGAACTGAGCGAGATGAGGGAAGCCCAAAACAATAGCAAAGGTATGCAAAACTACGTGGGTAGAAAAAACACACCTCAAGTGTTTTGATTTCCATAGTAAGCTGTTCTCCCTAAAATGCAATGTATCTTAAATTTCTGGGCCAATTCCACGAATTGACCTTTAAAACTTTAAGGTTTCTGGACTGATAACACTTTTCAGGGCCCAACAAGACGATCGAAGCACTGCTTTATAAAGTACAGAATGAGCTAAGCCGCGTGATAAAGGAGGAAATAAAATCTTTAAAAGAAAACAGAACAAACCAAGAAGGTACGTAGAATTAATTTATTATATATTATTTGGACTTCAAAACTTACGACAAACTAAGCACCATTTGTCGCACGACCTAGTCAGAAGGGGCATGGGTCTATTCTTGATTTGACGTCACAAACTGCTTTGCATGCATGTTTACAAAGACTTAAGCAGATGCAAATCAGTTTGTGATGTCAAATCCAGAATAGACCCATGCCCTCACTAGCTCGGTCGTGTACCAGATGATGGCTAGATTTCGTAACTTTTACAGCCTATAAAAAGTCAAGACTGAGGGGCATTTCATGCTTTTCGAACAGGTGCAAAGAGGGGCTAGGTGCACTTTAATGTACAGGTTTTCCTGGTTGGACTAAAATCACCTAATCTAAACTCGTATGCAGTAATTTTTAATGACATTATATGAGTTGCTTTACTGATTTCTATCATTTTAGCTATCATCTGCACTGAGTTTTTGATCATTTCATGTTAAAACGCGCATTAGAAATTAATAAATTATTATTATTTTATCTTAATTATTTAACGTTGAAATAAATTGTATTGATAATTAAATGCATCGGGTTGTCCAATTTAGTATACCCTGTTTCAAACCTGAATGTTCCCAAGGAAATAATCGCGATGGTAAAAGACAAGCTTTTTCGGTTTCTGTAGAAGAACAAGAGAGACAAAATAAAGCCTACAAGTGTTTATCAGGATTATTGCGATGGAGGTTTACGTATGGTTGATATAGAATTGACGATAAAAGCGCTACGATTAACCTGGATTCGGAGACTTCTGTTCAGTGAAAAAAAGTAACTGGAAAACAATTTCCGATCACTTTTTTAGCAAAGAGGGAGGCCTTAATTTTTTGCTTCGATACAACTACGACGTCAAGTATCCAGGACACATCCCAACTTTTTACAAAGACAGACTCACTGCTTCTGGAATATCGTTGCTGATCACAAGGCACGATACTCTGGCAAAATCCGATGCCAAACACCGTGAAAACTGGCAATTATTTGCACTAGACGAGGCTACTCAAATCGACTTGCAAAAATTGAAGGCAAGAGATTATTATCGCCTGCTCCTTGTCAAGAAGCACCAGTCACTTCCTACAGGTCCGGAAAGATGGAGCAAAGGTTTTCCAATAGACAGAGAGGGGAGGAGGGGAATTCTTAGAGTGGTCCCAAACTTATGTAAGGATAGCCTCCCACGCAGACGTTCTTAGGGTTTCGTCACGCGTTCAACCCTAAGAGCGTCTGCGTGGGAGGCTATTGTAAGGATAGTAAGCTAAAGGAATTTCAATATAAACTCCTCCACATGATTGTAGTGACAAAGAAAGAACTATTTAGTGATTGTATTTATTCAGACAGTGATTTTTTATATTGTGGGGAACCGACTCCATAAACCACACGTTTATCGACTGCGAGTTTACAAAAAAATTTTGCGCAACAAGTCGTAGACTGGTTTAATGTTCAAAATGACAGTGAATTTCCACCAAATATGCAACAAATGCTTTTTGCAACTTTTAAAAAAGCTGTTTTCAAGTGCTCGTGAAAAAGTTTAAATGCACGCTCTTTTTAACAACAACTCACTTACGCTTTCTGAGTTCACAAATAAAATTAAAATTAATTACAAATCGAAAATCTAGTAAATTAAGTATTTATTTGGCCTCTAGGAAAAACTGGAAAACCCTGTGCTCATCCTCAAATCTTAAAAAAAAATTTGCTGAGAGCTGCATGTAAACTTCAAGGTTATATAGATTTCTCTAAAATGGCGGTTTCTTTTACTTTTTTCTTCCTTTGCCTTTTAATTATGTAATCACCCTGTATTGACATCAATAATATATATTCAATATAAATTTGTATGCTTTTTGCATTGTCATGTAACTTATGTATTTTTTTTTCAATTTTATGTAAATAATAAGTGACTTGTTTATTGAAAAATAAATAAATAATGATAACAGTTTTCTTTCCTTTTCAGGAACCAACAAGAAATTTGAAGCATTGCTTCACGGAATGAAAAACGAGCTGACTGAGATGAGAAAGGAAATCAAATCTTTGAAAGAAAACAACACAATTTGTAAAGGTACGCAGAATTTCAACAATGAACTGTTTTTATTTTTTGCAAGTCAAAATCTACAACTATAATAAACAATATGCGAGGCCAAATAAGATAAGACCTTGCCTGAGCTGAGCGCGGTGAAGGCAGAAATTCTATACTTTAAAGAAAATAAAACAAATGAAAGTAAATACAGTTTATAACTGCATTGAATGACCTGAATTTTATTATTATTATTATTATTATTAATAAATGGAATATCTTATATTAATAAATTGATTTCGTATTTTAATAAAATAAATTAAATTAAATGTCTTTTCTTTGCCCTGACTTAAATCAGCACAAGTAATAATTTTCTGTAAGTGCCAAAGTATTTAGCAATGCAGTACTAATTGGGGACGCTGTAAATAAGAGAAAGTAACATGATAAATGGAACATAAACATTTTTTAAAAAAACACGTTTCGTGCGTCATTCGAGCGATACTAAATAGAATCGGATAATGCTATTTGCGGGGGTTTGATAAACGTTACGTTTTTAGAATTCGTTGTGATCCACCAACAGTGTTTTCTTTTTCTATCTTCCCTTTTTTTCCTTACACTGGAAGAAATGAACATGACGATTACAGGACTGCTTGTGGAAGTAAAACAGAAGCTGAGCAAACTTGTAAATGGGGTAAAATATCTGAAAGACAACGAAACGGTTAATAAAGGTAAGTAAAACTAATTAACCTATAAAGCATTAAATCAAGAGAGACATGAGCACATGAGTCATGAGCACTCATCAGCACTAATGATAAACATGCGTTTTTTCACGCTTTTCAGTTTACAAGAACTGCGCCGAGCTCTACAAAGCTGGCCAACGAATCAATCGTGTTTACACGATCAACCCCGACAATGCCGGTGCCTTTGATGTGTATTGTGATCAAACCACAGCCGGTGGGGGGTGGACAGTGATCCAGAAGAGACTGGACGGCTCGGTTGATTTCTATCGCGGCTGGGACGACTACAAACGAGGCTTTGGAAATCTGAATGGTGAATTTTGGCTCGGACTGGACAAGATTCACCGGCTGACAAAAGAACGAAGCAGACTTCGGGTGGATCTTGAAGACTTCAGCGGAAAAACAGCTTACGCCGAGTATAGCTTTTTTGGTGTTGGTGATGAAGGAAGCAAATATAAGCTGAGTCTGGGAACATACTCTGGTATGTATTCAATACAACCAGATTCAGAATATTATTACATAAATAAGTTAAAGTGTATATGACAGATTTTTTTTATTTGCCTGATCGAATCTAAATGGCATCCTGATATGAATATCAAAAATTATTTTTCGATTTCGATTTTCCTTCCCCGCGTTTTTGCCGTTTAAAGACGTGAAATTTTACTTCCGGTCGTGTCAAAAACCGCGCAAAGGGAGACCTGGGCATAGTCACGTTGTGACGTCATACCAGGAACGGAGTCGATGCCAAAACAAACTACGTGGGCCGCATTGCGGAGATCTAATGCATTTTAGTTTTCTTTATGCCACAACCGCCGAATTAAGCACGAAATTATGTGAACTGCTGATGTTACAAGTACTCTGGGCAGTGATTTGGAGCTTTCAGAGTCCATCGAATGCGAATCGCCAACTTCTGAAGTTGAAAGCGAAACAGAACTCGAGATCGAGAAAGAAGCTATTCAAAACCAAAAGGTCCTCACCTAGGCAATCCGCTTGCCGATGAAAATTGTCTTAGAGAATACTGTCAAGAGATAGAGAAGACAGAACGAAGAAAACAGCATCTAGAAAACCCATTTGATGGTACCGAAGCGCTCGAGACATAGCAAGAAATGCAACGATTAAATCTCATCTCCCGGTGTAAATATTAAAGCGAAACAGAACTCGGGAACGAGAAGGAGGACTATTCAGAACCAGAAGGTCCTTACACAGACAAGCCGCTGGCCGATTAAAATCGACTTAGAGAATACTATCAAGAGATAGAGGAGACAGAACGAAGAAAACAGAATCTAGAAAACCTATTTGATGGTACCGAAGCGCTCGACGTAGAAAGAAATGCCACGATTTCTCATCTCCTGGTGTAAATATTATTATTGTGCTCGGCTACTAAATAAACGCCTGTTATGCAGGTTATACTTTCATAATCTTACACTCTCTAAAACGCCGTAGATTGTCTTTGCTGCAAAGAAATTCAGAAATATGTCGAATCTCTCAAAGCGCTGTTGTCTCGCGCGAAGCCGCGAACTTGACACAACAACAGGATGTGTAACAATGCACCCGGGATTCAGTGTTGTCTGCCTAAAACAGATGGTCGCTACGATGCAATAGACGGAGGAACTGAATTGTTATCAGATTAGTTCGGAAGGGAAGTGAGAAATTCTCTGCGTTCTAGTGGACTCTCTGAAACATTCCTGTTGCATTACGCCTAGCCAAATTGACACCCGAAATTTCTGCACTGTTTACTTCCGATATATTGACCAGGTTGATGCATAACCGCGGTAAAAATTAAATCATCCCTCATTTGTGCACAACTGAACTACGGATAATTATAAAATTATGGTGAAAACATGTCTGACTAAAATTTGAAAGGAATGAGCAAACTCTAATCTTCATTTAATAATCTTACTGCAGCTTATTGAAGTCCTGAAATATCAATCAAATTGGCTATTGCACAATTTACATAGACAGAAAACAACAGCGTTTCAGAAAGTCCACAAGAACGCAGAGAATTACTCACTTCTCTTCCGAACCAATACTTTCCTCCATCTACTGTATTATATTTTGCTGCATCTGATCGTCAAGTTCGCGGCTTTGCGGGAAACAACAGCGCTTCGAGAGATTCGACACATTTCTGAATTTCTTTGTAGCAAAGACAATCTACGGCGTTTTGCAGATGGTTTAAGGCACAGTTACCACATCTGCACCTGTAAGAGTATGAAAGTATAGCCAGCATAACAGGTGTTTACGTCGCTCGAATTCGCCCTTAGGGACGGAATTCAAGGGTGACAGCACGACGTCACAAGCGAAGGGGTTGCTGGCAAAGGGACCAAGAACAACGCCGTAAAAACGTTCGGTTTGTAGATACTTATCAATAGCCCCGGGGAACAAAACGGCACCCTGATGATTGCGATGTTCAGTGACAGGTAGGGAGTCGCGAACATAACCAACCGGCCAACCGAACTCTAAGTAGTCGCAGACTATATAGTCATCATAATTGGCTAACAAAGTTCTCCACAACGGTATATTTAGTCTGGAAGGAACGGGAAGACGACGCCCGAGGCGTAAACAGTGTCATGTAAGAAAATACCATAAGCGGGATCATCACTGACGAGAGCGAGTGAAGAAGACGTGTCACGCTCCACATTGGCCAGGACATTATCCATGGGTGAGAATGGCGACTCGTCATTGAGGGAACTATCACACGCCGAAACCGGAACAAAAAAGTCATGATCACAAGTCTCTGATACGAATACATCGTGAATAATGTCTCGAGTGTCATGTACAGAACCACAAAATTCAACAAAGTCACGAGTCACGTAAGGAACACTGGAATAATCACGAGTGAGGAAGTCACGAGATAAATCCACGGTGGGAGATGTGGAGTAAATCGGAACAAGAAGGTCATGATCACCAATCTCTGGTGAGAATAAGTCTTGAACAGTGTCTCGAGTATCACGCACAGAACCACAAGGTTCAACCAAATCAGAAGTCACGCAAGTAACACTGGAATAATCACAGTTTTGTAAGTCGCTAGATAAATCCACTGTAAGAGACGAAGAGGACTCTTGCGAGAGCAGTTTAAAATTGTCACTAAGACAGATAAATCAGTGTCCAATAGGCCTGAAACCTGAATTAAATCCCGGGACGAATTAATACACTCTTGTGAATCAGTAGGCAAAGAAACTGGAGAACGACGAGAAAACACTGAAGTCACGTTGCGCGAAATTAAACACGAGCGCAAGTTAGTCACGTGGAATTGCCGGAGACGGTAGGGGGATCAACATCCGATGTCAAACGTAAAGGGCATTATTCCGAATTTTCGCGGTGAGCACGCCTCTTCCGTTCACGAACCCAGCAGGTCGCACAAATATGGCGGAGGAATTTCGTTTCGCCACGCAACAAACCAGAATGATCGTTAGAGAAATTACACGTGCCACGCTGATAATCCCGGCAAAATAACACGGGCCGCGAATCTTTGGGTGCTGACTGGCGAACACTAGGTGCAGACGATTTAAAGTGCCCTTGGAGAATACGCGCATCTAAATGATGAAACGAATCACCCCATGCAGCATGACCACGCTCGATCTCTAAAAGTACGGCGCTATGATAAGCTAGCACAGCGTGCCACTCATAAGTCATTGCAAGGTACATTAAATGGATCAAATCTCGGGCTTTCTTTTCCGTAGTAGATAACTTACGGGAATGCAAAATGGTAGCGTAACCAGCGACAAACTCCTCTATCGTTAACTTATCGTAGGTGACATCTTTGGAACACGCTGCTAGGTTTAATTCACTGTGGGGCCACAATTGGGGGCGAACGACTTTACTAGTCGGTTTAACTGTTTTCCCCGAACGTAACGACTTACCAGCCGATCGTCGAGAAGCCCTTCGGCTTCTGGAATCATCAGATTCTTCGCCATCGTTTTCATCACTGTCGGAACTAGAACAATCATCTCCAACGGCTAACTGGGCGAGTTGTTGTGCCACACGATCTTGCAAGGTTTCATCCTTCCTCAGGTCATCTAGGGTCTTCACAGAGCGTGAGTCCGGGTGAGGAACTTGTGTCCCAACAGAGAAAACGGGAGGACACGGCGAAGACTTGGAAGACTGGGAAAGGGCAGCCCTTTCCTGCTGTATTTTCGCTCGAAGCACCGCCCCCTCAGCTTCCAGCGCTTTTAACTCCTCCTCTTGCTGTAGCGAAGCGAGCTCGTCGCGAAGCTTCTTATTTTGCTCTCGTTGAGCCTCAAGAGAAGGAGATAACCCGCTTGTAAGATTGAGAGAATCCTCGTTGATCTCCTCAACAGTATTAACAACATCAGCGCCAGGGACTGCAGCTGCGTCGAGTTCATCTGCTTCGGCGAAGGCTGCGACGGGACCGTCGCAATGTTTTGATGCCGGACCAAAGGAGTGATTTGACAAAATGGTCTTGCAACCAGGACATCTTCGCTTACGTCCCATCATAAAAGTAACAACTAAACATACAAGATGATCGACAATCGTGCTTACAAAATTAACATGCTGTAACTGAAGAACGCAGCAATAGAAATGAACCGACTTATATGTCGCAATACGATCCCAATCTCTGATGAAAACCAGACCACCTATACGGGGTGCAATTACCTATTTTAAATAAAATGTTTAAAATACCCAATTTAGCCGAGCGCGAACAAGGTTTATTTAGCAGAGCACAATTATTACATTTACACCCGGAGATGAGAAATCGTGGCACTTCTTCGATCCTACGTCTCGAGCGCTTCGGTACCATCAAATAGGGTTTCTAGATTCTCTTTTCTTCGTTCAGTCTCCTCTATCTCTTAATAGTGTTCTCTAAGTCAATTTTCATCGGCAAGCGGATCGCCTATGTAAGGACCTTTTGGTTCTGAATAGCTTCTTTCTCGATCACAAGTTCTGTTTCGCTTTCAACTTCAGAAGTTGGCGATTCGCATTCGATGGACTCTAAAAGATCCAAATCACTGCCCAGATTACTTGTAACATCAGCAGTTTCACATAATTTCGTGTTTAATTTGGCGGTTGCGGAATAAAGAAAAATAAAATGTATTAGATCTCCGCAATGCGGCCCACGTAGTTTGTTTTGGCATCGACTCCGTTCCTAGTATGACGTCACAACGTGACTTTGTACTATGCCCAGGTCTTCCTTTGCGCAGTTTTTGACATGACCGGAAGTAAAATTTCACGTCTTTAAACGGCAAAAACGCGGGGAAGGAAAATAGAAATCGAAAAATAATTTTTGATATTCATATCAGGATGCCATTTAGATTTGATCAGCCAAATAAAAAAAATCTGTCATATACACTTTAATAAAGAATGGATCAAGAAATAGCATTTTTAATCAAGAAATTGCACTCTAGCTCTAGACAACAATAAAATGAGTCAAGAAATCGCACTCTTACTGATCTAACTATTTGTTTCGGTTTGTAGCCTGCAGTTATGCACTTTGTTTGTCCAGTTCTATTTTCACAATCTATATTAAAGCTTGAGATACTCATACACACTTTTTATTAACATCTTTGACAAATAAATCCCATGATAGTGCTGCATTAACTTGTTCTGGCATTTTTTAATATCATGCATTTCTCTAATTGTGTTTCTGTAGGAACTGCTGGTGACTCCCTTTCCCACCATCGCGGCATGGCATTCACCACTAAAGATCGAGACAACGACGCCTATTCCGGCGGCAGCTGTGCCACACTGTACAAGGGAGGCTGGTGGTACAAAAAGTGTCACTACTCCAACCTGAACGGCCGCTATCTCAAGGGCAAACACTCCTCTTATGCTGACGGTGTGAACTGGTATCACTGGAAGGGTTATTACTACTCCGTTAAACGAGCTGAGATGAAAATCAAACAAGTTAACGCCTAGAACTCGCTTTGTCAGCACCTGCCGTTCGCTTCTGCTCAAAGTAAACAGAGATCAGTCGCTCGATCCGCGGTAGTTTTTTGTTTATTGATACTAGTTACTAGCTTGCTAATGTCATACCGAAAATGTTTTTTATGTGATAGGTGATATTAATCGGGTTTACCTGGACAATTTAGGTTATTGTCAGTACATTAAAGGTGTTGGCGTTCAGTTATTTGACTGTCGTTCATTCCTCCTTCCCACTACTGAGTAAACTAAGACAACTGCACTCATTCACCGAGAACTTTTGTTATTAATTTAATATAGTTTACAAAATATTTCAAACTAGATGGACTCGCTGGAAAACAAAAACACTGGAAAACGATAACACCTAAGAACGTTCGCGCCAATTGTTTCTGCGCATCCTTACTGCGCACGCAATTCACTTCGTGATGTCATGCCACGTCATGTATTGAGCGCGCGCGCTGTTGAAGAAATGTGGAGATATATAGCGCTAGTGGGGACTTTAATATCTATGCACGGGTTTAACTCTCTTAAATGTTCGGTGACCCCATATCTTCTTTTGATAGATCACTTTCTTTGTCGATTATCTACGTTTTGTGAAAAAATTAAAGAAAATCTGTATTGTAGAAGTTTGATTTTTTTTACTTTTCTGTCCTCGCATCATCGAATTCTACTATTATTGAAGCTGCACTGTGTTCGTTAAAGTCCATCTTAGAGGTTGAGTTTAACTAAAAGGGTGCCACCGGTTCAAATTATTTACTTAACAGACCCACTTAAGTAAAATTTGACTAAGAAAGTGGGTCTACAGCGAATCATTTTAAATATTTGTCAACTAACAGGCACTGAGGCCATGTCGAGTTACGAGGGCCGATTTGTCAAAATTGAGGTAGTTTTTGACGCGCTTTATTTCAAAAACGAAGTCGGTGACCCCCAATTTTTTTCCATTTCTGACATAGGTAACTCATTATATGACTGTAGCCAACGTATGAAAAAAATCTGTATTGTAAAAGTTTTTCGCGCGAACGTCCTTAAAGGGACACTATCCCGATAATGCACACGCGTGAAAGTCAGCCGTTACCTTTCAAAAAAACAATTGAACTGTCACATTGAGGCGACAAGATTACCTCGCGGCCCACGCGGTGATCCGCTGTTTACATCCGCAATTTAATATTTTGCTCGCGATTTATGGCTCCAAGGAAGCTACAACTTAAATTTCTGGACGAAAAAGGTCTATAGATCACAATCCGTGATGCAAAACACAAAATATAAATCACCGGAGATTTTCGGATTTAATTGCAGTGAAAGCTAGAGATTTCTTTGGCGAAACATCACGTCAGACTTTAGTAACAAGAGGACTTATTAGTTCCTATTGTTTTTGGAGGGACAACTATGTCGTTTAGAGTGCAAAATAAGGTCAGCTAGCATTTTCGGCGAGCCATCAGCAGCTCGGAAATTCGCGGATAGGATTCTGTTTCCTAAAATTTTACTGCGGCCTAAATATTCAGCTAAGGCCCAGTTCAGACGCCGTACCTCTCATGTGCCGTACCAAATACATTTTCGCTTCTAGGTCATATTAAGCGGCAAGATTTTGGCTGGTCTAATTGAGACCTGTCGAAAAAAACTCATTTGGACACCGTACAACTGCCAAAAAACTACGTACTACTTGGTACGGCACATGAAAGGTACGGCGTCTGATCTGGGCCTAAAAAATCCGAACAGATCAATCCGTATTAGCTTTTACAAATATGCCTTTGTAAACCTCTGAAGCAATCTTAGAAAGCAGGAAACAATATTTTAAGTATTTTGCTAAAATTTTCTCGTTGGGTGCCCCTGGTTATACACAAAGATTTAACAGAGCGTGATGCGAAACACAAAATCCTGCAACAGAATTAAAAACAATAACCCGAGCCCGGCGTTACAAACATCAGCAGCCCTTGCATCAGGAGCCTGGTCGAAAGCCCGGCCAGGCCAGGCTTTCCGGGTTTTTGGCCAAGCTTACCAGGAAAATGCGGCCTGGTAAAACCTGGCAAGCCTGGCCACGGCCAAGTTTTGCTAATCCCGTCATAAGATCGAGACATCAAAGAAACTCTACTAGAGGTCACTACTAGATGTTTTATTTTTAGCATTTTAAATGTCTCTGAAGTTACAATTAAAACTGATTCTTCAGCCAGTCATATATTAAAAGTCTTCACCTTAAAAGATCTGGAACTGAGAAATTTTTAATCGTCTTGAATGTGTAGTAAACTTGAAATTCCTACACTAAAATTGCTATTAAAAATATTGTGTCCAGTCGCGCATTGCATCTTGAGGTATAAACAGTTATCAAACACAGCTTTGAACAGATTGAGCAAGAATTATGCTGTAACGAGATTTCTTTTTCTGCTTGGAAATTGTGAAAATGAGGCACTATTTAAAGATAAATACATCAAAATCCTGTACTCAAAAAAAGCAGTTTACCTGTTGATTGTCTGCGTAAGTTTGCAATGGGAGACAACACGTGTAACTTTTGATGTGGTCAATGCAATGACACAATGTATAACACCTTGTTCAGAATAACAGGCCCGATTCCAAACTTCTCCAAGAAGTCAATTTCTTTAGAGCCACTGTATAAGTCAAAAAATGATTTTTGATCCTTTTCTTACATTATGTTAGCCTTGAAATTGGAAAGAAAGCGGAGTTTGTTGATAAACGTGGCTCCTTAGAGCAACCGCCATCTTGAAATTCACAACACATTTCTGAGGAGCCTGGAAACAAATTGGGTTGTTTCGGTCAGCAGCTAGACCACTACGGGCTCAGATAGTGACCGTTTTTGTTCCAACCTCGTCCCCAGGGTCTTCTCGCTTTTCAAAATGGCGGCGGCTCGGGAGAAGACCCTGGCACACAGCAGATCACGTGTCTCCAACGAGGATGGAGATGTATTCAAAATGGCGGCTAAGGCGAAATAGGTGAGAAGAACTGGGTACGAGATGTTAAGGTGAAGATAGACAAAATGGCGGAAAAAGCTGAAGTTCAGTTTAAGAAAAAATAGGAAAAACAGACACGTTTTGGATGTAAGAGTCTTAGGAATACGGCAAAGTGTTAGAGGTCTTGTTTTTGCTGTTCATTGTTTCTTTTTTGTTATTTTAAAGTTAAGAATAATGGGTTTGAGCGTACTCGACTGCCGAACTCCGTACTGCCAGTTGATTCTATGTTGCTCAAATGAACATATTATATATTTGATTCATGAGCCTTTAGGCAATAAATTGTCTTATCGTTACATTGCTACAAATCCGTCCTTCTTAAATATTGTTATAAATCCGTCCTTCTTAAAATTATATGCTTCATCTTTAGACTTTTAAAATATACCAGGCTCAGTTTTATTTAAGGCATAAGCTCACTCCATAAGATTTATAGCTTAAAATATAACTCTTATGGAGTGAGCTTAGCCTTAAATAAAACTAGTGCTACAAAATATTTATTCTACATGGCTTACATCTCTGTGAGTTCAGTGGAAATGACTCATTTATGGCAATGACTCATTAATTTTTGATCTGGCATATTCCAGGTGCTGCTTTGGAGGCAGTGATAATCATTTTCACTTTTTTGAATTTATTTTTGCCCATTCTTTGCGCAGCCTACAGTTTTGCTTGTACAGTTGTAGATCTCCAGGACTTTGTCACTTTCAATATTGTTTTCTACACTTTAGCTTCAGTGAGTCACATTAAACACTAGAACTGAGGAGATTGTGAGACTGTAAACAATGGAAAAATAAAGCATTTTAACAGTTCTGGGGATAACATTCCCAGCTTTGAAAAAATTTTCTGCTTAACAACTTCAATCAATTGAGTAACCTGCAGCTGGGTGAAGTTTGAAAGTGTTTCAAAAATATAAATGGGAAAGAGAGGATTGAACTCACCTGAGGGAGTAATACACAAGTGATGGAATAGTACACAACTAACGTAGTAATAAACAAATGACCGAATTATCATCCAACTGACTGAGTGTAACACAACTGACCGAGTCTGAGACAACTGACTGGGTAATACACAACTGATCGAGTATTACAACTGACAGAGAAGTACACAACTGACCGAGTAATGCACAACTGATGGGGAAGTACACAACTGACCGAGTAACACATAACTGACAGCGTTATCATGCAACCCACTGAATGACACAGAACTGGCAGAAAAATGCACAACTGACCAAGTGATGCACAACTTCCAACTGCAACTTGCAACATGCAACTGACAGAAAGGTTACACAAGTGACCAAGTAACGCACAACTGACGGGGTAATACACAACTGATAGAATTATCGTACAACTGACCGAGTGATACACACAGGACCTTTGCATCAAATTCCCTACTCCTCGGGCAAAGAAAATACATGTAGCCTAATGTCTGAGGTATGCCCATAGGGGAGAGGGGGATGTTGAAGTTTCGAATTCATCAGCACATAACCTTAAGTTACAAATCCCACTTCTTAGGATGACTCGTTATTTCTTTGAACCTCTGTTGTAACTTTTAGTGGATTTTTGTGGTGTTCTAATTGGATCTGCAAACCCTTTTTATTTGGCTTAGATTGACATGAGAATAGTTTTAAAGTAGAGACATGAGATGGGAAATCATTTTAAGAGACCATCAAAAACTGATATCCACATAAGAGCACCCCAGGTTGATAGCAGTCAATTCTGATATTCCTTTCCTTGTTCTTAAATTTAGGCCCCGATATCAACAAACATGTTCTCCTCACTATTCTACGTAAATGTCTTATGGTACTACTTCAGAGAATTCACATAAACATCCAGACATTTTATTTTTGGTGATCATTTCCTTTATTCTCAGGGCCTGTATGTTTCAACAAGTAGTGATATTGTAAGGAGAAATAAGATGTTTGTTTGTCACTACTGGGGCTTAAAGGCCCAATTTCAAAACTTCATGAAATCTTTTTCTCCCCTTTTTTTTTCCTGAAATCCTCTCTTTCCCATTGATTTAAATTTTTCAAACACTTTCAAACTACACCCAGATAACTCAATTGATTGGAAGTTGTTAAGCAGAAAAATTTTCAAACCTGGGAATATTATCCCTAGAACTGGTCTAACATGCAAAGAGGACTTTATCTATCCACTGTTAAAATTCTTTATTTCTCCATTATTTACAGTCTCACAATCTCCTCAGTTCTAGTATTTAATGAGACTTACTGAAACTAAAGTGTAGAAAACAATATTGAAAGCGACAAAGCCCGGAGACCTTCAACTGTACAAGCAAAACTGTAGCACAAGGAATGGGCACAAATAAATTCAAGAAAGTCAAAATGATTATCACTGCCTCCAAAGCAGCACCTGGAATATGCCAGATCAAAACTTAGTTTAACCAGTCCATACAACACTGCTCTTTTCCCATTCCCTTGCACTTCGTTAAATCGAGGTTGCACTGTAAATAAGCTTAAATAAATAAGTAAATAAATAAATAAATAAATGAGTCATTTTCTATTAAAGGCCTAAGCTCACTCCATAATATTTATATTTCAAGCTTAATCTGAGCCTGATATATTCGAAAAGTCTTAAGCTGGAGCATATAATGTTAAGAAGGACGAATTTATAACAATATTTAAGAAGGACAGATTTGTAACAATGTAACGATAAGACAATTTATTGCCTAAAGCCTCATGAAACAAAAATATAATATGTTCACTTGAGCAGCATTGAATCAAATAGCGGTACGGAGTTCCGCAGTAGAGTACGCTCAAACCCATTACTCCTAACTTTAAAATAACAAAAAAGAAACAATGAACAGCAAAAACAAGACCTCTACCACTTTGCCGTATTTCTAAGACTCTTACATGCAAAACGTGTCTGTTTTTCCTATTTTTTCTTGAACTGAACTTCAGCTTTTTCCGCCATTTGTTTATCTTCACCTTAGCATCTTGTAACCAGTTCTTCTCACCCTTTTCGCCGTAGCCGCCATTTTGAATACATCTCCATCCTCGTTGGAGACACGTGATCTGCTGTGTGCCAGGGTCTTCTCCCGAGCCGCCGCCATTTTTGAAAAGGGAAAAGACCCTGGGGACGAGGTTGGTTTTTGTTCGGTTTCGGCGCGATTTTTTGTGTTCAGTTCGTGGCTTGAAATGTTTGCCTCTTTTGAGCTTGAAATGAAGAATCAGAGCGGCAAAACGTGGATCAGCTACCCTTTAGGCTGAGGTAAGTTGAAGGCAAATGATAATTTTGAAGGATTGGATTCAAAATTAATGATTATTTTAAGTAAAGATCGACCATGTGCTTCTGAGTTAAGCAGCTTAAATGTTTGCAAATGTTTGAGGATCTGAAGCAGGCAGACTGACGTCCTTTATTAAAGCTTGAGCCTAAATCTGGATTCTTTTTTTCTACCAGGCTTGTGTGCATTTTTTCAAAGTAACTAAGGATGACAGAGGATTTGAGTCCTTGTTTAAATGCTCAAAGAATCTCCTAAATTGTGAAATGTCTGGGGTACAATGAAACTTGAGCTTACAGTTTTTGCTGCTTGTGGACTGTTAGAATAGTATAATTTAAAAGAATATTGCTCTTTAAGCATGTTTTAAATACAGCATCATTCAGATAAGCTGGTTTTGACCATTCATTTATGTTTTGTTGTAGATATTGACTGTATTCAACACATTGTTCAGTGACTTCAGTTGAGGGAGACTGTGACACTCAAACAGCAGAGCAATATCGAGTCACCAATGCTGGTTCTTAAGAGACTCTGACTGTAACTATCGAGAATCGGCGGACAAGCTCAAAAAATCGAAAATCCTGACAACTTGCCAGAAGAACACTTTTGGGGAGCTATCTTCGAAAATATTACTTAAACCTTCTGGAATTCTATTGTTTTCGGGAAATTCGGAAAAACGGTTTTGCTCAA
Organism: Siderastrea siderea; assembly: GCA_964030785.1. Taxonomy (NCBI): domain Eukaryota; kingdom Metazoa; phylum Cnidaria; class Anthozoa; order Scleractinia; family Rhizangiidae; genus Siderastrea; species Siderastrea siderea. Next base: position 1,047,198 of record OZ034969.1, on the reverse strand, counting down.
TTTATTACGCAATAATCAGGCTTAAAATTAAACAAATTGAAAGCGCTTGCTTTTAAACAATTTGCAACGCCAGAAAACAATTTTAATTTTAAATGATAGCAATACTCTTCTACTTTCTATCAATAGGAATTGCATGGTGTTTTGCTTTATTTCTGTGGTTTGGTGGTTCTTTGAAACAAAGCCATTTTGCGCACTTCCGAAAAAGGCAAAAATTGGTAAACTTTAGAGGCTTAAAATGGGTCTTGGTATGTCTAATATCGAATTGAAATAAACACTGTGATAAAGTTTGGCCCTACTTCCATTATAATATGAAATAAAAAATCTGGGCAATTCAGGCTCGCGCTGACAAAAACACAAATTCGCGAACCAGTGTTGCCAAAATGTGCATAATTTGGATAATAGAAAAAAAACTGTAATGGAAGGACGACTTGAAATATGACAAATCGTTTACTGTAACTATTTTCGGATGGTCTTTCTACTAGATGATGCATTCGCTGATATCTTCACTTGTCTTTCTGAAGAACTACGAACAAATTTGGAAAATTGTTGGTGAAACTAGAGTGCAGTGGGTTATCATTTTTTGTCAGATGTCTATACTCTGCAGCACCAATGGCCTTTCTTTGTTATTTGCAGTTTTTTTGGGGGAAAAAACTATTGTTCTCGAAAATCCAAACGGTTCCTTTTACAAATCATTAAAGTTGACGTACGCGTATAAATTGAGAGCTCAGTTTGGCTGTGTAAAGTAAGGAACACAAAAGTATCACTCAAAATAATCCAGTCACGCAACCGATCACTGCACGTTCATGCAAGCGTGAAAATCTTCTTCAATGAAAGTCTTATCCTCTAAAACCGTGAAAGAGTTCTCAGCGATCTTGCAAAGTAAAACCAAACAAGCTGTGCATTAATATCTCTTAGATGTACAGCAGCATTTAGAACTCGTAAATACCGATCCCGCTGCCAGAACGTCCGTGGTTTGCGTTTTTTTAAACATATTTATACAAGTGTAATAATATCGATAGGAACAGCACAATTTTTGACAAATGCGTATAAATCATAATAATAATGATGCACTTTTGCTCCTGGCCAAAATAGTGTCATTTCAAAAAGTCGCCCAAAATCTTAGTAGCCGTTTGAAAAGAGCGATCGCATCACGTACACAACAACATACTATATTTTGCAGTTTTCTTCTCTCGAAGAGAAAGGTGTCATATGTATACGAAACTAATTCTAGACTTGCCTGTCGCAATTTTCGGCCCAGTGGAATATCAGCTGCACATGACAGTATGCCCCAAACACAGGGATGCGTACGGTATTCGCTGGAGAACTAGCCATGCATAAAACAGTGGCCAATGTAAGAGACTGCATTTAAAAACTGCCATAAGTAGGTTGACAAATTGACAAAAAATATTCACGTCACTCAGGTCACGCAACAGCTGTGTAGAACTTTTAAAACTTTTTCTCCTTCTCTTTAGTTTTACGTAGAAATAGTATAAGCCCAAAACAATGCAAGAATAGATTGAAGGAATGTTTTAGTTCATTCTTTGTGTGTCTTCAGTAAATAAAATCCTCTAAATTGAGCTCACCCAAACTACTACTTTTCATTTCATTCATTTCATTGTTCAATTTTTGGCAACACTGGTTCGCGATTTTGTGTTTTTGTCAGCGCGAGCCTGAATTGCCCAGATTTTTTATTTCATATTATAATGGAAGTAGGGCCAAACTTTATCACAGTGTTTATTTCAATTCGATATTAGACATACCAAGACCCATTTTAAGCCTCTAAAGTTTACCAATTTTTGCCTTTTTCCGAAGTGCGCAAAATGGCTTTGTTTCAAAGAACCACCAAACCACAGAAATAAAGCAAAACTCCATGCAATTCCTATTGATAGAAAGTAGAAGAGTATTGCTATCATTTAAAATTAAAATTGTTTTCTGGCGTTGCAAATTGTTTAAAAGCAAGCGCTTTCAATTTGTTTAATTTTAAGCCTGATTATTGCGTAATAAATTGAGCAAAACCGTTTTTCCGAATTTCCCGAAAACAATAGAATTCCAGAAGGTTTAAGTAATATTTTCGAAGATAGCTCCCCAAAAGTGTGCTTCTGGCAAGTTATCAGGATTTTCGATTTTTTGAGCTTGTCTGCCGATTCTCGATATTTACAGTCAGAGCCTCTTTATAAGCTAAGTTGCTTAAACAGGGCACTAAATTCTGTTGATGCCATTTGTTTTGCATTATATGACTGATAATTACAGAACACAATGTTCAAATGTAGATTTAAGACATTTAAAACAGTGACCAAGTCTTTCAATGCAATCTAAATAGTTGACATTTGATTGCTCTGGACCATTCAAATGAATATAAGCTTCAAAGCTTATGGCTCTGTATTTCCATAACACATCTACATATAAGTTTACGGTGTCAGCAATTCTTTGTGCAGTAACTAATATAGATTGTAATCTACCAATATTTCAATTTCCTGGATGTTTTAGTCAGTTGAACCGATTACTGAAACGGTTTGCTAGACAATGTAAAACCTTGTTTTAACTGAATGGAATTTATAGTCCGGAAGCCAAGACTCCAAAATTAGGGTTTCGTACAATGATCGGGTAAGAAAAGGTTTGATAGCGGACTTTGATAGAGTAAGACCTGTTGATCAATGTCAGGTAGTTGTAGAGTTGAATTGTGGTATAGGTTACGAGTTAAGGGGGTATTTCTATACGTCACCCCTTAAATTCATGGAAACGAGGCTCACCCATTTGACCACTGATAATGCCTAAACTTAACGTTTATTATGAAGGGAATCTTCAAATATAGTTACATCTTTACGAAATGAATGCCGGTCATGCGCAAAATATGCAGATTTAGGTCACGTGACTGAGCACGTGACAGCCGAGAGGCCAAAAATAGCCTTTTAGAGCTATGAATAGCATATTTAAACGTCTTCACTATCATAAATCTATGAATTATCCATTGATATTCTGCTATTTTCTATGAACGGGTCGTACATTCCACAGTTTCAGCCAAATTCTAGCTTATTCAGCCTGAAACAATGAAATAATTACCATTTTTATCCCATTTACGGGTTAACATGAGAACGAGGCTCAGTCATATAACTACTGTTTACGGCTGTATCTTAAGTTGTTTATGGAGAAAAACTTCTGATATCATTACCTCTCCATGAGATAAGGTCCAGTCATGCTCAAACTATGCAAACTAAGGTCATGTGTCCGAGCACGTGACCTCCGAGAGGCCAAAAATTATATGTTAGTGCTAAAAGTAGCCGATTAAATCGCCCTTATTGCCATTAACGTTTAAATTATACGTGTATGTATGTTATCTTACAAAATTTCTTATCTACACCACATTGTAGGTCAGTGGGATACATTTTGAGGCTAAAATACACGAGATTAGAACAATTTTTGGCCTTCATGAGGTGACTCGATTATTTGTCCGCTCTCAAATTTGTTTGAAATGTAGCATCGCACAAGATATCATTCATTGCAATACAAAGGGACGTGATAAGCTTCCTAAGCATACGAGCCTTGCTATGTGTGTTCACCATCTCACATCATCCAAGCGCCTTATCGAACTGCTGAACAGAATGGGACATTGTGTTCCCTACGATGAGATGCGAGCAGTGAATACGAGTATTGCAGAGGAAGTTCTTGCTAAGGTAGAAGAGTTTGGGACTGTAATACCAACTAACATCAAGCCTGGTGCATTTGTTCAGATTGCCGCCAATAATAATGATTTGAATGAGGAGGCTATGGAAGGCAAGAATACTACGCATGCCACTACAATGGTGATCTATCATAATAAAACGTTTGGCCCAGATCCACCCCTAACCTGGTAGAAAAGAGAGCCAAGAGAGCGTTCATTACAGGCAACCGGCACCGTGTACGACATTGAAGAGTGTCCCGTTCGAGGAAGACGTCCAGTTGTTACTGATCACGTTGGTTCTATTAACATGAAGTGGTACAAGGATAAGAACGATGAAATACGCACCGCTCGTAACGCTGATTTCATCTGGGCTCTTCTTCGACTTTGTCCCAAGAAATTTGGAGAAGCTGTCATTGCAGAAGTATTGGACAAGCTGAGGCGATTCGAAGCTGGGCAGGATTCAACGCTATTCTCTACCCCGAGATGCTCATAATCAGCAATATAGGCTACTGTCCAATGATCAATGGATCATCCAATGACTATTCTACCATCTACACAGTACTGAAACATGCACAGAAGATAAGCGCCGCGATGGGTCACGCCGACACTGTGAAAACCTTTGACCTTGCAATATATAGCAAGGCAAAGGAAATTCAGTGGAGATTTCCTGACGAGTTCTCTATCGTAGTGGTACGCATGGGCGGATTTCACATTGCTCTGAACTTTCTGTCCCTGCTAGGGAAGAAGTTTGGTGATTCTGGACGTGATGATCTCTGGATTAAGTCAGGTGTATACGCTGCTGGTTCGACGTCTGCTTTAATGAAGGGGAAATCTTATAACTGAGGAATTAGGGCACACAAGCTCTGTCTAGAAGTGTTCCTCCGTCTCATGTGGAATGCGTTTGTTGTCTGGTATGAGTCACAAGATAAGAAGATCCCAGAAGAACCCGTATTAAGTAAGATTGCGGATTGCGTTCGAGCGGTGGAGAACGGGAAGGATCACGCACGCGAGAGTGTGAGAAAGATAGAAGCAGATCTGACGGAATTGATGTCTCTATTCGGGGTCTTTAAATCGGAGAATCGAGCAAAGTCCAAGCTCTTCGCATTCTGGGATGAGTACGTTTGCATGGTCACTTCCCTTTTACAGAGAGAACCGGGAACTGGAAGTTGCATCTATAAAGCATCGCAGCCATGTTACCTCATTTCTTTGCTATGAACAGGCAGAATTATGCTCGTTACTTACCTGTTTATCTCGCCGACATGCAGCAACTACAACGAGTTTGCTGCAGGGAATCACACCATAAGTCGTTCAGGACAGCCCTTTTTACAAGTTTATACCGACATGGCCTTGGAGCAGTCGATCAACACCGACTCAAAGTCAAGCGGAGGAGTGATTGGCATATCGCAGATCCCGTCGGCTCTTGAACGGTGGTTTTTAACTATCCACGAGCGAGCATCTATTACTTCAGCTCTGAAGGTTATGTACGGGCTCCAAGATGGCGAACAAGCATCGCACAAGGAAGCAGCTGCGAGGAGAGTCAAACGAGACGAGGAAGACGTAAAGAAGATGATGGGTTGTTTTTCTTCAGGCTTGATGACAGATCCTTTTACTCACAATTCGGATGAGCTTCTCAATATCGCTACAGGAGTAGTTCTGCCGGAAGATGTGGCCCAGAACCTCGTCCGCAGTACCGAGAAAGGCCGGCAGCAAATGAATGCCTTCGTCGAGAAGCGCATTATCAGCAACGCTGTGGGTTTCTGGGAAGCGATTCCCAACATGAAGATCAAGACGTTCAGCAGCACAAATAAGAAGATCCGCGTCAAATCCAGCGACAAGCTAGTCACTGTTAAGGTGGACAGGGACTTGTTTGGCAGGCTCCTAATCATATCAAACACGCGTCAGATCTGTCTGAAAGAGGTGTTGAGCTTTGAACTGTCTCCAGTCCCTTATTCACCCGCAAGCGCAGACGGAAGTCTTAGAAAAGGGGCAAAGAGCGTCCTATGCTCTCTCCTGGAGAAAGACGTTAACGTTCAGCGACTTACAACATCGCCAAATCCAACTGTTGTAGTCATCGACGGCATGGCTGTCATACAGATGTCCAAGTCTGCCGGAGCAAGTACCTTTGATGAGTTTCCGAAAAGCACTACAACATCATCAGTGCCCCGCTCTTTTCCAACAACTGTGTGCAAGTCCACGTGGTCTTCGACCAATACTGAGAGAACTCCATTAAAGGAGGCGAGCGTCAACGACGGGGAGCATCCGTTGGTCTCGAGATGCAGATAGGAGGTCCTGCCACTCCAGTACCCAGGCAAAGGGGAAAGTACATCGCCAATCCTAAGAATGAGGTATGGCTTAAATTACTTAATTTAACAAGTTTTACTCTTAACACTAACTTCCTGTTTCGTTACCGGCAGTTTGAAGTTGTAATCGACATTTTTTGCGTTTGATCTTTCATTATAGATTCAGATGTTCAGATTTTTTGCTACATATTTTTAACACCAGGTAAACCTGTGCAATTTCCTGTCGGCTGTGCTCCGCAGACTCGGTCAAGACCAGCTCCCCCTACAGAAGGAGCTTATGATCGGGGGTGGCTTCAGAGACGGCGACAAAGCCGTGCCTGTGACAAAAGGTCACTGTATGGAGGTCCAAGCACTCAGATCAAACCATGAAGAGGCTTTGGGTGAAAAGATGTGTAGTTCTCTCCCTGGATTCCATGCGATCACAGGCTGTGATTCGACCAGCCCTTTGGCGGGTATCGGGAAGAAAAAGGCGTGGGATAGTTTCTGTCGTAGTACTGACCACCAAGATGGTCTGTCTCTTCTCGGAGAGGAACAAGGGTTGAACGTAACCACAGCTGGCAAGTGCGAAGCCTACGGTCTGCAGCCAATATACAGCATCCAAGAAGACAAGCACCGCAGATGAGCTGCGTTACCTCATGTTCTGCCAGAAAAAGCAGAAAAACGAAATGCATCCACCGACGTCTGATTGTCTGCTTCAACATCTAAAGTGGTCAAACTACCAGGCATTCATGTGGAGGCTGATGCCTTGAAACGATGCAAGATCTTGAACCACCAGAGGGTCATGGATGGGTGAGGGACGGAGAGATTCTTGCACCATTGTTAATCACAAAAGCACCAGCACCTGAAAGCCTTCTCGAGCTCAAGTGTAAGACGTCTACCTGCTTGCGAAACTGCTCCTGCAACAACACAGGACTTGCTTGCACAGAAGGATGCTACTACATGGCAGACGATTAAGCATGCAAGAACCCGCACGGTCTGACTTGCACCAGTGAATCAGAAGAAAGCGACAAGGAGTGAAGAGCGCTTGAACTGTAAAAGAGTTTGATGTTTAAGGCTTCCATTTTTAAGAGGATCACTTTCTGTAGAGCAACAATCGAGATTAAAAAGCATGATCAATGATTTCGCCTCACTTTCATGCTCACCAGTCCTCGTAAAGGCCAAAAATTGTTATAATCTTGTATATTTTTGTCTCAAAATGTATCCCACTGACCTACAATGTGTTGTAAATAAGAGATTTCGTAAGATAACATGCATACACGTATAATTTAATTGGTAGTGAGGGCGATTCTAGCACTAAAATAGAATTTGTGGCCTCTTGGAGCATGACTTGGCCTCATATCATTGAGAGGTAACGATATCAGAAGTTTTTCTCCATAAACAACTTAAGATACAGCCGTAAACAGTAGTTACCTGACTGAGCCTCGTTCTCATGTTAACCCGTAAATGGGACAAAAATGGTAATTATTTCATTGTTTCAGGCTGACTAAGCTAGAATTTGGGTGAAGCTGTGGAATGTACGACCCGTTCATAGAAAATAGTGGAATAGCAATGGATAATTCATAGATTTATGATAGTGAAGACGTTTAAATATGCTATTCATAGCTCTAAAAGGCTATTTTTGGCCTCTCGGCTGTCACGTGCTCAGTCACGTGACCTAAATCTGCATATTTTGCGCATGATCGGCATTCATTTCGTAAAGATGTAACTATATTTGAAGATTCCGGTCTTAATAAACGTTAAGTTTAGGCATTATCAGTGGTCAAATGGGTGAGCCTCGTTTCCATGAATTTAAGGGGTGACGTATAAAAATACCCCCTTAACTCGTAACCTATACCACAATTCAACTCTACAAACTACCTGACATTGATCAGCAGGTCTTACTCTATCAAAGTCCGCTATCAAACCTTTTCTGACCCGATCATTGTACGAAACCCTAATTTTGGGGTCTTGGCTTCCGGACTATTAGGTGTATGGGGTGTTTGTGTCTAAATTCTAGTACTCTCCATGTTTGCCTTTTATATGTTTAGTCACATGGGGACAAACATTCAAAAAATTCAAAGACACTTGTCATAGCTGCCTAGAAATTAAAACTTAACTTCTTGTTTTAGAAGAATGAAAAGAGCAATTACATGTATATCAGAAAAAATAAGTCAAACCAATTTTTTTTGAGTTTATTAGTTTTTGATCCTTGGGCACTATTCATTTCTGAATGAGATTCTATTTATTATATTGTATTATACATTGTATATAACCATTAATAAGAAGATGGTGTTATGAAATTGTTGTAAATAATGCAACTGAATGAAAAACTTTCAATGTTTTACGTGCAACAATGTATAATAAATCATTGTATTTAATGTTATTCTGATAGTATTTTTGAAATGGCATTCAATTTTATTAATAGTAATGTCTGGGCAATTTACCTGGCAACTAACCTGCCAGTAATTTAATTTCCTGGTTATTTTATTTGTCTGAGTGCTGACTAAATTAAAATTCAGCTGATCTTGGCAGCGACAGCTGTCTTACTTTTGTCACTGGCCAGGCTGGCCTTGGTGTTTTATGCCCGGCCAGTCTGGTCTGTGACCTGGCTCAACAAGGTTTTCAAGCCTGGCTTTGGCCCTGGTCTGCCACGGCCAGGCCAGGCCTGGCTGGCTGCCTGACCACGGCTTCCCCGGTTTTTTTATCCCTTGGCCAGCCCGGCCAAAGCCTGGCTTGTGGCCGGGCTCACCTCGGCTTTCAGGCCAGGCTTTGGCCCGGGTCTACCCCGGTCTGACCGGGCTCCTGATACAAGGGAGGGAAACTCGTCACGCTGCAGTGAATATTTCAGATCCTTTATTGTCGAAAATATAAACATGAGAGGCGGAAAACCCAAATAAATTTCCTAAATGAGCCAAATTCAACGTACCTATTATGCAAGAGCGGCATTAAAACCACATTAAGTCGCTTAACAAACGATCAGAAGTCAAACCAACGGAGAATAACAAACGACGAAAGCCACAAGAATCCACCAGTTATGACCTCGATATGACCTCGAGAATGCGACGCCTAAGTTGTGACGGCTCAATTCAGTCAACATTTAAGAATCCTCCGTTCTAAACCCGCTACAAGAAAACAAGAAGCAAAATGGGTCAAAAGACCAAGATAAGGCGCGGCGTACAAGAACAAGTAGAAGTCGTGCAGCGTGCAGGCCTTCCAACCCATCAGTTTATGGCTGTGTCAGTCGAATACAGACACCACTGATCCCTTCAGTCGTTTCCATGTCTCATGGATTGCTTTCTTGATATATATTCTGGTATGCTGCTGGTTCCATTTCTTCTTATTCTTTTCACGATTTTCTGAGCTTTTATGGAGGCTGCCGGGAGAAAGAAGCCTTCGACCGGCGCCATAGCGTTTCCCTCCTCTCAGTCCTCCGTACACTGGCATTAAAAACAACGCCAAAAAATCCCAATCTCACACAAATTGGAACTTAACGAAAACTATATATAATTAATCCATAACTGGGAGAAGTTTTTGATTAGGGTAATATTGAACTAAACTGAGCACGATGCAAACGGATTTTTGAAGGTTCTTTATCACTTCTCGCATCTTTTGAATTCGCGACATCCTGTCAGGAAATCAAAGTTTGGAGCATGCGCAGTAACCGGATATCGGTCCTTTAAATTGACCATTTCATTTGACACAAGCCATGGAGATTCTTCAATGATTTGTGGACAAAAAAACACAAACTCTAACCTCCGCTAAAGGAATAATCACCGAATTACCTTATGCGATAATGAGAACAAAGTTGGCCGAATGGACATCTGAAGGAATTTTGCATTTTTTTTTCAGTTTGTACTGCACTGTTTTTCGCATTTTTCTCAGTTTTCACTCTACACCCAGTTTTTTGCATTTTCTCCACTTGAATTATACACTCTACACTCTTCATCCTCTATTAAGAACCTTCGAAGAAATTGACAAGGCAGCGGGTTTTCAACAGAAGAAGCAACCCCAAGGCCTCAAAGATGATACCCTTTATTATCAAATCGTTTACCGAAAAAAAGCTAAGCGCCGTTGCGACTCTCGAAAAATAAATTGAGTTATTGTTTAGAAATGCTGGGACTTAAATTGTTAGTAGAGGGAGTTAAAAACCCTTCAAATAAGCAAGGCTCATCTAAGAGCTATTTTTCAATAAGATTGCCCAATGTTTCAGTAAGAAAACACTTTAAAAATTTTTCATCATGGGCTAGAAAAGCTTTTCTACAACTCAGCAGGCTGCCACCCAACAGTTGCTATTACTATAACTAGTTTTGACTGTTTTCAAAATATTCTCTGTTGTTGTTGGCTTTACTCGCCATATGTCAAGCAAGCTTCAAGTTAGAGTGACATGCAGTATCAGTCTTCACAGCGAGTTTACACTGCCAACTTTCCACATACATACCAACATGGCATTACAATGTCCTCAAAGGTATATCCCGCCACGCCAGGCCTTCCCTGATCTATATTTAACCGAAATGATTATTCAGAATGAGATGTAATCCTGTTTGGTGCTGCTGCGAATCGTTGTGGGACAAGAACGTTATGACGTTGAGTTCGAGTTGAGTTCTACTCCACTTAATTTAGGTTCGAGTGAACGTGACAAAATAAAAGGTAAATGGGAGGGGGGGAGTCGCACACGAGCCAAGGAGACCCACACGGCCATAGCTTAACCCGGTTTCTGTAGCATGAAACAACTGAGAGTATTGCTACTCCCCCCATGGATGAGGTACCCCTGGTACCCATTTATACACCTGGGTGGAGAGAGACAATGTAGGATAAAGTTTCTTGTCTAAGGAAACAACACGATGGCAGGGACTGGGCGTCCAACCACCGACCTTCAGATCTGAAGTCCAACGCGCTAACCACTATACGACGGCGCCCCCCCCCCCTCCCCCGAATACGACAAATTAGCCAATGATTTTATTATTTTAAGTAGGTTGGTTTTTGGTGCCGCGCACAATTTTAAACGGTTTATTTATTTTATTTATTTAGTCGATTCAGTTGCACAGATGATAAAAAAAAAACCCGGGATTTATTAAAAATAAGAATTTACAGCTAAACTGAGACTCAAAGAAAGAAATTGATAAGACCTTTTTTACGGCGGCGGCGGCGGCGCTACGTCCTTGGTTTTTTTCTCTTTTCTTTTTCTGGGCTTGTGTGGGCTTGGACGTTTCACTAGCGCTATACTAGTGAAACCATAAAACAACTGCAACAGCCATCAGTATCTTTGTTACAGGAGCCTGCAAGTTAATAAGACTTGAAGTTCTGAAAACCTGCCTTGCCTTTATGTTTTGTTTTGTTTTGCTTTTTTCCTTTGTCCGTACGGTACATTTTGTACTTGCGAGGTGTGAATAAATCCCATTTAGTGTAAAGGCCTGTGAATGTCTTCTTACGGTAAATGGAGGTCACGAAAGTTTTGTCAGGGCAGCGTTTGACAAGGATGTCTAAAAAAGGAATCTCACTGTCCTGTTCAAATCCAATAATGAATTTGATGCTGTTGTGTCGGCTGTTCAAATACCGTAAAAACTCAAACATGGTGAACCTGTCATCAACGTATCTATACCAAAGTAAAGGACAGACTCTACGGTTCATTGCCCATTTTTCTTCAAAGTGGCACATGAATATGTTAGCCAAAACTGGGCCTATAGGCGAACCCAAGGCTACACCATCAATCTGGTTGTAGTATTGGCCATCAAAAATAAATGGCTCTTCTTAGTGGCAAACTCTAACAATTTATGTCAGACAGAACGAGGCAATGTTGGAGGATCAGGAAGAGAATCAGCTTGTCGAGGCAAATTTGTATTGTTTCATCAAGTGGTACATTTCTAAATAGTGAACTGACGTCCAAAGAACCCATAATTCCATTGTTATGTCAGTACGTATTGGCCCAATCTGCAAAACTGAAAGAGTCGGGTCATCGATGACCCGAAATTCCACATTATCGATGACCCGACATTCCTCAGGACTTTACCCACTTTTACCCGATTACCACTCCAGATTACACATTCCGTATTACCACCATGTGGATCCCAAATTCCAACACCCTTGTTTCTATTCATTTTTAAAGCTCTTTGACTTCCTATTTTTCTCCTTCTCTGTAATAAGTCAAGAAAAGAAAACACATACCTTTATTCTTTACAGAAGTCAGCAGAGCATAATCCTGGTAGGACTACTATAAGGATCCTGTAGGATAATACCCAGGGGCAGGATTCACAAAGTTGTCTTAAGTCAAGTTGATTCCTAAGTATTGTTTCTTAAACAATAGGCTTTTTTGTTTTCGACAATACATAGGACACACCTTATCTTAGGAAGGCTCGTGAATCCAGCCCTAGGATCCTAAATAACAGTAATAATAATCTTTTTGATAGGATCCTTTTGGGATCCTGCACAATGAGGATTCTTGATCCTTGCAAGGACCTTAAGAATCGTTGATTACTGAAGGATCCTTTCAGGATCCTGAAAGACCGACGTTGCAGGAAACCTTGAGAATCGTTACAAGAACCTGAAAGATCTTTGAAAGATTAGGAGAAAGATCCTTGAAGGTCTTCAAAGATCGTTCCAAGATTTTAGCTCCAGGGTAAGACACGACCCCGTTGACGTTTTCTCTCCAACTTTCTAGTGATTCTCATATAACCAGCAAATATCAAACGATAGATGTTTACCACTATTGTTACAACAAAACGTCTTTGGAGGCCTTCGTGCCGGACAACTCCCGTAGTTCTGCGGCCTGTTGAGCTTACTCTTGCCTGACCTTCTGGGCCGGCATACTCTACCGCAGCCTCAGATCAAAATGATGCTCCACGCGGCAGGAGCCCATGTTGGCGGTCCTTGTGGAAGCACTCTTCTGATTTATTTATTTAGACCGGCGAAACCAATCGTTTGGCAAAAAAGCTTTTTCTTGTTAAAAATAGTTTTCACAACTACAGCCAGTTGGCAGTGCAAGCCACTGAAGAATGCAATTGTGACGATATTTTGTCACTCGAGGAATGGCAATCTGTTGGCAATTAGATAAGCGAACCTGTTTGGAGCAAGACTTCCTTGTTTTCACTATAATGTAAAATTCTATCATGGAAGAAGACTCAACAAAACAACAAAAGCTAATATTTATATTATTCATGTTGCAATATTGTGCCATTACAAGTCACAAACAAGCGACTGTGTTTGGAGCAGGACTTTTTCAATTTAATGGAAATGTTTATCACTGAAAAAGATTCAACAATATTATTATTATTATTATTATTATTATTATTAATGTTGTAATATTGTGCACCCACAAGGCAGAAACCCATAGAAGGGCAAATCAATAGTAGAATAATCAACATTTGTCACCCTTGTAACGTTTGTACGTGATCAGCCGGTGGCTCTAGCGCTCTCTCTGATATCATAACAATGAAGAACAATTCAATTTTGAGAAATTTTAGTATGGCACTCAATGCACAGTCTCGCAGGTTGGCACATTTTCGTGCTAAGAGCGAATTTTCCTTCAGCGTTTCTAAGTAAAAAAGCAGCACGTGGTGGAAAGCGAAAAGTTGTTTTTCGAACAGAAATTACCATTAATTGAAATACCTCTTATCGATGCCATGGATAGCAAACGAACATTAAAGCGACAGGATATTTTTCTTGATCTTCCTTCTTGCAGAGCTTGCGGAGGAACATGCGTTAGAACTGAATCAACCAAGATTCCGAAGACAGTTGGTCGGTCCATTTGCCAGTACTTTGGAATTACTGAGAGGTAAAAACTTTAATCCGTTTATATGAATGAAAAGATAATTTAACTATTGTCAAGTTGAGATCGTGAACCTTTTATTCTTTACACGTTTTCATCTGGCAAGAGCCCCGGGCGAAAATATGGCTATTTCTTTATTGAATTTATTGCTTTTCTTCAAAAAATTAAATACTACCAAGTTCCAATACCCTCATTCCTTTCGTACTTAGCAGTCTTTTTCATCGCTATCTTCACGTTGTAACTTTCTAGGTTTCACTACTTTAAGGTAGAAGCCGTCCAGAGAAACGTATCATTTATTGGTCAAATCTATGTTAGTAAAATATAACTGATCTAGTAACTTTTTATAGAAACCCTTTGCCATCTCTGACGGTGGAACAGGCGGTTGTTTCGGAGGTATACAAAATTCTTCGCCGAGTGTCTGTGATATATATCGGTATTTATTTTCGTTCATAAAGCAGAGGTACCCAGGAGAAACTTTAAGCAAAATAAGTAAAGGTCGTTTCCTCATTTCTCGGTGTTTTCTTAAATAGACATATATATTTGTGTACGCTAACAGAGGTTGAGCTGTTCTGATTTTGGCCAAAAACATTACTCGTATCGCGAATTTCTGAGCTGCCAGTGTCGGGTTTTCGAAACCATAATTTTGCACTCCAAACGACATATTAGTCCATCCAAAAGTGAAAATGAAATAAACTAAGTTTTAAAAAAGTCTTAGGTGGTATTTCGCCAAAGAAAAGTATATTTCATCACAATTAAATCCGAATATCTCGGGCAATTTTGGCTTTCTGAACAGACATATTCCACCGAAATAAACTGCATGTTAAGCACCCCTGAAAAAGTCAAGTTTAGATAGTGTACGGTCGTTTGGCCATTATTTTTATAGTTGTTGTTATTTTTTAACCTTTCGATTTTCTATCGTGAAAATCTACGACTTTTTGTGCTCAGATTTCGCTAAAAAACGTCCACATGCAGAGTAGACATGTATCTTCAATAATCCGCTGTATCATCGGAAGATTGGTGCTTATTTTCGAATAAAATGAGCGCTGAATTTTAATTGGGCTCGTTTCCCATACTGCAGAAAGTGAAAAATGCTCATTCTTTAAAGGCAAAAGTCTACAACTCGTCCTGGATCAATTTTCTCGATTTTTGGATAAAAGTGTAGTTTTAGCTTTTCACTTTGCGCGAATCGGCTGTATTATATTAGATAAGATCCCTCTAAGCACTGAAAAATGACCATTAAAGTTGGTCAGCTTCACCCGATTTTACCCTTTTCTCTCTAATTGAGGCGCTTAAATTTATTGAACGCTCACACTTGAATAGCCCGCCATTCTGCGCGATGTTTGTTCTGTACGAACGGTTGTTTTGGGGGATGGCAATTTTAAACTTATAAATTTAACTTAAAGCACAAACCCTGAATGTTTTGTTGCCAATTTGTTGACTTCTTTTGCTTTGATGTAATATAAAAAGACTGTAAAGTTAGATTCAGGTAAAATATTAAAAAACCGGCCTTCTCTAACCATGATCGGAAATGTTTCATCACACATCGCCTACTCAAAAACAGTGTCTGTGATTTTATAAACGTAGCTACACCCTTCTAGTCTGATGTTTCAAATGTACCATCTTACCTAACGTCGCATTAATTTCAAATACCATGCCAAAGTCTGGCCCATACTGAATGAAAAGAATGTGACACGTTAGCTTAAAGCGATGAATTTTATGTTTTCCTGGGGACATCAATATCTTACGCGTTCTCTGGAAAGAACAATATCTCTTGCATCAGTGACATATTGTTCTTTCCACTCGAACATAAAATTCATATGTTCTCGCCACCGTGTAATATCCTCTCATGTAAGACCATGTAATCTCATGTAATCTCTTTGTTTGGTCTATTGGTACGTTTTAAAATAAGTTTCTAAACACGGCAAGACAATAAATGCGAAGACTTACATCACTACATGTCTACCGTAGTGATGGAACTCACGAATAACTCAAGCTTGAAAAATGTCATTGGTTGTTTACGCACTTTGCCTAGTATGAATAGTTGTTATTTCTTTGAAGACATTGAAATTGAGACAAAATTCTCTACTGTTTCCCTCCCCAATCCTTTTTTTTGCGAAGATGAAAAGAATCTTGTTGATTTCGGGCTTTTACATCAAATGATGTCGAAATTTATAAATTGTAGAGGACAACTTACAGATGATATTGGGATAACCGTTGTATGTTAAATTTTATTACTATTTTGCCAAATTTTCTTTCGCCACGCAAAGAAATTAAAACATAAGAATATATCTTGCCCGCAGAGGAAATTTCTTTCTTTCTAAACGCCAAGGTCTAGGGCAATGTACCCCACTTTGGCGACAGACCGTATAGGCTATGCTTTTTGCTTTTCGATTGCGTGATCGAATACACGTTCGTCCATCTTTTTTATATTATATAAAGGAATCGGTGAAATGACTTGTAACATTTTACGAAGAGTGAGTGAATTGAGGGCCACAATACAAAAAGAAAAATAAATTCTTTTTTTTTTTTAACAATTTAGCTCTTCAGGCTTTTCAAGGAAGTTTTAAATCAAGAATAAATTTCCGTCGTTATGTGCTTAAATCCTAATTCAAATTCTAATCCCAATTCTTGCAGCTTTTGATTTTTACTTCGGCAAATTTCAACATGCTCAAATCTGAACGAGGCTTCGATCTGGGCTGGTAGCAATCTCAGGTGTACTGCCACAAGTTGGGGAACCAGAAAGAGCAGCAGAAGTATCCTTAGCGAGGGAGGGGAGTTCACAGATCCACAGGGGAGGGGACGCAGGTGGGTCTAGCTGGAGGGCTTTCGATGTTAATGGCTGCAGGTATCTGCTGGCAAATGCAGTCAGATATGCGTTGCTAGGGTTAACCACTGGCCTAATAAGCATTTTACTATTTCTCTCAGAAATGGTACAGCCAGCGAAATACGCATGCACACAAGAGACTAACAAGCGCGGGGACCTCAGTGCGTTATGTCTTCTTTTCCCGCTAACGCGCGGCAGGCGATTTTCTCGCGTGTTGGTGTATTTAAAAACAATACTGAACTATGAGGAGTAAGAGGAGACCGTACCAATACTCTTTCGATCTAAATTTCGATCTAGGTTCACAGAATAGTACTGTTTCCGTTTTGTGCTTGGTAGTACATACTCGCATTAAAGACACGCAAACTTTCGAATTCTCCTAGACTTTCTCTCGTATTTATATCAGGTTATGTAAGCACATGCGCTATTATTTTTTTGTTTCTCGGCATAAAATAGACATATATACAGCAACAGCCTGGCCGACCTGAATATTCTAAATTTGGGAAAGAATTCTTGTGGACTCCTCTGTGTCATTTGTGCTAACTGCATGAGTCAAAATATCATGACTCTTAACTATGAAAAAACATAGAGACAACCAAGTACAAACAGACCCATGCACCACCATACGATCGACACGGCTATTTGACCTTTACATGTAAAATGTATGATCATCTGCAGTTACAAATCCGTCTGTCATGCATGATCGATGCAACTTCCTCGTTACACTGAGTTCCGATATACGTACCCCTAGCCATTTTAGCTGTATGGTCAAAAGACACCTCCGCTGATGGTGTGATGGATTCAGTCAGCAAACGGTTTTATGATCAACTTACAAGTGGATTTCGCATTCCAAACTTTATTGGATTCCGGATTCTACACCAGTGTAGATTCTGGATTCCAATCCACTGCATTCCAGATTTCAAATTCAACACTTAGTGGATTCCGTATTCTGTTACATGGGGCGACACAACTATCTTTAATTTGAGGTGCGAGGAGGCCCAGTGGACCCGAGATACATTGTCAGGTTTTGAATTCCATTCTCGTCAGGAGTCGCTCTCACTTTCTCTTAGCCAGTAGGTCCTCTGAACGAACACACTGTTCCCGGTCATGCCTTCCGGATTAGGATGGGAGAAAAACCACTTTGGTCAGCTTTTGGTTTCATGCCGGCTAGCGGTATCCAAATAAGGCTATGTGAGTTTCAAAAAATATTATTTTTCATTTCCAGTTTTCCGAGTATAATAGGTTATTAAGTTAACTTCGTATTCGTCTATCCTGGCTAACCTGCATGGAGGCGATTTTTTTCTTAGGCATAAAAGACATTTTTTGTTTTAGTTTCATTGTAGATAGGGTGAGAATAATGCTTGCTTAGATAAATTTTTCGTCAGTTCTGCTTATCTTTGTTTATTCACAAAATTTCGATTGGCGAGGTCTCGAGTTTACCAGCTCCTCTGAAGAAGAAACCTAAGATGCGTTTTTACAGGGTCAGTCTCAATCTCAAGTAAAATATGCGCAACTACCAACAGGAAAGTGTTGAGTCCTAAAGAAAAACAATACACAGAGTTGTGAATAGTTCATCATCTCAAATATTGAATATTTTGTTCAAACTGAGACTAGCCCTGTGTAAATTTGTCTAACAGTTTTGCTGAGATTAAGGACGATGCCTCCTTTTGTTACTGCGCATACGTTCTGCGCATCTCGGGATATTCGGGTTTCTTAAAGGGAACCAGTGATGTTATAACATATTTACCTCAAACTGCTCTAAATCTCCCCCAGAATCCAGTGAAATATGTAAAATCTTGTAGTTCACAAACATTTTCGAGAAAATACACTTCAAATTTCGCGCTTTTACCCCTGCGAGTTCGCCTGTGGCCGCCATCTTGGAACAAGCAATGACCTATGGGATTGATGACGTTTCACGGCTCCCAGTTGGCGAGAGTTTTAAATTTTCGCAACAATTTGTTGTTTTCTTTTGGCGTAAACATGCCGAAGTGTAGCGCAATTGGCTGTAATTACACTACAAAAAGTAAGAAAAGTGAGCAAATCCCAAATATTAGTCTTCATAATTTTCCTAAAGATGAAAAACTGAGGGAAAGGTGGATCAAGGCCGCGCGGTGTATCAGATTATCAAAAGACCCAAGATTGTGTTCGCAACATTTTCTGCCAGATGACTTTGAAATTAGTGTCCTTCTGCAAAAGAACCTGCTTGGGCATAGCAGATGGAAAAGAAAACTGAAAGACAATGCTGTGCCAACCATATTTGCTTTAACGCCAGTAAAGAAACCGAGATTGCAGAGCGAGCAACGTGCCGAGCGACAGCAACGGCAACAGGTAAATATTTCTAAGTTTTTAAAATGACTTTACTTCGAGTACACTCTTTTTTAATAAGAACGCGTACAATTTGGCTGAGCCTGAGGATGTTCTTATTTTAGGTCATACATTTTCTTAAATTTTGGGGCACATCTCAGCCTGAGTGTACGTTGTTTTATTGTCCGACAGTCGTTAAATTAAGCCGCTTACCTTCTTGCTTCTCATCGAGAAGTGAAAAGTAAAGAAGAGCAGGAGGAGGTCATTGATATCAGGGAAACTCGGCGTGAAGTGAGTACACAAACAGAACCCTTACCTGAACTAATATCATGTGGAGTGCAAGTTGAACAGTTACCGGTACCTGCAATAACTAGAGATTTCGCGAATCAGTTTCCACAAGATGCTTCAGTCGAGGTAAGAAACGACCACTCTTATGTTAGAGGTGAAGAGCCACTGTGTCAGCTACTTGTACGGCAGGAAAGGGAGGACCAAAGCGAAACTGAGGAAGCTGTGAACGAGGATTCCTCGCGGTTAGTTGACTCTACTGAACAAGTGGAGGAATTGTGCAGCTCACAATATAGCGAAACAACAAATCCAGTCGCAAGCCAATCCGAATATTACCCTTGTGATTCTGAAGACGAGTGTTTTAATTGCCAACAATCATCACAGAACGAGTCAGAGGAAAATTCAGTTAATTTCGAAGGCAGGCTATTTCTTATATACGAGGAGCAACTTAAAGAACTGTATCGTTTTTGTCCAAAATGCGGTTCCTTTACAGTTGACGCGCATGAGATTCAAAATGAGTGTTCGCAGCTTTCCATGCATTTGACTTGCCAAAATGGCTGTAGTTACAAGTGGCAGTCTCAACCCCCATTATCTACCACTAAAGGCATAATACAGGGCAACTATTGAAACATTAAGCTTAGCTGATCTTAGGGACATTGTTAGAGATCTGTTGATAAGTATAAGTCAAAATTAAGCTTACGTATTGAGAGTATTAACTGGGTAGTTTTGTTCATTATTTATGTCGATTTGATTGACCAATAATTTCTGTCATGTAGTGATAACTCCTTTCTTACCCTGCGACGAGAATAACAAATGAGAACAGTACGAGTAAAAAACTAAAGAATATGAGCCTGCTGTGAAGTTCACTATTTATTGTGTCAAAACACGACAATATAATTGTTCCAAACAAAAACCCCTGACAGCTGGGCTTAAAGAATATCTCCAATAAATATCCCCTCAGTCGTGTAAAACTTACTTTCCATCATCTTTTCAATATTTTTCATTTCCCGGCAGCAAACACATTCCATTTCTGTTGGCATTTCACTACATTCCCCACACTTGCACCACGAAGAATTACGCAAGCGACCAGCATTAACATTCACCGGCAAGTCTATCTACTTCATCCTCGAGAAGCTCTTCCTCGGAAGAATACTCTGGTTCCAGTATAAAAGGCTGAATTTGTGCCATAATTTATCACAACAACCACAACAACATCGAACAAGCTGAGGGAGCCGTGAAACGTCATCAATCCCATAGGTCATTGCGTGTTCCAAGATGGCGGCCACAGGCGAACTCGCAGGGGTAAAAGCGCGAAATTTGAAGTGTATTTTCTGGAAAATGTTTGCGATCTACAAGATTTTACATATTTCACTGGATTCTGGGGGAGATTTAGAGCAGTTTGAGGTAAATATGTTATAACATCACTGGTTCCCTTTAAGGAATTTGCCCCTTAATACGACAATATTTTTGCGCGGTTTATGACTATGAGGAAAATGCAGATCTTAGCAAGGCCTAATATAATCCAGAAAGAAAATTGGAGCTAACCACGCATTTTTCAGAGATAATTGAGGCTAAATTTGGAAAGAAATTGCCATACATTCTTTGTACTTTGACATTTTTAGAGAATCATGGTTGCTTAGTTATCTTTGAAAAATGCGTGGTTAACCACTGACATTTTTCTTTTAGGATTCCAATACCCCTTACTAAGATCTACTTTTTCCCCACAGTCATAGCCTATGCAAAAATACATGTGTATTAGGAGGCACCGTCCTTAAAAGTGGACTATTCAAAGAATTGTTTTAAAAGTACACTGATTTTTAACTAAAGGAAAGTAATAAACGAACACTAGATCCCGATCGGAAATCGCCACTTTTGTCGGAAAAACCTTCAACGCTGCATTTTTGGTTTAAGAAAAGGGGATTTTTAACCAAAACTCCTTTTTGCGACCTTTGCGCGGCAACAGAATTAATAAATGTAAAATTGACAGTAAATGCAATTTTTCTACAAAGAACTAGACAAATTTACGGATGGTTTGAGAAACTGAAAAACAATTTGTGCTCTTGATTAAGAGTCAACTGTCACTACAACAAACAGTTAAAGTGAATGTCAAGGTAAAAGTGCGTGTGTGTAGCTTACCGTCTCGCTCTCAAGCTCAATATATCAATTCTCCTGACGGATTATCATACACTTCTTTGATTTCTTGTCCTGAGAATCTGTTGGCTCGTCGTCACACTTCACGAACTCTCATCATGCAGGAGACGCGACAAGCCTTCTACTGAAAGACAACAGAAACAAAAAAGGAAGAAAACAAAACAAAAATGAGGAAAACCAGGTGTTTAATTGCATTCATGTTGTTGTAAGGAAGAAAGGCAGTAAAATTATCATTTGCCATTTCTCTGGTGAGGCTTGGCGTTGTTCGCTTCGCGCTAGAGGAAACCGGTCATTCACATTCACTCTTACCGGGCTAAGGCGGACAGGGAGAAGACTGCGCAAGAAGATCTAGAACATGATGATTATGGTGAAAGGTAATTTTCATTTGCAACTTGTTTGAAGACTGGATTTTACGCAGTAAGCATAAACCAACATATTCTTACATATTGTGGCCCATAGTTTTTCGTGTTTCTGATGCATCTCGTTAAACCAAAGCCAAAGGTACTTCTGTTATAAACTACCCTGAGTCGCGGATCAATATACTGTTCTATTTATAAGACGAGATATGTGCCTATGAACACGCGATGCAGAATGTTTTGAAACGTATCTCAAAAAAATGCCATTTCTCTCATTTAAAAAGCACTTACTTAGTTCTTCAATTATGAGAATTTACTTCAAAACAGGGTCAATGTGGAATAAGAAATCTGCACTCACCCTTTTACAGTTTGTAAACATAACTATTACTTATGGTCAAATCTGCTTGATGAATTAATTTACTGTTGCATAATGTGTCTTCTGTTTGTAAGAGCGTTTAAACCTTAGATCTTACAGTCTACGTTCATTTTGGTGTCAATCGCCTTTTTTAAGCGCATCTCATGATGAGACAAACGACAACACATGGGAGCAACGGCGCAGTTGTTGTCTACAGTGTATATGAGATGCAATACAGAGTAAATTGCCTCTTAGTGATCTTTTTAAAGGAAAAGGGTAACTATTTTTCATTTGATCTAATACTGCAAAACTACTAATGTCTTCTTGTAATTCTCAAACAACTGCTTCAAATGCATTTTAATACTGCGATTATCTGTAATTCACAACCAACTAAGCTTCATTTAAGATCCTTATGGTTAAATTCAGCTGTGTTAATCACTTGAAGTCCGTTTGAACCTGTGAGGGGCTGACATGTTTGAGATACCCAAGCATACTTACAGTTCTTAGTGTTTTGTAAGAACCTTTCAATACCCTGCGGGATGATGCTGCCCCTGTAAAAGAATACAAAATCGGCTTTTTAAGTGCAATTGATAAGAAAAGTGACAACGCCTTAAAGCAAAGGGGCGTTAATCGTGGTAAATGAATAGACAAGGTGCATTAGTTTTACCTAGTACTGGTCTCATGGCCGAGAGAAGGGATATTACGGTTCTGGGGGCTATAGTCTGGGGAGAGGGTACTAGCAGGAGGGAGAATGAAACCGAGTCTTGCGGTATTTGCCGAAGCTGTTGTGATCTGATTGGTAATTAAAACTGTAACTGAAAGGGCACGAATTTAGTTTCATTAAAACTAATCTGACCTGAGACCAAACGAAGGTGGAGCAGGGAGTCTTTGGTAAGCTCAAAGTTTTATAGTACTACCATCAAATACATATTCTTCGTCTATTTAGACAAATCATGACCTAATTATAAGCAAGCTGATTTGCTTAAAAAGTAGACAAGGGAACTTCAAGCGTCTTTGCTCCAAGTTACAAACTAAAATTAGAATAGAATTTATATAAAGAACAAAAAATTAATAACTTCAATCCCACATTAAAATTTCAAACGGTTGTCATAACAATGGTGGTACAAAGCTTTTTATCTTCAAAAATGTATTGTGTTCAATTACGTACATGAACTGATTCTAGAACCACTTACATATCAAGAGTGTAGATATTTTTCTTACTTTGAAACATGTTATGGGTGTGTCTTTCATAAGTAACCATGTAGACAATCAATATACTGTCCTATCTTTCTGCAGAGCTATCTTCTTTGTTCGATATTTCCCGGAATTGCTCTATAATTTTTTTACAATTTTGTTGTGCTGTTAGGCTGCTTCATATTTCACAAGTTTTGATTTTTGTTTTAACGACGCAAAATCCAGTGATAGTCATTAGTTAGCTTCATTATCTACACGAACATTAAATCTAGATATCAAAGACACTTTTTGTATCATAGATATTGACTTCATCGGTGTTTATTTTTAACTTATTACCATTGATTGTCGCATGTATTGTTATTAACTGAGTATAAATTACATTTGCTATTTTAATGCTTTTTTTCTTTTTGCTTTTGCACATAATAGTATTACAATTGCCTTGGCCAGTTGGCTCGCATTTGTATTTTATTTTGTATTTTTATTATCCTGCTTCGTTTATTTGCAAACAGTTTAACCGTCAAGATTACCTAAACATTTTTACGGAAACACATGCAAACACGTTTTAAGCAAATTAAACTGATTCAATCTTTATCCTTCGATTGCAGTGAAAAAACTATAAAGTATATTCTGATGGTCATGGATAAGCCACGCTCTCTTTCAAATCTGACTTACTTGCTGCTTGTGTTGGAACTTAGCTGTTACAACATTGTGGAGTCCAAATGCCCTAACATGTGCGCTATCGGAAAAATGCTTCATGAAATAAAGAACGAGCTGGCCGAGATGAAGGGAGAACTTAAATGTTTGAAGGAAAACAAATCGATTGGTATGTAATATTGGTCACTTTGAGCGTTTTAGTTGGGTGCGGTTTTGTTGGTTTTCTAAAGTGTTTGAGAGAGACAATCTCAGATGATAAACCGTCCAAGTCAAATTAACATGATGTTCTCCTTTCTCCGAAGTTAACAGCGTTTTCAGAAAGCTCATTTCTTTTCGTGTCAAAGCATTAATTAACAAATATTTCTTTTGCATTTTTAGCTTACAAGAACTGTGCTGAACTCTACAAAGCTGGTAAAGGAGACAGCGGCGTTTTCACGATCAACCCTGACAATGCTGGTGCCTTTGATGTGTATTGTGACCAAACAACAGCCGGTGGGGGGTAGACAGTGTTTCAGAAGAGACTGGATGGCTCTGTTGACTTTAACCGCGACTGGGACGACTACAAACGAGGCTTTGGAAACCTGCATGGTGAATTTTGGCTAGGTCTAGGCAAGATTCACCAGATAACAAAACAGCGAAGCAAGCTTCGGGTGGATCTTGAAGACTTCAGCGGAAAATCAGCTTACGCCGAGTACAACGTCTTTGGTGTTGGTGATGAAGGAAGCAAATACAAGCTAAGTCTGGGAACATACTCAGGTAAGTGTTCAGTGATGCGCAAAGTATGTAATAGAAGTCAACTGGATCTCTGTGAAAGCTTATTTGCTTTGAGTTACTAAGGAAAAGGCAAATTAACCATACCAATACTAATATTCTACACCAAAAAGTAAAATCGAATAATAATAATAATAATAATAATAATAATAATAATCTTAAAATGTGAATGTAAATGTAAAACTTTATTTAAACACGGAAAATCATCAGTTGAGCTACCAAAAAAAAAAAAAGAGAGAGAATACTTTACAACTGTTTTACAAGATTGCCGTGTGGGAATCCGATAAATTTAGTCACTGGTTTGCTGCTCAGTAAAGTTGAACCACTTTGGTGCCATAAAATAGTGATAGTTGCTGAATTGATACGATTTCCCTGACGGAATATTTTAAATCATCCGTCGGGAATTAGAACATAAACTTTCTTATTGGTGGCACACAATTTGAAATTGTTCATTATTTTTTTAATTCACTTTTAATTATTAATATATATTTTCGTTATTAATCTAAATGCCCCTTACATTGAAAATATCTCAAATTGTTTGAAATCCGAGTCTTAGTGCTCTACCGCCCATGTTCACGAGCAAGACAGGATGAACTCCTCACGAGTTGTTTCGTTGGTTACTGATTTTATAGGAACTGCTGGTGACTCGTTTTCTTATCATCGTGGCATGGCGTTCTCCACCAAAGATCTACACAACGACAGGAATCCTAGTTGGAATTGTGCCTCGCTTTGCAAGGCAGCGTCGCTTTCTGTCATTCAATTTTTTCGTGTTAGTGTGTCTGAACTCAGAGGTAGCGGCCACCTGATGTTAGATTTTAATTTAAAAATCTGTATTCTTGGAGATGAGTTACTGATATTGTTATTTAACTTGAAAAACTTCGCTTCTTTTGTATGGTTCTCAAAAAAGCAATAAAGGGTGTTGGTATTCAATCTCCTCACCTGGTTGCTTCACCTGTCTGTTTCCAAAACTACTCTGTTTACCATCATCTTCATCACCATCATCATCATCATCATCATCATCATCATCATCATTATATTCGACCTGCGGACGAAGACTGCTTCAAGCCTTATTTGGTAAAGAATTGAAAACCCGACAGTTTTATTTGGCTTACGCGTCTCGACAATCTTGGGATAAAATAAAAAGGTCTAAGAAAAAGCTATTTCCTAATAACACACATTTCGTTCGTGCTACCTTTTAGGGTATTATAAACAGGGTAGATATTTATGACAGCAATTTAAAAAAAGATTGTTAGGGCACTCTGTTTGAATGGGAAAAAAAAGAAAGTTCGACGAATTTCGCTTGCATTGCTTGCATAAAATGTATCCTTCGTGTAGTTCTCGAACTCTTTAGTGTGTCTTAATAACACGTTTCTTTCTTACTCTTAGGCAAGGACGTTTTATTAGTCTATTAACGCATAGTGGCTGTTTTGACGTGACAAAACATTACTCTTGTCCTGGTACAGCGTCTCTGCGGTTGAAATTCTTTCTCGCTATTCGATTTCCGATTTAAGGTATCAGACACCGAAAAAGGTGTCATTTTTTCATAATTGAGATTTAAAAGAAAAATAAAAGAAAAAATAAAAGAAAATACTGGCTCATTCAAGAGTTATTAGGAGTAAAAGATTTTTCCTTGTTAGTTATGGTAATTGATCGCTGACAAGTTCTGTCATACCAGATTAACTTGATCACGTGAAATCGAAAACGCGTGCTGGTTGCACTCACATTTTAAGCGATTCTTGCGAATGGGGTTTACATTAGTTTTTTACGAAGTAATGAGAGTTTCATTTCACCTAAATGCATCATTAAAAAAACGGGTGTGTCTGTTTTCATCTTGCAAACCAAGACTGAAGGAAAAGAAAGCCCTTGACAAAGAATGGGCAGTGAATTGGCAGAGAGCGATCAGGGTTCATTTTTTATCGACAGGAGAAGTGGTTGCGTCAATGATTTCCCCGGATTTTGCCGTGATTTTCGACATTTTTATCAACCTGGTCAACAGTTCAAGAAATATTGATAACAAATTTTAATTGTTACATGAAATATGGATTGAAATTAGGAAAACAACTAAAATGACGAACGTTTTCTTACGTCCAAGAGCGGTGAGTTGAAAGCTAATAAATTATTTTCGAATATGAATGTATGAAATAATCATATATTTGAACTGCGGATAAAGATAGAATTATATGAAGATCATCGCAGTGAACGTGTTTCAACTTAAGCAGTTGAAAAGAAGAAACCTGAAAAAATTCAGCCTTGAACGGGAATCGAACCCACGACCTCTGCGATACCGGTGCAACGCTCTAACCAACTGAGCTATCAAGCCAACTGGGAGCTGGTCAATTGTGAGTTTGTATTTATACCGTAGATGGAGAAATGAATATGAATATATGAAATAGTCATATATTTGAACTGCGGATAAAGATAGAATTATATGAAGATCATCGCAGTGAACGTGTTTCAACTTAAGCAGTTGAAAAGAAGAAACCTAAAAAAATTCAGCCTTGAACGGGAATCGAACCCATGACCTTTGCGATACCGGTGCAGCGCTCTAACAACTGAGCTATCAAGCCAACTGGGAGCTGGTCAATTGTGAGTTCGCATTTATATCGTAGATGGAGAAATGAACATGAATATATGAAATAGTCATATATTTAAACTGCGGATAAAGATAGGACATAACGCTTTCAGGTTCCTGGTCCCCCCCCCTTGCATCTTTAGTACACAAGGGTATTATCCTGAGACTTAAGTCTAAGCACTTCTGTCACTTGTGGGGGACTCCCCAGGGATTGGTTACCCCAGCCCGCCTTTTTTCCCAGACAAAGTGTCACAAAAATGCTAGACTTCAGTCTTCCAGGGTCACCAACCCAACTCATTGTCGCCAGGACGCTACCAAGTTATTATCACTCAGTGCTGGAGGGCTGGAATAGTGCACGTTGAGGGAAAGAAAGTGAACGTATTCCTTCATACTTCAGTGTCAGAGCACCTTCAAGGCTTGAATGACCTGGGTTAGAAAGTGAATACATGTATCTTGCTCGACAGTTTAGTAATGGATCATTTGTGGGAGTTGAACAGCATAAATCAAGGGCGAAGTCGAAGACTAGTATACCAAAGTTTGGAAATTTAAAACCTGCTACAGTTTTCATGTGGTTGTATTCCTGATGTATTTCCTGATGTGATCTGAAGGCATAATTAGATTGCACATGGAGACTTGTGGTTAGCTTGCTATCCCATGGCAATCTGTTTCTTGTGCTTTTCAAGCATGGAGCCTATGGCCCCATGGAGCCTATGAGCAGCGATTCTAAAGGGACGCAGTTTGCGTAAGTCCTTGAACATTATCATTTGATCATCTTCAACAAAAACGGAGATTTTTAGCAGAAGTGAAAGTTTTAAGGAATCTCGATTTTTAGAGCAAATGAATATATTTAGTCTCAGTTTTGGCGGGGGATGGGGATGAGACCACGACCTCCTTTTGTTTAAGATTTCTTTGTGTGAGCAACGTCTGTGGAATTTACACAGTCTTGTAACCTTAAACTTGGTTTTTACGATGATACCAATTCGCGGTCTCCTTTTTTCGTGATTTTTTCGAAACTGTGAGATGCTTGTGGATAAATGCACCCAGGGTGCTGTAAATAGCATCTCAGTTAACCTAGCTTTTAAATTCTGGGGGAGGGGAGAGGGATTCAAGCCTCCCACCTCTCCCATTAGGTTGTTGGCTCCTGCTTTATTTTCTGCATCCACGCCTCTGGGACTTCATGATTCGTCACATACGGTTTTGATTTCTTATAGATATATTACCTTTTCCTATGTCCCCATGATGAAGCCTAGTGGAAGACGAAAAATTAGACTTAACCTATCAATTGATTTAATTATCTGGGTGATTTTTTTGAAATTTTTGATATTATGGAGATCAATGGATATGGAAGGAATTTGTAACATAAGAAAAGATAACAATAATGCTAACTTATAATAAGGAGAGGGATACCACAGTAAGCTGACTATCAAGTTGGGGTGCTCTTGCACATATATCACCCCTTTTTTAGTGTTCTAAAAATAATTTTCCTTCTCCTTTTTTCTGTACAATTAATCTGTAATCCAAGCCAAATGGATGTAGAATTACAGTTCCAGTCAGAATTGTGAGCAAATTAACTAAAAAGATACAAAGTTAACATTCATAACTAAGAAAGTTCTTGTTTATGGCTCACTTAAGTAAAAGAAAACATGCTCAAATCAGGTGCTTTTATCTGCTGTAGTGACAGAAAAGACATCCTCCAAGCAAATGAATGTAAATCAACATATGAATGTAGTAGTTAGAATGTCACCATTTCTGCGTAAATTAGATAAATTAGATATGATGAAAGGAAATTCAAGCAACAGGGAGGTAAGAACAATACCATGATATTATTTGGCAGAGTTTTTTTTTTTTTTCAAAAAACTTCTAATCAAAAATCATTGACTCAAGGTCACTAGTATTCTTCATAGCATGAATCCCCCAGCCCATCCTGGAGTCAATTAAATAAACATATAGAAGTGTAACTTACAAGTGTGGCTACTGTTTTCAACCTCAGAAACAATAGCTACACTTGAAAACTACACTTGTAAATGTAAATGTAAATGTAAATGTAAACTTGTAAATGTAATTACACTTGTAACAGTAATTCACCGCACTGAATAAGAGGAACATTGGTTACTGTAACTGGCATGTAAACCCCCTCACAAAATTGAAACAGTAATTCACTAGTCTGTCAGGCTTGATCTCCTGGCAAGTGGCACAGTGACATACACTGAAAAAAAGGAAAACTATCTAACCGTGGGAATGGATGATATGCTCAGGATGTGTAGTTATAAACCCACCCTTCAACCAACTATATTGCAGCAGTCCTGCACCAACACAGACCTGGCAATGCCTAAAACATGCAAATCTGGAGATTTTGAAAAGAAGCCCAGAAAAACCTGGAGACTGGGACCTCAAACCTGGAGATTTCCAAAATATCCATAAAACGAGAATAAAAATGGTAGATTCCTTGTTTCAAGGTATCCTTTACATTATTTGTGCTCCCTATTGTATTCTTCATACTGCCTAAATTGTGGCAATTTCAAGATTTTGTGATTCACTGTGAGATTTGGAGGTCAAATCCTGAGACCTACAGTTGATACCCCAAACTGCAAGAGTTGCCAGGTCTGCTAACAAGAGGGGAGCAAATGTCACTACGCAAACCCCTTTTGGGGATAGCCATGGACATGAGCACAGCTTAGTCCTTTGCCATAACCTGCATCATGTTATCATGCCATGACTGCTGAAACCTCACTGACAATGAAACTCCAAAAATGTTAGAAAATGTAATCTTGGTGGCATCTAAGCATCAGGCTTATACTGGCTTAGTATGGACTAGCCTCCCAGAAAATTGAAGTACACTAGGAGGATTCTAAAGAAAAGCATCCAAATTCATTCAAAAATCCGACAAAAATTTGAAACTTGGAAGCATCTCAACCATTCTGACTAACAAAACTTGACATTGGCAGTTTTAATCAGTGCTTTAGGTGCCCCATATGTACTGAAATTGCCCCTTTCTCCTCCAAAACAACTTGTTCTTCTCAAAATGATTCAGATAGATGTTGCAGTGGTAGCTACAACAACAACACCTATAAATTCAGTTGCTTCACAAGAACTGACAAAAATGGAATTCCCTACAGCGTGCTTGACCAGCCAAAAATTGAGGCCTTCAATGCTCAAAGCCAAGCCTCTGTGAGATAACTTGACACTGGCTACTATTAAACTCATTTACACATTTTATGTACTTTTATTTTAATTCGCACTTTATAGCTCTTTCATGCTTACTACATTCCTTAATTGCAGGGCACAATCGCAGTAAGGGGAAAACTTTGCAATTTAATACAAAACTACAATAATAGACAAGGAAGCTTATTAAAGCTTATGACTTGTACACCTTTTCAATAACCACAAAACGCAAATCAACAGAGCCTCTTTAAGATAAAAAAATGGAGAGTATGAACAGTAAGAATCTCTTTACCGAATTCCTGATGCTCGCACATGTCTAATTCGTTTTTTTCTTGCCTTTTTCTTCACAAATGTTTTTAGCTTCGCTTTAGTCTGTCCGCCATTTTGTTTCATTTCGCCTCAGCCGTGATCTCGTACCCAGATCTTCTCGATCTCGTCGCCTTAGCCGCCTTTTTGAATACATCTCCATCCTCGTTGGAGATCACGTGATCTGCTGTGTGCCAGGGTGTTCTCCCGAGCTGCCGCCATATTGAAAAGCGAGAAGACTCTGGGGACGAGGTTGCGAGGTTGCCTCTGCCCAACCTCGTCCCCAGGGTCTTCTCGCTTTTCAAAATGGCGGCGCCTCGGGAGAAGACCCTGGCATACAGCAGATCACGTGTCTCCAACGAGGATGGAGATGTATGTATTCAAAATGGCGGCAACGGCCAGAAGAACGGTGAGAAGAACTGGGTACGAGATGTGGCTAAGGTGAAGATAAAATGGCGGAAAAGCTGAAGTTCAGTTCAAGAAAAAATAGGAAAAACAGACACGTTTTGGATGTAAGAGTCAGGAATGCGGCAAAGTGATAGAGGTCTTGTTTTTGTTGTTCATTGTTTCTTTTTTGTTATTTTAAAGTTAAGAATAATGGGTTTGAGCGTACTCGACTGCCGAACTCCGTATGCTCAAATGAACATATTATATTTTTGATTCGTGAGGCTTTAGGCAATAAATTGTCTTATCGTTAAATTATGAATATCATGAATATTTACTTAAATTATGAATATCATGTAAAGCGCATTAGAATATTTTTATAAATTATAGCGCTATATAAGTTTATTAAATTATTATTATTATTATTATTATTATTATTATTACATTGTTACAAATCCGTCCTTCTTAAATATTGTTATAAATCCGTCCTTCTTAAAATTATATGCTTCATCTTTAGACTTTTAAATTATATCAGGCTCAGATTAAGCTTAAAATATAAATCTTATGGAGTGAGCTTAGGCCTTAATTAAAACTAGTGCTAGAAAATATTTATTCTACATGGCTTACATCTCTGTGAGTTCAGTGAAAATGACTCATTTATGGAAATGACTCATTAATTTTTGATCTGGCATATTCCAGATGCTGCTTTGGAGGCAGTGATAATCATTTTGACTTTGTTGAGTTTATTTGTGCCCATTCTTTGCCTACAGTTTTGCTTGTACAGTTGTAGATCTCCAGGGCTTTGTCACTTTCAATATTGTTTTCCACACTCTAGCTTCAGCGAATCACATTAAACACTAGAACTGAGGAGATTGTGAGACTGTAAACAATGGAAAAATAAAGCATTTTAACAGTTCTGGGGATAATATTCCCAGGTTTGAAAAAATTTTCTGCTTAACAACTTCAATCAATTGAGTAACCAGCAGCTGGGTGAAGTTTGAAAGTGTTTCAAAAATATAAATGGGAAAGAGAGGATTGAACTCACCTGAGGGAGTAATACACAAGTGATGGAATAATACACAACTGACGGAGTAATAAACAACTGACGGAATTATCATCCAACTGACTGAGTGTAACGCAACTGACCGAGTCTGATACAACTGACTGGGTAATACACAACTGATCAAGTAATGCACAACTGACAGGGAAGTACACAACTGACCGAGTAATGCGCAACTGATGGGGAAGTACACAACTGACCGAGTAATACATAACTGACAGCGTTATCATGAAACCCACTGAATGACACAGAACTGGCAGAAAAATGCACAACTGACCAAGTGATGCACAACTTCCAACTGCAACTTGCAACATGCAACTGACAGAAAGGTTAGACAAGTGACCAAGTAACGCACAACTGACGGGTTAATACACAACTGATAGAATTATCGTACAACTGACCGAGTGATACACACAGGACCTTTGCATCAAATTCCCTACTCCTCGGGCAAGGAAAGTCCATGTAGCCAAATGTCTGAGGTATGCCGGGAGGGGAGGGGGGATGTTGAAGATTCGAATTGATCAGCACATAACCTTAAGTTACAAATCCCACTTTTTAGGATGACTCGTTATTTCTTTGAACCTCTGTTGTAACTTTTAGTGGATTTTTGTGGTGTTCTAATTGGATCTGCAAACCCTTTTTATTTGGCTTAGATTGACATGAGAATAGTTTTAAAGTAGAGACATGAGATGGGAAATCATTTTAAGAGACCATCAAGAACTGATATCCACTTAAGAGCACCCCAGGTTGATAGCAGTCAATTCTGATATTCCTTTCCTTGTTCTTAACTTTAGGCCCCGATATCAACAAACATGTTCTCCTCACTATTCTCCGTAAATGTCTTATGGTACTATTGAGAGAATTCACATAAACATCCAGACATTTTATTTCTGGTGATCATTTCCTTTATTTCTCAGGGCCTGTATGTTTGAACAAGTAGTGATATTGTAAGGAGAAATTAGATGTTTGTTTGTCACTACTGGGGCTTAAAGGTCTAACTACAAATTCCAGCTTCAAAACTTCATGAAATCTCTTTCTCTCCTTGTTTTCTGAAATCCTCTCTTTCCCATTGATTTAAAATTTTCAAACACTTTCAAACTACACCCAGATAACTCAACTGATTGAAGTTGTTAAGCAGAAAATTTTTGAAACGTGGGAATATTATCCCTAGAACTGGTCTAACATGCAAAGAGGACTTTATCTATCCACTGTTAAAATGCTTTATTTCTCCACCCGTACGAAAATGTCTGGCCTACCTTTAACCTAATTTTGGCCTGAATTTTAGCCAGACAAAAGCCAAAATCCCTAGCCTAACATGTAACCTTTTTAAGCGTCGCGTTAACCTGAAAATTGGACCTTAACTTTAACCTAATTTTGTCCCGAATTTTAGCCAGACAAAAGCTAAAAATTGTTAGCCTAACATTAACCTTTTTTAGCCTCGCGTTAACCTGAAAATTGGACCTTAATTTTTTCAAGCTTTGAGCCTGACATTTTTAAGGCTTCAAGAATGACCCAACGGCAGAGTGAATGATCACCTAAAAACGATTATTTTTAAGGCTAAAAACACAAAAACTGTAACTAAAGGCAATTTAAGCATTAACAATAACTGAGACTGTTCAGTCAACAGCGGTTCAGTTCAAGTAGCTTATGTGATATCAGAAAACGAACAACAATTTCAAAATGCACAAGTTAAGTTTATTTTGTAACCTTTGTACACGGTAAAATTGCAACAGTGGCGTAACACGTTAAACAGTAAAACTACAGTGTAGCACAC
The DNA here is from genome assembly GCA_964030785.1 of Siderastrea siderea. NCBI lineage: Eukaryota > Metazoa > Cnidaria > Anthozoa > Scleractinia > Rhizangiidae > Siderastrea > Siderastrea siderea. Next base: position 1,013,350 of record OZ034969.1, on the reverse strand, counting down.
AATGTAATATAAAGCTAAGAACTACAACACTTTATAGCTAGGTAAAGGTTAACGTCGACTTGATATTTTTATGGTACGGAGTTCGAAGGAAAAGTAACTGCAATCATCTCATTATCAATGTCGACCTCGGAAGTAAACTGTTGACTAATCATGTGCCACTGATAATTACAATTTTGAAGCTAAGGACACTTTGCTCACCTCAGTATTATCTGCGGTCAGCTCTTCCGTACATTCTTTCCCTTGTGGAAAAATGGACTCAAATACATTTACAATGTACGGGAGTCACTTCAATTTGCAGGAGATCAAAGAACCTAAATTTATCGTGGCGAACATTATCCTTGTGAAAGTGGCTACACAGCATCGGAGCCTATCCGACAGAGCAGTCCGTTCGTTGTTTACAAGATGGGTTCACATCGATCTTCGCTCCAGAAAAGCAAAACATTAAAATCTTTTCCAGCTTAAAACTACATAAGTTCTTCTCGCCAAAGTTGTCCGCACGCTCTTCTAAGTGAATTACCAACGGTCGAGAATTTCAGGTCAATTTTTGTAATGCGATCGGGCGGGATAAGAAACAATTGTTGCATAAAAGTTGGCCAATTAGATTAACGCGTCAGCTCTCTCAAGGGAATTTTGCGATGAAATTCCAACACGTGCTTGTCACGAAATGTGGAATAATGGCGCTTTATTCGCCGAAACTGCTCAGAAGCTTATACTTGGAAAATATTTTTTCAGTGTATTGTCATGTACACACAATAAGCTCCCTTCATTTTTGCCTATGGATCGAATTAGTGAACTAAATCGAACGAAGAAGGCGACGTAAATACTAAATATCAAGACTGAATTTGATTACGCTAAGCGGAGCTAACAGCTACATCAAGGAATTGCTGAATGGGAAAAAAAAAAATAAAATTCGCATATATAACGGATAGCCGTTGGCACAAAAACGGACCATGAAACCGACAAAACTGAATCATTCCGGATCAGTCGGATAACTGCAATTAATCTAAATCGTGGTGAGTCTGTTTACATTTTGCATTTTAAAAAAAGATAAGTTATAATGATTCTTCCCTTGCTTGAATTTGTTACTTTCCAAGCGTATGTATCATGATTTGGATTTTGTAAGGTTATTGTTAGGTTAAATAATTTGGTCAATCCTGGTTATTTTGAAGACCAAATAAATGTCAGGCTTTGTAAGGCCAATGTTTAGGTTACCTAAACAGTAGTCTGTCGCCCTAAAAAAAATTACGCTGTGTCAGGATACGTTTTAGCACAACTTTAAACCTAACACAACCTTATTAATTTAAGGTTTGGCTTCGTTAACCTAACAAATTCGCTGTTAGGCTTTTGTTAGGTTTGTTTAAGGTCTCAGTTCACTAAATCAGGCTAGAGTTAGGCCTGAATTAGGCTTTGTCAGGCCAGACTTTTTCGTACGGGCATTATTTACAGTCTCACAATCTCCTCAGTTCTAGTATTTAATGAGACTTACTGAAACTAAAGTGTAGAAAACAATATTGAAAGCGACAAAGCCTGGAGATCTGCAACTGTACAAGCAAAACTGTAGCACAAGGAATGGGCACAAATAAATTCAAGAAAGCCAAAATGATTATCACTGCCTCCAAAGCAGCACCTGGAATATGCCAGATCAAAACTTAGTTTAACCAGTCCATACAACACTGCTCTTTTCCCATTCCCTTGCACTTCGTTAAATCGAGGTTGCACTGTAAATAAGCTTAAATAAATAAGTAAGTAAATAAATAAATAAATGAGTCATTTTCTATTAAAGGCCTAAGCTCACTCCATAATATTTAAGCTTATATTTCAAGCTTAATCTGAGCCTGATATATTCGAAAAGTCTTAAGCTGAAGCATATAATGTTAAGAAGGACGGATTTATAACAATATTTAAGAAGGACAGATTTGTAACAATGTAACGATAAGACAATTTATTGCCTAAAGCTTCATGAAACAAAAATATAAAATGTCACTTGAGCAACATTGAATCAAATAGCGGTACGGAGTTCGGCAGTAGAGTACGCTCAAACCCATTACTCCTAACTTTAAAATAACAAAAAAGAAACAATGAACAGCAAAAACAAGACCTCTAACACTTTGCCGTATTCCTAAGACTCTTACATGCAAAACGTGTCTGTTTCTCCTATTTTTTCTTGAACTTCAGCTTTTTCCGCCATTTTGTTTATCTTTACCTTAGCATCTCGCACCCAGTTCTTCTCACCCTTTTCGCCGTAGCCGCCATTTTGAATACATCTCCATCCTCGTTGGAGACACGTGATCTGCTGTGTGCCAGGCTCTTCTCCCGAGCCGTCGCCATTTTGAAAAACGAGAAGACCCTGGGGACGAGGTTGGCCTCCTTTCTTTCTTTCCCCTTCCCAGCGTTCCCCGCGCGCTTTAATTTTTCCCTCTTACCAGCCTCCGCGCGTTTCTACCCAACGCGACTGTAGGAGGCCTCTGCGGAGGAGAGAGGTACGGCTCCTAAAATAAAAATTGAAAATGACATAAGTGGTAAATATTTAACTAAACTGTTACATTTTTATTCCCATACATATAGGTTTATACAATAAGGTGATTGATATTATATGAAATCAGCGTTCATTCCGTCGGTCTAGGCCGTCTAGTGACAGAGTCTTTCCTCTATCTATGAGGTAAGCTTCTCTTGCTTTTATAATACGGTGTGACGTAATAAATGTGGGCTGATTTCAAGTCTTGGGACAGTTCGCAGATTGAAAAAAATTCATCTTCAGTTCTGCAAACGTTATCTAGAAGTAAGCAATAAAGCATCAAATGTGGCATGTAGAGCTAAACTTGGAAGATTTCTTTTTATATCTTCATAATAAGGGGAATGACTCTATTGTTAAACAGATCTTTTCAATGTCAGCAGAGCTTCATTTCTCTGGTAAAAATAGTTTCTACTCTAGTGTTATGAGGATGTCTGAATACTATAATTTGCCTGATTTTGACCCCAATGTCTTAAATAAATCTAAGATCAAACACTATATATGCCTAATGCAACACAAATATATCCTACACTGGCAACATTCTATTCAACACTCAAAGAAACTAGAATTTTATAACACTTTTAAAAACGAATACACATCTTTTTATTATCTAGAACTTACAAGCAAGTTAAATGAAACTGAGGAAAGAATTAGTGAAATTCAGAATAGGTAATCACAAACTAATGATTTAAACTGGCAGATATAGTCAAATCCCAAGAGTTAATAGACTTTGCCCTACTTGCAGATCTAATCAAATAGAGGATGAAATTCACTTACTTTTTCACTGTCCTAAATACTCAATTTTTAGAGACAGGTTTTACAGGAAACTAGAGCATCACCTACCATATATAAAACGATTGTCTACATTGGAAGCTACAAAAGGATTAATGAATTCTGATAATTACTTTGTAAACATTCAATTGCTGAGATTCATTCTATCATGCTTAAATTTGCGCAATAATTTATTATGAATTCCGACTGATGTATTTTAATTCTTATCTCCTTATATAATTATTGCATTATAAGTTCTTTTTGTTGAGTTGTATGCTTTTGCAATACTGTAATAATCTATAGTCATGCAAATAAAGCTATTGTTGTTATAGTTCGAGGGAAATTTGTCGCAGTATGCGTCTCTGGTCTTTCCTTTTTCTAAGCGGAACTGATAATGGCTTCCATAACAGGTTAAGGTCAAAAGTGGACGATTTTGTTTTTTCAGTTTATTATTATGTATTGGAGTGATATTCCCGTCCAGGTACGTTTATTACTACACAACCAAAGGTTGGAACGCTGTCACCAGCGAAGCTTGTACGGAAGTTAAGTTACCTCTGTGGTCAGGCTACCCTCACTAAATTTAAAGGCGAAGAAAAAACAACAAAACAAGCAAGATGTACTGGAATCACCGTAATTTTCCTTTTCTGCCGAGGGGCTTGACAACTCGTGGGCTGAATGGTCTGGATCTCAGCAACAACCCCCTTTAGGCCTTTAGGTTGAGCAGACCGCTGGACGGACAGCACAGCTTAAAGAATCGGAGCGGACGGTACTGAGGGCCATCAGTCTTGGGTCTCTAACTCCTACAAGTAATTGCTGTTTAAACCCCTGTATCTATTAGAGCAGGTTTTCCGTAAATTTTGTACACACAAAACTATAGATGTATTCTTGTTGACGTATCGTATCAATAAGACGATAAATATAAATCATTAATTTAAAAGTTATTCCGACAGAAGTCAAGACATCACGGCTCCAACCGACCGTTATAGAGCAATTTATCACTATTACAGTGCTTACTATCCTTCTACCAATTTTAATCCGAGAGAAAATAATGAGAATAACAAAACTTATTGCCCAATAACAGAGGATTATAAAGTCACCAAACATAATAAAACCGACTTAACGCTAAAATGCAAATTTATTTCAACTAAACAATGCCGGCAGTAATTAGCTTTTGTTTATATCGTAACACGAAAAAGATTCCGGAAGATAAGCGTTGCATTACCCCTACTTAGGACACAAATTTCGGTCTTTCTTTAAAAAAAAAACATTGTAAAATTCTTTGCAGAAAGCAGCAACATATTTGGTGTTGAATGGGCGAAGGGGACAGCAAGGAAATTACGTTTTTGTACCAGACCGATTCCGCCATAATGGCATGAGACTGGTAAATTAGCTTGAAACTGGCGAAACTGCCACTCGCTTTATATTAGCTTGGTTAAATAGGTTACCATTCAAAAGTCATCTAACTTCAACTTTATTTCCTCAAGGTAAGTAAAAGCAATGAAATTAACAAATGAAAAAAATTTGTTACCTAGAGGTCAATGGACTGTCAACATGAAAGATTCTTGTTAACCGGGGCTTACCGTTATCCAGTCTCAACATTCGACACCTTTACAGAAAGCAGAATGTAATCAACAGAACATAATTATTTTGCACTAGTAGACTTAATAACACTTAGAGCTTTCATAAGTGTCAATTGTGCAGAATTATAGAAAGAAGTCTTAACTTATCTTTACGATCATCCTCTGTTTGAAATGCAAATTTATTGGCTGTCGAGGCAACCGAGCGTGGCATTAAACAAGTTTATATGGTCAACTCACAACTTATTAAATATAGTCAACACCCACAAATTGTAAATGTTTACATCTTATTGCACTCGAATGAAGACTTCAAATTATTTTCAATAATCGCAAATGTAGAGCTGGTTCCAATTCGTTTTATTAATGTCGCTTCAAATGAATCTTCATTTAACGTCATCACTATCATAAATTCAACGAACCAAAATTACTCACATTCAGTTCTCTCATTTTAGGTGACTAAAAAAAAATTAAATAAAAAATTGAACGTCAAATAATCCGCGTCCTAAATAAGGTTTATAAGTCAGTGAGACATTAAGGACAGTTTATGGTGAACCGGCTCTACCTTCAAGTGCTAGATTTGTGTTGAATTTACGCTGCAAAATGGTTTTGTAGAGGAAGTGTTAACGCCTTACTAAGAACAGAGGCAAGACACGAGGAGCAATTTCAGTTTTTTTTTATTGTGTTTTAATTAGCTTTTATTTAGCGGTGCTTCCTCCGTCCAATTTAATGTCTAGCCATCGCTACACATTTCAAGGCACATTTAGTTTTTGTTATCATTATTATTTTTGTGTGTGTAATATTCCTGAGTCAAATGATGAACAGACTGCAGGCAGTTCTTCGGAAACGTTCGTCATTTAGCCTGAATTCAGGTAAGCGAAGAAATGGCTTTATAATTTTGTAGCCAAGTAAGTGTCTTTCACAATCGATTGCGGCAGGTAGAACAAATTCAGCGATATGAATCAATTGTCGCAACACACACAATAGAGTGAATTCGTATAACCCGTTTCTTATATGCTAATGAGGCGCATAATATTCTAATGACCGGTTTGGGTACGCACGAGCGATTCACGATTGAAATGCGTACCTGTGTTCAGCATACACCAAAGAAAATAAGCATTTTGAAAAAGATACGGAGTACAACTGCAGAAAAATAATACTTGGTACACTAGGTTTCAAGTTGTCATTTCAAAAAGGACGCTACAAACTCCACATGGCAGCTCGCTTTACATGTACCTGTATCACACGACTTTCAACATTCTGAACATGCAACAGTCAACTAAATTTCAATTCAACGCTTCCCACGCGTAACCCACATGCAGCCCTGCGTTAAATTAAAAGGCTGACGTTCTGACACCTGTGGCAGAGAAACACTCGTGCCGGTTCTTTCTCTCGCTGGTATGCAAACAGTGGAAGGAAAGAATAGCTCATTTTAAGGCTTGTTATTTTCAAATGTTCACAATTAGGCATTTGAAGCAATGGTTTCAGTTGTGCGTGCTCAGTTTCTTAATTGTTCTTCTCATTAGCATTTAGTGATTCTCATTAGCGTATAAGAAACGGGTTATACGAATTCACTCTATTGGGTAGTGAAACAAAAAGTGCGTACGTGCGTAAGTCTCACAGCTGTTCAACTGACTATCAAACTATAGGCACTCCCATTCCCAAGCTCGAGAATTTGTTGACCCATCCTTACAATTATTCTCAATTGACGCATTTCTCCATTCTCATCACTTGTCTGCTTAGCAAATTATTGCGGTTCCATTTAACTTCTACCAGGTTAAAAAAAAAAGAAACCTAGACAGGACTGGAATTTGAGCCCGCATTTTAGAATCAATTGCTTTTATGTTATTTGCCTTTCTTGTTAAATTAAAATGTTAGCTGTGTTATGTTTACAATACAAATAAACGATAACTGACACACAAAGACAGTTCGTCGTCACTTAAGTTTTTTTTGACAGTCTACAACGTCACTTATGCAGCACTATAATGCGCCAACAAACTTTCATTAATATTACTAACACGAAAACGGTGCTCGTTCATGGTGCACCATGAAGACGAAAACAAAAAGAAATAATAAATCAAGAATTGACAGTAGTACAGAAAATTAGGAAAATGCTGACTTCAATCACATTGATAAAATTCTAACACACGTGGTTCATCTTTTGTGCAAATCACCTCTCTTCTACTAGGCACTGACACTAGTTACTCGGTAACTCGGTAAGTTAATACCATAATTAGTAGGTAGACTCGTGACTACAAACAGAATTTCTTTAAGATCTTGATTTTATCTAACTGTAGCTGAACGAAAAGGACTGGCGTTGTTCAACAATTTAGTCACTATTTTCTACGTTTCGAAATTCCTTTTACTATTAATTTAGATTCGGTCAATCTTGAGTTGTGACATTGGATGCTATCAGAAAAGAATCAGTTTATTCGTAGAAAACTACAATACATCATCATACTCAATTACCAGAAATGCTTCTATCTATAGCTAGTGTTGGTCAGTAAACAAAGAGGTAAATATTTTACAATGTTTAAACTCAAAATGCTAATTTCTCGACTCTGTGCTCAAAAAGGGCGAATAGAAAACAAATCAATTTGAAGAACGAACAGATCACGCAGTTTAACAAGTCTGAAAAGTAGAAGTAGATAAATTAAATCAACGAATTAAGAACTACTATTTGAAGTTAATTGTCACCCAGTGAATTTATGTGCACTGAGTCTCTAGTAAGCGAGAAAAAAAAATCTAGTAGTTCTGTCAATATTTTTTCAAATTTCTCACTGTAGGGATAAAAATACTTTTTATTAGAATTTGGGTGCTTCTATTTACATGCGGCTAGTTTGAAGTGCCCCAAAGCTTCAAACATGTCAGTGTGTAGGCTGTTTCGTCACCGAAAAATTCTTCGTTCAGCTTTTGCTGTTGGAACTCAAATCTAATGATAAATCTTAAAGCATAAGGATTATAATTTCCAATTCAATCGAAATTCAAACTGGCAGCCAATTTTGCCATGACGGATTTATATCTTAATACATGTTCTCTGTAAACACGTAGACAAGGAAGAACAGTAAGTATAAACGCCAAATCATAACATTTAGTGTTCTTCAAACGCTGCAGTTCATTCGGCTTCTAAAACACGAACTAATCATTGCTACTGCGTTGTTAACAAAAAATTAACTGCGCCGCTTTTGCTCACTTTAATTTTCTTATCTCGTAGTATAAACTAAACTTTTTATTAGATGGCAACAAAAAACCTGATGATGAAATATTATATTATATTATATTATATTATATTATATTAATAATAATAATAATAATAATAATAATAATAATAAGGTTCCTATAGGCGCATTTAAGATTCGCAACGCGCTTACAGTATAAACTATTAACCATTATATATATAATATAATTCAGGAGCATCACGTAACGATTTTACACTGAGTCTAATTTTGAGGCTGTGAAGTGTCTTTCAGATTCGTATACGACAGAAAAAATTCAGTGATGGGTGAGAATAACACAGTTAACAAAATGACATGTTAAAGCAAAAGTGTGTACGTGCAAGACATATATCTAAAGTATTCAACCATTAAAACCATCTCTTTTCCAAACACGATACGTTAATTCTCAATACTGTTTATTACTTATTCCTTCAATGACTTGTTCTGAGAATTTGGTGGCCCATCGAATAATATCGATTGACGAACGTCGCTATTCTCATCACCTATGCTTGGCAAATTACTGCCTGATATTGTAATGAGAAATTCAGTAGGAACGCCAGTTTCTGGTAGTAAACAGCTTGCAATTCAGTTGACAAAAGGAACTCCTTTTTTTAACATTTTACCGTTCCATTTAACTTCTACGAAGCTGAAAAATTAACAAACCAGCCAGAGTCCTTCGATATCTATCAATTTGACAACAAAGCTCCTATCAAGTTAAATCATACAAACAACGCTCCAAAAATATTCACCTTGAAAACTTGAAATCTCTTGTCAGAAACATTCGTAAACACTGTATGTTTTTATGAGCTGATCTACATCAGTTCTCATCATTCTTATATTAGAGAGATTATTCGACTGTTAACGCCTGTTCACTCAGATATTTTGAAAAGCTAATCATGACTCGCCCGCGTTCTGTCTTGACTCTGGTTTATGTGCTGCTTGTGATAGCTTCACTGAGTGCTGCTAACTCTACATCAAAATCTAACAACTCTGCAGTGCGTCCTCGCGCGGAGTCCAAATGCCATAACATGTACACATACAACAGTAACTTTTACGCAGGGCTGAACAAGAAGATCGAAACACTGCTTCATGAGGTTAAAAAAGAGCTGAGCGAGATGAAGGAAAGCAAAAACAATAGCAAAGGTGTGTACAACTCAAAGCAGGTAAAATACAAACTTTAAGTTCGATGCTTAAGTTGGCTCTTGTAAAACATGCGTCTATTCTCGCCTTTTGTTCCCTTCAACTACAACGTGTTTAAGTACAAGTTTCTGATTCTGAATTGATCACATTTTGCAGGACCCAACAAGACAATTGAAGCACTGCTTCATAAAGTACAAAATGAGCTAAGTCGGGAGATGAGGAAGGAAATCAAATCCTTAAAGGAAAACAGAACAACAGAAACGGGTACGTAGAATTTTAATTCAATGATATATTTAAAAATATATGATAGCCTTTTATCCAAGCTACAGTTTTCCAAGTTGAATCTGAAATAATATTTTGTACCTTGATTTTGTTTAATATGTTTCTCTCTCTAAGAAAACGACAAGAAGATCGCAGCACTCCTTCAAGGAGTAAGAAGCGAGCTGGCCGAGATGAGGAAAGAAATCAAATCTTTGAAAGAAAACAAAACGAATTGTAAAGGTGTGTAAATTTACAGCTAAAAAATTAAAAATGTAGCAATTTGAAGTCAATTTCGTAGATTTCTTTAGCCTATAGTGCTTCCATCAGTTATTCAATATCGTGTTTTCATAATTTTGAAAGTCAAGATTTACAACTGTACAAAACTTGAATTCGCAGGGCCAAATAGAAACTCTGCTTCTTGAAATAAAAAATGAACTGGGCGAGATGAAGGAGGAAATTCAATCTTTGAAAGAAAATAAAACGACTGGTAAAGGTAGGCAGAGTTTAATAACCGTGTTTGAGTTAACTTGTAGTAAAATGGAAAAGCTTTTCTCTGGCTGGATCCGACACTGACTCGTTTCGCATGTTTTTCTAACAATATTAAATAGAGTTGGAAAATACATTTTTAAAATTCACTGCGATTCATTTACAGCTGTTTCTTCTTACTTTTTATTTATTTATTTATTTATTTCTCTTTTTATTTATTTATTTATTTTATTTTTGGATTTTTTTTTCGCAGAAATGAACATGACGATCCAAGGACTGCTAAAGGAAGTAAAACAGGAGCTGAGCAAACTGGGTAATGGGATCAAATGCCTGAAAGAAAACGCAACGGCTTATAAAGGTAAGTAAAACAAACTGACTATCCCTTATAGCAGCCTATAAGGCATGAAATCAAGAGGGAAGGGAAAGAATTTTGAATCATAAGCACTCGGGTTTTTAAAGATGATTTAATATCAGTAAAGAAAAAAGTTTCCTGGCACCAAATTTATGATAAACATGAGTTTTTTTCACGCTTTTCAGTTTACAAGAGCTGTCCTGAACTCTACAAAAGTGGCCATCGAATCAGTGGTGTTTACACCATCAATCCCGACAACACCGGTGCCTTTGATGTGTATTGTGACCAAACAACAGCCGGTGGGGGATGGACAGTGTTCCAGAAGAGACTGGACGGCTCAGTTGATTTCTACCGCGGCTGGGACGACTACAAACGAGGCTTCGGAAATCTCAATGGTGAATTTTGGCTCGGACTGGACAAAATTCACCGCCTGACAAAAGAACGAAGTAGGCTTCGAGTCGATCTTGAAGACTTTAACGGAAAAACAGCTTACGCCGAGTACAGCTTCTTTGGTGTTGGTGATGAAGGAAGCAAATACAAGCTGAGTCTGGGGGCATACTCTGGTACGTATTGTAGAACAACTAGTTTCAGAATATTTTAGGTAAATAAATAAATAGATTAAGAAATAGCACTGTAAAATATTCTTTAAATCTTTTGTTTTAGCTGACAAATATATATATTTTTTTATTATAGGCAGTAGTCGCTGACTACTGCACTTTGTTTGTCACGTTACTTTTAATCTGTAAGCATGAGATAGATAGACCCTTTTTATTAAAATCTTGAAATATAAAACCCGGAAATAGTACTATATCATTAATAATTCTTCAGGGACACCTTTTAACGCCATGTATTCAGTTTTCTTCTTTATGTTTATGTTTCTCACAAAATGTAAACCACGCTAAAGTTCAATCCAAAACCAACAAGTATTGCAAATTTCACTTTGATCTGACAAGGAGAAGATTGTCTAAGAGCCGATTCAAAAAGTTAGGTATGGTCCCAAAAAAACTGTATCGAAACACCTTAAAGCTCTGCTCGTTTGCACTTTTTGTGCTGTTGCTGCCTTTAAAAGTATAAACAAGTGTCTTGTCCTCAGTTATTAGTAATTATGTAGTACACTGATATTAAATAATTGTTCGCTGAAGACAGATGAGAAATGTTCGCTAGGTGGTGGGTGACATTAAGGGTTTACCTGACTTCATTGTATTCACTTTATTGTATGTATTAAAGGTGTTGGCGTTCAAGCTACTTGTCTGTCAGTCACTTCTTCTCTCAAATTCTCTGGGCCAACCCAAAAATTGTGAATTACCCTTGATAAACAAACCAACAATGTCAAAATGTGTTTCATAGTGGGAAGATCATTCCTCAACGAAAATTTAAATGTATCCCATCTTTGGTAGATCTATTGTACTACATTTTTAAGCACGATAGTGCATTTCTGGAGTTAAATTTTTGCACAGACTACTTTGTTTGAGAGCCCCTCAACTGTTTTCTCATTCGCAGACGACGTTTATAGTTTTGCATACTGTACATAATACAGTAGAACCCAAGTAAAACGAGCCATATTCTTCAGCCCAGTAGTATTAAAACGTATGGAAAAGCCTGCCCTGATATAACGAAATGCTGTTATGACGAATTCATTTGCCAGTCCCTTGGCACTCCGTGATATCAGCGTTCCACTGTTTTCTAAAAACAGCAATACATAATACATTAAAACAAGAATACTTAACGTCATTACATGAATTTCCTGTCATTCGCAAGTAACAAGCTGACTATTCTAGGTAGGGTCAGGAGCCCATCAAGCTAACGACTTGCTAAACAAAACAAACACAACTTGACAGAAACTAGTTATAGAAGTAGTGAGAACCCGGCTCAGCTATAAATATGGCAAAGGCAATCTATTTACTATTAAACCGTAAATAGTTTAACAATTTGCAGCTAGATATTTAGCACCACGAATTCGACAAATATAATTATGAGATCACAAAAACTATTTTTGAATTCCATTACGCACACACAAACATGATAATCCAAGGCAATTAAAATCAGATATAAATAAGTGGAAGTTTCCCTAACAGCTGAAAACAAAAGTAACAAAATGGAAAAAAACTGCAAAAAAAGAGATCTAGAATGAATAATAAAAATTAAATAGCACTTCAGGTGTTCCGAAATGTTCCATCAAGCCCGCTCAAAAATTCCTTGTGAAACTTAAATTCGGACAAACAGAAATGATACCAAAAAGGATAACTTGTACAAAATTGAAGCTTTAAGATGATACAAAAAGGCTCTAACAAGACAAAAATCCACAATAATTTTCAAAGAGTTATTTTAACTCCTGTAGTGGAGTTAAACTAACTCCTTAAGGTGGAGTTATTTTTTTGGGAGTTATTTTAACTCCAAAAAGAGTTATTTTAACTCCGAAAAGGAGTTACTGTATTGTTTAGGGGAGTTAAGTTAGCCCCTAAATTGGAGTTACGCTGGTTTAAGTTATTATATCTCCAATCTGGAGTTAAATTGTACTCCTGTGGAGTTAAATTTAACTCTTTTTTTGGACTTAAATTTCAGTTTAACTCTGCAAGGAGCTTTAAAATAGCTCCTTTTTCGGGGTCATTTTGGAGGAGTTAGTTCAGCTCCCCTTAGGGAGTAATTGTGGAGTGATTTTAACTCTCTAACAAGGGTTAAAATAACTATCTTTTGGGAGTTATTTTCGTGGACTTATTTGACTCCTTTTAGAGAGTAATTCTGAAGTGACTTTGATGGAGTCGTTTTTGAGGAGCTGGGATAGCTCCCTATCAGAGCCATTACTTTATTATTGTATTTTTTTACTCTGCTACAAGAGGTACATCTTATTTTGGGGGGTTAGGGTTGAAGGCGGAGTGTAGGGACTCGCGTATCATTTCTATGATAAACTTTGATCTCAAATTAATTATGAACGCATTTTTTGGAAATACAGCAAAAGATATTGTGGTAATTCATCCACGTGAAGTCAAAAGTTTGGTCAGTTCCTGTCTAAAATGGCGTGAAATGTAATATTTCAATAGACCATTTTCATTATGACGTCACACGCGCTAAGGTTTCTGGTAGTTGTAGTAAAGATCGCGCCCAGTGTCGTGCGATCGCGGGAAAGTGTCAAAAAATCAGCAGAAACGCCATGTCGGCCAAGGCAAGCTACCAGGTGTTTCACAGAGTTATGTGCTCAATTGCTATACAAATTCAAAGAAATTCAGCGTGGAGTTTTTAATGCTTTTCTTTTTTCCATGAACGAGGAATTGCGAAGAGTGTTGTTAACAGACGTGTGTAGCAGAAAAACGTGTCTTAACAATGTGCTAATATAATTTCCCTCATGAGAAAAAGAATCGAATGGGACGAGGGTGTTTCTGAAGAGGAGATAAGAAACAATTAGAACAGTTTCAGTAAATAGCAGAACCAAATGGAGATCGAAGCAATAAAAATTTTATATCTAGCATGGTGCAAAACAAAAGAGGAACCCATTGAAATGCTTTGAGCGACTCGCTCTGAGATTTAATAAAAACAAAACAAAGCATTTACATTTTTAAAATATTTCGCTTTGAGTGAATCGGCAGTTCTAAGTGAAATCATTGACATGGAAGAGAAATACCATTCACTACTACAAGTTAACGCAAAACATGTAAAGATGATTAAAATATTCCCTCAACTGAAAATTAAATCAAGCAAGGTTAATTCGCACTAAAACGGCCGAACGATTTTTTGTGTTCAAACAACCCAATGTGCAGTACCAAAGGAAAGCAAACTGACTTGAGAAACAACACTAACTCAGTCCAGAATAGTTTCTATTACTATTTTTTTGAATTATTCTCACCATTTTGCGAAATAAGACATAATAAACAAAACCTACAAAGACAAAATCTTGAAAGCTTATACGCACAACATTTTCTCGTTAAGATTAACTGCAATAAAATAATGCAATTGCAAAATCAGATCGCTTATTTTAATTTTAATACGAAAGTCCATGAAAAGACTGTAGTGTTCATTACTATTTTAGGATGAATTCCTTAGTCATAAGATAAGCGATTATCATTGGATGGAATACCTTAACTGCAATCATGTGATTATACCACTATATATCATTGTAAATAGCTTTGAATGATTGAGTCTAATAAAGCAGTTGTGTAAAGTACTTGTCAGTCTTCAGTGCGTACTCTCTAGTAGTACACCGAACCCCAGTACACAACAACTGGCGACGAGGATTGCCACTCTCGGATCCATAGAATTTTTCAAGCCAGGTTCAGAGGACTGGAACGCGTATAGCGAACGTATACCGAACGTAATCGCTAACGACATCAAAGATGAAAAGAAAATCGTGGCCACGTTTTTGACCACGATAGGCAGCAAGACCTACAACCTTCTCAGAGACTTGCTGGCCCCCACAAAACCGTCTGAAGTAAAGTTTACAGAGCTGGTGAAAACACTGAGAGACCACTACGAGCCGAATCCAATCGTCATAGCCGAAAGGTTTCACTTCCACAAGCGTGAACAACACGAGGGGAAAGGTATGGCCGAGTACCTTGCCGCGCTAAAAAAATGCTCAGAACATTGTGCGTTCGGTACTTTCTCAGAGGAAGCTCTTTGAGACCGATTTTTCTGTGGTCTTAGAAGCAAGCAGACCCAAAAAAGGCTTTTCGCAGAAAAAAGTCTCACATGCAAAACGGCAGTGGGTAGATAGGTACTTTATTAAAATACTTTGCAGCTCATAGAGCTAATTGCGTATTCTACATTCTATGATACAAATTTACAAAATTTGCGTTGGCAATGGAAGTGGCTGAAAAGCATGCCAACACGTTCAGGAATGCACCCGCAGATGGTGAGATAAACTACATAAAGCCACCGCATCAGCGAAAATCTTCCCAGCCGAAAAAGCCATGTTTCCGTTGTGGTGAGGACCACATTCCGCAAAAATGAAGATTTAAAGATGAAACGTGTCGGAACTGCAAAGGAAGAGGGCACATCGCCAGAGTGTGTAAAAAGAGAACACTCGCACCGCCCAGTGGACACACCAATGGATCACGCTCAGAGCAGGACAGGAAAAAGCAGTCGGTCCGGTACGTGGAAAGAGACGACTCACCGAGAGATTCAGATGAAGAGTTCAAACTGTTTCAGATAAGCCACGAAAAGCCCGAACCGTCCATCATCATCCCAGTGAAAGCGAACGGCGAGGACTGTTCCATGGAGTTGGATACTGGTGCGTCCGTGTCGATCATGTCAGAGGAGGCCTGGAAGAAAACCTTCGCACGGGTCCCCCTTGAAAAGTCCCAGATCAAACTCAGAACGTACACCGGAGAGACCCTTGACATCACTGAACAAGCCCAAGTGGAAGTCACATATCAAAACCAGACCGCCAACTTGCCTATTCAAATCGTAAAAGGACAAGGACCAAGTCTTTTTGGAAGGAACTGGTTAAGAGACATTAAATTGAACTGGGGATCAATTAAGAAGATAAGTAGTGATTTAGATAATGTGTTAACTCAACATCAATCTGTGTTTAAAGACGAGTTAGGCACAATGCAAGGCGTTAAGGCTAAATTGTATGTAAGACCTGACTCGAAGCCAAAATTCTTTAAACCGCACCCAGTTCCGCATGCTTTAAAGGGAGCTATTGAGCAAGAATTAGACCGCTTAGAAAGCATGGGGGTAATTGAAAAGGTCCGCTACTCAGAGAGGACGGCACCGATAGTTCCTGTGGTTAAGCCTGATAATTCGAAAAGAGTTTGTGAAGATTACAAAGTTACAGACAGTCAACTCCGTTTTGGAAGTTGACAAGCACCCCTTGCCAAATCCTGAAGAATTGTTTGTGACCTTGAGTGGGGAAGAAAAGTACACTAAGTTAGATTTGTCACGCACTTATCAACAAATCCTGCTAGACGAGGATTCTAGAGAATTTGTAACCATAAATACTCATAAGGGTTTGTACAGACCTACTCGTTTGCCTTTCGGAGTGTCTTCTGCGTCGGCAATTTTTCAGTCAAAAATTGAGCAAGTACTTCAGGGCATTCCAATGGTAGTTTGTAGGGTAGACGATATTTTAGTATCAGGGAAAAATGATCAAGAGCATCTTGATCATCTTAATGAGGTTTTAACGAGGCTGGAAAGCGCTGGCTTGAGGTTAAAGCTGGGCAAATGCAAATTCATGCAGCCTACTGTTGAATATTTGGGTTTTCGTATTGATGCGCAAGGCTTGCACGCGATCGAGAAAAGGTCGAAGCCATTCGTAATACGCCGGCACCCGAAAATCAACATCAATTGAGGTCATTCCTCGGCTGATAAATTATTATGCCAAGTTCATTAGCAACTATTCGACCATCACTCATCCGTTAAACGAGCTACTGAAAGATGGAGTCGAATGGAAATGGTCGGAGGATCAGGAAAGGGCATTCAAGCAACTAAAAGACAAATTGTCGAGCGCGCCGGTTTTGATGCATTTCAGCGAGAAATTGCCGCTAAAACTCGACACAGATGCCTCGCAGTACGGAGTCGGAGCAGTCATATCGCACGTGCTACCGTCCGGAGAAGAGCGCCCGATCGCTTATGCTTCGCGCACATTGACCAAAAGCGAACGAAATTACGCGCAAATCGAGAAGGAAGCGCTAAGCATAATTTTTGGAATAAAGAAATTCCACCAATACTTGTATGGAAATTTCTGTTAGTCACGGATCACAAGCCGTTGACCACGTTGTTAGGACCAAAAAGCGGAATTCCTACTTTAGCAGCAGCAAGGTTACAAAGATGGGCATTGTTACTTGCCGCATATCAATACGATATCGAATACCGTTCAACTGCAAAGCACGCGAATGCCGGTTGTTTATCCCGTTTGCCCATAAACATCGACAAGCCGGACGAAGGAGTCGATGGAGTCAAACTCATCAATTTGCTACAAATTGAATCTCTGCCATTATTAACGCCGATCACGTTCGTAAAGCGACACAAACAGATCCAATTTTGTCTCGAGTGTTACAATACACGATGACAGGTTAGCCTGATAAGCAGACGGCCCCGAACCTCGACAAAGACATAGCCACGGCTGTTCAGCGATGTGACGATTGCCAAAAGTCACGCAACAAGCCACAGCAGGCACCCTTACATCCGTGGGATTGGCCGAAAATGCCATGGCAGAGGATTCACATCGATTTCGCTGGATCGTTCATGGGAAAAATGTTCTTAATTGTCATCGATAGTCATTCCAAGTGGCTAGAAGTAGAATTGATCCACAGCATCACGAGTGAAGTAATGATCGAGAAACTTCGAGAAATGTTCGCTCGGTACGGCATTCCACAGCAACTAGTAAGTGATAACGGTCCCCAATTTACTTCACAAGAGTTTTCCGATTTTACATAGGCAAATGGTATCAAACACACGCTTGTTGCTCCATATCATCCTCGTTCAAATGGCCAAGCGGAACGTTTTGTTCAAACATTTAAGCAATTTTTTTAAGGCAGAGGGGAGCAACTCGATTAAGCAAAGTTTAGCTCGATTTCTGTTTAGTTATAGAACAACGCCGAATAGCACGACATATCAAACACCCGCGGAGTTATTTTTGAATCGTAGATAGAGAAGGAGATTAGATTTATTGCGCCCCGGTCTTGGTCGAAAAGCGTTTGACAAGCAAGTCGAGCAGAAATTCAGACATGACAAAGTCAGCAAGGAACGAGAGTTCTCACCCGGAGAACAAGTTCTAGTGCAAAACTTTAGAGGAGAGCCCAGATGGCTGGAGGGCACTGTTGCGAAACAAACAGGTCCTGTCTCCTATAAAGTTCTCGTTGAAGACCAACTTTGGAAACGCCACGTTGACCAGATGCACAAGAAACATGTATATGTTATGGATCGCACCGCAGATCTTAGTGTTACCGCTCCAAGCCATGCGGTCAATCAAGACAACGTTGACGTCGAGCCAACAACACATCCGCGCACGGCAATCGCTACACGGAACCAACCGAAGCTCAAAGCAGCGAAAATAGCAGCGATGCGACAGCACAAGCGATTGCACCAGCGCAACCTCAAACCCAGCCACGCTATCCAACTCGAGAACGCAAAGCTCCACAGCGTTTAGGTTTTGACACTTGATAACATAGGAAACTATTTACACTAAACAAATTGTGATATAAAAGTATTTAAAAATGTGACTAAGGGAAAAAACAAAAACAAAAGAACAAAAAAAAAACAATTTATCGCATACCTTAACCACAATCATGTGATTATACCACTAAATATCATTGTAAATAGCTTTGAATGATTGAGTGTAATAAAGCAGTTGTGTAAAGCACTTGTCAGTCTTCAGTGCGTACTCTATAGTTAGTACACCGAACCCCAGTACACAACAGAGAAAAAGGGAAAACAAGCCTTCAGGCACGAAAAAAAATATTCAGAATAGCACTTGCTGTCCTGGGAAAGCAAAATGCCTCGAGCACAATTCCGTTTGACTTGACGATGTTTTGTACCAAATTTCTGCAAGTTTTTCAAACATTTCAAGAAAGCTATTGTAGATGTGGAATCGCTCAGTTAAAAAATTCTTACGAAGTTAATCCACAGTCAAATATGTAATTTACCAACGGTTGAAGTGGAAGAAATACTTAAAAATCGATCGTTGTCCTTCGAAATAAAAAGGACACTGACAATACGGTCTGTTCTCGAACAAGGATTTCATTGCTTTAACCTCTGACTCTCTCCAATTTCATCTATAACCGCCGTGGAGTATTCTTTAGGTCTTTTCCTTGTAGCAACAAGCTTTTAAAAGAAATGTCCTCTTAAAGCTGCATGTAAAATTACCGGCCTGAAAATCGAGCATACAAGAATTAAGCCATCCGCTAAAGCGTTTTGTAACGCAGCGAGTGCGATACGATACAAAAATCGAAAATCTTGCAAAATAAAGCTTCCTTACTTTTACATTATTGTCTCTTGATGTGTCCTGGTGGGGTAAAAGCAGGTTTGTCGCTTATGTCACTCAAGGTCCTCACAATTATACACATTATAGACGTGATATCATCGATCGACTCGGCCACCATTGCATTGCTTCTACATGTATTTTTGTGGGTTATTTTGAATTTTCCGGCGATTGAGCGACCCTGGGCGCGATCTTTACTACAACTACCAGAAACCTTTGCGTGTGTGACGTCATAATGAAAATGGTCTATTCAAATCAATGCGCCTGCATTCACTGGTCAGCAGTTGTCAATATTGAGTCATGTGATCTTTGTAACATTAGAGCAGGCGCCATTTTGAAAGTGACGGTTGCTCGACGGAAGCAAGATTCATTTAGTTAGCATTTGTTCGTAGTTTGAGGACAAAAAAACATCTCTCAAGTTAAAACAAAGGTGGACAATTGCATCTTTTGCATTGGATTACGTGCCAAGAAATGTTTTGGAGCCTTGCATGTGGATTTTTGGATCGAAGTGAACAAATGAAATCGACGTTGTGAACATACAGTAACAACAGTGGATCAACGACTGTTTTGGCGGGTTGTTGAATTCGCAAAAGGCCAAACGTGGGAAATATGGACGTTTTGCCGGTAAGCTTAAGCTTGGAACTTCAATTTACTCTCAGCCTAAAGGCTTCCCTTCCAGTTTGTCATTCAAAGGAGATGTTACTAGCTAGGAAGCTTAAGGTGAATACCGACGGTTAGCTGTAAAGCTGTATGCCTGCATCTTCGTGTTCAGTTCTTTTGACACTGTTTAGTTGCAATAATTGTTAGCAATATAAAGTCTGGTGATTGCCATTGAAAACTGTAGCATTTAAATGTAAAGAGTTCAACAATTCTTTAGCAGAAATATTCTTGTTTGAAAGATATTATTGGAAGGTAAACAATCTTAAATGACCTCCATGTTTTAGCCTTTTTTTACTCGATGAAAACTAATTTACATTGCAAGAAAACGTGAATGATATCATTGTGTTTTTGTAACAATGTTTTATAGGCTGTTGGAAACTATGTTGTTGACCACATCAAAGGGCCTGCTTCTCTGCAGATGTCAAGTATTTGTGAAAATGGATGATACCATGTTTGACTAAAATTCATTCATTTCATTTATTAATTGGCTGTGGTGGTCATTTAGGAATTGCGTTCATTCATGTAGGTGCAAGTTCAAGAAGCCAACTTTGACTTTTGGTGGATGTCAATTCACGAAAGCTGTGTTGGTAATATGATGAACAATTTTACCAGTCCTTATACTTTAAGGCCCACCTTCACCCAAATGGCCTTGCAACCGTTTGTTATTGTTTTCAATTAACAAATAAAAAAGCCAAAACCGTGCTTTGTTCTGTGATAAAGCACGCAAGGAAGTGACGAGAGCACGAAAGAAGTGTAGGGTGAACACGAGCCGCAGGTGAGTGCTTCTCCCTACTTCTTGAGTGCTCTCGTCACTTCCTTGAGTGCTTTATCACAGAACAAAGCACGGTTTTGGCTTTTTTATTTGTTTTATAATAAAGCTTTGCTCACCTTTGTAAAGAAACTGGCTTTTATTGCAAGAAATCAAGTTTTTTTTTTCACAGCTTGCAAGTGCGCGCAAGAAAGGATTTCAGCTTGCCAGCGCGCGCAGAATGGCGTCACGGGCTACTCCGTGCAGCTGTACTTTGATAAGGCACGCTGTTTCAACCAATCAGAGCGCGCGTTATACCGAAACTTTATTATAAACGGCTTTATTGTCCTTCTCGCGATCTGATTGGTTGCCAGAATATTTCTGCGAGCGAGAAAATCGTCACATATATTTAAAACAAATCGAAACAGCGAACTCATAGCGATTTGCACCAATCTACATGAACGACCTCAATCTAGAAGTCTTTTGGCTTCCATGAAATGCATTTACTCCCCAAAACGTTGAAATTATGTGTAGTTCGCCACATGAAAGTTTCAATGAAATAGAAAGCGAGAACTCAGTTTATGTTTGCATTTCTAAGTGCCACCAAGCGACTAACATTTACTTCGACATTCGATTGTTTTTGTTTGCAAATTGCAATCTTATTGTCTTGTAAAGTAACAGTGATTTTGAAGGTCTTTCCAAGTCATTATAGAGGTTGGTCTGAAGGGGAATACATGTAAACAGCGTATACAACTGGATAGCAACTCACTGATTATCGCTCGCAAAATAGCACTTGTCCGGTGACTCCTGCATTACAATTGTAACCTTTGAAAGCCAGCCATACTGTGGTGTATTTGGCCAGCGGCCAATAGACATTGGGCATGCCCACCTATGCATCATTCCGAAAACGTGTTCATTCGAATCAAAGACATCACAGTGGCGACGAGATAAAATTCGAGAAATTATGACCACTATTGGCAAGATAGAGAGTTTTGATGACACAAACGAGAACTGGGAAACCTATGTGGAACGAGTAGAACAGTTTTTCTTGGCAAACAACATCGATGATAACCATAAAGTACCGACCTTGTTGAGCTTGATCGGCGGGAAGACCTACGCTCTGCTGAGGGATCTTCTTGCACCGGAGAAGCCAGCTACCAAGTCTTTTCAACAGATAGTTACCACTCTCCAGGAGCATTTGAGCCCGAAGTCCTTGGAAATTGCGGAAAGATTTCGTTTCTACAAGAGAAACCAGCATGAAGGAGAAAGTATTTTGTCTTACGTGGCCGAGCTAAGGAAGCTTGCGACACACTGCAATTTTGGCGGAAATCTAAACGAAGCGCTACGAGATAGACTGGTCTGTGGACTTCGAAATATGCAGATTCAAAAGCGATTGCTCTCAGAAGCCAAACTGAAGTATTCCAAAGCGGTGGAGATTGCTGTAGCAATGGAAACTGCCATCTGCGATGCTTCCGAATTACTAAGCGAGCTCAACCCAGTCCCTCACGTTGACAAGTTGACTGAAAGCAACAAAGCAACAGCAGCGAAACCGGTGACCACTCGCTATTGTTATCGCTGTGGGGGAAACACGCACATG
The DNA here is from genome assembly GCA_964030785.1 of Siderastrea siderea. Lineage (NCBI taxonomy): Eukaryota > Metazoa > Cnidaria > Anthozoa > Scleractinia > Rhizangiidae > Siderastrea > Siderastrea siderea. The sequence continues at coordinate 991,123 of OZ034969.1, read as the reverse complement.
ACACACAATTGTTTCTACAAAGATCAAGTCTGCCACCATTGTGGAAAACAAGGACATATCCAGCGAGTTTGTCGTTCCAAACAGCAAGGTAAGCCTAAACAAGCAGCGAAAACCCCAGAGGTACATGCTGTTGAGGTTACATGAAACTGGACTGTTCTTGAAAACCTACACTGGGGAAAACATTACCCCAGTGGGAGTGCTCAAAGTAAACGTGGACTACCACAACCAAAGAGAATTGCTGGATCTGTATGTCGTCAAGAGTAAGGGTCCTGTTTTGATGGGAAGAGATTGGTTACGAAAGGTACGCCTAGACTGGTGTTCTATCAAGTCACTGCAAGCTCCAACAGCTACCTTAAGTCCTAAAGAGCGTTTGGACACTATGCTAGACAAGTACTCGGATGTCTTTGAAGATAAACTGGGCACATTTACATCAGCTAAAGCGAAGTTAACTCTTAAAGAAGACAGCCAACCACGCTTTCTCAAGGCTAGACAAATGCCGTATGCGCTAAAGCCGAAGGTGGAGGAGGAATTGCGAAGACTCCAGAATGAAGGTATCCTCACTAAAGTGGAGTGGAGTGAATGGGCCACCCCCATTGTGCCTGTCCCTAAGAAAGATGGTTCCGTTAGACTTTGTGGTGATTACAAGGTCACAGTGAATCCAGAACTACAAGCAGAGCAGTACCCTCTACCTCGCATTGAAGACATCTTTGCAAACCTTGCTGGTGGACAGAAATTCTCAAGGATTGACCTCAGTCAAGCTTATCACCAATTAGAGATGGAAGAAGATTCAAAGAAATACCTCACTATCAACACCCATATGGGACTGTTTCAGTACAACCGACTAGTGTTTGGCATCACCTCTGCGCCTGCTATCTGGCAGCGTACCATTGATCAAGTGTTAGAGGGAACGTCTGGCACAAGCTGTATCCTTGATGACATGATCATCACTGGAAAGAATGATGAAGAGCATCTGGCTAACCTAGAAGAAGTTTTACGTCGTTTGCAAGTTCATGGCTTAAGAGCAAACAAGGCAAAGTGTGAGTTTTTCAAGGAGAAGATAACCTTCTGTGGACATGATATTGACCGTCATGGTCTCCACAAGTCACCAGAGAAAGTAGAAGCGGTTTTGAAAGCGCCCCGTCCACGCAATGTAGCTGAAGTTCGATCATTCCTCGGGCTAGTCAACTACTACAACAGATTCTTTCCCAATCTGTCAACAGTGGTACACCCCTTTGAATCAGTTGTTAGAGAACAACCATCAATGGAAATGGACGGTAACAATGCGAAACAGCATTCCACAACGTGAAAGAAATGATCACCTCAGAGCAATTGTTAACACATTATGATCCCAGACTGCCCCTAAGGCTTGCTTGTGATGCATCCCCTGTGGGAATTGGTGCCGTGTTATCCCACGTGATGAATGATGGAACTGAGCGACCCATTGCTTTTGCTTCCAGGACACTCACAAAGACTGAGCAAGGGTATGCACAGATTGATAAAGAAGCTTTGGCAATAGTCTGGGGAGTCAAGAAGTTCCATGTGTATTTGTTTGGCCGATCTTTCACACTGTACACAGATCATCAGCCGTTAACATCCATTTTTCATCCACATAAGAGCATTCCAGTGGTTACAGCAGCCAGACTTCAGCGCTATGCATTATTCCTGTCTGGATATGACTACAAAATTGAGTACAAGAAAACTAAAGTGCATAGCAATGCAGATGGACTTTCCCGGTTGCCACTTAAAACTGAAGAGAGAGCAGCAGAAGAAGTTGTAGATCCAGTGAATGTCTTCAATATGATGCAGTTTGAGCCATTACCAATCACAGTTGACGACGTTAGAAGAGAAACCCAAAGAGACCCTGTACTGAGTCAAGTACATGAGATGGTCACTAAAGGATGGCTTAACAGCCATGTTCCTGTACTCGACCCCTTCTATGCTCGCAGGAATGAAATAACAGTACATTCAGGCTGTTTAATGTGGGGAATCAGAGTCATAGTCCCCCCCAAACTTCGTCCACAAGTACTTAAAGAACTGCATCAAGGACATGTGGGAGTAGTGAAGATGAAGGCCATAGCAAGAAGCTACATTTGGTGGCCAGGAATCGACAAGGAAATTGAAGAAACCGCGAAGTCCTGCTCGGGTTGCCAGCTAATGCAGGCGGAGCCTAGTACCGCACCCGTACATCCCTGGGAATGGCCATCGTCACCCTGGCAGCGAATCCATATTGATTTTGCCGGCCCTTTCCTTGGCTGCATGTTCTTGATTGTCGTGGATGCTCATTCTAGGTGGTTGGAAATAGAGAAAATGAACACCACCACCTCAGCGAAAACGATTGAGAAACTCCAGAACTTATTCGCCAGATATGGTGTTCCAGCCCAGTTAGTGAGTGACAATGGACCGCAGTTTAAATCCGAAGAGTTCCAGCTGTTTCTCAAGAGAAATGGAATCAAACACATCACATCAGCACCATACCACCCTGCCGGCAATGGTCTAGCTGAGCGCTGTGTGCAGAGTTTCAAATCAGCCATGAAAAGTGAAACAGAAGTTAAACCTTTGAACATTAAGTTGGCAACATTCCTGCTAGCTTACAGAAACACCCCCCATTCAACCACGGGAGAACCGCCATCTCAGCTATTTTTGGGAAGACGATTACGCACTCGACTGGACCTGCTGAGACCAGATCTTCGCATGAAGATAAGCAACCGTCAGATAGACCAAACCATCACGAAGGGTGGTGCTGTAACCAGAGAATTCTCCATTGGCCAGAGAGTGATAGCACGAAATTACACTGGTAGTACAAAGTGGGTACCTGGCATCATCCGAACACAACTTGGGCCTCTATCTTATGAAGTAGAAGTCAAACCTGGCTTAGTGTGGCGTCGACACACAGATCAATTGAGAGATTCTAGAATTCCAGTGACAACAAGCAGTACCCCTGTTATCCAGACCTCAGAACATCCAATCCAGATTGAGAGTCATGGAGACCCAGTGGTTGAAGCCACTGAGCAGACAGCAGCCGGCACCATGGAGACTGATGTTCCACCGCCAAGCCCAGCAGCTGACCGTACAGCTAGCAGTCCACCAACTCTGAGTGAGCCTGTTCCGGGAATACGATATCCTGTCCGAGTGTGGAAACCCCCAGCAAGGCTGGATTTATGAACTTTAAACTGACATTAGACTGTGCTTATTTCAATAAGCATGTTGCGTTTGATTTAAATGTTCTGAACTTTCTCAAAATTTTCTGAACTTTCGTAGTTACGATAGTGCACTAGCTAGGGGGGAGGAGTTGTGGTGTATTTGGCCAGCGGCCAATAGACATTGGACATGCCCACCTATGCATCATTCCGAAAACGTGTTCATTCGAATCAAAGACATGACACATACATATATACTAATTTTCGATCAAATCTACCTGAACCTATGGCTAACTAAGAAACCTATTATTGAATTCAATCGTACGACGATAGACACAGAGGAGGAAAAAGAAAAAAGTTCTGCAAAACCATTCATTTATTACACAGTCGCGAGCCGTTTTGTTTACATCCCGCGAATAAAATCGAATCGTACGAATCAAACTTACTTGCGAAGGTCCCACATCCAATACAATCAGATCACTACAAGAGGTATCTTTGGCAGCAAACATATTGGACAAAGTAGGAGTGAAAAAAAAACATGTTTGGCCAGCACAGTCGCAAAATAATTCCTGGAAACAATAGCTTGAATAATAAATTCCTGCATGCTTAGGGACGATTTTGAACAAGATGACTCTGAAGGAAACGGATTTTCAAAGAAAACCTGCTCAGAAACAATTTCGTGTTACACGAAATTCATAAACAGCAACCGCGGTGCACAAGGCGTTTTGGGTGAAAGGAGGCCTTAAATGAAAATTAAAATTAAAGCCGGTTGTAATTTTATAAAAGGTTTGGACCCATGAGTCATATCATAAGCTGGTGAAGTATGGATGTCCGGGTGAGTGTAGTCCCGAGAAGGAATGTTTGTGGTGACACTGACTGACGTTTCGACAACCTGAGCGAATTTATCATCAGGGTCAAGCCAGCTGGCTCTGATGATGTCAATGTCAGTCAATGCCACCACAAACAGTCCTTCTCAGGAGTACATTCCCCCAGACGATCATACTTCACGGACTTATGATGATAATTTTAAAGAAAAGATGGAGTTGTTTTTGAACAAACATGCACTGAATTCTGCTTTATTCTCATTTCAATTCCAGCTTTCTTCAAATTTGAATTCATAAACTTTTGACTTTCTTAACTGGGAAAATTGTTCATCATTTGGCTCCCGTCCAGTGTTTTTAAGTCAAAATTTAGTACAATCTATTTTAATTTTAATTGAATTTGCCAAAATTCACATGGGTGATCAAGTGATTAGTAATCACAAGGGGCAAAAATGAAATCTGTAACCATGCATTTCTGCAGATTAATAATTGGAGGTGATATAGCAAATTGGTGTTTCTGAAGGCACATTTTAAAAATTATTGTATCCTGTTTGTTGCAGCCTTACTTATAAAGTTCTTTATGCTCCATGCATGCCTGCATACATGCAGCTGAAGGTAGTGATATTGAAGAACAATCACATGAATTTTTGAGGTTTTTTCGAAATATAAAATACAGAAAAAAGTTAGAGTGATTTTATGTAGCCCGTGAAACAATATCTAACAATTAGTGTCTAATAGTCAAAGCTGAACAAAGGAAAACAATGGAATTAGTAAGGGTTAGACAATGAACGCGAGTGTTCTATGGGATATAGTGTCCCGAGCAAAGATAGAATGCGAGTGAATGCGAATTCTATCTTGCGAGGGACGCTATATCCCATAGGACACGAGCGTTCATTGTCTAACCGTCTTAGAACATGGTCACACCCACGAAGAATTTCGTTTTTGCGTGCAGATTGTATTTTTGCATTTTAATTTTTTGGTTCTCACCTTGAAATCACGTTGCTATTTTGTTTACGATATTTTCGCTATTGTACGCATGCCTTTGAGGTGCAATGTTTTAGAGTGCTTCACCGCGTTGGAACTCGAGGCAGTTATCGCCGCTAAAGATTTTCTAGATTTACACTGGTGAAACCAGTCTTTAAGGCGCTACAACCACCGACACCAGCAAGTGGGGAATCCGCAGGAAACTCCAAGAGGCCAAATTAAGTCAAGTTCAAATACAACACTCGTAGTCTGGCAAACACGGAGAAACAAGTCTGTCCTTCTGTTTCAATTAAGGTCTGAACAGTTCGTATTTCATGTAAATAATCGTTTTTCTTTCGATTTGCTTTTTTCTATGCTATTATACCGTAAGATTGCATTTTTTTGTTAAAACGCAAAAAACAATGAGTGTTTCTAGCCATTGAAGCTGTTGATTTTATCGATTTAGTTGTAAATATTCACAGAGAGTTTGTGCATTCATTAGTAGTTTCTACTTAGTCATTAGTATGCTCTATATAGAGCATACTAATGAGGCTTCCAAACAAAGGAAAACAATGCCTCATTAGTATGCTCTATATAGAACCACTAATGAATGCAGAAATTGTCTGTAATTTTACCCCGCAATTTCCCTGTGCTTCAAAGCCCCCGCCACTTTACATAATTTAAGACAGTTTATGGAATATAGAGCATCGAAATGCTGGACACTGATTGGCTGAGTGGGTGTGACCATGTTCTAAGTGTGTAATAGTGCATAATAGTTTAGTATCTATTTCACGAGTTAATTCAAATCACTCTAAGAGAATTGTTAATATATATTTTAAAATCATGTTTTAATTGTAGTCTATCGTGGATTTGACTAAAGCTCTTCATTCTTACTCAGTTTTTTTTTCTTTCATGAAATATGTTAATGTAGATATACATGACATTCTTCTGAAGGAAAAATTGAGTGCCTTCTATTTACACCCGATATTTTAATGCACTTAAACCGGAAAATCATTTCAGTTTGTAAGTTGCTCGTGACAAAAGTTCTTTGTTCAATTTTGTGTCGGTAGAGTAAGCTGAAAACACAGACCTGTTCACTTTATTTAACGCTCTTCCTTGCAAGGGAATATGTATACACACCGGCCAACAACAGCGTAGTATTATTCTAATTACGTTTTGTCAGTTCGGAACACTAACTACGTGTATAACTCTACACCCCAGTCGGCAAGCAAAGCCGGCAATAAGCAATTTTATTTGAAGTGGACGTCATTTTGATAAGGCACAACATAAAGGTTTTATAAGAACTCGATGACGCCTGACCTCCGGTAAAATCAAATTGACTGTGTGGTAAACTTTTCTGGAGGCGGCGGTGAGTCTGACTTATGTCACACGTTTGCCTTCCTCTTTTTGGGTGCAAACTTCTCAGTAAAAATCTAACGCTTTACAAACTGATCTTTGACGGAAAAAACATTAGTCTCGTTTACGGCGCAAAAATCGCCAATAACATTTAGATCGACGTTTTGCCCAGGAACCAGCTCTCGCACTATTTTAGTGTTCTTGGATTTATTTTGCATTAATTTAATCTTTCTGTAAGATGTTTTATTTTCGCGCATGGGGATGACTAGCGTTAAATCAAACATTTAACTATCTCATTCCCAGTCTCGATATATTAATTCTCCTGACTGATTATCATACCTTTTAATGACTACTTGTTCTGAGAATTTAGTGGCCCATCAAAACAAGTCTATGTTGACGGACCTCACTTCTCCTGGGAATTTACTGATATAGGTAGCTCTTAGCATTTTACGGTTTCATTTAACTTCTACGAAGCTGAAAAAGGTTAACCAAGGCAGCCAGAGTCTTTCGATATTCATTATCCTGACAATAAAGCTCCTAAAAGGAACTCAGCTATGTCATGCATACCACGTTTCAAAATATTCACTTTGAAAACTTGAAATCTCCTGTCAGAAACCAATGTAAACACTGTTTCTATGAGCTGAACTAATTCAGATTTCATCATTCCCATTCTAGAGAGATTATTCGACTGGGAACGCTTGTTTGATATTATTTGAAAATCTAATCATGGCTCAACCGCGTTTTGTGTTGACTCTTGTTAACGCGCTGCTTGTGCTAGCTACAATTGATACAATGTCCACTGCCAATTCTTCACCGAGCAGCAACAACTCTGGAATACGTCCTGCCTCGGAGTCCAAATGCCATAACATGTACAATTACAACAATTTTTACTCGGGAGCGAACAAGAAGATCGAAACACTGCTTCATGAAGTTAAAACAGGGCTGAACGAGATGAAGGAAAGCAAAGAAGTTTGTCAAGGTACCTAATCCCAAATGGATCAAACACGAATATTTTTATTTTGATGTTTCAGATATCCGTACCATAAACAGCACCTCTTTGATATAAATGCGATGGTGAATTTTTCTTTACTTTGCTTTTAGCGTTTCTTTACTTTTAATTACTGAAAATGTACATCAAAGTTCAGTGTTATATTTGATTTGGTTCAACTGAAACTGATTGGAATGTGCATTCACACTTTCTGCAGGGCCTAACAAGACGATCGAAGCACTTATACCTGAAATAAGGAACGAGATGAGCGAGTTCAGGAAGGAAATGAAATCTTTAAAGGAAAATAAAACTTCAGAAACAGGTAAGTAGAATGTTACGTTTATTTGGACTCAAGAAAAGCGTTCTTTTCGTGAAAAACCATTCAGCTATTCCAGGATAGAAATGAGACTCAATCAGTGGTGTCATTTTGTATAGCTATGGCAGAAATTTGTTGTTACTTTATTTGACGATTGAATTATTCCAGTCCCGGATTTACTTACAACGGTGTCTTACTCACACAGACACAAACAAGAGGATAGAAGCACTACTTCATGAAGTTAAAAAGGAGCTGACCAAGATAAGGGAGGAAAAACAAATCTTTAAAAGAAAACATATCGAATTGTAAAGGTAAATAGAAATTAGTGTTTAACTAGATAAGCTCGTTACAGTTATTTTGTGCGCCTTACTCCTTTCAATACCGCGTCATTCGATCACAAGCTATCAGTTATTGTGGCTGTTTTTTATTGTTGCTCTGAATTTGCAAGCAATGCTCAGATCTTTTACTTTCTCTTGACTGCATGAAACGGCATAAATTAATTGAGCGTATGAGAATTATTCTTAGCTGTTACAATTTTAAAACCACTGTGGCTCACTTTCCTTTTCTGCATCTTTGTTTTTCTTTGAAGCGAACGCGACTATCATTGGACTGCTTCTGAAAGTAAACTTGGAGCTGAGCAAACTGAGCGCTGAGATCCGAACAATTAATAAAGGTATGCTAGTACGACGACAAACTAACTACCCTGTTCAGAGAGAAGGGCAAACGCTAGAAAAGTCAGCTTTTGAATTTCATCGCGGTGGCTAATTTTTCCTCGTATCAGCTCAGTTGATATCAAATATAGAATCATTTCATATCACCCCCCTCCGATGCAGCCCACAGTTTCAATGGAAACAGATTTTTTCACCCTTTATTACATTAGCACAAGGGCAAGAAATGTAAGACTCATCTGGATGAATGTTGAATCTAAAACGGTTTTAACATTTTTTCTAATGTTTACGATCAATACGACAAACCGACGCAGTTTCCAATGTCCAATTTTTGATCAACATCACTGTGTTTTTAATTTTCAGTTTTACCCTTTGCCTTTTAACTAATTTTCAGTTTACAAGAACTGTGCTGAACTCTACAAAGCTGGCCATCAAGTCAGCGGTGTTTACACCATCAACCCCGACAATGCTGGTCCATTTGATGTGTATTGTGATCAAATCAAAGCCGGTGGTGGGTGGACAGTGATCCAGAAGAGACAGGATGGCTCGGTTGACTTCGACCGCGGCTGGGACGACTACAAAAGAGGTTTTGGAAATCTGAATGGTGAATTTTGGCTGGGACTGAACAAGATTCACCGTCTGACAAAACAACGAAACAGGCTTCGAGTGGATCTTGAAGAAACAAACGGAAAATCAGCTTACGCCGAGTACAGCTTCTTTGGTGTTGGTAATGAGGGAAGCAAATACAAGCTGAGTCTCGGAACATACTCTGGTAAGTACTATAGTGTTCCAATGAACGTTCCCAATAAGATGTTTAGTTACGTTTACTTTTCCAATCTTTCCTCGCTGTCTCCACATACACCTTTTGCGAGCATTCATGATCTAAAATTGTTTGGAAGTGTTACATAATCAACACCTAACTGTTGCAGTGTGGTGGGATGCACGATCGGAACTGACTATATGATGTCTACACATCTCTGGGGCATTGGTTGCACGCATGTTGAGATTTGCAGTTGTTCTTGTTATCGTTATTATTTGTGTGAGTTTGTGGTTTTCTTCACGTCTCTCCCTTGCTTCCACTTTCCATTGTGCTCGCAATATCACAATGCAAACACATGGCTAATTGTAATTTTTTTCACTTCATGTCTTTGAACGTTCGAGGGATTCACGACTTTTACTAGTCGACCGCGTGGGGATGGGGAGCGTTGCGTGTCTTCGGCCCGAGCGCCTGCGAAGGAGACTAGACTTTTGCAAATGCAGAACAATATTCATATGGACTTTTGGTAAAAGTTCTGAAGAATCCGTCGAGCATCTCGCCTGTCGCTGTGAATTTAACATAGCATCCTGCGAGTCTGTTGTTTTCTGGCTAAGAACCTTACATATTGATATCTCCTATTGATATAACGGTACCTTTTTAAATATTGTTAACATTAGGCAAAGGAGACCGACTACTACCGGTTGCTCTTGAACTACATTATTCTTACCGGAAAACAGATAATTTATCTGACAAATGAACTTGTTACTGCTCCTGTCCCATGTCACTAAAATACATTGAAGTCATCGAACGGTCCATCGCCAGTAAAATCAACAGACTAGATCACTACTTAATCACTACTTTCCTACTAATTTTGCCTTCATTTATATTGCTGGAAAGCTGGGTAATATGTATTTTCGCGTGTCTTGCTGGGTAAAGTGATGTGTGTAAGTAGTGCAGTTAAGTATTTTAGTAGTTCAGTAAGTAGTCTTAGTCTGTATGTAATGTACTAATACATGATTTGCACGTAGTGTCGATAGAAATATGCTGTAAGAGATGTAATTAAATTTATGTAGGTAGTAGCATAGTAATTTAAATGTAAGTTATACTGTTGCATCTCATATATGTAAAATGTCTTTTTAAATGCAACAAAAACTAAAGAAAAAAGTTATAGCGACCAAACCGTGAGTACTTTTACGGAAATCAAGATTTTTTTTATTTGCCTCATCCCACACCAAACACAAAAGAACAACCATGATAGCTGTTTGGAAATAATATATAGATTTAGCCAAGCCTAAAAGCGGAGCTCCCCCTTTTTTTTTGTTTTTTTTTGTTTTGTTTTGTTTTTTGTTTTGTTTTTTGTTTTTTTTTTTGCTGGTACTTATTAATTTGTGAAAATACTGTTAGATAGATGATAGATAGATAGATAGATAGATAGATAGATAGATAGATAGATAGATAGATAGATAGATAGATAGATAGATAGATAGATAGATAGATAGATAGATAGATAGATAGATAGATAGATAGATAGATAGATAGATAGATAGATAGATAGATAGATAGATAGATAGATAGATAGATAGATAGATAGATAGATAGATAGATAGATAGATAGATAGATAGATAGATAGATAGATAGATAGATAGATAGATAGATAGATAGATAGATAGATAGATAGATAGATAGATAGATAGATAGATAGATAGATAGATAGATAGATAGATAGATAGATAGATAGATAGATAGATAGATAGATAGATAGATAGATAGATAGATAGATAGATAGATAGATAGATAGATAGATAGATAGATAGATAGATAGATAGATAGATAGATAGATAGATAGATAGATAGATAGATAGATAGATAGATAGATAGATAGATAGATAGATAGATAGATAGATAGATAGATAGATAGATAGATAGATAGATAGATAGATAGATAGATAGATAGATAGATAGATAGATAGATAGATAGATAGATAGATAGATAGATAGATAGATAGATAGATAGATAGATAGATAGATAGATAGATAGATAGATAGATAGATAGATAGATAGATAGATAGATAGATAGATAGATAGATAGATAGATAGATAGATAGATAGATAGATAGATAGATAGATAGATAGATAGATAGATAGATAGATAGATAGATAGATAGATAGATAGATAGATAGATAGATAGATAGATAGATAGATAGATAGATAGATAGATAGATAGATAGATAGATAGATAGATAGATAGATAGATAGATAGATAGATAGATAGATAGATAGATAGATAGATAGATAGATAGATAGATAGATAGATAGATAGATAGATAGATAGATAGATAGATAGATAGATAGATAGATAGATAGATAGATAGATAGATAGATAGATAGATAGATAGATAGATAGATAGATAGATAGATAGATAGCCCAAGAGCTGAATTGCGTACTTACATTTACAGCTAATATTATTTACATAATTATAATACAAAAACTAAAATTATTATAAAATTGTTCTATATATAAGATGTAATGGATAAAGCTGACTGAACTCTTATTCAAGTCGTTAAGTCGCTGGCATGGTTCTACTAGGCCACGAGCGCTGACACTGTTTGTATACGTTAATTTTACTACTTATTTCTTTTCCCGTGACAAGATGCCCATCGACATGAAAATGCTGGTGTTTTTCCCGAGAAAATGTGTTAGGACCGCTGCAAAAACCATGGTTGTGAAAAGAAAAAACCAGACGGCACTAGCTCTGCTAACTGGGCGTCGGGACCGCTGCGAAATACTGCGAACTCAAGTGTTGTGCCGACCGAGTTCGCAGCAGAACCGACAACAAAGACTTTTTTCTCCTTCCACCAAAAAGACAACTGAGTATTCTTTTGAACTTTTTCTTTCCATTAATAAAATTGAATTTTGACTTTTGTTGTCTTTGCTAAAACGCGGGTCACCATGGGATTTCGCGCCAAAAACGCGGGATACAGCACAGGGTTATCTCAAGTGTGTACCACCTCATATTGGTGACCCTGTGGTGTGGACGGACGGACGGACGGTCACGTGACTATAACGTCACTACCAAAATTTCTTGTCTTGATAGGTTACCAAGTTTGCTTAGCAATGGTGCTCCGCTGGCGTGCTACGCGCACGGGCTCCGCTATTAGTAAAGGTGCACACTGGATATTTCATTTCAAACACAGTCTTCTAGAGGGGATATTTAGTTCATGCATATATGCATATGGACATTCCAAATTATACACGATATCTAAGACGCAATCTTTTATTTCAAAAGAGCAATGGCTACAAATTTTTATGTTGAAATATGAATAGTGGGCAAAAGCGGTTTTTATGTAAAATAGTAGGAAACGATCTCTATCTATACTAAATTGTGATTACAGCTAGCTACAGGAAGGACCTTACTTTAACACGCTGTTTTCGAGGTTTCTTTCCGAGATTGTAGGCTCCAATATTTATAGAGTCACAGTTCAGCTATGGTAAACCTAATGAGATAGAATGCTCCAATTTAGCCCGGGAAAAAGACCAACGACAATTACTGTTAATTAGTCCTTATTTCTTATTTTTTATTTGAAATGTAAATCTTTTATAACAGTCACTGACTTCTGCACTTTGTTTGTCTGGTAATCTCTCAATAAAACCCAAAAGAGTACTATATTAGTGATACTCGGTGACACCTTTTAACGTCATGCGTCTTTCGCATCGTGTGTTTCCTAGGAACCGCTGGTGATTCACTTAATGGTCATCGAGACCGTCCGTTCAGCACCAAAGACCGAGACAACGACAATACATCTAGGAACTGTGCCACACTTTACAAGGGAGCCTGGTGGTACAATAGCTGTCACCATTCCAACCTGAACGGCCTGTATCACAAGGGGAAGCACTCCTCTTATGGGGACGGTGTAAATTGGTATCACTGGAAGGGTGATTACTACTCAGCTAAACGAGCTGAGATGAAAATCAAACCAGTAAAGGCTTAGAGCTCGGTTCCAACGTGTAGCATTGTGGATGAAATGTTACCTAGGTGCTGGGTAATATTAATGGCTTACCCGAACAATTCACTCCATTGTGTGAGTTATCAGGAAACAATAAAGGTGTTGGTGTTCCATTTACTTGTCTGTCCTTCACTCCTGCAATTCAGTATTGTAACTGTCTTCTCATTCGCCGAGGACTCTTCATAGTAATTTGAAACTTCACAATATGTTTCAGACAAGATCTTACACTGTTAACAAACAGCCAGGAAAATGTTTCTTCTCTTTTACCCTTTTGCTTTCGTCCGTTCAATTCAACACAACTTATAAAGCTTCTATAATAACCTTTATGGAGGAAATAGCGTTTAATCTGAAGCCACGCAAACTCGAAACTCCGCTAAAAGAATATTCGAAGGTCGCCAATATCCGATAACGACAATGCAGCTAGGAATTATTGTTCCTGTTGTCGTTGTTGTTGTTTGTATGGATTAGGATTAAGGGCTATTTCCTCCACCAAAAAGTTACTATAGAAACTTTATAGGCTTGTGTTGAATTGAACGTAAAGTGTCACTGTGAATGGTTTGAACCCAGGAGTCATATCGTAAGTTGGTGAAGTATGATTGTCCGGGTGAGTGTAGTCCTAATAAGGACTGTTCGTGGTACATTGGCTGACGCTTCGACAAACTGAACGGAAGTCGTCATCAAAGTGACTTCCACTTTGATGACGACTTCCGCTCAGGTTGTCGAAACGTCATGGCGCATGTTAAGGAGGCTCGCAACAGTTTTTTTGGCCTTGGAGTGTATCTTTTGAAGTCAAAATTTCGCATAGAAGATAAACTTCGATTTCCTTGATGCTACACCACCTTTTCAACAAATGATCAAAGTTTATTTTCTGACTGGTTTCCTAGCAACAGCTGTCACCATAGCAACGGTAATGGACAACCCCTCATTTTAAATAATGTCGAATATCTCGAAAACTAGTCAGACACTTTATGACGGAACTTGAACTATTTCAACTACTCAACCTACACAACTTGTATGCAAAATTAGGGAAAAATCTGTAAGAGCGTTTTCACGTAAATCATGATTCATTTTTTACGGGCTGATTTTGGTCATTCCTGCAATTTTCTCCAATATTTCAAGAAAGATAAAACTTAACACTTTCTCTTTTCAGTTGAAGGACCTTTTATGATATCAAAACATTCTTAATGTACATTGAGCTTCCTAGGTGGCTGCGATTTTAAGATATTTATATTTAAAAACTGCTAAAATGCAGCGCAAATGAGCCAAAAAGTCCGTAATTTGCATAAATAGAAATATTTCTAAACTGCCCTTACAGATTTTTCTCTTAAATTGATTGAAGTTAGAATAATAATTCTTTTTGATGTTCCAGCAAGTTTTAGGCTGAATAAACATTTCGTTTATTAGATAAGAAGGCTGAATCTCGGTCAGGTTTCAGTCGTTATTAACTTTCAACGAACAACAGTATTATTTTGTTTTTCCTGGTCTATTTCTCGGTTATTCACATGCAATGAATATTTATACACGCTGCGCTTGTGTCCTCTCGTGCATTTATAATTCCTTCTCATAATAATAAAAAATTTTCGTCTTCTGAGCTTCTTCCTGGAGACTCTTTGCCGTTATTCTTTAAATACCGACTGACGTTTTAGCTTTTTTAATTACGGATTGCATACATGTTAACGCCCACGATGGCATTACACTGGGCCGAAAAATGACGAGAAACAAGCTCATAAGACGAACATTTTTTTTATTATGAGAAGGAATTGTAAACGCACGAGAGGACACAAGCGCAGCGTGTATTAATATTCATTGCACGTGAATAACCGAGAAATAGACCAGGAAAAACAAAATAATACTGTTGCTCGTTGAAAGTTAATAACGACTGAAACTTGACCAAGATCCAGCCTTCCTATCTAATAACAGAAATGTTTATTCAGCCTAAAACTTGCTGGAACATCAAATAGAATTATTATTCTAACGTCAATCAATTTAAAAATCTGTAAGGGCAGTTTAGAAATATTTCTATTTATGCAAATTACGGACTTTTTGGCTCATTTGCGCTGCATTTTAGCAGTTTTTAAATATAAATATCTTAAAATCGCAGCCACCTAGGAAGCTCAATGTACATTAAGAATGTTTTGATATCATAAAAGGTCCTTCAACTGAAAAGAGAAAGTGTTAAGTTTTATCTTTCTTGAAATATTGGAGAAAATTGCAGGAATGACCAAAATCAGCCCGTAAAAAATGAATCATGATTTACGTGAAAACGCTCTTACAGATTTTTCCCTAATTTTGCATACAAGTTGTGTAGGTTGAGTAGTTGAAATAGTTCAAGTTCCGTCATAAAGTGTCTGACTAGTTTTCGAGATATTCGACATTATTTAAAATGAGGGGTTGTCCATTACCGTTGCTATGGTGACAGCTGTTGCTAGGAAACCAGTCAGAAAATAAACTTTGATCATTTGTTGAAAAGGTGGTGTAGCATCAAGGAAATCGAAGTTTATCTTCTATGCGAAATTTTGACTTCAAAAGATACACTCCAAGGCCAAAAAAACTGTTGCTCGGCTATTAAGATGTAAGAACTAAAAAGGAGAAAAAATAAAAAAAAACTTTTTTTTAAAAAATGCAAATGACGCATAGACTAATTAACAATGAACATAATACAATATACGAATGATGCATAAGAAAAAAATAATAACTAGGTTTAAAAGTAATAAATAACATAAAAACCGTAATTGGCGCTCAGGCAAGCAGAAAAT
Organism: Siderastrea siderea; assembly: GCA_964030785.1. Classification (NCBI taxonomy): domain Eukaryota; kingdom Metazoa; phylum Cnidaria; class Anthozoa; order Scleractinia; family Rhizangiidae; genus Siderastrea; species Siderastrea siderea. The sequence continues at coordinate 975,353 of OZ034969.1, read as the reverse complement.
TTTGTCTTTGAAATTTTCTTCTTAAATCCAGGTAAAGAGCACAAGCACTTTGTTACGGATGGCAATTTAGTCCAGACCGTTGAGGTAATATATGAAATGAGTTATGAACGTGTATGTAAACACTATGATTTGACTTCTCTTCCACACTAGCTGCTCATTCAATTGTAAGATATTGTAAGTTGTTTGGAAAGGTCAGCAATATACGATGGCCCTTGAATTTTTTACGCTCGAAAAATAATAGTAAAGATTGCTCAAATCGTCTTGGCTCAAAAAAGCTCATATCAGCCACCTTTAAGACAGTATTGTAATCTGCATTACAAGGAAATAAACATCTGTTTACACCAGGAGCCATAATCGGGGAAGGAGACTTCCCCGATTATGGCTCCTGACTCACACTAAGTTTGTCGGAGTTGCCCTCTTCTTTGTCTGCGATATACCGCTCGCCTGTCACGTTATCTTATAAGCAATGGCATGGTCCCTAAATTAGAAAAAACAAAACAATTATTGGAATAATAAACACTACTGACCGTGGTATAGAGGATTCATATCAGCCATGCTTAGGAGTTACCATTACAGAAACTCTTAGCTGGAAAACGCACATCACAAACGTGAAGAACAGAGCTAACAAGACATTAGGCTTTATTAAAAGAAACCTTAACTCCTGCCCAGAGAAGACCAAGGCACAGGCATATATATCGCTAATCAGACCCACTCTCGAATACGGATGTGCCGCCTGGGATTACCACAGAAAATTTAAGTTAGATTGGCTTGAACAAGTTCAGAGACACGCCGCTCGTTTTGCTATGAAGACTTGTTACAGGGAGGAAGGCTATGTTACCCGGGCATAAGACCATTTTAACTGGCCTGCACTACAGCACAAAACGCGAGTGCAAGGTTGTGCTTGCTCTACAAAGCACTACACAACCAAGCAACAGTAACCATTCCGACCTAGGCTCAGCATCAAGTTTGCCTCCGAACCTGCCAGTCTGACCCTCTAAAATTTAACCCTATTCAGGTATCATGTGATGAATAGAAATTTTTTTTTTCCGAAGACCATCATGCAGCGACTGGAACAAGTTACAGCTGAGATCATAACACAAGAATCGATAGACCGCCCTCAAGTCGGCCTTGAAGTCCCAGTTACTTGTTTGAACTTTATTTTATCTTTTGTTACGTTGAACTGCACACACTGTTTCTTTCTTTATTTTTTTTTTATTTTTTGCAAGGTGTGACTAAGGTGTAGCAGATGTGTGACATATTTAAGCTTTCACATGATGACATACGTAAAAGCTCTATTGAGCCCCCTGGGGGCTTATTCAATTTTCAGCCTCAGAAAGGGGAAGGGGCTTATTTCAAATCATAAAAATTAACAAAAAGTCAAATTAATTTTTAACAAAAATTATGCTAGATTGCTGGCTAATAGGGACAAAAATGGTGTTAATATCACGGAATTAAACTATAACATAATCTGCCTAAAAAAAGCAAAGAACATATAATGTCAAATCCTTCGTGCATTATAATAATTGTTCGTGCTAAATTTCTCAGCAGTCATCTAAAAAAAGTGTTACGGCAAATGTGATCAGGATTTATAAATCTCACTCGCCAAATTTACCCTCTGAATGTCCAAATGAAGCGAAAAATTAGAGTCCGTGTAACTTGTCTCGTTAAAAAAACTGTAGTTTAAAAAAACCGCAACGTGTTAGAAAGATTGAACACTGTCCTTTGAAGTGTCAATTAACATTCAGCACCTTTTTGTAAACCTAAACAAACGAGAACACAGGAATTAGTGTTAAATAGTGTTTAATTGTCTAATGGTAATACCATGGGATATTTGTAAAGTCACTCTATCACACGAGTTCAAATAAAAAAATACAAGCGTTTTTATTCAATTTTAATTTGGTTTTCGTTGGTTGAAACTTTTGCTAAATCATTTCTTTCTTCTTCAAGACGAAAATTGGAGTAAAGTCATCGCTGTAAAAGTAATAGTTGCTTTCTAGGGAACTTGCGGCTTTTCATTGATGAAAGCCACGGATGCGAACCCGGAAAATACAGGACGCATCGACCACCACCCAGGTCATACGTTCTGGCAACAGCACTACAGGTTAGCGTTTTTTTCTTTTCTTGAGAGAGTTCAGGTGCATGTCGCAGTTTTATCAGTGCTTATCGGAAAGATGTCTTTACTTGTTTCAAGGCTGGACAGCTTAACAGTTTTGGGGTAGCTGCTGTTAGTGCACGGTCTTTAGTGTTGACTTGGAGTTTCGTTGTTAGATCCTGTCTCTAATATCTATCGGCGTTTTTAAGTGACGGGAAAAACATTGCAAATTACTTGTTAATGCACAGGCAAACCATTGAAGATTAAATAACATTAGAGTTTTATGTTCAATATGTGATATACAAATAAGATCGGAGCTGCCGTGATTTGAACACACCGTATCCGTCAACTGTGTCCGAGGAAGACCAAAAAAGAAAAGGGCACAAATTCGCGCTTTATTTTTACTAATTAGCATGCATGTAATGGCAGCAGAGATTAGCAAGCGCTAGTGAGCTCTTCTAGGAAGATCCTTTACGACAATTAACCTCTTGTAAACAGCACATGGATGTGGTTATATCAGTCTGATTGTAACACTTAATCAACTACTAACTGCTCTGGGAACTACAAATCCCTATTACAGTTCACTGGAGCACCCCAAATCCCCGTATAATGTTTCCTGATATTATTATATTATTATTACACACTTATGTTTTGTATTTAATTACTCTAGTTACTTTAATTACTTAATTACTTTGTGTCACCAATTAGCATGCATGCTAAAGTTTCCTGACACATTAATAAAGTTATTATTATTATTATTATTATTATTATTATTATTATCATTATGTTGACTGTATTGCATCAGTTTGGTAACAAAAAAATAAAACATTAAAAGAAAAAACTCAAGGGGAAGGAATAAAGGGGAAGCTACAGTTTCAGTCACATTGCCTTGGAACACTACTCTCAATATCACAATTCACCTGTTTACATTTGCGGCTCTCCCTTCCCCTCAATGTTGAGGAAACCAATTTTGGTCGTTCAGCAAGTCATTGTTATAAACATTGCTCCGTAAAAACTAAAATCTTAAATTAAGACGTTTTTTCGTCTTATAGACTGGTGCCTAGATAAGATGCGCATTTGTCTTAAATTAAGATTCCGGCGTCTTACTTTAAGATGATAAATCGTCTTAGAACAAGATGTCAACCTCTTAATTTTAGTTGCCTGACATCTTAAACACGAGGTGCCTAGATAAGATGGGTTTTCGTCTTAATTTAATATTTCAACTCGTCTAATTTTTCCGGAGACCGTTACATTTCAAAAATTGATTGCGCGTAGTTTTTTTCGCGTCGCGGCTTGCCCGCTCAGTAAAACGAGAATGAACAAATAACCACAAAACATATTTTAACCAAAAACGCTTTATTACACCACTAAATTAAAATAATTCAGCTCAAACACAAAAGGAAAGATAGAACATTAACAACAAGCTCATCACCGTATCTTTGCTTTTTTTTTGCGGCCCTTTGCCAGTCTTCTTTGCATGCACTCACTCTGAGCTTTTCAGCGGCGAAGAAAGGAAAAAGCGTCAAATATGGTTGAATACGTCTTCCGGAAGATTTTCTTTTGATGGTACAGATCCGTTGCTTGTGTATATTTTTCCCAACAGTTGCCATTACATCTTCTTCTCAGTAAACTTAACTTTATGCAGGTGCTTTGGACAAACTGTCTTTGAACTTCACAGACATTCTTTCCGTTTTGTCGACCCAAGTCTTCAGCATTAAATAATGTATGATATGTCACTGTCACAACAATCTACAGGCATAAAAATGTCAACTTGAACCGAAGAAGTCATATGGAATTCATGCCGTGTTGGTCTGTTCAACGAATTGAGTCAAGCACAAAAACGTGGCTGTTTCCTCTGCAGTACCCATTTGGGATCGAAACTAACCAATCACGGGAGGGCAGCAGAACTTTCGATCCTTTTCAGTTGAAAGCTTTGAAAGAAATCTGTTCCTTTAAGACGCACTGCATCTTTTTTTTTTTCTTTGGGAAAATCCAAATCCGGATTCTTGTATCCAAAAACGGGTTTTGCGTTTCTTTACCTAAATCCGAAAATGGATTAATCAAGGATTAGTGATCTGAAGAATCCACACTCCGAGTGGATACATCAGATTAAATCTAAATCCGGATTTTTAGGATTCATGATCCGTGCGTTTCTTTGGGGGACGGATCCGAAAATAGTACATCTGTCAAGCGGTCTTCCATGCAACTTTACTGGTCTCGCCATATTTTCTCTCGATCTTGCGTGACAAAACATTCGATCGTAAAAAGGAAAAATTCAGGTGATCATTCCGTTCCGTATCTTTGAAAAGTTTTCTCCAAAAGTACAGACAGAAGCATTGACACGTCAGGATAACTTCATTTGTGTACCATTTCTGTGATTCAGGGACCAGATTTTGCTAATTGTGAACGCAAACAGCGAGTTTACTTGAACTACTGCAGTTACTGTCCTTGTTTATAAATTATTTGTATTCTATTCTAGTTGAATTCTAGGGCAGCACGAGAGAAATATCGTTCTGATATAAATATTGCGTGCCTTCAGCCTGTCTTGTCATGACAAAATAATCCTTTTTCGGATTTTGCGTTTCTTTGGTGTCGAAGAATCCATATGATCTGGGATCACAAATCCGTTTTCGGATTCTCCCAAAGAAACGCACCCTTAGTTAAGATGAATTGCTCTTAACTATTTTCAAATCATCTTAAAATTTATTTAAGATCACGAACAATCTTATTTTAAGATGTTCCTAACTTAAAATAAGAGGTGTAATTCTTAAATTAAGATATGATAAAATAATGCGTCTTAATTTAAGAATCAAGTTTCATGTTTCACTAATGAAGGAATTGCAAATTCTGCAAAACAAAGCAGCTAAATTGATATTAGATAGATCACTTCACTCCTCATCCACTGATGCATTAACAGTCTTGAGATGGCTGAATCTCGAAGAACGTAGGAAATGTCATCGATGTATATATGCATACAAGTGTATTAATGGCCAACTTAATCATTCTTTGGACATTGTAAGAAAGAGTGATATGCACTCCTACAATACTCGCAATAAAGATACTATAAAGCTCCCCAAAATCAAATACAATTGGGGAAAACATCGTTCGCGGTACCACTGTTTCATAGACTTTAATGAGCTAGAGAGAGCTGTAAGAAACTCGGCAAGTTTGTCAATTTTTAAGAAGCGTCTTTTTTCTGCTTTTTATAATTAAGAAATTTATTTATTATTTTTTTTTAATCCTTGTAGTGTATATGTTGTAATTATTTATATATTTCGGTTTTAGCTCTAATTTATAGATTTTAATTGTATCATTATATAATATATATCTAGTGTTAGGACCTCTATGTAAACCACTTTTTAGTGATGGAGCTTCCTAATAAAAGATTGTTATTATTAAGTTATCTTAGTTTAAGACTTTTCAAAACCTTAAATTAAGACGGTAATGCATGGTTCAACTCTACCCGTAACCATCCCCCCCCCGGGCATACCCCGGGGATTTGCAATTTTGTTCTCGCTTGGCGGTCTATTCCCCACCCCTGGGCACGCAAAAAGAGACAATTCCCCACTCCTGGGAGGGTGTCTGTAAAACCAGGAACACTCCCGGAACACCCCGGAACACCCCGGAACACCCCCGGAACACCCCGAAACATTCCCGGAACACCCCCGGAACACCCGGGAACAGCCCGGAACAACCCCGGAAAACCCCTGGAACATCCCATAATACCCCGGAACACCCTCGAAACCGACAGGAATACCCCCAGAACACCAAAATAGTGGTCAGCGGTCAGACGCTCACGAATTGACTAAGCCGAAGACCTCCGAAGATTCCGAATTCTTCAGAAGACTTTTGCGGATCACCCTGAGATTTCCGAGCATTTCAAGAATGCTTCGGAATATTTTCGAAGCTTTTGAGAACAGCGAAAGAACCAATATTTAATGGAAAAAATATATTATACCAGGGCTCCTGATTATACACGTGTCCTTCATATCAACAAGCTTACGATTTTTAGTGAAAAACGAAAAAGGAGACAGTTGAATTATTAATTCTGCATTGATATTTCTCGTGCGAAGTTTGCGTTATCACGCTCAGGTTTGACCTCAAAGACACAAAGCCTAATAATAGAGTGTCACGTAATGTTATGAGGTCATTATTCCGAGGTGACACGAACACACACGCGATCGTCATCGTGTTATTACCACAGGCGCATGGAAAATGCGGTTTGCCCGACGGTTCGGTTACGCTAATATATACACCTAATTAAAAAAAAAACATTTCATATAAAAATTTAAAAAAAAGAGAAATAGGAATAGATTAGGCATGCAAACTACATTCAAGGATTCGCTCTGACGCAGAGCAATTTTAATTGAGCGTTTAAAAAAAGCGTTCACGAGCGTTCCCCTTTTTTAGCTTTTGAAAACGCTCAAAATGTGAGCTTTTAGATGGCCAATTCACCTTTTATCAACTCAGTTTATATTAATTTGAAGTATCATACCACACTGCAGAGTGCTTCGGGAATATTAAAATCCGAGAACGTAGTTTCCATGTCTAATAAATTCCCATCTCACAGCTTTCTCTTTTCATATCTAAATTACAACGTTTTTGCAATTGGGCCTGGATATATTTTTGGTTAACAAAAGAGCGTAGCTCGGAAGATAAATAAGTAGGAGAAATGTGCGCCTGCAAAAAAGTACTCACTATAAGTTTGCAGAGGTATCCGAGGGCTTATAATGTGGGATGTCACAATGTAATCCGGGAGTAAAAGGAGTTTACACTCTCTTAGCAAGAAAAGGAACAAGTATTTTATTTACTGTAACAACCCGATCTAGTTAGACTTTAAGAGAAAAAATTCAATAAACAAAGAGGAAAATATCAACGATGAGAGTACATACTATATTTTCTTGAACTTTGCAAAGTTCAAGAAAATGTGGATACATAATGTTTTACATTTTTTCGTGGTATTGAAAGTGAAACGCACTTTGCGTGCAAAATCAGTCACGCAATGCCCAAGAGTAAGTTATTGCGACCGTGGCGTCGTGGTGAATTGAATTATTATTTGGGATGCCAAACCCCAGAATTTCACTTATATCCATGACGTCACATCTGTTTGTCGAGAGTTACAAAGCAAATCTCGCATGAGTTACAACAAATTCAATAATTGAATTTAAATATTCAAAATCAAACACACCAAATGAATGTTATTTTTGTCATTAAATTCGATGCTAGATAACAAGCTTCGGATATCTTCGGGTGATCCGCAAAAGTCTTCGAAAATCTTCGTTCATCTTCGGAGATCCTCGGGTCAGTCTATACGTGAGCAGTCTGACCGCTACTATTTTTGGTGTTCAAGGGTGTTCCTGGCTGTATTGAGGGTATTCCGGGGCATTATGGGGTGTTCCGGGGTGTTCTGGGGTGTTCCGAGGGTGTTCCGGGGTGTTCCGGGTGGGTTCCGGGGGTGTTCCGGGGTGTTCCGGGGTGTTCCGGGTTTTACAGACACCCCTCCCGGGACTGCTCATCGACCACAAATACGTTGTTTTGTGTACAAAACATAGATTACGATATTGATTTCCGTACAATAGCAAAACCAGACATTTTGACAAGAACTTAAACGCTTTTCTAGAGTTTCTTGAACGAAGGACACTACACGTATAATGTAATAAAAGCATGCACACTATATTTGAAAAAAAAAAAACGGAAGAATACCCTTAACCGCATACGGCTAGCGAGTAAAGAATTTTCGCTAAGTGATTTATTCTAAATATAGCACATACGCACAAGAGGCCCGTGAACAAGTCGATGGTAGCATTTTAAAGGAGGTTTTCTTAGCTTGTTTCATAAGAATGAACACTGGACTGAGACCTCTGTTAAATACAAACCAGTGCATCCGTTTTCATATAGAGTCTATTTAGTCGTCTTAGTATATACATAAATACGCTCACAGAAGAAATAAATCTTTGTTTGTGATGAACGCCAACTATTCGAGTACGCGTCAAACGCACATTCGTTAACAATTTAAAAAGAAAGTACCTTCGAATACAGATTTTAATTTTGAGAGATTATCTTCTATAACCAGTCTGCTACAAATTCTAGAATTCTCCCTGGAAATAGGCAGTCTTCTCCACGCGGTCTGGCGTCAACCGAGAAGTGACGTACTGCACAAGAACGAGGGAACAACAAGAAGTTATTTTCGATTTGCCCCGCCCCCCTCCCCCTGGGACAAGACGGCTTCCCCACCCCCGGGGCCGAAGGGCTGGACTTGTCCCCGGGGTTGCCCGGGGGGGATGGTAACAGGTAAAATTGAACCATGCACAAGAATCTTACAAAGAAATAAGAGTGTGGTCATCTTAATTTAAGACGTTTTCGACTCACTTAAGGGTATATCGTCTTAAAATAAGATGATTTCGGTCTTAATTTGAGTTATTATCTATCTTAGATGGGCATCTTACATAGATGAGTTATTATCTATGTAAGATGCCTAACATCTTAATTTAAGATTTTAGTTTTTACGGAGTGGGGGCGGACACAGGGAAAGTGTTCCAACAAATGTGTCCGGAACTGTAGCTTATTTTAACACAATCGAGTACTCTCTCGAGTTAGACCTGACTATTCGTCTACATTTACGTGGCATATTACAATATATATATTTCTAATTTCACCTTAAAAACCAATACCTACAGCAGAGTGACGAAGGGCGGTATGTCCATCCAGATTTTTGTAGCTTCTCTCGGCTGCGCGGAGGGATCCAATCAGCCATAATGTAGTACCCATAACTCCACGCGCGCAGTGCAAACAAACATGGCGCCCTTTCTTTGCGGAACAACTCTTGTGAAGAAGTGTTATAAAATCTAACAGAGGAAATGGACGAAGACGAAGTGAGGGCAGACGAACTAGACGTCTTTTACCATCAAGGTGAGTTATGTAGTTGGAAATTATTAATTTACGACATCAAATTGCAGGTCCATCAGTTCGATGGAATGTAATCACTGACCAGTACTTTCCTGTGGTGATGTTCATATTTACATGTATGCTGTGTGTGGGCTGGTTCGTGTGGGCTGGTTCGTGCTTTTTCACGGGCTTTACCTCGGTGTAAGAACCTGTGAAACTCACGGATGACGTAAATCAAAGGAAATATAAATAGGGTACAGCACAGGTAGCCAAAGTTTGAGTTATGACTCAAAATTAATAAAATTTTATGAAATAAACAGTGTTTCTTTATTCATATCTTATGTACTTGCTATCTAGGGCAAAAATTCGCTCTCCAAGCGAGAACAAGCGTCTTTCTAATTTTTGCTCCCAATGAGTATTATAATATTATGCAAGGTTGCACACTAATCTGCCATTTCACCCGCACAAAAGCATACCTCTTTTCACTAAATGAGCTATATTTCTTTAAATGTGCCATTTCCACTCACAATTTCCTCAAACTTGAATGACTCCATAGTCGAAAAACAACTATACGCTGGAAAAGTTCCATCTTTCCCAACATTTGTCACCATAAATGCCAATATTTTGAGCTTCTTGTATGAGAAATCAAATGCCGGTATTCGACCGCCGACCTCTGCGCACAAATATATGCAATATGCTAATCTCATCTCGCTGTTCTCTTCTCACTGGACAATTCGCACAATGGCGTGGACATGACAAAAGCTACTGTGTTGGGGTGTGACATTTTATGTTTGAAGCGTGGCTATTTGTTCTTGCTCACCGTGCACGCCTCCCCGACACAGTAGATCTTGTCTTGTACAATTTATTTAGCATATTTGCATATATTTGTGCGCAGAGTGGAAATGGCGCATTTCAAGAAATATAGCTCATTTAGTGAAAAGAGGTATGCTTTTGTGCTGGTGAAATGGCAGATTAGTGTACAACCTTGCATTATATTATAATACTAATTGGGAGCAAAAATTAGAAAGATGCTTATTCTCGCTCTGAGAGCGAATTTTTGCCCTAGATAGCAAGTACATAAGATATGAATAAAGAAACACTGTTTATTTCATAAAATTTTATTCATTTTCAGTCATAACTGAAGCTTTGGCTACCTGTGGGTACAGCAAAACAAAAGCTATAAAAAGTTCTTACACCGAGGAAAACCCTTTTCACGAGTTTGTAACGACATGTGGAATGTCAGCTTTTCTGAGATAAATGGATTAAACTTAATCATATCTCTTCGAAAGAAAAAGGTTGCTACATGGATGCAGCAATACTGAACTAGCGAAATAATAGTACATGTAAGCTTAAGTTTAAATAAAAGCAACAAACTTGTACTTTTAGCTTATAATTTAAATATAAGCTTAAGTTGTGGCACAGTGAAAAATGCCAAGTTACTCATTGCCAATGCATTTTTTTTCCTCAGTAAAGAAACAGATTCTTCAGTATCAAAGTGGAAGCATTGGTTTGTTTCCCCTCCACACATCTGGTAGGAATGAAGAGAGTCATGTACGAGACAATGTTTACTGTGCCATGGCCGTCTGGGCTCTGGGATTGGCTTACAGGTTTGTTTATTAGCTTAATCGGTCCTTTCAAGCAGGGCGTAACATGTCGATAATTTTGATAGTTGATAAAAGTGGATTGCTGCCGATTGTTGTCGATAGTAATCAGTCAACAAATATTGAAAATCGATAAAAATCGATCACCTGAGTTCTGAAGCAACTGGAAGGTATTGCATACTCTTTATTTGTACAGTTTTGCCCCTAACCATGTCAGTATGATAAGGAAAACTCTTGCTTTAATGTCTGCGGTTTGACCTGATGACCTCCCATGACATCCCATGACATCAATAAAGGTCCTAATATATGTTTGGGGAGGGGAAGGGTCAAAAGGTCTGCAAAATGAAGTTTTATATATATAAGATATTAGTATTATAAACTGAAGATTTGTTTTTACTGTAATTACTCTAGTATGTAATTTTACAGGTAGAAAAATAGCTAAATTGTTTTTGTTTACTTTTCCAGACACATGGATGACAGCAAGGGTAGAGCTTATGAACTTCAACAGGCTGCCGTAAAATGTATGAGGGGAATCTTGTTCTGTTACATGAGGCAAGCAGACAAGGCAGGTGGCAATTAAACTAACTTTTGATACTGAGTACAGTTTGTACCTAGTAGGAATTGACTGGAATTCTGCAGGAACTGACCTGACTATTCTCTAATTTCTGTGGTAACTCACTCCCCCCAGCAGACAAGGCACCAGGCACTTGCTGCTTACTTCTCCTGTTATAGCAGTTCCTATTTGTACAGCTAAAAAAACATTTTGAGAGGGCTGTGGACATGCAACACAGCAATTTGATTACGATGCTTATGATTGTCTGTGTGAGAACAGTCTTGAAATTAAAAGGACTGTTGTTGACACTGACTGACATTTGATCAACCTTCATAGATGACACCTTTAGAGTCAATTAAGTCAAAGTCATCACAGTTGCATCTCTTTGACTCTTATGATGACTTTCACACATGTTGTCAAAACATCAGTCACTGCCACCAACAGTCCCTTCCAGGACTACACTCACCCAGATGATCATTGTACAACCTATTAGGACATGACTCCTGGATTCAAACCATTCACTGTGGAAACTGTGCAGTTCAAGAGAAATGAAACAAAGACTAAGTGGTGATTAAAGTAAATAATCGGTCCGCAACACATGGTGGCTCATGAATGTAGTACTACACTGCTTCGCTACGTCCATTCTGTTGCACACAAAGCAATGTTTGGTTTGACAATGTCTTTTGTGTATTGCTCCGATTCTAATTTTTAGCCTCATTTTTCTCAAAACAAAGTGCAAACCAACTCCTGGGATGACATTCTCAATGCCAAAACAAGTGCATATGCAAAGAATTAGTGAGTGTGATTATAGGAAAAAAATCCGTCATAAAAGTGATGCACGCCCATTTTGCGGGAAACCCTTCACTTTGTAACTGAAATGTCATTTGATTGTACCTGTAGGTGGAGCAGTTTAAGAAGAATCAGTTAGGTCATCATTCACTGCACGTCAAGTTTAACGTCAACACTGGAGATACAGTGGCTTCAGACTCAGACTGGGCTCATCTGCAGGTTGATTGTTTTATTGCTTTCTTTAAATGCTTTTACAATTATTGTCTCTTGACATCTTTCAAACCTGTCCACTAATTTTGATGCAGAAAAAAATGTGTTCAACACCTCAATTAGTGTAATCAGATTCAGTCATATTGACTTTATTAAACAATTTATTTCATGTTACATGTAATACTCACTCTATTTTTATTTTAATGGCTTACATGTAGATTGATGCAGTATCACTGTATCTCCTCACACTTGTCCAAATGACTGCATCAGGGCTGCAGGTACATCTGCAAATTTTGTCAACTATTTGTTTTATAAATTATATTATTTTGAAAATAAACATTTTCAAATTGAAATTTACCATATTTTTTGGTGATAAGGCACACTGGGCTAAAACATGCACCTGAAACTTCGAAACTCAATCATGTCAAGTTTTCAAACTGGGAAAAAAAAATCACTAAAAAAATTACCGGTACTTGGTTATAAGACACACCCCGAAATGAGAAAACTTATTTCAACTTATTCAATTACAATTGAATTCACTTATAATCTAGCTAGCTGAAAGCGGGGTCATAAATAGCAGCATAAAAGCCATTTGCACTAACACGAGTGCACAAGTTTCCAGTAATTAAACTAAAGTGATATTAAGAAAATCGATGATCCGTAACCGGGATTCAAGATAATTAAAAGAATAATAAAACATTCTCTGGTTAAAAGTTTTAAAAAATCTATGAGCTTTCGACAACCATCCTGTCGTCTTCAACGGATAGAAAAATGTGACTATATAAAATGAATAATTTGAATGTTGAAAAATAATAAATGCGAGACAATGTAAAGTAAGAATGCTAAAAGTGTGAAAGTTAATGTTTTTTTAAAAGAATACGGTACTGATTGGGGAGCAGGTGTAAGGTATTGTTGACGTCAACACACTTTAACACTTATCTCATTTCTAGAGAGTTTATATCTGTCAGTTAGTGTATAATTATGTTAAGAAGAAAATGCCAGTGTTAAAACATAAACATAAGATTTATTATTAAATGTAGATTGTAAATGTTTGTTTTATGATCTGGCAGATTATTTATACCAGTGATGAGGTAAACTTTGTACAAAATCTGGTGTACTACATTGAGCGCGCCTACAGAACTCCTGATTATGGCACGTGGGAAAGAGGAAGCAAGGAAAATGTTGGACACAAGGAACTAAATGCTAGGTATGTTCTACAACAACAACAACAACAACAACAACAACAAACTTTATTTAGACACAGTTAAACTAACACTTCAGTAACAAGAAATAAAAATGCCTGTATATCAACTGGTTTACAATAATTTGCTGTATATAGGAGTTTGAATTAAATTTTGCAAGTTTGTTTTTTTATCTGAAAACAGAACTGGATTTGACTTGACCTCAAAGTTGGCCTCACCAAAATAAAAACAGGAAATGTTTGATGTTACCTCACTATCCATAGCCTTGGCATTATTTCACATGGGATGATATTTTTCAAGAGATAGCAGCTAGATACATGTACATGTATGGGTTGAGTGTAAACCCTTCAATCTGCTTCTTTTTCATTCGTCTTCCAGTTCTATTGGAATGGCAAAGGCTGCCCTTGAGGCTATCAATGGATTTAATGTTTATGGGATGCAGGTCAGTTACTTATAAGTACAGTCAACTCTTGCCTGCGGATGCTTCCTTATTATGGAACCCTGTTATAGTGGACAAGAGCTGAAGTTCCAGAGGCGCATTATAACTGAAAGTAACTCCAGCCTGTTATAATTAATAATGAACTATCTCTATTATGGAAACCAAGTCTTAGTCCCGATGTTGTCCTTTTTTTAACAAGTTAGAGTCGACTCTAATTAAGCTATTATAGTTAATTAGTAATATTCTGCTAAACTCAGTGAAAGTCCTGTTTGGTCATCTGCCAAGGATAGGTCTTATGTGGTCTTCGCTATCAGGAAATGCACCTTTTATTCAGTTCTCGTTTTCCCAATAGCACGCTGACTGAACAGAAACTGAATTATGGCATCTGAACAATTGAGAAAGTATCCCAGGCAATTACAACTCAAGAGCACCTTGCTTAAACCCAAACTGGCAGTTATGTTTTCTTAGTTTGTACCCTGGTTGAGCATCACAATGTGAAAGGTTCCAGCACTTAATATGTCATATTAAGTGCTGGAACCTTTGACAAAATAATGGACAGGGGCTTTTGTTAAAAACTCTAGCTGCATTGTAGGTGTATTGTTTACCTGTCTTTGACCCCAGTGGCTATTCACAGTCCACCATTTGAGCAAAAATGTCTTTCTTCACACAGGGAACCTCATCATCCGTGATCTATGTTGATCCAGATGCACACAACAGAAACTACACCATCATGCATTCTATGCTGCCTATTGCATCGTCATCAAAGGTATAACTGCCACAAGTAACCCAGATGTTTAAGACTAACTGAATGAGTGAATTGTTTGCTAAATCTTGATACAAGTATTCAAAGTGTTGAGCATTCATTTAAAGTTAAGCCAGAGCTGTTATGATGTTTTGAGGTGGTTGTACATGTAGATGTATGTGTATCATAAAAATGGGTTAGGGTCAAATTTTGATAGTGTACAAGAATGAAAGAGTGAAAAACAATGAAAACAACAGATGAAGATCACGTAGAGTTGACTACCAAATGCAGTTTAAAAGAGAGTTCTGACTTTTTCTTTGTCAACTTTAGTATTAAAGTCACCAGGCATTTCAACTGGTCGTACTAATGGAGGTAATTTATAAACTTAAGAAGATAGACGTTTGGCACTTCAAGAGACGGTGGTCATTGATCGCATTACCAAGATGTTCATTTAAAAATCGTTATGATGTGAAAATGACTGAGCTCTAATTTAGGGTCACAACAGTCTACCATCCCATGTCAGAAACATGTCAGAAACATGAAGGACTACAGACTCTTTTGCAAATCAATAATGCCATTGTTATAATGCCCTGGATTTGACTCTGTTTCAATGACACATATTTTATGACTGTTTTTTTTACTGTTTTATAAATTGTTAGAATATTATAGTTAGATAGATAGTTTTTAGTGTACAGGCGAAGAGCCACTTTGCGGATCCTGTATTAAAGTCATTATTATTATTATTATTATTATTATTATTATTATTATTATTATTATTATTATTGACATAATATGATGTGGTCGTGTTAACGAGGCCAATCACAAGATTAAGTAGGCTTCACAGATGATACTTTTTGCTACACACATGCACATTGTACTCAGCTGCCTTGCGGAGGTGCAATGGTGTAGGAGTCTATAATGCATGGCAGTGGAAGATCGGAGGTTTAGTGTCTGAAAGCTCAAGTCTCTGCATCCTGCCGTTTCCTTTATAGACAGGAAAGATAGACAAGCATCTCCTTGCAGGGGAGAAATAGTTCCCACACTAGTCGCTTTAATGTACAGTAATTGTACAGAAACTGGACCTAAAAACTGCAACAATAAACCACCTCGCTCTTTGCATCTCTTTTGTTGTGCCAGCAGAAGCTTTATGCCCCTGACAGGACTAACCACAGAGAGGGGCCTGAAAAAAGCCACCTTGGACCTCCAGGCTAGGGGCTGAGCAACTCCACCCTTCAAAAGCCCAAGAGGCCCTATGTGCCACTGTGAGCACATGGGGTCTCTTGGTAGTGAGTGCGAACCCTGTGATGGAATAGTGTCCCATCCCAGAGGGAATAGTATTAAATGCTCCTAGTCACTTCACCCTTCAGAAACTGGACCTTCATGTATTAGTAAGCACAAGCACCAGGAAGACACCTGTCTCAAAAAATCTGTTGGGTTAGACTCAGACTTTGACTCAAGGATTGGAGATAATGCTAAACATGTACATGAATCAGCATTAGGGTAGTTGTAACATTTGTGCAAAATTGTTGAGGAGCAAAAGTTAATATCTACAAATCAATGTTCTTATTGTATTTTTTTTCAGGTCATAGTTCTATCTTGCATCATAGTGATTTTTTTTTGTTTGTTTGTTTGTTTTTCTAATCATGCAGGAGACTGATGCTTCGCTGTTGATGATCACTGGATTCCCGGCATTTGCTGTTGGTGATGAATCATTGTGTCAGCAAACAAAAGACATGGTGTTAGAAAAACTAGAGGTATCGTAAAAAGTAGTTATAGCTGCTGATCATGTAAGCTTGTCAAACCAAACTAATAAACATACAGTCATGTAGCTTATGAAGATAAGTTCTTGAAAATTTATAAAGAGCAGATCTAAATCCTAAGAGCTATAAATTATTTCAAAACCTAAATGTGAACTGGCCGTACAGTGACCTGTGGCAACCTTCATATTATCCAGCTCAAATTGTTGTTGTTGTATGTTTTCTAGGGAACTTATGGATTAAAGCGGTTCTTGCGTGATGGCTACAAGACTGTCCTTGAGGACAAAAATCGCAGATTTTATGAGAAGAGAGAACTTCAGGTACTTTGTTTTTGTGTTGCCAGACACCTTTCAAAGGCAGACACTTGAGCTGTGATGCAGCTATCAATGTTTAGCTAGCCTGCGAGCAAGTACTCTCGGGGGTGGGGGTGCCCCCACCCCCGAGAGAGCTTGCTTGCAGGCTAATGTTTAGCATGTGTTTGGCGGACCACAGGCAAATTTGAGGCATTTGACTTCTTCTGGAGAATTTTTTAATTGAATGCCGCCCCCGGGGCCACAAGAAATGGATCAAATCGGGTCAAGTCGTCCCAATTGGTTGAATTATTTCGTTATCAAGACCATAACAGATCCATACTGGCGGTAATTTAGAAAGACAAACTCCCGACTATGGTGTTGAAAAAATACATCTTATGCTCTTATACCCCACATCTGCCAGTCCCCCCCCCCCCCCCGGAGTTGGTCCCTCTGTATGGTAGTCTTTTACCTTGCCTCAAGTCTTCAAGATGGGATACTTATAAAACTGGCTGACAAAAGACACTTTGGACAGGTCAACATTTCACAATTTTTGGTGCCATATGTATTTTTCAGGTGTTTGATGGAATTGAATGCGAGTGGCCATTTCTCTTCATCTATCTGGCTCTGGACGGTAACTATGTTTTAATCAACAGATATTCAGTCATCACCGTTAATTTCTCCAAGTAACCTGTACCTGTCTTTTTGTTTTTTTACAATGTGGCTTTGATGACTCTCTACCACTGATGAACCGGCCACCAACGGACTGCAATCTGCAATATAGTGTGGCCGTATAAACGAGGGGGGCGGGGGAGTGTAGATAGAGCGGCTGTTTTGCTCTTCGCTCAACACTCTCTCAACCAATAAATAGCAAAATCAAAACCAACTGTGTCTTTGCTGCACGCGTTTTCCCGCCCTTAGCGCTAGTAACATGTATTTGCTTCGACTTCTGATTGGTTTGTTGTGCCCAGTTTGCATCTCTTGTGATTGGCCGAAGTAATTGCTTTGGTTTTGTACGATATTCAGGTGAAAACCGCTCTAAAGGGGCTTTTAAATTAATGCACAAGACGGTGATTGCATGAGCTTTCTTACGAACCTAAACAACGCAGCCGTAGCAACATAATGGGGTGACCGTAAGGTGTAGTCCACTGAACAAAATCCCAGTACGTGGGGGAAAATCTTATTAAAGGTTACACCCCACCCACCCCTTCCCCCATATTTTGTTAGTTTTCACCAACTGGCAACGGGCCTTCTTACTTGAAATCCAACGTGTGCTTACTGCCTTTGTTTTTTTTGTAGCACTCTTCAAAAATGATAAGGAAACTGCTCAATATTACGTCAAGAAACTTCATGACGAGTTGTTACAGCACACTGACTCTGGTGAGAATATTTTGATGACACATTGCACTTCTGTCATAAACGCAAAACAGTCGCCTTTTCTCTTGAAACTTTAGCAGCAACGTTCGAGTTATTAAAAACGCGAGTACTAGCAATTCTGTATCGTCTCTCGTCAGTCCCGCTAGGCGTTTTCACGTTCGCAGTATTCGCTCCAGACTTTTTGTTCTTAGACCCAGCCAGTTTGTACACTGAATCTCGAATTAACTTGCGCAAAAATACGAAATCAGTTCCAGTCAGCCAATGACTTTATTGAAGTCCCCCAGATACTTGCAGACATTAACCAAATCAGTCAAGAACTGAAGCTGTCCGTCCCGCAGTTTTATATGTTTCACATCAAATTGGCTTCTACTCTCGGAAAAGCCTCTGTAAGGTATTATCTGATTTTCTTCCCTGCTTGCGCTGCCCCTGCTTGCAGGTTAACCCTTTAAGCCCTGGCATGAAATGCATATTCTCCTTACTGTTCTCCATACATTTCTTATCGAACTAGTAAGGAGAATTTGTTTTAATATCAAGACATCTTATTCTTGATGATCACGTCCTTGACACTCAACACTTAAATGTTTGAACAAGTAGTGATGGTGTTAAGAGAAATTTCATTTTCGTCACTGTTAGGGCTTGAAGGGTTAATAAGTTGGTTGTTGTTGTTGCTAATCAGTAATGTAAATTTGAAGTGTTCTAGACAATGAGGACTCGTTGTGTGTTTAATTCTGTGTCTCTTCAACTTTTTCCTTCCTGTAGGAGATCTGATTCCACATTATTACTATGTACCTAAAATATACATGGAACCTGAACGCAAGCAGCCGCATTCACAGATAAGACTACCAAGCGATGAGGATGGCGACCTTTTCATGTGGGGACAGGCTCTACTCATCATCATGCAGTTAATAGGTACAAGAATACAAAAAAAGAATGACTGTTCAACTCCCGATGTTAAGCTCTACTTCCTCCAGTAAAAAAAAAAAAGGTCCCCACAAGAATAGCACACACCTCCTCCAAAAATGACTAGTAAGCGTGCTAAAATGTAAAACCACAAACGAGGAAAGGGTTAAGTTTAAATGAAAATGTTTATTCTGGCATGTTTTTTTGGTATTACTGTTTGTTGGTTTGTTTGTTTGTTTGCAAACCCTTTTACGAGCCGCAAAACTAATCCCACAAAAAATTATTGCCGGCAAAAATAGTCTCCAGCAACATTTACTTCGCTATATGTAGCTAGAAATTACCATGTGAATATTGCTGATAATAATGCTAATTAATCAAGGTTTTCGTGATTAGAACCGGGATGAGAAGATGCACTATGTTAATAACATGGTTTGTGGTGGAATGATAGCTCGGCATTAGTATTTTTGTAGACCAGGCGCATCTGAGGGCTCAATATTGTTTTGTTGTTTGTAGATTGCGGTCTTCTAGACGTGAATGAAATTGATCCCATTGGAAGGCACTTGTCCCAGTCGGCTAAAAATCGCTATGGTTACAGCAGCCACAGATATTCTTCATTTAAGGTAAATAACAACAACAACATCCCTTATTTATACACGATATAGGTTTAAAGCAAACGGCTGGCTTGTGGGGTGTGTTTCTAGCTACAAATTAAAACATAACTATGTACATTAAAATTAATAATGATAATAATTATACACATAATACTTCACATTAATAAAACTTCCTACTTTGCGTTTGGATCGAGGTTGCATTAAAGTCAAGTAGTTTATGTCATCATTTTTACTTCGCCTTTCAAAACCATGCGGACTGTGAACCTAAAAACCAACAAACGATTAGGTGCTTTATCCGCCATCCACAGTGGCAAACGTGACTTATACTGCAATGATTGACCTAAATTCTTTGTTTTCCGAGACTTCCGCTACGATGATTGACGGTAGTGAAAATCTCAATCGGGTGGCATGTGTTAGCGATCTCTTGCCATCGATGGCAGTCTAACCTACATTTAAAATTGTCTAAGTGGCTTTATAGTAGACCTTTTCAAGGTTTTTCCGCCACATTGGCCGGGATATAAACACGACGCGAAGTACAGTATTTGTATGCGAAAAAACGGTAATTTCATAGCAAATAATTCAGTAAAATTTCTTTTCTGGAAATTTTATGAATTGTTAACTTAGGATACCAGACGAATGCTGCAAAAGGTTTTCCTTATCAAATTTGAGGGGCGCAGCTGTTCTAGGGAGCGAGCTGTCACACTTTTATGTCTAAATACCTTCGTACGTTTGTAGTGTAACGGGCGAATTTTATTAATCAGGCTGATATGTTTTCCACACGATACCAATCAGCAAAGAATTCGATCTGACAAATGAAGTTTATAAATTGGTTGTTACTCTTTACTCTCGATAACTTTGTTCTAAAAAGTTGTGCTACTCTGAAATGTTACACGCATTTCTTGTTTTTAATGATGTATTTATTTCATCAAGGTTGTTGACTCCGACTTGGTTGTTCAAGTGTCTTTGATCTCAGAGAGCAGAAAGTAAGAGCTCCTTGTACACTTTTGTATGCATTTGATAAAGATTATCGATGATTGTATTTCCATTGTACAAAATTTGAACCTTAAAAGAGGGTGAACAAGCAGTGAAATGGTCAGTGTAGGAGCGGGGGAATCTTTAGCCTGTTCCAGGATCCGAGACATATATAGTGGGGAAAGTGCGAAGAGAAAACGAGGGCGAAAACACGTGGGGGCTAGGGAGAGACAAGCCCTTTTCCCCAGATCGTGCGCGTTTTATTTTCACGTTCCCTTTCTAATTTTCGTGCCATCCTTACTATCTGAGAGCCTGGAACAGGCTAGGGCATCTCTAGACGAATCGTTTGGATAGAATGGTTACTGCATTTGACTGTGATGGCTTACAATTTATATTACCTCCAATTTTATATATTGGTAGCATCTTAACATTATTGTAAGCTTAGCCTAACTCCGCCGGCCCCGGGGCTGCAAAGTTTTTCAGCTTTTACATAAATAAACAACTTAATATTTTAAAGAACAACACAACACTTTTAAGTTTGAAAGACATGTTTCGCCATCCCTGATGCCATCCTCAGTTGAAGGAAAAAGTTACAACAAAGCTATTTATATGCAATAGTGATTAGAATTGTAAATGAAAATGTATAAGCAAGAGTGACAAGAAAAAAGCGTGATTATGTGAAATCTAAACAAACAACTTTAAATTAACATGTTTAACCTGTTGATACTTAAGGCCGCGGGTGACAAGATGCTCATGAATAAATTTATAAGGCAAAATTCTGGTGGAGGTCTTACGCTAAAACATGTTATATCTTAAACATTTGGGAGTCGATTCCGTTGAAACGTAACAGAGAGCTTGGGCAATGGTGGAAGTGCAAGAGGTTGTTTTTGGTTCGACAGATTGCGCTTCTTTGCGATGCTATGAGCTCCCAAGGTTAAGATTTTGTGAAACGCGACTCTGTGTCCAAGTTTTCTCCTCGTGGAGAAGACAACACGTTTTGATTTTACCACTCATTGATCGGTTAAAACCTCTATTGTGTCACAACAGAAGCCGATTCTAGGATTTCGAGTTCCATTGAAAGGTGTAAGCTTTTAAATGAGTAAAATTGTCCTTGTTTAAATTTGAAGCCTTCAATACTTTGCTAAAAAGCCTGTTTCAAAAAATTGCTTCTGTTGTGACAATCTACAATACACCTTGCTTGTCTGCCTGTTGTGTCAGTTCAGGAAATTCTATATCCGCACTGTATTCTTGGACACAAAATTGGTGGTTTTAGGGCTTCCGAAGGCTCACTGAATAAACACGAATGTTTAAGGTAACATTATGCTAATTATGGAAATTAAATTCTAGCAGCTATTGTTCACTGTCCAGAAAAGAACAATACGTTGCAATTTAGAGATCGCACATATTTGGATTGAAGAATATAAACGTTTCAGAAGCTCTATGTTAGCTATAAGGAGTATTATTGTAGTTTTTGTTTTGTTGGAAAGCTTCTAAAAAGGTGCCATTAACATTTGAACTTTAAAAAAGCCCGATTTCGACGGTTTTTTATCGTAAAAATGGTTAATTAGAAGTCACAACTCCGTAGCACACGATTTAACGCACGTGCAATTATTGATTCAGAAACTGAAAGTTTTACTGGAGGGCCTATTCATGAATATGTCGCGCAACGTCGCTTCCATTCGTCGCACTTCGTGCATACGCTTTAAATAAATAAATACTGATGACTTAGTTTCTCACCCGCGGCCTTAAAAGTGTTGTGTTGTTCTTTAAAATATTAACTTGTTTCCTGCTACCAAGACCTTTTGGCAAAATAAACAACTATTAGTATATATGATAGTCGTTCGTGTAAACCTAGCCTAGCTAAGACGTGGTTTATTTTTAGTTTACAGACTACGTTAGCAACGTTTGGTATTGAGACTCAAACTCCACAACAGATTGAGCCCATACAAATCTGGCCACCATCCGAGCTTGTCAAGGTAATGCTTTCTTGGACTGATAATATACCAAGTAAACGATGGTCTCTTTACACGCCTCCACCGCACATTCGACCCCAACCTCAACCTTTGAAGTTGATATCCTGTTCTTATTGGGCCGACCCACCTCCTTTTATTGATGTAAGGCTTTAGAAAACGACTCTCTCCGCTTGCCATTTTACCACAAGCTTTCTGGAAACCACTGTCTACTAGAGTAATTGTCATATCGATATTTAGACTCAAATACCTTTATCAAACAGGTCCATCAGATAGTCAAGTTCTTGTTTTAATAACTCACGCATCTAGCACATCCTCTTCTATCTGTCTGTAATAGGTCACGTTAATTAACCAATCAAAGTTCTCATCCGAAATAGTCAGTTGTTTTAGTGACTCCTGATCTAGTATCTCGTCTTGACTCTTGTATGTTTCTGTAATAGGTCACGTTAAGAAGCCAATCAAATTTCTCAGTTGAATGCTCTTCTGTCTTACTTTGCAGGTTTACAAGCGCCTTGGAGTCAATCGCAAGCTAGGATTGTCCGGGCGTCCACCCAGGCCAATTGGCGGCCTGGGAACCAGCAAGGTAAAATAAACAGATTTTATGCGAAGATTTATATCTCTTGTGCGAAGATAATCTTCATGCTAATGCAAGATTGTTTCTTTCGTCACAGATCTATCGTATCTTGGGAAGAACAGTTGTAACTTATCCTAAACTTCTTGATGAGACGGATTTTTATATGGCACTGGACACGTCCTTGCTTATCGACGACATAAAGGTAAAAACAGCGCCTCGTGAAAATCAGCCCATATTAAGGACGGTGCCTCCTAATACGGAGGTATTTTTGGAAAGGTTATGACTATGGGGAAAAAGCAGATCTTAGCAAGGGTTATTGGAATCCGAAAAGAAAGATGTGGGTAACCACGCATTTTTCAGCGATAATTAAGCAACCATAATTCTAAAAAAAGGTTTTAAATAGAAAGAATGTATGGCAAATTTTTTTCCCAAATTGAAGCTCAATTATCTCTGAAAAATGCGTGGTTACGCCCCATTTTTCTTTTTGGATTCTGATAGCCCTTGCTAAGGTCTGCTTTTTCCACATAGCCATAAACCGCGCAATAATACTTTTGTATTAGTAGGCAAATTCCTTAAGAAACTTGAATATCTTGGACCAGACCGAGATGCGCATAACGTATGCGCAGTAACTGTAAATAATACCTTTGTTAAGTTAACTCCTCTATCAAGCAAACACGGACACCTAATGGGCACCCCTTGCAAAAATGTCCGTCCATAAAAATTCTTTTATATTCATTCAAATTAGCTAGAATCGAATAAAAGAATATATCATTGTAGTAATTTTTTCAAAAGTGTCAGTCTGTAACTGTATCAGATGCTTCTACTTGTATTGAACGAACACTTGTAATTGAGTTATTGTCAGTGAAGAGTAAGTCCAGACTTGTTTTGGTCTATTTGACACCTCTGGCTGGATTTAAACTGGATGAGACACGGTACTATATTTAAACCAGCTCTGCTGAACTGGAAATTTCAGTCTAAATAACAAAACCCAGGTAACAGGTGAGGTAACGAAGCCTGTCATAATGAAAGAGCGCTAACACTGGAAGCAGTTAATTTCATATTCTTTCTTTTTTATTGTTGTTTTCTCCCAAGCCCACATTTGTTTCAGTTGTATTTTATGTTTCAATTCTTGTCTTGTTCTTTTGGTCAGACACACTTGGCGTTCACACGCAGCAACTGGAACATGAAAGGGCGACCTACGCTGTGCCTCTTGCTCAGAGAGAAAAACTTGCGGTAAGTAATTACCGATATCATAACTTTTGGCAAGCAATTCTGAATCTAGCGCTGTAGTGTAACGCTCTAACTGATGCGTTGTGGCTGTTATCGGCCAGAAACCAACAGAAGACTGGGAACGAGTTGTTGAAATCAATTGTTTAATTATAATGGGCCTTATGCACGATTACGTCACTTGCCCAAAATTCACAACCAAGCCTCATTTGCACTAAATTATTCTCATCCTCTGGCACGTTGCACGTGGATATTATTTTCATTTTTGCTGCTTTGGGATTTTGTTCGTGGTAAAAAATACAAGTTTCTACTCTGAAAGCGAGGCTTGGTGGTGAAATTATCTAGTCTGACATAAACACGCATAAAGGCTATTGAGTTCGTCATCGCATAACAGCAAAGAAAAACCATGTAAAGCAACTTTAAAAAATGGCTATCTTACTGAGTTGGAAGCAATCGGTTTACTAGAAAGAATTATTGCCTTCTAAAAATTGGACAAATTACAGTTTGTGTGGTTGATGTTGGTGGGGGGGGGGGGGGGGGGGGCAAACGTTTTAAATTGGGTAAATTTGTTCGGTATTTTCTCTACATTTGAAAACTTGAAGTTTAGTGCGGTCTCATCCAAACGTTCCCAAACTTACCAAGCCTGCTAAATATGACGTGCTCTTTTATACGCCGGACAATTTCTTGTCATTGATTGATTTCCGCAACCAAGCAAGACCGATTTCTCTAGGTATGTACTTTTTTTTACAACTGTCGTGGGCAAATTTGTTCACGTCATGTTTACAATTCGAAAGCCGGTTTGTTTGATAGTTTACCCAAAACCTTCAAATCACAGCCTACCACTCAAAAATTGGTGAACCTGTGGTTTGCTTGAATTGCAACACATTAATCTTTGTTTATTTTTCTATCCAGGGGCAAGCAATTTCACGAGGCTCTTGAGCTGTTGGCTTCATTCAAGCGAGGCCTTTGTGGAGGTGTGAAAATTAAACTTGGGAGACTTCAGGTGTGTTACTCTAGCCGACCAACTTCGTGTATCTGTTGCTGAAAAGACTGAATTTATTTTTCTCAGATTTTGTGTGTGGGTCCATGCAGCCAAATGTGCAATTAACAAACGTATAAACCTTCGGGCGAGGATATTCATGTACTTTGCCAAGAAAAATGAACATGACAGTCCTTTTTTTTCATTGTTTCCATGATCCTACCTGTAAGATTCAATAGCAACCTAATGAACGACATCTCAAAAGGATCAACTCTAATTACTATTCGAGCACTTTATACAAAACGAGGTCCACAGATACAATACCAGGTCCGCAGTTTAAGTTAATTGTTCTTTTTCTCTCTGTTTTGCATTCGTTTTCTCTTTTGATAGTCTATGTCGTAGTAATCAAGTAATTATTTAATATCCGAGATATTTTCGACTTCACCTCCCGTCTCGATGAACTCGTGCTACCTGCGGTGGGGCTGTGTAACTTGCGTAACAAGATAAAATTATGAATAAAGATTGTAGATGGTGTTGTGTTTGCTAAAAGCTTTTCACAGACAAAAGGTTTCTTCAAGGGAAGTTGTTGGAGGCGCAACTGAAAATGTGCCAGTGATGCGTCGGCTGCTGATTTTCTAGTCGAAAATGATATTTCCGATTCGACCTCTTTTGAAAATGCGCGTTTTTCATCATTTCCTGTTGACTGGGCCTTTCTATTCTTTCTATTCTTCTTTTCAGACTTTGGTATCAACAGCAGTTATAGATCACCTGGATTTCGTTCAAGCAGACCGTGACATCAGGTATTCCTGAAATAGACGTTCTTGTTTGTTTGCCACAGCTGAAAGCTTTCACATGATAGGCGGCAATAGTACGAGCCAACTACAATTCAAAGGAGGAACCTATCTGACTGGGTTGCATAGGGTCTTATAGGAATCTTGTTGTAAAGTAAACAGAAACATTTAAACAGAGAGGCTTTCAGTTATTCAGCTTAGTGTGTTTGTTATTACAGAGACCCTGATGATGAAACCGAAGGAGGACTGGACCAAGCACGTGTCAGGGAAAAGGAAGGAGCCGATTCCAATCCCCCGACACCTGGCTCGTCCGAGGGTCACAGGATGAGTCGCACCCTGAGATTTAGCCGCTCCATGACAGTGAGCGAACAGGATGATGAGCAGCCTAATGATGAGGAGGACGCTAAGTAAGTAGTAATGAAGTGTCCACTTACTAATCCATTTCCATCCCCGCTCGTATTCCCTTCTTAGTGGTTTTCTGCCAGTTATTGATCTTTGGCGATTTGTGAGTTTATATCTGCGTGCGTTTTCTGCGATGTTCAAAATCAAGCTGTTATTAATTAATAGTGACCTTCGTCCCATCTGTTGAATGCAATTGATTCCTTAACTCGAGGGACGGATGTTTTGTCGAAAGTAGTCTCTCACTGGGAAGCCGCCACCGTAAAAGATGACCATAAACTTGATTGTAGACCGCTTGACGATGATTCAGCTTCAGAATTGTTTGGGTTTTCCTTGAAGTTAACCCTGGAGTAAACTTGACAATTTTAACCCAGTCTTTCCTCAAAATTCACGGTTGTTTCAGTCCCAGAGACCTCGTAACTAAATCACGTGAGGCACTTTTGGCGGAACTTGACAGCAAGCCAAACGTGGATCGACAAATGCTGATTTTACAGGAGCTACTGAAGCGAGAGGGTGAATACTTCCAAACGCCAGAGGGATCAGTCATCGATGTGATCAACCATCTTTACCAACAGGCTGCATATGACAGAAAATGGTCGGCGGTTCGCCGCGGAGCCGGCCTTCTCAAAAAACTGGTGGACAGTCTTGCGCCCGGGATCACTACTATACTGGTCAGCGGTAAAGTGGTAAGTGGTAGTTCTCTTTTTTGCTGTGAGTGATTGTAACTGTGCGTTGTCATTGGCTGAAACAGGTCACGTGCTACAACATTGCAGGGCAAGTGTCTCAAAGTTTCACTTCTTGACCAAAATGATTTGAATATCAAACGAAAATAAAACTGTCTGTTTCTTCCACGGGACTCTCCTAGGTTATAAGTATGTTACAAAGTGACGTTTTGGGGATTTCAACCGCCTTTCGTCTGGCGTTATTAAAATATCGAGTACAAATGTGGCGGCGGTATTTTGTTTTCTTGGTAACCACGCGTTAAGGTCCCTGACAGGTATATTAAATGAACGTAAGAAATGGCAAACGTGGGCAAACAACGTGCTTGGTACTCTTCTAGGCCCGGTTGTTCGAAAGCCGGTCATCGCTAGCCCAGGATTAAACGTTAACCAAGGTTCCTGATGCCCTTATTCAAAAAAGTTTTCACAGCAAATTTCAAGTGACTGTTTGAAAGCAACGTAACCACATTCAAATTGTAGGGCAGAAAAATTTACAGGAAACCTTATCGATTGGCTGACGCTAGTCCTGGGTTAGCTTAATCCTACTTTGAACAACCGGCCAAATGAATAGCAGCTTTATGAGGTCGCCTCTGCATTGTTGTGTTCTGGCTGTAATGTGCTCATTAGTCCTAAAGAAGACGAAAGAAGACGAGACATGTGTCCATGGAGGCCAATCCTTAGTGTGGTACTGTTGATTCCACAGAAGATCCTTCGCGGGAAAACCAGTTGCCGTGTAATACTTACATCATTTACATAAGGCCGAGGAAAAGTTATCTGTGAACACGAGAAGGAACTGCCAATTAAAATTCATTCATCGTATGTGCAACGTTACTGCTATTTCATTGTCAAGCCATTTCCATACAGATCAAGAACCAATAATGGTAAGTATTGCTCTGCATTTTTTAACGTCACATATTTTTTTCCAGGTGACAATTGGAGTTTTTGGTCATGAAGAGAAAGTGATTTACGAGCCTTTAACACCTGCAGCTATCCAGGTAATTTTGCGAGATGGAATAAAAATAATTAGGCAGCAGAATAAGAGAGTGGTTAAAGTTAACCACCCAGGGAAATGGAATAACTGCAGCCGAAGAGGTTGTCTTTGTTATAGTTTAACATATTTAATCTTTTTCGGACAACTATCGAAAGAATCACTCAGATGAAAAGGAATCCTCTTTCCATTTTACTGTGCATCAATGGAAGCTATAAAAAAGGGTTTCCTGTTTTAAAATCGTTTTTTGTTTTCTCTTCTCAACAGAAAATCCTTTATTCTTTCTGCAGTCCTCATGACGTCAGAGAGGCAGTCCTCCAACAAGAGGTCGGCGGTAGACTCAATATACTCGTTTCCGGGGTCTTTTTCTCAGAATGTGACTCGAATTTCACAACGGTCAAAAGCGAGACGCGTGCGCAGTTCCTGCCATAATTTTACAAAGGAAAATACAGACGAATGTTGAAAGTTTCACTTTAACCGCAGCACTTAACGCCGTTTGTGAAAACTTAAGCTTTTTGCGTTGAGTATGTGTTGGAAATGAAGAAACTGTCATGCACAAGTTTTGCCGCGTGAAATTAGGTTTGTCGGGCATGTTATGCATCGTTTTCATGCGAACTTCGCCCTTGTAAAACTTTCAACTGACTCAAACTTCGAGGCTCTGAAAGACCAGAAGTGACGTAGCTTTCTGCGTTTAACCGCTATCAAGACTTGAATACTTCTCCAACTCACAAGCTCATGTAGGTGGGTGCATTCTGGAATAAGAACAACAGAAACATTGCTGTTGAGGTTTTGGTACTTTTTCAGTTGTCAGTTAGAAACCTTGTGGCACCCTTGCCAATAAAACATTGCCCTGTGCAATTCTTATACCTAATCGTACCTCTTTGGTACGCTTCCGCGGCATATCAGGCGAGTTTGGTAGAGCCATGGTTCGTTTTTTGGCGAGACGGAGTCGAGCCAAAATACCCATGGCGAGGCCAAACAGCCTGATATGCTGCCGAAACTAGAAGATGCTCCTCACCTGTCATTTTTTTCTTAATTTTTTTTAGAAGTCCAAATTAAGAGAAGAAGCTTCAGCGCTGTTCGTAAACGTTAACGCGAGCGCTCGCCAGGGTAGCCGCGCCCAATTTTGGCGCGAAATTGTATTTAATTTCTCTGTTAGTATTAAACAAATTACTTTCTCGTTGAACAAGTGTAATAGTTTGCGTTTCGTTGTATTTCTGTTGTAATTTTCATCTCTGAAGTCTGTAAAAAAGTTGCGAGTTTAGAAACTGTCCATGATATCGTAGAAAATCATGACAGTAAACAAGGCTTCTGATTGGCTAATTCACAATTTGGGTACGGTAAAGAACGTGTTGAGCGTATCATTTTCAAGGTGATTTTTCGAATTAGCATTCGGCGTATTTTGTTAGAATGAAAATCGCCAGCTTGGCTCGCCTGTATGAGCTCACGTGTTTCATAATCTTTGTCTCTTTCGCAGATGGTTCTTTACCTGGCTTCTTTTGTCGCAATAATGCCAAAAGTCTTTGAAGGAATGTTAAAGATAAGAATTGGGTAAGTTTGTTTGTTTATTTGTTTTTTGTATCGTACTTAATGCAAAATACCAATCGATATTTCATCAAGTCCTAAATATAAGTTCGCCATTGCTGAGAATGACACTGAGGAAACTGTGACCACATGCTGACGGATTGTACATGCGGTAGTTTGCGATTCTATGGGCTGAAAAGTTCGGAATTCCAACAGAACGTTTCAAATCGTTAACCGTGGGGTTCCATTTTCAGTATATTGTAGTAAAATCTGAAATTCGTTTGTTAAAGGTGTCTAGTTCTGTTATTTTCAGATGGATTATTGAAGCTATGAAACAGAGACTAGCTAGCCGAAAACTTGGGGTAAGAATGCTTAGATAGCAGCAAAAATTTAGCGTCAAAGTCCATTTGGTCTTATAATTATGTATAATTCCATTATCCTGACGTGTAGTTGCATAAAAACTGTACAGAAACCAGCCGAGCCATTCCTTCGATTTTCAGTCTTTGTATGCCCAATCTCCCAGTGACGTCAAGGCACTGCTGAAGATTGTTCTCACTTCGAAAGGGAAACTCCACGGACAAGACATCGCTCCAAGGTTAGTTCATCTCTCTGAACAAAATTCCTACTTAACTAACCGAATGCAACGGCGGAAAGGTATGGGAGCAGATTCCTGAAATTTTACGAAGATCGTCCGAACCTTCTCCGGTTGCGAAGATAACTGACAAAGTTACCTACATTCGACTATATGGCGCGCAAGTTCCCCAATTAAAAGAGGGAGGGGGCGTGTTTATTTTTCAGATAGCTTCTGAGGTGGTTTCAATACTAGAAGGTGCATTAAAATACAGGGAGAGGCTGATTGGTAATGCAGTGTGTTTGGTATTTTGGAGCGATTGAGATAAATGAAAACGTTTTTATTGTATCTGTTGTAGGACCCCACTACAAAACAGACAGTTGGACGGAGCAGTACATAGAGTACCTCCTGGCTTTTATGACAAAGGTATCTTCCACATTTTACGTATATGCGCCAAAGACATTTATTACAAAAAAAATTGCTTATTGATAAACGACCAGATTCCTTTTATGTGAATTGTTACATTTTAAATCTAAACAGTATGGATAAATAAACTATACCACAGAACGTTCTGTTCAGTAGCTTTCATAAGGTTACACTTTGGGATTTCATCCACAGACGCAGTCGTTTGAACAAGTTTGCATAGCATTAACCATCACAAACAGCACCACAGGAAAGTACTGCTGAACACGGCTTTCATGATCATACTCAAGCATTTCAACCACAGACGCTAACTGTACAACCACCGAAAACTACGAAAAGAGGGAATCGTTTCACCAAAAAAGTAAGGGGGAATCCAGTAGGCCTAATTATAAGCGAGATTTAATGCGGATATATATTTACTTCCGTGTTTTTAGTGTGGAGTATATTGTCCCGTGCACCTGACGGAATCAAAGTGTCAAAACACAATGTCTTGTCACAGGTGAGGATCCGTTCCATTCTCATTAGCGATCAACTTTTGATTTCTCCTTATATTATCAATACATTGTCAAGCATACGAGGGCCAGGGAGGATAAAGAAAATCATCCACTGAGGGACAGTTTGTTGATCTCACAACTTATACAAACACTTGCACATACTCGGCTATGTGGCTCCGTGATTACATAAAATTGCGATAATGATAAGACAAGAAGTAGGACTGTTGGTGTTTCAGCGAAATCTTTGCAAAATCACGAAATTTAAGCAGTGGCATGGTTGCCTTTAGGTATATATAAGCAGTGGTTGTTTGTCATTTGTTCCGCTTTATTTTTTTCTTGCCAGCTTCCTACCATATCAGAAATGACGCTTCGTGAACGGAACTTTCAGTTGAAAGTGGAAGAGCTGTTGAGCGACATTTCCAATCCTGAATACAGACAGATAGTAGTGGAGGTAACGGCTCTAACGAAGGAACAACGCTTGAAATGTTAGCTTTTGGTAACTTGATAATGGACCAAGTACACCGAATTTTCCTACCGTTGGAAAACATTCGTTCTGTTGTTTTTCCTCAAGAACAACAACAACAACAACAACAATATAAAGGTGCCACGAAAATTTAAATGCGAATTTAAATACCAAATCAAGGAAGTTATTCAACGCATTTTCATGTGAAACGCTCAACACCATACCTCACTTCGAGAAAGAAGCCAACGGCAAATTGTTATTTACATTTTCACGTTCACGTGGATAACTACAATTATTATACGGTTCACGGCTGTATTTGTTAAGACTCCAAACAGTAAATACAGTACTTTTCATGCATTTTTCTTGACAAAAAACGGTGTCGTTTCTTCCAGCTCTTGGTCGTCCTTGCAACAATTCTTGAAAGAAACCCGGAAGTGGAATTGAGCCAGTGTATCGACTTAGACGAGGTACGACTTTTGAGGTTTTCGTATATAAGGGGTATATTAATTTCAGTGGTTGTTTGCCATTTTACAGGGGGAAACCGGTTGGTCTACGGTTTGTGCAAATGGTAGGCAAAACCTGCCGAATGGGAAATTCAGTTCTAGGTTAGCATGTACCATTTGTGCAATTCACTCTAATTTACAAAGAGTCTGGACCTACAGTAGTTTGACTATTGGCGCAGGACCTGGAACTGGTAGAAAAAAGTTAATGGAACACAATTTTCCGTTTGGATATTCCGGTTTATTTTGGAAATTTTTCGGTCGGGCAAACCAAAATAGCCTTACCATTTACGGTCCAACCGAAATTTCTGGGTTTTCTTGTAAATGGTAAACACTCAATATAACCATATAAGTACTGTGTCCCGTTTAATTCGAAAGTCGAAACCCGTTCCAAACTTGCGCACTGTTTATTACCACGTGCGCATGCGTGGCGTGTAAATTTTAGTGACTGGCTCTTGCGACTAATGGGGCACCAACATATTTTTAACATAATTTCGACTATCACAAGAGCATACCTCAATCAACAAAGGCTTGATTCCGTTGATTAGTACTTAATAAACTGCCGGAACACATTTCTAAGTAACTGTGCCGAAGATGAACGTAGGTTCCAATGTAAGAGAACTTCAAATACCACAAGTTTGGCTCGATTTCTTTTTTTACCGTACCCAAATTGTGAATTATAGCCAATCAGAAGCCTTGTTTACTGTCATGATTTTCTACGATATCAAGTCACTGACCTGATATCCTACGACATCATGGACAGTTTGTGAAACTCGCATTTTCTTTGCAGACTTTAGAGGCAAAAATTACAACAGAAATACAACGAAACGTAAAACTATTACATTTGTTAAACGAGAAAGTAATTTGTTTAACGGTAAGAGAAGGGAAAAAGTACAATTTCGCGCCAAAATTGGAAGCGGCTACACTGGCGGGCGCTCGCGTGAACTTTACGGACAACGCTGAATCTTTTTTGGTTT
The DNA here is from genome assembly GCA_964030785.1 of Siderastrea siderea. Classification (NCBI taxonomy): domain Eukaryota; kingdom Metazoa; phylum Cnidaria; class Anthozoa; order Scleractinia; family Rhizangiidae; genus Siderastrea; species Siderastrea siderea. The sequence continues at coordinate 942,334 of OZ034969.1, read as the reverse complement.
CAAAATGGAGCCGGATTTTCCAAATTTCTTTCTTAACTTGGACTTCCAAGATTCAGAAAATGAAACTCCAAACAAAAGAATTAAATAAAATGGCAGATGAGGAGTTAGAGAAGAGTATTGACGACCAGAAAAGTGTAAATACGTGTTGCTCTACAACGCCTGACTGATCACGGTAACTAAAAAAAAAAAGAAAAAAACGCCGGGCTTTAGGACGAATTTGGGTACGGTAAATACCTAATCGCGCCTTTTTGGTACGCTTCGGCAGCATATCAAGCTCGTTTGGTCTGACCATGGGTGTTTTGGCTCGACTGCGTCTCGCCAAAATACCAACCATGGCTCGACCAAACTCGCCTGATATGCCGCCGAAGCGTACCAAAAAGGTACGATTAGGTATAAAAACCAGTATTTTGAGTATTCCCGTGTAAATCCAGTTTAGAGAACCAGTGTATTGGTGAAAGGTCATAATTAATTTGTCTCTTGCTTTTTCTCGTAAGCTTATTAGTGTCTAACCGCTGTTTCCCATCTTTACAGCTTGTTGACGAGGCCCTTGAACTTTTTGGTTACGACTTGGCGCCAGAAAATGGTCAGGTGAGAGTTCAGTTCAGTTAAATTCAGAATTCCGACGGTTTGTTTCTGTTCGAGGAAAAAGGAGCAACTGTAACCTGATTTCACCCTGTTTAAACGTTGCTCAACATTGAATCAGTGTTGAGTTTGATTGATTTACGGACAAATACGCTGTATTTAAAGTTATTTACATAAACGATCCAAACTTCGTAGACTTTAGTTCGTATTTATTTTAGCACATGTCTTCTGCACTGTTTGAATTAACGTCTCACCAGAGTCAAGTAACTTAATTGAGGAAGTGGATTTAAAGATCGCACTTATTAAATAACTGTTGTTAAACTGTAACATTCTTAAAGGAAAAAGAAAGGGTAATTCTAACACTTTATTTGATTTTAAACACTATTTGAACAGGGTAACGAGAATTACAAAAAGTAATTTTCATCCAGGCCCTAAGCTACATACTAAAAGATAATAAATGATATATATATAAGTAAGCAACTGCAAAAATAAAACTATTTAGGAGGTTGACTTGTAGCAAAGGAAATTCAATTTCACAGAATGTTTGGCTTTGTTACTTTAATCGTACATAGTGAAAAATAACTATGTATCTGAACACAGCAAGACTGAGAAACTCGCCTGTTACTCCTTATAGTTCAGTCTCCGATACATACCATGAAACCTATCAAGCTTGTTGTGACACATGTCGCACCAAGCAAGAATGATTATCTTCGCGACTAAAGGTCACTTAAGAACGAAGCTATTAATTTCCGGAAGTTTAGCCTGACTACACTTCTAGTAAGCTACAGTTGATCACACCAAAACTGCTTCGACTTTAATAAAACTGACTTGTCTAATTTAAACTTAATTTCGCTTTGTCTTCTGTAGAGTGTAAGAGACCAGTTTTACAACACACCGCGTGACGGGAAGGGCGGAACCACTACTTACTTGGCGAGAGCCGTGGTTAACAGACTTCTGAGAGGAAGCGCATGCGTATCATCCAACTGTTACGTCAGCTGAGAAGCTGCAGCACATCCGTACCATCCAACTTTAACGCCACTTAAGGACCTATCGCTCAATATCCGTGGATTTGCATTTATGCATGTGTGCTTAGTAGTGACGAATTTGGCGATGTTCAGCTGCGCTTTGCGTCCATCGGTCTCGGTGCCCCCGGTTTAGTTTTCAAAAAAGATTTCGTTTTGTACGGACCAAAATAAGTTATTGCTTGGGTAACTAGTTCTAAAACCATTTAAACCCAAGTTGCACTTAAAGCAAGTTTTCGCAGTTTTTGTAAACGACAAGTGCGAGGTTAACTTATCCTAACCTACTGACTTCACATAACAGTGCGACGAGGGGCCACAATGGGCTGTATTCGCAAGCTTTTTATAACTTATCTCGCAAGTCATTGGACGCAATGTCAGAATTCAATGTCCATCAATTTCACGTTCGCTTGTTCAGCGCCCAGTGGCAACATCTTTAACATCAAATGGCGCGGCACAGCGAGAAAAGATATGGCCATTAATACGCTAGCCTGCGAGCCGGCGAGAGGAATGGGCCGAAGTCGCCGGCTCGACTTCCACCGCCAAGATACTAAGTGAGCCTGCTCGCAGGCTATTAATACGCTGTAGTTTCCATTTGGCTTCCAAAATAGCCTGGATATCTTCCTTGGCAATCTGTTCGGTCCTTGAAAAATATTTGAACATTTTTTCGTGTAGAGTAAAAGTTGTTTACATTTGCAATATCTAGTTCTCGTAATAAGCTCTACTACCAGCTATTAAGATTGCCAGAATCTAGATTTCAATGGCTGTACAATAGAAAGTGATTCAAAAGTAGTTTAAATGTTATCGATAATATTAAATTATGATCGTCTGGGTGAGTGTAGTCCTGAGAAGGACTGTTTGTGGTGACATTGACTGACGTTTCGACAACCTGAGCGGAAGTCATCATCAGAGTCAAGTGAACTGTGAATCGTCAGTAGATGTTACGATATGACTCCCAGGTTCAAACCATTTACAGTTTTGCGCTAATATTAAGTTATTGATGGGACGCTAATAATAAATATGTGGGTAATGCTTCTCAACTATGATGGACACAGAAGCAATTAATGTACCTGCACACCTAACCAGAAAATAGAACTTTATTTTTCTTAAGTAATGGTGTGAGATGTACAATGTTTAAACGGAAAATAAAGTGGAATTTAATATGATTTGTGGTCACGTCTTTTGCGATCATGGTTTCAAGTTCTTTTCGTCTCAAACTCTATCACCTATGAAGAAAAACAAACAGCCTCCTGTGAGTAAAGGGGTTCACGCAAACTTAAATATCATCTTTTATACTAAGCAGGGGACTAATTATACAATATGATGGTAGGTAGAAAGGTAAAGTCGTACACGAACCACGGCGGTTCACACTGTCCAAGCTGACCAGTTTCTGCAGCAACTATAAAGAGTACTATTCCCCCCCTCCTTCCCCGTGATAAGACGCTAGCCCCCAGCATTATGTACCCATTTGTACACCTGGCCCCAGTTGTTCAAAAGGTGGATAGCGCTGTCCACTGGATAATCGCTATCCAGTGGATAAGTATTAGGGAAACCAATTGGGTTATCCACTGGATAGAGATTTATCCAGTGGATAGCGCTATCCACCTTTTGAATAACTGGGGCCAGGGTGATAAGAGACTATGGAGTACAGTCTCTCATCTAAGGAAATAACACAACAGCAACGTGAAAAACAGGACAACAGAGAGCAGATTATGAATCATCAACTCGAGCCCAATGGACCTCACTAAAAACACAGGGTGACTAAAGAGTACCTGTTGAACATTGCTGTTTGCTAATCTCTTCATCTCGTCGTTTAAACCATGAGACGAGCGAAGATCCTGAAAGAAAGAAATAGCAAATTCAGTGCTCTCAGCCTGCAGATAGATTTTTTTCCGTCGAAGAGGGCAATATTTTTTCTCACGCTCGCTTCAACATGGCGGCCGCTTAACATTTTTACCAGAAAACAAGAAAACAACTATTAAACAATTCACACATTAAGTGGATTTAAACCCATTCTTTGCTGCATCTCTAAATCTACACTACCGAAATGTTAGTTTCTCGAACGAGGGACTTTCTTATCTTGCATATCGTTGCATTTCGGCACCATTATATACCAACAAAGGAGCCCAATCGAGCACTGCTCGTTTTCTAATAACAATTCAGTTAATATCGACCTTGACATAAATTGTGACTTGTCTTTTGAAGGAAAACAGTAGAACAGAGCTTAATGCTAAATGCTAGACGTTTATTAGGCCTGAAAATGGTTGTTTAAGGTCGTGGGAAACGTACATGTCCACCATCTTGAAGAGGGCGTAAAAAGAAATTTAAAATTAGCTCGGAGAGGTGCAGGGTTTTCATTGGATGAAGTTGCAGGCTACTAGCAGTCCGTACTTCCACTCAGGGATACCAGGCAAGAAACAAAAACATCACCTGACCTGTCAAAGTGCGACGCGCTCGGATGTTCTCGTTCTTCCAACGCTGAGATGGAGACTGCTGGTAGTCTGGTAAAATTAGAAAGCCTTTTATTCCTTGAACATTAGCTAATCATCAGGCTTCCTGGTCGTCCCAACAGTTTCCAGTTTGTTTTCATCTACAGCGCACTAATCGACCCTCCTCGATGAGATGACAAGTCACAGTTACAGATCAAAACAAAGAAAAGCAGAAAAACTTACCTTGAGAAAACTCTTACACAGGGAGTACAGTCTTTCAGTGCATGGCTCGTAGAATTCGTGATTTGAATCAATCCCACTGTCCTCAAGTGCTTTCTGTACGACTTGACGCAGGCGCTACAATAGAGCAAAGACAAAAAATGAATTATATTGAGCAGTTCTTTCCTGTGCCGTAACAATTCTTCTCAGATGGGAATTACAAAGGGTTTAAGTTTAGAGCGAAGTCATAAGTTAGGGAACCTTTTTCGCCTACAGTCTGCACAGGCCTTCCAGCTGCGCCCCACTCTTCGGTAAGGAGCCTGTGCATAGGCTAAAACTCAATACATGGACTGTCGCAGTTATATATGCAACTTGAGCAGAAGGCATGAAAACAATAAGAAAGTTGAACGTTTAAGCCCGTTGTTTTTCCAAGCTTCTTTTTATTTCATAGCTGCTTCAGTTGCGTACATAACTACAATTCAATCATTCTTTCATCCGAAGTTCAAATATGATATTTCACATATGTCACTCCCAATCAAACCTTTTGGTACCTTTGTGACTCACTACTTTATGTACGTACCCTCTTGTGTCTCTCCGATCGAGTTTCTTTCTTCGTGGCATTTTTTATGCGGCTAGATGTGGTCTCTAAATATCACAACAAGTAACCAGTTAAAACATGAGGCTAATGGGGCTAATGAGGGATAAGGTGACAACAAGGTATGATGCAAACCTTCCACAGCTGGTTCCTCTCGCTTTCGTTTCACTGCAGTATCTGGCTTTTTCAATACTGGAGATTTTCTCTTGAGAGGCCTTGAAAAAAAAAAACATGAAAACATCACCACCTTGAATACGTTCACATCGAATTTTTAATAACAAACTCAACTATTCCTTTAAAAATCTACAGCGCAATACCGAAAAAGGTCTAGCAGACAGGGTGAAAACCTGACAAGAAAAACGAGTAAATTTTTTTGGTTTCGCATTCATAACAGACCTCTGATCTTGAGTCTGACCTGCATAGTACATTCCAATAACGCAAGGTTGGAAAACAGGACCCCCTTTCTAATAACTAAACGAACGAAGCAAAGAAAATGTGTGCAAGAGTCTCAAACTGATGGAACAAAAACCAGCTTCCGTTTACAAGTTTGTCCATATCCTAATCCGTTTCTCCATAAGTTCTTACGTTTATCGAAATTAAACAATTATTGCCTTTGCTTTTTTTGCTTTGTTTGCTTGATCAGGTTTTGTTTGTTTTTGGCTTTCTTGTTTGTTTGTTTTGGGTTTCCTGGCATCTAGGAATGTTATAATGAAGATGCCTTTAATTTATCCCTCTTACCTTCCTATAACAGCAGGGGTTTTTCCCTTTCCCGTGGCCTTAGTTCTAACTAAGGGCACGCTCAGTTTCATCAGATGTTGCTTCTTGTCGACATTTTTCGCCGTTTTAGTCACAGCCCGCGCAGGACGATTCTCCACTGGCTTGTGATCTCTTTGCACGCATGATGACAAAGTCTCCAGTTTAACATGTGAAGACTGGAGAAATGCGAGCTGTGAATCTTTAGCGATGGCATCACGATCATCAAGACAATACCTGACGCAAGAATAAGACAAATTAGTAGAAATTGGAAATATGATTAGACCGCAAGGCTAGGTTTCAATCTGATTCCATCCAACAGGGCGGCTACATATCTTCACTGTCTTAGTCAAATTTTACACCAGCACGAGTCAACTCTACTCTTTTCTTCATGTGGCTGCATATCTTACCCGTCCCAAATTTATCACCAGTACAATTAACGCCAGTTCATTCCGGTAAGTACCGATCGAGATCCACATCCCGATACGAAACTGCAGAATTAGGTAAACGCTACATGGCCGTTCCCTTCATACATTTGTACTTCTTTAACTTTTCATCATTTTGTTCCAAAATGAGACTTATCGCTATAAAAGCGGTTCATGCAAACGCGGAGTAATGAAGTCAAGTAGACTCGCTAGCTCGCTTAGACGTCTACTAGAGTTTGTAGTAGTTTGAAGTAAAATATAAATAATTAATAAAATATAACAGAAATTAGTTGAACTCTCACTCAATGCCGTGGTATGATGCTGCAAGCGCTTCTGGGTATCTCTCTCCCTTTACATCTTCGACACCTAGAAAAAGAGACCGGAAAGAGGTACAACACTTCAAAAATTATAACGCAACTTCTTTACGACAGTATTTAGTCTTTCAGAAATGTTTGGATCAGTGAAGAATAATGAAAGTTCACAATTGGGAGTGTTATAAACTTGTAAGAAAGAGAAAGTGTCCTGTAAGTTGAAGTGTAAGTTTTATGTTTGTTTAGGGTTTTCTTGTACTGTTTAGTGTGCCGCAGTGTGTTGAAATGTAGTACCCGTCACACATTTTGGTATTGCAATAAAAAACAAAAGCAAATGCGTTCAAACTAAACCACTTACTTCTTGTTGTGTTTATTTGAATATGCCTGTCAGCTAAACTTTGCTCCTAGAAGGAAAAAGATTGAAACACAATACAGTGTCGCCAAACAGAATATAAAGTACGTTATTTACCTTTGTTACATACCTGAAGCCGATCCAAAAGCTAACAAACGAGACTACTAAATGAAACCACAGTAACGAAAAAAAGTACATACTCCGAAGCTAGTCAAAACAGTAAACAACCGAGGTGGATTGTGAAAAGCAAAAGTGCAAAGGAAATTTTGTTATACAAATATTTAAGGTCTGAATTTTAAAACAAATGATTTTTGTACCTTACAATTCAGAGTTTAGAGTCCAAAATTAAAGAAGAGAAACAAAGTTCACCAAACCCAGTGGGCACTGTGATTTAATGCAATTAATCAACCTCTATATCTATTTACGAGGGAATTACTTTAAAAAGATATGAAAGTTCTTCAAGCCTGTTCTAAATGCCTTCTTGGCACTAATTACAGAAACCACGCTGGGCTGGTCAAATTGAAATCGATTAAGACTGCGGTTTTGTAGAGACACGTCTAGGCCTCGTTTAAATAACCGGCCGAGGGCGTTCAATTGTCCGTGAAAGTGGTTGATGTTTAAATCCCGGTTATTGGACAGGCTTTTGATAAAACAAGTAATGGAGGCTAATTCTTACCCGAAGCTTCACAGGGCTAAGATCACATGTCACAGGGCACCCATCCAGTCGGAATTTCTCCAAGATGTCCTGAACACTGAGTGATGATACTTAAGAAAAAAATAATGATCACCTAGGTTATGTCTCGTTTCAAAGGGAAAAAAAATAACCATAATCCTGAGATGACCTACCTGATGTTACTAAAGGAAACTGTTTGGTCATGTCGCCAGCAGTCGCACTTTTCACCCTGTTGAGGGTAAACAGCAGAAATCAAGTATGTGCAACAACATAGCAAGTTAAAGGAAACCTCCACTGTTACAACAAATTGACGTTAAATTGTTCGAAATAAAGTCGAAATTCCAATTCTTTTATTTAATAAGTGGCAAGAAAGTTTTAGTGCGCGAAAAAATGAATATGAATATCGCCTATTTTCGCTTTTAAATTTCCCGCGCACAGCCATTTTGAATTCTTATGACGTCAAATGGTTACCCAATTGTTTCAGACAAAAAAAATTGCTTCTTAACAAAAGTGGCGTGGATAAACGTTGACCATTGAGTTGGCCATTAAAGAGAGGTTTAAGTTAAGTGAATAAAAAAGTGAATGATTAGCAACGACAACAGAAAAGTGGAGCCATTTAAAAGCCATACACAATAAAAGATTCTGAGTGACATACTTACGTGGTATTTGGATCGTTCTTGATTAGCCACGCTCTCTCAGGCCATCTACTTGGAGACATCGATAAATCTGTGAATTTATCACACATAAGAGATGAGTTGAGGTACAAGTATGCAAGAATAAATTGAAACGATTTAAATATATATGCTGTTTTATCGACCAATTAGTAACAAAACCAAAACAGGTTGCAGTTCAGTTTACAAGCCTGACGCGTTGTCCAGCACCCGGTAACAGGCCAAGTTTTCTCAAGTTTAGATTGGCTGGTTGTGTTATTACCTTTCGTATGACTAGTCAAACGTAATCATTGTTGATCTGAGACTGTCACGAGAGACTAGCTTTTGATCACATTTATTGCAGTAGTTGTATTGCGCATGTGCCAGTAGTTTTAAAGAACTCGCGGTTAGATCGGAACGTTAGCTCAAGTTTAGAAGATGTACACAGAGGACTTACTGTTGAATTAAATGTTTGTTCCTGTTTGAACCGAGTGTCCGCGTGTAACATCGACGTGATAAAGACGGTCGACAACTTAACTGTAGGCAGATTACAGTGAGGACATCACAAAATTACAGGCTTTACTAAAGTATTTTACATTTGTCGTTACCTGAAGTAGCATGCAGAAAAGTCTCTCGTCTCACAACCTCAAGTTCATGTTCTTTTCCATTTCGTAACAACTGTTCTCTGAACCAAAAATATTTATATTTAGTAAAACTGGCTTATTTAAGTACAAAAGCCACATAATGCCAAAGTTCTGCTGTTTCGAGCCAATCTTGTTTTCTGCACTTTTACTACCTTTGCATTATTTTGCTTACACTACTTAAACTACTTCGGGAAAGGATACAGTCACGGACCCTCCTTCCTTAGTTCCTAAGATCCGAGAGCAAACAACAGGCTAGGCCAATTTTCTTCCCAGGGTCTTTCATTTCCCCACTTCAGAGGGAGCGAGGGGCGGGGGAAGAAGAGAGACCCTGGGAACGAGGTTGCAGGCTGCCTAAGAATTACCAAGATTTAATAACGCGAGTTACCTTTCTTCTTTTAATAACTTCCATTTTGCTGAAATCAACTGATCTACAAATTCAGTGGTGGGATTTATCGTACACGGCTCATTAGAATTGCCTGAAACAATAAACAAGTTTACACATTCATTTATACTCATGTTAAGACCGTCAAACGCACGATACGACAACTAGCTATTTGACAGCAGATCGATAAAAATGCTTTTTTTTCCCATAAATTGCGAAAACCTTGACTTCCGTTGTTGGAAAAGTTTACTTCATATATTAAGAATGAGTGCAAATTAATTTCTTTAATACGTTGTTTAAATTCAAAGACCCACAGAAAAACGACGACAATTTTAAAACAAAACCATGCATTACAAAAACTCAGCGCCACAAATCTTTTGCCTGGTAACTTTTTTTCCTTATTGCTGGTTTTCACGTGACGTCATAAAATTCTACAATAATAAATCGGGAGGTCTTCAGATTTTATATCCCCACCAGGTTGAAGATGACTTAAAAATATATCTTTTCACAAGTTTTCAGCTCGGTAGCGTCTTTCATTTGGAAATGCCGAATATTAATTTTCTGGCTTTTCACCCTACGTGACACCGACACAGCGTCCGTAACAAAGCTTTCTCCTGTACAAAAAGGGACTCTCCTTGTGATTTTTAGCAGTTTGGACAGATAAAGCATTAGGAGAGAAATTAATGTGGTTGTATAGTAGTTTACGAGAGAAAAGTAATCGCTGGAAGAGCAGAAGTGAATTCCAGATGTTTTCATTGATTTCCGGCAACCATGTTTGTGCCCCTCCGAGGGACACTAATATGGCGTTTCCATACTTGTTTTTTTTTTTTTTTCAGTTAACACTTTATTGTAACAGTTCACATTTACACAGGTTCACATGACTAAAACATAAATAAATAAATAAATAAATAAATAAATAAATAAATAACTAAAAGAAAAAAGGGGGGCGTTTCCTCTACAAATTTCAGTCGAATGTTTCAGCAAATAACTCAACAACGGAATACCACACAGATCTGAGACTTGGTGAAGTTGTTTAGTTGTGTATCCTTTAAAACATTACAAATTCTTGGCTTCTTTCATCAAATGGTTTTGATTTTAATATTTTATGGCGTGACAGTGAAAACCAAGAATTAATGACGAGAGGATAAAATCCTCCCACAATGTCCCTTCAATTTCACTAACCATACAACAATCTTTGTAGCGGAGCCAGCGCGCTAGCGCGTCAGCGGAGCTCCATTGCTAAGGAAATTTAGTAACCTATCAAGCCAAGAAATTTTGGTAGTGACGTAATAGTCACGTGACTGTCCGTCCGTCCGTCCGTCCATCCGCACCACAGGGTTACCTATACACTTCATACACTTAATGTAACCCTGTGCTGAATCCCGTGTGTTTTTGGCGCGAAATCGCATGTTGACCCGCGTTGTAGCAAAACAAGCAAAGACAGCAAAAGTCAAAAACAAATTTGTTAACGGAAAAAAGTTCAAAAGAATACTCAGTTGTCTTCTTGGTGAAAGGGGAAAAGTTCAATTTAGGCGAAAAAAATTAGGCGATAAAGTTCAGGCGAAAAGTTCAAATTTGCCTCGTCGGTTCTGTTCGAACTCGGTCGGCACACCGCTTGAGTTCGCAGCTTTTCGCAGCGGTTTCGACGCCAAATATAGCAGAGCTAGTGCTTTTTGGTTTTTTCTGTCCACGACCATGGTTTTTACGACGTTCCGAACAAATTTTGCCAGGAAAAACACCAGCATTTTCATGCTGATAGGCAGCTTGTCACGGAGAAAGAAATAAGTATTAAAATTAACTTAAAAGATCAGAATAAACGCTTATGGCCTAGTGGACTAATATCTCGCTTCATATGCCGAGGACCCGGGTTCGGCTCTCAGCGAAGATAGGAACTTTTTTCTTTTGTTTTTTGTTTTGTGTTTTTTTTTAATTTAACGACTTGAATGAGAGTATTTTCACAAATTAATAACTGCCAGCAAAAAAAACAAAAACAAACAAACAAACAAACAAAACAAAAGGGGGGCTCCACTTTTAGGCTTGGCTAAATCTATATATTAGTGACCTACATAGTAGACGGCGAGTACATTGGACTTGAGAATTACTTACTCAAAGTTGTCTCACAGTCTTTCTCTAACCAGGCATATTAATATTCATGATTCCACGGTAAAATAGCACAGAATTACGTAACAAAATGCAAGGGAGGAAGATTCCAATTGACAAAGCATCCATAGAGGGCAGATAGGTAACACCGTTGATTATTTCACGCTAAACAAATCAGTGATTAGTGTTGGAATGGAGGCCCGCTTGGGATGGTGATACTGATGAGTCATGTTATATGTAATGTTTAATGTAATATTCATGTGTTGCAATCCTTCTCAAAATCAAGTAATTGGCGGGCTGAGACCCTCAGCCTCAACTCATACAATCACTCCGTGTTTAGTCTTTACTGTAGTACCGGTAATCATGTGTTGCAATCCTTCTCCAAATCAAGAAACGGAAATTACTCACTCAGTTCTTGCTGTAACCTGGACAGAAGGACTTCAGTTAACTTCTGTTCTGTTTCCAAGAAGCTATCTGTCAGGTCAGGAAATCTTAAAGGTCCCCCGACTGCAAACAAATCACACGGTATTAAACCAAACCTTTAAAGGAACTTTCTCACGGTATAGTTTGTTATTCATGTGTAGTTCCGTCTTTTCTACCAGCAAAGATATTGGAAGATGTGTTGGAATATCCAACACTAGATTATGAGCAGTCTCTCTATCCGCTCAGTGATAGTCGAGCAAAAAGAACAGGCGAGTGATCACGAAAAACCACCTTTCGCGTGAAAACTCGAGCATGCGTGATCAGCCACCAGTGTGGTGTCACCTTTCCACGTGGCAGGCGATTCTCACGCTCGCCCGCTCGCGTGTTCTTTTTGCTTGACTAAGCAGAAAGAAAGACCGCCCGTAGTCGAATCCAACACATACGAGGCAGTTTTCTGAAAATAATGTAAAATTTAGTGACTAAAACTTTATTAGTGTACAGATATATATATTTTTGATTTTTCATTTTTAATCTTTATTTTATTTTATTTTTAATCTACTTTTTTATCTAATTTTTTAATTTATATTTGTAACGCACATTTGATAACCTATGTTGAATTTGCGCGCTATAAATGCATATTATTATTATTATTATTATTATTATTATTATTATTATTATTATTATTATTATTATTATTATTATTATTATTGGATTATTATTATTATTATTTAGACTGACGCGATCTGGGGTTTTCATAACTTTGAAAGATAATGAAAGAGCTGCTCAAATGGAGAAGGTGGCTGAGATTTTTCATGCGCATTTGAATACGAAAACCAAAGCAAAGCACGTCGCAGTAATATCATTTATAACATAGAGGGCAAAATTACTGAATGCTGATTGGTTGAGACAGAGGGCATTTTTTCTTAATTTTCTTTCGGACGAGGGCAAAATTACTAATTCCTGATTGGCCAAGGGCCAAAATTACTCGCATTCGATTGGCTGAGTGTGAGAGCGCGCCATTTGCATTTTGTAGGCGTCTTGAAACGAGAAACGGATTTTGAGTTGTTCAACACAAGGATCGCTTCAAAGTTTGACTTTTAACCGGGTTGGTTGGTAAAATGGTATGGAAATCGCGTGTTTGCTTGAAGAGAAATTCCAAAAGGTGAAGCTATATGTGTTACGGGAAACAGCAAATGGTTATTTGTTTTAAAACCACTGAAAACTTTGGAGCGACGTGGTCGATAATTTTTTCAGCGAGAGGAAGCTTTGCAACTCAGGTGAATAAAATTTACTTAGTTAATTGAGTTTTAGTGTGTTTTGTCAATGAACTAGAATTGTATTTATCTCTTAAGATGTACATAATGGTCAGTCTTTCTTGTTTTGTGCGCTGAGCAACAGTTACACTGCTTGTTTGGTGAATTGTTTACGAGCGGGTACTTTTATTCTACTTATTCTGAGGGCCGGCTGATTGTGTTTCAACGTGCATGGAAAAGTTTCCGAAAATTTTGCCCTCTATGTTATAAACAAGTAATCGCATTGAGTCCTCGTAGAATTAAGGATAAATTTCACTTGTATTTTCAAAGTTTTCACAAATTGCCCTCGTCGCTGCGCAACTCGGGCAATTTTGTGAAAACTTTGAAAATACGCGTGAAAATTTATCCTTAATTCTACTCGGCCTCATGCGATTACATATACTTATATACTGTGCTCCTAATTAAAAATTTTCATCAACTGCCACAACTACTTAACCTGTCTGTACATAAAGGGTGTTTGTATGGTTCCTTGACTGAGTACTTGATAGTCTAACCCACTTGCTTGCCTGCATCCACATTGTGGGGGGCTTTGGGGGGTAAGAGCATCGAATTGGCTGAAGAACAGTTAAATTAGTTTAACTAATACGTAGTTTAAATTAGTTTATTTTTGAACTTGACATTGTTGCCATTGCTGTCATTTTTAATTATCGTTGTGGTTCTTTTCTTTTTACATAAGCAACTCTTATCAGTTGAAATATAACCATTAGTCGTTAAACGCTGCATGTATGTCCAGTAGAGATATAGTCACAACAAGAGACCTTATCGTCACTTCTCTTTGACATTTTCTTGTTAGAGACAAAAACACAGATTTTTAAGACCATATTTCGGCAACATTTTGCAGCCTTTTGAGTTCGCCAAGTACAGGTTTGTCGTCAACATTTGCAAAAGTGACAACACGATATTTGGATATGAGCAGCACCTTAAATTGCACAGTATACGATCTATTCTTTTTACCTTCTTGATCTTTTGAAATGGAGAGTGTAGAATGAACTACAGCTAGATCATGTTGTAGTCTGCCATTCAAATGCTCTGGTGCTCTCAAAACAAACAAACTCAGTTGTTTCTTTGTATCTCCACATATGAGACAGAGCCGCCTGCTAGAGTCTGCGTCATCATCTTCAGCTTTGGAATTCGCCATCGTTTCTGAAATTACAGAACAATAAAATATGCCTTATTCAAAATGGCTGTAGCCATTGACTTGTAGTCACCAAGAAGAATAACTTATTTATCTATTTATTTATTTATTTAAATCAATATTTATACGGGAGTATCCAGTTTAGCATAGCTAGTTTAAGTGGAGTCCTGATATAACAAAAATATACAAAAAAAAAAACATAAATGTGCCAGACATAATATTAAACTAAACTAAATGTAAGGGTTATAACTACAAATAAAATAAAATATCAATGATAGTCCAGGTATTATTACTTAAGATGGCTGAAATTTATTAAGTTTAAACTTGTCTGAGTTCCTGTAAGATAATGTAACAAATATGAGTCAGCCTGTATATTTTCAGCACTACAACCCGTCAATTTTCAGCAACCGAAAAAGGTGAAAAGGTGTTTTCCAATGGAACATGAAAGCCTAACCAAAAGGAAAAAAGTTGTTGGCAATAGGAGCTTCGCGTTTATGTCACACTTCAAGTTCTTATTATTAATTTACATAGTATCTCAAAACAATATGACCCAAATGTAAAACTTTTAGAATTTGAATTCCAAGTTGAATGCATGGACAAATCCTATTAATTTCTACAAAAAGTGTCTATTTCACCACAAAAAATCTGCACTTCATGAGTCAAAAACATTGACCGAGGTATATTCAGGACAAAGAAAGGCTATAGGGTTGACAAAAAGTTAGTTTGTAGTCCATGATACATGCAAACAAACTCACACCTGAGTGGTTTTGAGCTGTGACAAAGTTGAACCAGGCTTCTTTATTCTTTTCTTTCAAGCATTGTGTAGATGGCCGTCTAACGACTTTTAAGCTTCCAATCAAAGCAATATCCTGCAAAGAAACATTCATAATCTTAATTGCAGTTTACAGGGTTCATACTCTTTCCAGGACCTATCAAGGGCTTATACAGATTTTCGAGGGCTCCAATTTAGACCAAAATAGTCCAGACTTGTAAAAATGGCTCCGTGACTACCACCCAAAAAACTTGACTGCCTATTTTGTGTACATAATTTTAGTCACAATTGTGTCGACTTTCTAGGACCTGCAAACACAATTCCCTGAAAATGCAGGGCTCGAGACTAACTTTTCAGCCTAGTTGCCTAGTGGCTGGTGAAAGGCTTGATTTCACTAGCCAAAATACATTTTCACTAGGCAGACTTGTATTTGCATAATCTCGCACTGTGTTCAATATGTATAATTTTTAGTCGAGTTAAGTACTCTGTAATCTCAAGAGTGAAGAACTGGAATGTTGAGCATTCTTTCCAACGGTTAAAGATCCTCACACGAATACAAAGTATTCCTGCGTTCAGGGCAAATTCATAGGTACGATATTATTCACGCCTCTCTTTTCCGTTTCGGTTATCATGACCAATATCTAGAAAAGTTAACCTTATACGAACTTGTCATCGTACGGAGGAACGTTGGGAAGAAGAGACTAACATTGTACGAATGTTGTAAGGTACAGAGAAAGACAAGACTGATACAGCACTCAATTCACTTACGGAAAAATGTCTGCAAGAGAAGACTAGTAAATTATGAGCGTATTTAAGTACGGAGAAACGTTAAGCACACAAAGCTAATAAGATTTGAACTTACTAAGGTACGGAGAAACGTTGAGGAGTCATGTCGAACATCAAGGTACGTGACGGAGAAACGTTGAGGAGTCATATCGAACACGTTGGTTGTAAATACAGTAGGGAGAAACACTGCCAATGTACCAAGGTACAGAGACACGTTGAGGTGACACTGAGGATAATAAAATACGCAACTACCAACTTACGGAGAAATCTCATTAGACAAAACTAATTCCGTAAGAACGGTAGCGTACGGAATTTAAGAACGCCGATCGGGCAAGACTATTTGTGTACGGTAGGACAATAAATTACGCAGAAACGTAGGGAAGACAACTAATATCATTTTTGCACGAACGTACGGATAAACGTTGAGAAGACAAGACTAATACCGTATGAACATACTAACGTACAGAGAAACGCTACGAAGTGTAGACTTATCGTACGAATGCAATGATACACTGGAAACCTTGCGAAAACAAGACCAGTAAAGTGCGAACGTGCTAACAGCGTACGGAGAAACGTTGAGAACGCAAGACTAGTAAATCGACGAACGTACTTCCGTACGGAGAAACGTGAAAACAAGACTAATATCATTAAAGAATATCATAATATCATACGAACGACGTTACGTAGAGAGAAACGGTGCATGGGAAGAGAAAGTAATATTGTACGAACGTAGTAATGATTGGAGATACACTTTTTTTTATAAGAACGCGTAAAATTTGGCTGAGCCTGAGGATATTCTTATTTTAGCCCACACATTTTCTTAAATTTGGGGGCAAATCTCAGCCTCAACGTTCTTACAAAAATGGTTTTTAAAAAGAAAAGAGTGTAAGTCGATAAAAGAAGACTCAAGAATTGTATTAACATACTAACGTACGGCACTAGACCATTTTCACACGAACGAACTAACGGACCTTTGAAGGACACGTATGGTGAAACGTTCTTAAGACGGCTAATTTCGTTGGAACGTACTAATGACAGAGAAACGTTGCCAACTGAGACAACATTTAGTAGGGAGAAACACTGAGACGACAAAACATGTATCATACGAACATTATGATGTCCTTTTACGGAATACATTTTAGTTTCTGCTCACTCAATTTGCTTTTGGGATCGGATCATCAGAAGCAATATTTAGTTTGGTTTCCATCCGGTACTTTAATGCTTTGAAAATTTCACTAGCCAAAATGGCTAGTGAAAGCGCAAAACCTACTAGCCAAAACGGAATTTTTACTAGTCTGTGACTAGTTGGCTACCGTTAGTCTCGAGCCCTGAATGCCTCAGCACAATTCTGAGACTTCAGTAGCTCAAGGACCTGCATGAGCTCTGGCAAGGATAATAATGAAAATTTCAACATTAAATGAATTTGACAAACAAATTTTAGAACTGAGTGACACGGCATATTGAGTACAGACCTTGTTATTTCCAGACGAAAGCCATTCAACAAGCCTTGCTGAAAGTTTGGCAGAGTAACATGCTATGCTACTGAACATCAGAGACAACATTAGTTAAGGATCTGTCAGTTTTACCTCACAGTTTCAATTGTTGTAATCTGTAACCACACTGCACGAACTTTGTCAACACTATAAGGCAATATTAGCCTTGGGTTACAACTGAAATTAAACATATTCATGTACAATTTTTATTCACATACTTTCAACCAGACACCAGAAAGAGATGTTAATGAAAAAAATATATACCGTATTTTCTCGATTAAACGCCGGGGGCGTTTATTTAAACCTCGGCCTCGTAGACCCGGCGTTTAATCGAACCCGGCGTTTAATCGAACCCGGCGTTTATTCGGGGCCCGGCGTTTATTTATTAAGAGCATTTTTGAGCCATTTTTTTTTTCGTCAGTACTGGAGGTTTACTGAGTTAGGAACCAAATTTCAACAAAAACGTTAAAAAATGTCAAACAGTGTCACCAATTTTGTCCTATCTCAGTGAATCTGGTAAGTCATTTAGCAAAAAACATCACTGACAGGAACAGTGATGGAACTCTTCTCAACGTTAGTGTATCGGTTACTGCTCGGCAGTAAACGTACTTTGCATGCAATTTGCATGCAAGGTGGTGTCGAGGTTCCTGCTCCATCAGTTCACTGCTGGAGAAACGCTGGAGAAGCCTTTGAGATGATCCTCGCTTGATGGACAAGCCCGCAGAAAAGTTACCATTTAAAAGAGATTGTCACGATACCTGATCCGTCGTTTTTTTCATCTGTTTTAGTTAGAAATATAATTGCAAACAGTAGTTTAGGTTTGATTATCAGTGGATAAATTCAAATAAAATGGTAGAAAGAGAACTAGTATGCAGTTACGACACATAATCCTGATTTAATACCCGATTACCCCCATCTCGAATAAACGCCGGGACCTCAAATAAACGCAGGGATCCCGAATAAACGCCGGGGGCGTTTATTTTAAACTCGGCCCTGTAGACCCGGCGTTTATTTGAACCCGGCGTTTATTCGGGGTCCGGCGTTTAATCGAGAAAATACGGTACATATAAAACACATCACTACTAACCCTGTAAGTATATCATAGCCAAAACTTTATGCTGAGGTTAGTGAAGTTTATTTCCACATTTATGAGTATATTTTAGCATTTTAAAGACCCATGTAAATTTCCCACGCAAAGCCTATAAATCAAGAATGCCACTTACAGGTACAAATCAAGCTTT
Source organism: Siderastrea siderea (assembly GCA_964030785.1). Classification (NCBI taxonomy): domain Eukaryota; kingdom Metazoa; phylum Cnidaria; class Anthozoa; order Scleractinia; family Rhizangiidae; genus Siderastrea; species Siderastrea siderea. The sequence continues at coordinate 924,037 of OZ034969.1, read as the reverse complement.
CAGATCGTGGGCTCATGCCATGTATGATGTACCAAGATTTCTGATATAAGCTCTGTTCAAAGGAGAACAAGCTACTTAACTGAGCTCTTTCACACATGAAAAAAAGGTACACACCAGCATGCCTCCTGATCACATGTATGAATTCTCACAATTAAAAATTCACTTGATGGGTTTGCAGTGAGTAAATCTCAGCATGCAATGAGGAATTATCCCACAAGTGCACATTGGATGTGAGGAGGTAAATAACCAACAAGGCATGAAGGGCTGACGTTGGTTTATATAATCATCCCATACCCAATAAGTGAAATAATTGTTTTATTAAATTTTTAACTTTGGTAGTCATTGCTGATTATTATTATCATTATTATTATTTTTTGGGGGGTGGGAGTGGGGGTGGTGCATATTTTTGGACAAAACTTTTGCATCACTGTTATCGTGTTAAAATAAAGTTTTATCTATCTATCTATCTAACCAATTAGAAAGCTGGAAATTCAATAACCGAGATTGAGAATTTCATAAGGTCATTAATGTACTTGAAAGATACAGGTTCAGCTTCACAGGTACAAACATGTGGAAAGGAACTGTGTGTTTTTTAACTTTACATAACACATCTATCCCAGGTGCAATACAGAGACCAGAGTGTCCAACTTCAGTGGAGGTTTTCTCCTGTCTGTTGTGGAGACAAAACAAAAGAAGAGATCATCTAAGAAAAACTAAATAGTAAAGTTTTAATTCCAGACACAGTATGGTAAACTTTTAGAAAACCAACTGGTGCAATATCATCCTCATCTACAAAATAAACCTAGCATGGTGCCATAATTGACTCAATGACAAATATTGTACTATTATGGAACATGCAAGAATTATAACATGATATATGCAAATTTGAAATTTAAAATATTTTTCATCATTTTACCTAAAAAATACTTACACACATGTTTTGAGAAGAAGTTGAATGTTTTTCTTGCTTTGTCCAGAACAACACAAATTGAAACCTGGAAGTCTAATTCTAGACTGATCCTGAAAATTATAAGAAGAAAAATATGAATAACAGTAAGCTTACATTAGTACTACGGCAAGCTGCACAGCGGGATCTGAATACTTTTGTATTACTGTCAGATTGCTTAATGCTGTAATTTAACATACAAAAGTTACAAATGAAGTCTACATAAGACTTAAAATACCTCATTGAAGACCAGAGAGCCTTGCCAAATAACTGATGGATTGAAAAGTCGTGAAGCTACATCATTTGTGTTGAGCTGTCTTACCGATATGTTCAGAGCCTTCTGCCATGATGACAAAAAGGTTGTCCTACAATGTAAAAAGGACTAAATTCTATATAGAACCAAAGTTTTCAACATTTCTTTGATTCATCACCAGAAATATTTCAATGCAATCTTAAGTGTTAAGAAAAAAACAATTTATGTGTTGGACTGGTAGCTGATTATATTGTGTCCACTTTCAAAACTACACACTGGATCATAATAATTAATATTTACGAAATAACAGCAGGCAAGAAAGAATCTTCAAACAAAGACACACGCAGTGTTCTCCCTAGTTTTCAGGGTGACAGGTAAGTCAGTTTTTTAGACCGGTAAAGCAGCTCAGTTTCTACCCCAGAGTGGAAGTGTCATCATGAGACCCGGAATGTTGCTTCTGACAGTAAGCTCAAAGACGTCTCGAAAACCCATCAATACGCTTGACGTTTGCGATTCCTGTTACAAGGAATGGACTAACGTACGGATAAACGTCGAGAAGAAAAAGCTTACAGCAGCCTAAAAAACGTACGATGAGACCCCTGGAAGATAAGACGAACTCTTTGCAAAGGCACAAACGAAGAACTTCGAAGAGAAGACAATACTAACAGCACCTTACGAACAAACCTGAACAAACCAAAGTGCGGATAAACGTCGAGAGGATAACACTAATAACTTACGACAAGGCTAACGTACGGAGAAATGTCAAGGAGATACAACTAACAAAATCTTGATTACGAATATACTAACACGCACAAACGTCGAGAAGATAACGATGCATGATATTTTTCGAATGTTCTAACGTACGGAGAAATGTCGACAGTCGGGAAGATAAGACCAACACTGACGAACATACTGTCGCACGGAATGTACTAGCATAAGGAAAAAACGTTAAAAAGATACGACTAACGCAGTTGCGAAGGTTGAAACGTGCAGGGAAAGCCGGTTGAGAAGATGACACTATTATCTAATGAACTTAGAAACGTCGAGATGATAAGACTTTGTCTAATATTGTACGGCCACGGACAATGAGAAAAGTTACTAAGACAAGACTTACGTGGTACGAAGTACGACTGACGTAAATCTTTTCATAATTCAATCCGATAATAAGTCTTTTCACGATCCAAGACTGTTGGATCGTGGATCTTGGTATCCGGTTCTAACCGGTAACAAGCGGTGCTACAAGCGGTAAATTTTACCGGTTACCGCCTGATAAGGAGAACACTGCACACGGTTTTAAACTCAAAATCAAGGAGGTTTTGCACATCGGGTGGGAAAAACCCTTGTTAAAGAAACAAGTCAATCACGTCAATCTATCACTTTCATTTTAATTGTCCTTGTTAACTTCACTTTTTTCAATTTTTTTGTGTTTTCAACACCATTGTATTTCAGTTATTCATATTCATGTTGTTATTTAAGTAATTAATGTTCTGTGTACATTGTATTTATATCACACCAACTAGCGGTCTTATTTGCATTCGAAACTGAAGATGGATGTAGATCATCCGAAACCCTGTGTCTTTATTTGAAGATTAATTAATATTTAATAGTTACATGACATCTAGTACTTGATAAACAGGTCTCATGTACAACAAACTGCTAATATACGAGTACTGAGGGTAACTTGCCTGTCAAACTCATTGCTACAAAGAACAGTGATGTTAGCATTATGCCATTGCTGCAACCTCTTCAATGCTCCAAACAGATTCAAATGGGACCTGAATCAATAAAATAATACTAACTAATAAATTAATAATAACTAATCAAACTTTCCTGGACTTAGTAATTCAGAGCTTTATAAGGATAGTAGCCAAAAGCATGGACATCTTTGGCTAACAGAATATCTGGTCAAGGACTAAGGCAGTGTAATATTTCAATTTAGTTGCCTTCAATATAAAATACACAATATAACAAATAAGTTTCTTTTCTTATTATAATCTCTTTATTTAGTTACCTGACTGGCATGTTGTTTTTTCCACACATGAACCAAAACACATCAACAGGAACTCCAACTAATTAACAATAAAACATAACAAAAGTAATGATCAATTTAGAAGAAAGTGGTATAATGGTACAACCATGATCCAAGTTTTGCTGGATCATGTTGCATTGTAATTACTTTTAGAAAATGAAGCAATTTTTAATTAGCTAACATACGGTGAGACCTTGCTTACACCACTACAGTATAACTACTTTTTCTCAAATACTTATACTATTTTTCCCATCATCTGAAAACCTTGATAATCCAACCACCTTACATTTACATGACTTTTGTATAATATTCTTTATTTTTGGCCTCACAGTGGTCATATTACAGGGCTGCAAGCCATACTTGTTGCTACTTGCAATATTAAGTTTTTTTACTTGTTTTTGAAAACTTTTTGACAAGTTTTCCATGGATCCCACATCCACTGGGCAATTAAAATAAAAGAACTGAGAGAGGTGGAGTTTTAAAGCTTCTTGTGACTCCTTCTATCATAGCACTTGGAATGGAATGGTCTTTTGAAACCCAGAAGCTATCAAAAAGATCTCAAAAAGTCATCAAAAATTAAAAAAAAAAACTTGTGGGAGTGGTAACAGTATGGTGCCCAGCATTGTTACCAGGGTAGCATTCTACATGTACATTGTACGATCAAAACAAATAGTTTATAGTAAAAAGAAGAAAAGAATATAACAGGCAAGGTCAACAGACCACAAGTCCAGACAGCAATTCAAGATCCAAATGGAATAACAAGATAAAAGACTTGGCCAGAAAAATGAGCAAACCAATGTTAATTATTATTTTTTCAACATTTATTTAGCAATACTTTACTTTTTTAACATTATCATTTCACTGATTAAAAACAGAGAAAATACATAATGCCTACCATGATCTGGTAAATCGTCAGCAAGTCCGTGGAGTCTTTCTGAAATGTCAGCATGCTCATCAGAACTGTTTTATGGGAAATGGAAGAAAAAAGGAAAAATTGATAGACAAAACTAATGATGGACAGGTCCACTAAAAATTCAAAACCTTGCGGTCACAAGGCAAATCATTTGTTACAAACAACATTCCAGAAATGTGTGGTTCCAGAAAATATCCATACCCCCACCAAATCCCAAGGAGGAGGGGGGTCTTAAAGGCCAAAATTATTAAAGGAAAGTAAGAGCTTAAACTGGAATTTCCAGATGGGTGGGGGGGGGGGGTCAAACCAATAAAACCTTCCATGGGGGGAGGATGGATATTTTCTGGAAGAACACAATATCTCCAAATGGTGGCAATTAGTGAACACAAAACAACCATAAAAAGACCAAGAGGTTTGAGGAAAAAAATAATAATAATGATAATGATAATACAATACGACCACTACCATGGCCACAGCCACCACCACCACCATCACTACTACTACTACTACTACTACTACTACTACTTCTACTACTTAAACAGGCAAGAATGGGAAAACCCATGGAATAGAATACTAGTAAGTGGAGAATTCAAATCCTGTTTGAGCCCATACTAAACAAGACAGAAAAATCATAACCTGTCAAAGAAAGATATGGACTATGCATGCCAAAGGGTTGTGTCCCACAACAGTTTTATTAATAATTTTTTGCACTGTAACAGGAAACCGTAATACTTGACACCATGACCTCAATTCAAAGTGTACAACGATTCTTAATGATTAGAGAATATAACTGTAAACTAAAAAGTGTAACTCAGTAATTACGTGTATCACTGTCAACAGTACCGTCTAGATACAATTAAAGGTCTTTTACCTCATTTCATCAGGTTGTTTGTTCTGACAGCTCATTGTCTTGTTAAGCACTCTTGACACTTCTTCAAGATGTTGCCCTTTACACCACTTTGAATAAAACTAAAAATGAAATTGTAAAAATAAGCTAATTAGTGTGAATTTTATACCGTAACATGGCTCAAATGTATGTCACAAGTTTCAGCCTCTCAAGAAATATCCCAGTCTAGTACCCAGGCATTCTTCTCCCGCTCACTCGACTCGATTTGGTGCAGAATGTTGTGATGTCACCGAGAAATTTCGCGCCATGTCGTGTGAGCGAGAAGAGAATGCCTGGGTACTAGGCTGGAAATATCCATTTCAGAGATGAACTAATTGTGCACTATTTCATGGGGGCCAATTTTAATAGATCATCACATTACAACTTTGTTGCATATGATGAATAGTCAACACAGTCAACATGACTTGCATTTTATTGTATCTATCCTATTTACAATTTCAAGGTTTGTAAAAAATGTTCAGTGCAAAATTCAACACTTTTCCGTACTTTTTTCCAACCACTTTTCAAACTCAAACTGTGAAGAAAGAGACAAGCAAGGCTCCATACTTTTTCCAGACAGAAATTAAATTATTTTCCATGCATACGTTTTGCCAGTCTGAAAATTAACTAGTTTTGAGATTTCCATACTTTTCCATATTTCTTACAGACTGTGTATGAGACCTACTTATTAATAAAGTACATTGTATATTTTGACTTCTTTGTAGTGAAGCTGTATTCCAGGACTTCTAAAAACTGACTAAAACAAGAACTTATGTTAAACAACATACTGTACCTCAAACTGATACAAAAACAGCTTGTCTTCCAGGATGCTGAAGTAAATTGAAGGCACAGAACCTTCTAAAGCTAGAAAAGGATCTGAGGTGAAGAAAAAAAGAGAAAATTTTCACTTTAAACTATAATTTTCACAAGCAGATATTTTGGAGTTGGGATAATAACAGGTAATGGAATCATCTGTCTGCCACTGAGACTTCCAAACTTGTGACCAACAGAATTGAATACAGTTTACTAGCTCTCATCTTAACCAATCAGTCTGCACCTATCAATAATACTTGTCACTACAGTAACTTCACACTGAATTTCACTATGACCTCCAGGCTATGATGACAAGCAATGACACATGACTGTCCCAGGCTACCTACAAAAACCCTAGTTTACAACAATGATAATTACATTACTAATAGCCAACAGACTGTGAATTTAGCAGTGAAAAGACATTTAACATTCCCAATCCCTTGTACCAAACTTCTTTAATTTACTTTACGGGTTTTCTTTATTTCTTCTTCTTTTTTTTTGTTTTGTTTGTTTTTTGTTTCCTTTTTGGTTTATCAAGTGAGTTTATAAGGTAAATTAGCCACTATAAAGAAATTTAAGAGCTGGCATTTTGAGCATTAGCCCTTCGTCAGAACAAAGTACTGTGAATGATTGACAGTAGCTGTTGGTTGAGTTTTGAACTTCAAAGTTCACATGTCATTAAAAGGCGCAGTATTAACATCTTCCTCTTTAACACCAGACTTGTGGTTTTGACTTTTACAGTTCCTATAGTGAACTTACGCAAATGATATGCATGTACCTATAACTGTAGCTTTCCCCAGCCTTCTTACATCTCTATTGTTATAGCACACCTTACCAGCATCAGGGACTCAGACGTCTGTTTTCCTTTCTTTGAGTTCTACTCTTGTGGCAAACTGGTACTTTTAATACTCATACCCTTGCTAATCCACAAAATTTTCTGTCACTAATAAAATGATACTCAGTAAACTCACCAAACAATTCATATTGACTGTTCTTGAGATCTCTGGGAGTGGTTTTTTCCTGATTATAAAACTCAAGAAGGTCTTTAACTAAACTCTGCAGGGCAGGAATCACATTCTTATGACACTGGCAATCTGTGCGTGAAATAAAGTCATTAGTAATTATTAAGCCCACGAGAAGAAGAAGGGACTCCTATACACAAGCTTTATGGGCATATGCTGCTATGAATGGTATGGTTTATAACACAGTTTAATCTGGAATAAGTTCTAGAAATTATTGATTTTTGGTCAACATTAGGGTATCATTTATGGAAAACTGAACTGGGTATGAATAATTTGATCTAGAATAGGAATTGGCACTCAAGTGTGGTGTAGGACTTTTTTGTTCTTAATCTAGAATGGGGTCTCCAAATGTAGCTCCAAATGTAGCTTTATTTAGGCAGGGTGGCCCATTCAGCAATGAGGTTAGTATCCAGAGAGACTCTGCAAATTGCCTGGTACATCACCTGGTACAGGGCTTAGGGTTTTATAGCATCGCCTGAACTTCACCTGGTACAGATGAACTTCTATGATCCCAGGGGCACCCAAAAATTCTCAGAGTACCCCACTCCCTGGGTAATTACATGTAAATCTTATAGGAATTAATTTGATAGTTGACACTCAAGGTGTAGTGGCTATTACCATTATGTTAACATTATGCTAGCATTTTCTGTTGGCAACTACCATTAGGAGGTATTGGACATTCCATTATTTATTTGCACACCCATCACTCTCAAGGTAACTTTCACCTTTTTGCTTATGTGTCAATCAAATCTAAGTGCACACATCTCCCCCAGGGCAGAGGCTGGGGCATTTGATGTGAGGTTAACTCTGTACAGTAGAGAGATTTCGGAGAGTGGAGATATAGTAGTCAGGTTTCTCCATGTAATCGTAAAATTTTAGTGTGTTTAACAGACGTGCCAATATCCCAGCAAAACAAGGCTAACCGGCACAGTCCGCCTCATGTAATCGCCACTTATAGGTGCTGTGGAGCATGCAATCAGGATTTGTAGAGCAGTTTTCAATTGAGTGTCAAAAGTAATGTTGCATTTGCCTTAGTTTTGCTTTACTACACAAGCAGATTGGTTAAAAAAGCTTGCACCACTCTCTCAGCTAATCAGATGAAAAACCAAAACCAATTGTCACTGGCTAGCATGCATTTTCCTGTGCTTAATGCTAATTACTTGTATTTGCTTTGATATCTGATTGGTTCATTTTGTTTTTTGTTCCTGCTGTGACTGGTCAGAGTAAATACTTTGGCTTTGAATTTAAGTCACTCACTTGAAAACCGCTCTATTGACTGCATTTTTCTCACACAACAACCCATTTATGTACCAGTCAAATTGAAGCTTCAATTGAATTTAAGTCACTCACTTGAAAACCGCTCTATTGACTGCAGTTTTCTCACACAACAACCCATTTATGTACCAGTCAAATTGAAGCTTCAACATCCCCCCCCCCCCCCCCTGGGCATTTGAACTTTTGAAGATTGGCTTGTTCAAATTCCCTCCCCTCAGGACAAAAAGGCCGTTCAAATGCCCCACCAATTAGTGCTGAAATACCTCTCCTCAAAGGGCAAATTTCGTCTTTAATCAACTTTGTAATAATAATAATCAACTTTATTTAAAAGAGGGTTACGTCAATCAGTAAAAACTGATAATCGTGCAGCCCTCAAATTATAAATATTATTATAAATTACAACTAATAGAAATTTACATACGCGATAAAACACTGTTCACGCTTTTCAGAGAGAGATCTGTCGTTATGACACCTTAAGGACGTTCGCGTGAAAAACTTCTACAATACAGATTTTTTTCATACTTTGCCTACAGTCAGATAATGAGTTACCTATGTCAGAAATACAAAAAAATTGGGGGGTCACTGACTTCGTTTTCAAAATAAAGCGCGTGGAAAACTACCCCAATTTTGACAAATCGGCCCTCGCAACTCGACATGGCCTCAGTACTTGTTAGTTGAAAAATATTTAAAATGATTCGCTGTAGACCCACTTTCTTAGTCAAATTTTATTTAAGTGGGTCTGTCAAGTAAACAATGTGACCTGGTGTCATCCTTTTAGTTAAACTCGTCCTCTAAGATGGACTTTTGCGAACACCGTGCAGCTACAATAATAGCATAATTCGATCATGCAAGGGCAGAAAAGTTGAAAAAAATCAAACTTCCACAATACAGATTTTCTTAGATTTTTCTCAAAACGTAGATAATTGACAGAGAAAGTGATCTATCAAAATAAAATATGGGGTCACCGAACATTTAAGAGAGTTAAACCCGTGCATAGATACTAAAGTGCCCACTGGCCCTATATATCTCCACATTTCTTCAACAGCGTGCGCGCTCAATGCATGACGTGGCACAATCTCGTTCCCAGAGGCTGCATTCCTTTTGGTCAGCACCAAGGATGCAAGACCTCTGGGATAATCAATGTCAAAATGCTGGCGAATCGAAATCTGATTGGCTACTATTTTTTACAGGAAGTCTACGAGAAAGAAGTGTCAAAACAGGAAATAAAAGTACTTAGAATACTTTTGCTGGACGTTTTCGATCACGTCAGAGACGGACAATGGGAAAGAAAACTGAAAATGGGCGATGCAAACTAACAAAGAATCGAAATACAGTCAAATTCAAATTCATGTTAGAGAAGACGCAAAAAGCTAACTGGTGTCGATCACATGATTAAAACAAAAAAGGCGCCAAAACCTTGTGATATGTTGCAGCGGTTCTTGAGAAAGCTGAATGAATACCTGCTGCAAGATAAACGACGCCACGGTTGAAGAAGGAGTACAATTTTTGGATTAATTCCTCTAATTTCCACCTCTAAAGTATGGTTCATGGACACTGATGGCTTGAAAATTGTTCTCAACATTGTCTAAAGGGGATGGAAGCTGGCAGTCTTTCCAGTGCAGCCGTACTGAGAAGTTAAAATAAGCGGCTTTGTTTTAAAAATCCGTTCACTCCGCGGAGCCATGTGCAAGTTTGATGGAACAGGAGACAGAATTTAAGCTTAAGCTTATTTTGTTGAACTGGAGCCGATAATCTCACTGTAGCTGAAAAGTGAATGGTAGATTGGATTCTTGAATTAAGTGGTGCAAAAACTGTTGCAGCGACCGGACAGTATGACAAAAACAACGAGAACAGCGATCCTGTTTATTTTTGCAGGACATCGTAGCTGTCGTATTTGTAAGCTTTGACAGTTTGCAGCTGGCAAGACTGATAAACCTCGTCGAGTGTAGGTAAAAGGTCTTTCTCCAGTATTAAGATTAAATTGTTTTCACTCTCAAATTTGATTGTCTGTGTAAGAAATCGTCCATCCTTGATTGTGATAGATTTTTAATGTTTCTAGCTGTACTAAAAAGTGGCTGTTCAGTTTGCCTTGATTCATTGAGTTGAATTATTTATAGACCTGTGATACTCGTTAATAAATTGTACCTAAGTCATTTTTTTGTGTTTATTCTATGTAGCGTTTTAGTATTTCGGCAAACGAGCTTTCCGTACAAAACTTATAACGTAGTAAAATATTTACCGACGTAGTGGTGGAGAAAACACAACACCAGCACAGTCGAAAGGCGAACATAACACAACGCCTGCTCAGGCACGTTTCATAAATAAATGACCGCTCTACTTTGTCCAAGACCGTTTAATAGCATCAGTACAGTTGATTTGCTCTGTGTCTTCCTTAATAAATAAGCAGTCGCACTCTGTAAAAAAATTTAAGCTAATTTTTACGCGTATATGCCGCGCGTTAAAAACAAGGTCAAGTTTTTTTAAGGTTGATTTCTTGCTCAATTAGACTTTTCAAATTAGTAAGCTTACACACTATTCGACTGCTAAAGAACCTCGTCCATGACTATCGTTTTCTTTCAAGATGTCGCTGAAAATTTGTTAATCTTGTAAAGGGCCGTAAGATGCGAAATAAAATTTGCGGCGGCACTTCAAACTCCTCGACAATGGCTACGTTTTCAGTACCCTTGAAAACGTTCATGCTTGATATTTGTTCTTCTATCAAAAAGTTTAATGAGGATACGGCTACAATAAAAGAGTTAATTTTCTCTTCACCACTGTTGTTTAAAAAACACACACAGTCAGACACAAACGTATGGAGGCAGCCAGGCACTGAGAGATCTTCCATATTCACCTGGCAGTACACAAATGGTATCTTTACCATCAACAACAACAGTCTTCAGCGCCTCGTATTGGCGTTCTTTGCATTAGAGGTCCGGTCTCCTTTCTGAACTGAATTTTCTAACGCGAAGTGAAATAAATTTATTGAAACCGGTGCGGCCATCTTCGCGAGACTGCAAGCGGGGATAATTTTCATTTTCACGCGAGTCTCGCGTGAATGTCAATGGCGCCAAAAACAAGGGGACATCGTAATATTTCGCGCCCTTTTTGTCTTTACACGACCCATAACGCATGCTCAGTTCGCAAACTATCGAGCATGCGCTTTAAAAAACCGGAAGCCTAAAAAGTGGCATCCGGTTTTTGATTATCCCAGAGCCCGTGGCATTTCGATCCCGCTGACCGTAAATGCTCGCGGGCTCTGGGGACGAGATTGGACGTGGCAGTGAATTGCGTGCGCAGTAGGGATGCGCAGAAACAATTAGCGCGAACGTCCTTAAAACTTCTTTTAAAGACCCTTTTGGAAGAGGTATTCGCAAACAAAGGCGAAATTCTATCTTGTAAATCCGTCAAAACCTGCAAAACCCCAAAAAACTCACGGTCGTATTACACTAGAACGAGAGATAAATCCGGTTCAAATTCCCCCCTTCCCGGGCACGATGCACAGTCAAATGCCCGGGGTTTGCCTGGTGGTGGGGGGGGGGGGGGGGGGGGGGGTGATGTTGAAGCTTCAATTTGACCGGTACGTCAGAATCGAAGTGTATGTACGTAGCTGCAGTACATGGTTTGTGCGGTACGTAATCTCAGTCCCCACATCGCTGTTCGAGCTTCCAGCTGGCTCATTATCAATACTAGGAAATGAATTCTCACCTTCTTGGTTTGCAGAATCGTGTACCAAAAGAAACACAAAATACCTCTCCATGATCTTGTCTCATCTCTGCCAAGATGGAGGAAGAAGTTTGATTTGAACCTTCGTGTATGTTGAATGTAATTTCGCGGGCTTTTTTAGCTATCCGCTGACAAAGCTGCGCAGCCGCTTCCCAACGCTTCCCCTCCCCTCACTTCCTCTTTCCCCTCCCCTCGGTGACCGTCTTAGCCTGGGTCGAGGCCGGCGTTTCTTCCCATCAAAATGGCGGAGACAACTCTTTTATTTTCCGCTGAGAAAACTTCATTTGATCCCCAAGCAAAGGGACTTTTGATCATTGGACAACCTCGTCACCTTTTGGCTGTCAAATTTGATGATTTTGCGGGAAAACTGTCGCCTAGAGTCGACTCTTCGGTACGGAAATAACATATTTGTTATTATTTTATACCTTTTATTTTCGATTCATTTTCAATTGTCAGCTAAGAATTTCCAGGTTAAAAGTCAGAAAATTTCGGGTTATCTGTCATCGAGATTGCACAATTTTTATAGATATTGTTCTAATTCCTGAATTCAGATCTCTGAAATCAGAATAGCCTTGTCCAAACCATGCATGATTTCAACTTTAGCCTCAGCTAGATTTTGGGGTACCTGCAGAATAGGGGGGTAATTTAAAAATATGCCCTCGAAAAACTGGGTGTGTGGATACACAGTTCCCGTTTTTCAGGCTTCTCCCTTTCCTTATTCTTTTTAAGAAAGAGAAACAGTTGTATTGCATACATGTACGGTTTTGTAGCATTGCCGGAGTAGGTGGGCGGATGTGCAGTGGACTTGACCGCCCTCCCCTGTGAATAATTGATCGATCGATCGATGGACTGACTGACTGACTGACTGACTGACTGACTGACTGACTGACTGACTGACTGACTGACTGACTGACTGACTGACTGACTGATTGATTGATTGATTGATTGATTGATTGATTGATTGATTGATTGATTGATTGATTGATTGATTACAAAATCAATCCATGAAAAGAGAGATATTTGTCTGTTACATGAAGTGTAGTTTATAGTAGCTATATATAACTAAGTTGAAAACATGAATTACTATGAGAGAAAAAGTAAAGCCTTATATTTGTCCAGACCTTCAATCTAGTGCTTCATACCATGGCTGGATCAGATGCCTGTCCAGTGTGGTTGAATCAAGTGGTTATTGGTGCTCTTCCTGTGACAGCCAGTCGGCATAATTCCCCTGCCCACCCTCATTTCCTCAACAAGCTTGTTTCCAGTCATCTTCCTTGTGGTGATGCTTGTATTGTGGTGAGTGTTAAGCTGCTGATACTGATACTTGCATCAAGAAGCTTGTTTTCAGTCATCTTCTTTGTTGAAATGCCAGATGAAATTTGTTATCCAGGAAATGACATAATTTACTTTACAGAAGTGTACATGTGTCCTCACATAAATTTGCTTAAGGTCTGCTTATTCCCCTGAAATAAAATTTAACATACGATTTTTGTCAGACTTTCACAAGTTGTTATCTATCGTACAATGTTTTGAAATATAAAATAAAAAGAATAGGTCCCCATGTCCGTTTATGAGATATCATCGTCTCAAGTTAACCCATAATTCCTTACAATTTCACCTGACTAACATGTGTTTATTTGATCAGTTTATGCAACTTTCCGTAGGAAGAGGAAGCACATGATTAAAGCAAATCTTGAAACAATGTACTAGATGTAAAATATCAATAACAAGGAACAATTTACTAGATGTTTTGTGGCAGATGCTCGAAGCATCAGACGAAATTGACTTAAAACCATCCTTACGTGCGTGCTCTTGAGGTTGTGATTTCATCTCCGTGAGTAATGCATTTCTAGAAATAATTTTTTTTTGAACATGCATTTTATTTCTTACTCTTTGAACAAAAAGAGGATGAATGGTAGGTCAAAAATATTTGGAAAAAAAGATGGGTCCCCTTGCTTGTTTAAGAGTAGATGACTATTCTTTTCTCTGGTGAGCTTGGCCTCATAGGAAACCTTTTACTTCCTGGACATGAGCGCACTGTGAGCGTGCGCTAATGACACAACAAATTGTACGCAGTAAGGTTGTGCAATGCAGTACAGGGGAATGACCTTAACGCATTGCTTGAAGGCTAAGAAAAGTGGAGATTTCTGAAGAAGGCCAGTTGAGAAAGATCTTCAGTATGCAAGGTCATTAGTTTTAAATTGTAAAGAATGGGGCCATTTATGGAGACCATATAGTTCGTGACAAATTAGCAGTCATGACAAATTTATCTTACTGCTAATTATTCTTCTGAACATCATTAGACAGCGAGATGAGTAAAGTCTACACGAAGACTTCAATGTTATTTTTTAAGTTAAACATTTGTTAGGACAAGTAATTTAACTGCATAAACTTTTCTTTTCTTCCTCAAGGTTGTCTGTGAAAGAAGTGGTGCTTTTGCTTCAGCTTGTGCCATTGCCAGAGCTTTTCCGACATATTCAAGAAAATCATCCAAGGCCAAAATGCCATCAAGAACAGTAACTGTTGAGTTTGTTCTCGTTGGAAGTGACAAGACCCCAATTTCAAGTGAAGATGCGGAATGTATGAATGTGGTTGCAGAAAGCATCCGTCTCAGTGCCCGGCTGGTAGACATGCCATGTCAAGAAATGCATACAAGTGCATTCGTCCAGGTAATGATTGATTATGGTTTCAAATGAGTAAAATGCTTGTTTCAATCCTGTAGATTAGGAAGTCTCCTATTTTTTTTCAGTTAAAAGTGACCTCAAGGTTCGCACACAGTCAGAAAAAGTGTGGAAAACTACAGAATCTCAAAACTAGTTTTTCAGACCTCAAAAAAAGTGCAATGGAATATAAAGTTTACTACCCCTTCCCCTCCCCACCCTCCACCCCCCCCCCCCAAACCAGGACTATTACCACCCAGCATTTTGATAGGTTTTTCTAAAGCCCACTAGTCCCCAGTTATATACCTGGGTGGGGAGAGTGGAGTTACACCTGGGTGGGGAGAGTGGAGTTACACCTGGGTGGGAGAGTGGAGTTACACCTGGGTGGAGAGAGTGGAGTTACACCTGGGTGGGGAGAGTGGAGTTACACCTGGGTGGGGAGAGTGGAGTTACACCTGGGTGGGGAGAGTGGGGTTACACCTGGGTGGGGAGAGTGGAGTTACACCTGGGTGGGGAGAGTGGGGTTACACCTGGGTGGGGAGAGCAGAGTTACACCTGGGTGGGGAGAGTAGGGTTACACCTGGGTAGGGAGAGTGGAGTTACACCTGGGTGGGGAGAGTGGAGTTACACCTGGGTGGGGAGAGTGGAGTTACACCTGGGTGGAGAGAGTGGGGTTACACCTGGGTGGGGAGAGTGGAGTTACACCTGGGTGGAGAGAGTAGAGTTAAGTCTCTTTTCTAAGGAAACAGCACAGCATGATGCAGAGACCAGGTCTTAAACCACTGAACCTCTGATCTGACAATCAAAATGTCCAATGTGATGACCACTATACCACCACACCTCCACAAAAAAATAAAATGATGCAAAAATTTATACTCTGATTTTATTTAGGAAATAACTAAAGTTGGTGACGAGCTTGGTATTTTTCCACTGATAATCAGAGGAAAGGAACTTGATGAAAAAGGGTTTGGAGGTATGATAATGTTTTATATCTATTAATAGATAATTAATTAAGTAATTAAGGAAGACTGACATGAAGATATTACAGTGGAATGGTACTAAGCCATTTTTTATTGGCAGCAAAAGAAATTTTTCAAAATATCCTCTTCAAGAAAGAGGACAAGTTCAATAGTTTGGCAGGTCTGGCAGAGAGACAGGGATTTTCCAGGCCATTATGAGTTTGAACTTCAGTTTCTTTGACAGAAAAACATAAGGACTGCAACAACATAAGGTTAACAAATGCCTGGCTCCTGTTTCTTGATTTCCTGCCTACCTAAAAAACTAGTGATAACCCTGAACTGTACAGTCAATCCTGAACTGTTTGACAGTCAAACTTAATTTAAAAGACTCATGTCAATAGAAGCATCTATCAGTGTCAGTGGATATGAGTGAAAAGCAATGTGCATACATTTAGTGGATTTGAATTGTAGACTGAAATAAAGTTTTTGTGTTTTTGTATTTGACCTACTATTTGATACTTACTTAATTTATACTTAGATTTAGGCCTTATAATTATTGTTAATGTTATCTAAAATTACATTAACATCTTATTTTTGAAACCAAGTTAATAATGCAATTTACTCTATTAATGCATTTTTTACTCTTGTTTATTAAAATATCAATCTAGTCATAATGAAAAACAACGTGAGAAGCCTGGAACTGCACAGTAGAGTGTAGATAAGATAATATAATTTTTTAAAAACTGCTTCTAACCTATGATGATTGCAATAATTATTTAGATGGTGGTGCTTTTATTGATTAGCTGTTTCTGTTGTTTGTTCAGGACTCTTTGGAGTTGGAAAAGCCGCCGCGAATCCTCCAGCTTTGGTAGTGTTGAGTCACACTCCCATGTCAGCAACACGGACCATAGCATGGGTCGGTAAAGGCATTGTGTATGACACTGGAGGGCTGTGTATCAAGGCTAAGGTATGAAGCATAAGCTAAAATTTGTGATTAATTAAGAAACATGAAGTTCCAAATTAAAAACAATATTCTCCCCCCCCCCCCACCCTGAAGGTTTTTTAAAAGCCCTTCAAAAATATCCAACTCACAAGTAAATTTCAAACTTTCTTCGATTATTTAAACAAGTAAACAAGTAAATAGTAACTAAGTATTTTTATATCTTATTTACATTTTTATTTTGTATCTATTTTTTATATAGTTGATGTGATGTCTTAAACGATGTTATCAACTTAATAAATGTAGATGTAGAAGTTAACAGATGCCCTGTACCAATTTACCAAAAAATGACAAACACATACAACTTAAAAAAACTGGCTTCTTTGAAAAATCTTTTAATTTAAATTAAAATTGTATGCATGTTTTCACATTTCATCATGAGCCTACTGACTGTAGAAGATCACCACGCGTACAAGTGTTAGGGGTTAAGTAACAGTTTAATACAGTATGCAATTCTTTACAGACGTCAATGCTTGGAATGAAGAGAGATTGTGGAGGAGCAGCAGGCATTCTGGGAGCTTTTAGAGCAGCTGTCAAACAGGTACATGTACAAATGTAGTTCAACATTCCGCTTGGCAAGCTCATACAATAGACTCCTGGTATCTGATACACCCAGGGGAAACAAACAATATTATCGTTCAAGAAACCAGGGTTGAGTTACATAAAACTTGATGTTCAGCATTCCTTTTAACGTCAGACATTCTCTCCAGTTAAAGTCACTATGTTAACGTCTGATGTTAGCAGTTATGCCCGGCATTAGGTTTTATGCAACTCACCCCAGGCATTCAAGATAGCCAGTAGATTCCCTAGGAAAAACAGTTCGTGTTCAAGAAAGAAAGGAATTCAAGATGGCCAGGGTTTAAGACAGGAGGGGTCCACAATAATAATATTTATTATTGATTCTCCTCTCTTATTGATTCATGCATATTTTCTAAGTGAAAGTCAAGCCTAGCATCCAGGTACTTTGACAATATAGCTACGAGAAAAGTGCTCAATCATTGCAATGAAAACAAAGATGATCAATTGTAAATCAGGCTAAAGAAATATGTTTGCAATAGCTACAACATCCATGATTACTAGAAGATTTTGTTAAGATTTCTAAAACCACTGTCTGGAATATTTTCATGAGCAGCACCTTCTTTTAGCAATCGCAGCAAACATATATGGAAATCATGTGCAGAGCTCTGTGTTTTTCGTGAACTGTTACAGGTGGTTCCATATTCCAAAGGCAGCACATTCCAACTGTACTTAAAAATTTACCTGTAATTAATGTAATTTATTTTTGTACACCTCTAAAAGACCCTAAAACTAATATTGATCTTAGTTTTTTTCATGTTTCGACCTCCTCAAGTTTCTGTTTCAATATTTGTGACATTTGCCATTGTTCCCGTAACTCTCTTTCCATGTTGAATTCTTTCTCTTTAGGGTTTTAGTGAGAATCTTCATGCAGTGTTTTGTATGGCTGAGAATGCTGTTGGTCCTGAAGCTACAAGACCTGACGACATATTGACATTATATTCAGGAAAGTAAGAGATCCACTCTTCCTTCACAAGCCAAGTTTGCATTGGTTTTTTTCTTGACTGTGTATGTGTTTCTTTTAAATGCTGTGGATCATTATCTTGTCTTTTACTTCTTGTTAGAACTGTAGAAGTTAACAACACAGATGCTGAAGGGCGTTTAGTACTTGGAGATGGGGTGAGGTCACAGTTTATTGACATTTGAACTTGTAAATATCTGTGAGGAGTTAATTCATTTGAAATAGAAACATTTAGAGTATTAGACTTCAGATACCTGTTTGCACTCTATTTATGGCCCAGTACTGGTACAGTAACTGTTTTTCTTGCTAAACAAAGACATCTAAACTGAATGAGACAGAAAATTCCATATTGGCAATAGCAGAAAATTCCATATTGGCATTTAGCAGTACCTTATGGTTGCTTAGTATTAAATAGATTCCTGCAGTTGTTGAAGAGGCCTGCATGTTCTAAAACATTTTCGTTGAGCTGCTTATTAAAATGTGCGATTTCTGTCCTATCTTAAGGTTGCATATGCAAAGAAAGATCTGCATGCTGATGTCGTTTTAGATATGGCTACATTGACGGGTGCCCAGGGTGTCGCTACAGGAAGATATCATGCCTCTCTTTTAACCAATGATGAGGAATGGGAACCAGCTTGTGCTATGGCAGGGAAAGCCAGTGGAGACCTGGTGGTAAGTAGAGCTTGAGCCTGCAATTTCAGCAACATGCCCTACAGCTGAATCTGGCAGTGCCATGATGACATGGCAACTTTTGAAGTTCTTGCTGAAGTGCTTGTGTCATTTTTTCAGAGAAAAAGCATCTCAACTTTTGCTACCCCAATTATTGGACAATGTTTCATGCAACTGTGTTTTGTAACAAAATTGTGGCACAAGTTGCAAAAAAATATGGCCTGCAGCGAAAAACATGGATGCTGCATTTTTTATTTCTTTCTTTTCTTTGTAATTGTAGCACAAAGCAGATCCAAGTTCTACTTCTTCTTCCTCTTACTTTCCTGTAAGCCCTTGCCTTTATTGTAACTTTTTTGACTTCACAGTTTCCAGTGCCTTACTGTCCAGAGCTTCATTTCTCTGAATTTTCAAGTGCCTTAGCAGATATGAAAAATTCTGTCCAGGTTTGTTGTACTTTTTTTCCATAAAGCTTCTTTTCTAAGGCTGGACTCACTTGCCTGTCATTATGTAGTTTCATGTTAAACTGGTTTTTCGATTACTCTGTTGAGCTCAATAATTTGTTTACAAAAGTGGAAAGTTTGAGAGAGGTTTGCTAAGGCTTCTTTGATATTCTCATTTTTCTCAGTAATAATCAATCCCCACATTTCCATTTTTTGATTTCCCTGTTTTTATTTCCTGAGGAGAAAGTAATCTGCAGTAATCAGCACAGTCACTAATAAGAGTCAATCATAAAAAAATTTTCTCTTCTACAACATAATCCCAGCTGTGGTGGAACCATACAGTAGTCAGATATAATAATAAGTAATGGTAATTGGACTGAGTGGAGTACAATTCAGGAAATAATCAGGCGAGTAATTTTGAATCCAACAAGTGCGTAGCGTGCGGACGATTTGAAATTATGAGCATGATTTCCCCTGAATTGTAGGACACGAAGTCCAGTTACCAATTAATCGTGTCTACAACAAAATGCGAGAAAATCTACCTCAAAAATGCCCTCCGGGAACATATTACGTATGGAATAGGCACGCAGAGAACCAATCACAATCAAGCAATTTGTTATAGACACGATGATAATAATAATAATATTCTTTGTAAGTGCTTTCCATTAAGTATTTATTTATTTATTTATTTATTTATTTACTTATTTTTTATTGTAGAACCGCGATAACGCTCAAGTATCCTGTGCAGGTCTCTTCATTGGTACGTGTACACTTTATGCAGCCCTCGTATTCTGGATCCGTTCTCGCTGTTAAACTTGTTGCAATCCAAAGGTGGATAAAAACCCACAAAAACGGGTCAATCACCGTTTTGAGTCTTCACAGCCAAAAACATCGCTCCTTGAGCTCGTCATTTTACGTGTTCAACCCTTCGTAAGAAGACTAAGCGAAGTGCTATACGTTCAAATCGTTAGCTTTTGAATCCTTTTTCGGGAGCCATCGCACCGTGTCTGAGCTCAACTGTTATCAAATTCAAGTGTGGCTCCACTCCCCCCTCCCCTCCCCCTCCCCTCCCCCCTCCCCTCCCCCCCCAAACCTCAGCACCACAGTTTCTTTGACCCTTTCACTCCCAAGAGTGCCATATGGCACTCTTGCGTGACCGGCTAATTTTCCCAAGAGTGCCATATGGCACTCTGCAACCACCACTCTTTTAACCAATCAAAACTTGTGAAAGAAAAGACAATAACGCCCTCCATTGTTTTTGAACCAATAGGAGACGTTCTTAGCTTTCTTTTGACACCAAACACGAGGTAGGTCGCCATACAAACATTTCTCACAATCTGCGATAGAAAACTGGCGATGGAAATCTTTGTAAACTTATGAATTATGGCGTCCGAAAGCGAAGGAGAAGAATTTGTTGGGTTTGAAAATGAAGAGGTAGAGAGAGCAAGAGAGCGAAGAGCCGAACAATCGAGTGATGAGTTGGATATTTCAGTCGATTCGACCGACGGTGAGGAAAGCAGTGCCAGCGACGGCGAAGAAATTGTCGAAGAAGTTTGGTCTACGAACGACTCACCGGTGCGAGTTCAGGAATTCACTGAACGAACTGGGGCAACTTCACGGATTGCCGAAGATGGAACAGCCCTAGACTTCTTTCTGCTGATGTTTCCAGAGAATTTATACGAAATTCTAGTCACAGAGACTAACCGAAACGCCGAGCAGTCGATCCGAACGAAGCCAGATCCGCGCTGGTATGCCACAACATGCGAAGAAATGCGTGCGTTTGTTGCTATCAACATACTATTCGGGATCAAAACCTTGCCTGAAACGAGGCTTTATTGGTCGAAAGATTCGTTTCTTGGTGTCCCATCTGTACAGAAAGTCATGCCAAGAAATCGATTCGAGAAGATCCGGCAATATCTTCACCTGAACAATCGCGAAAACATGTTGCCACGAGGACACCGAGCCTATGACAAACTGTTCAAAGTGCGGCCATTGTTAGATATCATCTCTCACACATTTCGCGACGAATACAGGCCTTCAAAGTTTGTTTCTGTCGACGAAGCTATGGTAAAGTACAAGGGGAGATTAGGCTTTAAACAATACATGCCAATGAAGCCTGTGAAAAGAGGAATCAAAGTCTGGGTCCGGGCGGATGCTACGAACGGCTTCGTTTGCGCGATTCAAATTTACACGGGCAAAGAAGGACGCCAACCGGAACATGGCCTCGGCCATCGGGTAGTTTCTGATCTAGTTCATGATCTCCATGGAAAAAATTATCACATTTTCTGTGATAATTTTTTTACTTCGGTTCGGCTAGCCGAAGATCTGCTGAGAAATAATTTGTATCTCTGCGGCACCACTCGTTCAAATCGAACTGACTTTCCGACCGATCTCAAACCACACAAGGCCGAGGTGAAAGCTCTTCGCCGAGGAGAATCACTTTTTCGCCGCAAGGGAGGCATTGTTGCGACTGTCTGGAAGGACAAAAAACTTGTATCTTTCCTGAGCACACAGTGCGAAGTGCGAGGAAACGAGACCGTGTCTCGAAAGCAGAAGGACGGGACAATAATCCAGGTGCCTACAGTTCCTGTTGTTCAACTTTACAACAAGTACATGGGGGGAGTTGATCACAGCAACCAAATGCGCCAGTATTACGAGTGTTCTCGACGAGCAAAGAAGTGGTGGCGATACCTTTTGTGGTTTTGTGTCGATGTGTGTGTTGTGAATGCACATAAATTGATGTTGGAAGCGGACAACTTTCCAAATTTTACTCAGCTGCAGTTTCGCCTCGAGCTGATCAAAATGCTCATTGGCGATTTCTCATCGCGGAAACACAACGTGCAGGATGGAGCGGTCCAGTCGAATCACTGGCCAGTGCCTATGAGTAAAGGACGGTGCAAGCGATGCTTGAAAAATGGCACGAAAACTTTCTGTCGCATGGGATGCGAATTGTGTGGACTGAGGCTGTGTTTAGACTGCTTCAAGAATCACCCCTTGGCCAACCTATGAGGAGCGTGGCGCGAAATTCAAATTCTCATTTCAAGTTCAAATGATCAGCGCTTGACTGCAATAAATCAGCACTAAAGACAATGCTTGAACAATTTTTGATCCATTTATTATGTCTTGAACATCTCTTGTAAATATATATTTCTAAATCGATATCTAAAATGATTTAAACAATGAAATATTCAAAAGAAGAACATTGTTTGTTAGCCTTCATCAAGAGAAGAGTATTCACAAAGATCAAATCAACAAGAGGCTTAAAGGACCAATATCCCGTTACTGCGCATGCTCCAAACTTTGATTTCCTGACAGGATGCAATCTCGTTCCCAGAGTCCGCGTTACCCTAGACCAGCGGTCGGGAACGAGGGACTCTGGGATAAAGCGTTTACCGGAAAACAAGAATCCTGTGATTGGTCAAACTGCGCAGGCGTCGGGTATTCGCACATCCGGTTTTACCAAATGCAGTCACTGTTCCACGAGGCAATTGAGTTTTCCATGGAAAAATTGGGGATAAAAGTGTTAATGAAAGAGCAGTACGATGCCTTGTTAAAGAGCTATATGTGTAGAAAAAAGGTGTGCTGGTGGCATTGCCGACAGGTTTCGGAAAATCGCTTATTCGATTTTACCCTCGATGTTCGATTACATTCGAAGCGGCCGTAGGGGAAGATTCTGTTGTTATCGTAGTTTCGCCTTTGAGCGCGTTTATGAGAGACCAGGTGCAAAAACTGGAAGGAGTGTTGAATGTGTGTGTCTTACAAAGTGTGGGAGAACAAGAAGGGGAAGGAAAGTCACCATCCCGGAAGATATCAAGAAATGTTTGATGTTTGGGCACCCTGAAGTATTCGATTCGTGGACAACAAGAATGTTGCCAAAATGCTTACCGGTAAAGCGAAAGGGTGCAAGCCATTGTTGTGGACGAGGCTCATTTGGTTCTTGAATGGTATTTATATAATATGTCTTTTCTTCTAGTCGTGTTGCTTTGTTTTCAAACTTGAAGTAACTAAGTGTGCATGTGTACAATGTACATTTTCAGAAGATTATGTTCACTGCAAATGCTAATAGTTTTTATTACTTATATTAAAACCATCTAATCAAAATAGACAAATTTCCTACTGAATGCGTTACTATTTGCAATCAAACCCGTTAAAAAGTCATGTTGTTTGATAAATAGACATCCTTGAATATACCTAATTGGTTCTCTGCTAGCTAGAAAATATCAAACCATTGTAATTTATATCCAAGGACTGTTACCACAAACTTGCTGCAGTGTACCTCACTGGCTAATAACTTGCAATAGTTTTTTTAGTCAGGCATTTATTGTATTTTTAAATTCTTTCATATGACCCCACAGACTGTACAGCTTTTACTTTTATCGTGCATAAATAAAGTCTGTCTGTCTGTCTGTCTGTCTACATTTTTTATCATTGAAACCGGTTAATAACTGGCTTGTGAAATGAAAGCAATCAGAAAGCGTAAATACCCAGAGAGAGGTTCTCATCCATGCAACTCATGTTTTCAGAGATTAAATAAAGAGCAACCCATGAAAAGAGAAAGATGGATGGGAAATGAACCATTTTATAGGATGGTCATTTCAGTCATTGCCTAATTAGAAATTAAACATCAGGTGGGACACAAATTTATATTTTTACCTTCTTTTCTGTTTTTTGTTAAGGGCCACATTTTGTCCAGCATATGGAAGAATAAGCCTGTTAACAAATCTGTTCCCATCTGAGTGTCACTACTGGCACTTACAGGCACAACAACAGCAGCTACAAAAAGTGGCATTGTAACTGCCTTAGGACTGTCCACCCCAGTAACAGTTGAGTGTAGTCCAAACAGGACTTACACCTCCCATGTGCGTCCTGATAGGGGCGATGACAAATTGGATAGAATTTTACAGCCAATTGTTGCAGAACTCAAATCAAAGAGGCTGGAAATGCCCCTCACTCTTATTTATGGAAATCTAGAAACAATTTCAGGCTGTTTCCTGTATTTTCCAATGAAATGGGCAAAGACCAATACCACCCTTCAGCAGAGCCTTCAGCAAAGAGCAGACTTTTTACCATGTATCATGCCCAATATTCCAAGCATGAGAGAAGGAGAATAGTAGATGAACTAGTAAATGGGAAATCAAGCCACCGTGTGTTGTTTGTGACTGTGGCATTTGCAATTGGGATTGACTGCAATGACATTCACAGAATTGTTCACACTGGGGTAAGATACACGAGGTTGGGAGGGCTGGCAGAAATGGCCTTGCAGCTAGGACTGACACTTATTATTATTATGACATTCCAAAAGCCTTTAAAAAACATACCAGAAGCCATGCAGTCCTATGTCCAGTCCAAGGAATGTAAAAGAAAAATTATTTTAAATCATTTTGACCACAAGGTTTCAGACAATCAACCTCAAGATCACACATGCTGTGACTTTCACAGGCTACACTGTCAGTGTGAAAACTGTATGCTTGTGCATGCAGCTGAACAGGTTGAGGCACTCAGTGTTCAAGATGAGTCTGAGATGACCCTCACTGAACAGAATGAGGGTAACTCCCAATTATTTACTTCTGAGGCCAAACTTAGAATCAAACAAGACATGGAGAAATATAGATTTCAACTCCACAAAGATATTGGGAGAAGCACTGTGCGCAATGTGACCCTGTCCAGTGGGTTTCCGATTGAAATGATTTCTTTGGTCCTTGAACACTTGCCAGACCTTATCTCTGTACAAACGAAGGAATCCATCTTACAAGTGTACAGTAAAGATATGGCTGCAGATTTTTTCAGTATTATTCAGAAAAACCTTCCCAAGAAGACATGTGCAGTAGAATCTCCATAATGTGAACCATCAGGGGAAACAAAAATAACAGTAATATTTCATTGAGAATTTTATGGAGCAGGGGTAACTAATAAGCAAATAACTGTAGTTTGAGTCATTTGGGATTCCATGTTGTTACTGGGACCTTTTGAATGTTTAGTAGGGCTTAATTGCACCCCCACCCCCTCCACCACAAAAATTGCCTCATTGGTGTGAAGTGCCTATTAGACTGTAAGTTAGAGTGGAAAGTACTCATGTACACTGTATCCGCAATATGTGATCCACTATGCAAGTGAAATTCCTCATTTTGTGGGACTGAAAATATAAATTTTATTCAGTTGACAAATTTAAAGTAATACCAATAGTGATGTAACACAGTGAAGAAAGCTGATGCCTTGGGGAATGTATATTAATGTTTATGTTTTCTGAGATTAAACAAATCCTTCATCTAGAGAAATGATCTCTTCGTCTTCCTGAGTCATCGCAGCTGTGTGGATTAGCTCTCTAGTCATTTCTTGTTTTTAGTTAACTAGGAGTGCAAAGCAAATATGTCCAGCTGATCTAAAGGGCTCTTAGAAATGGAAGGGAAGCTTTGAAGACTCTTTCCTGGCTGATGTTCGAAGGGCTTTTGACTGCTGATAAGTTCAATCATTTCTTTGATATCATCAGATGTACGTGCATAAGTATGGCTTGCTGACTTGGGGAAATGTTGCTTTCTCTGTCATACTGCTTTGATGTTTCGTTTAGCAGTTAACTAGAAGAAGTGGATCTTTGAACTGCTATGAGAGTTTTGTTCCCACATATTGCTTTCAGAACACCCTTATCATTCTTGACCATGTTCCATTTAAAGGTCATTGGCACCACACAAATCGTTGCCCTGCCCACCTTTGGGGTTCACAAACTGACCATGAAGAATATGATGTGCCATGTGTTCACTGTAAAGGACCTATGACAAATGTTATAAAATGCATAGCCTCAAAGGCATATTTCATGCCCCTGGGCTGTGCCCTAAAATAAAACATGAGAAGTTTCCAGTTCCTTAGACTTTTTTCCCCATCACCTTCTGTTCTCTGTGTCATTCAACTGCATCAGAAGCAGTCTCAGCTACATGACCTGAAGTACATAGTTCATTCGCCGGTTTTCTTTTGAACTAGTAGGAATAGCAGAGACAGGGGATGGGGGCTCTACAGGTGGTGGTGCTTCAGTGATTCTCTTCCCATAGACTGCTTCTAGTGTTCTTGGCCACAAGACTAACTTGACCAACAGAGAATAATTCAGCTGCTTTATTAGGTTCAATATTAAAGCAACAAAAACAGGAATAAGATCTGGTGAATGGGATGTGATAGAATCTGACACCTTTCCAACACCAAGTACATCATAACCTCTTTGTCCTTCAGATTGTCTTTGGACCAGGAATACAACCTGTCCTATGGAAAAAGATAATGAAAATTAACGTTCAGTTGTTAGCAAAAAATAATGTTCTGTTTTACTTCGAAAGTGCAATCAGCAATAAACAGTGTTATAAATTTTATATTAATGTTACTTTGAAGTTGTAGGTGTATTTTATATGTTTGAAGTATAAGAAAAGGGACAGTTTGGAATGTATAAAAAAATGAATTTGAAAATTATGCAAACAGAACAAGCTAATTTTTTAAATTGTGAAAGCATTATTTATATCAGTGAGGACTTCCAGCCTCAAAAGATAAATTTGTGATGGCTGGGGAGGTGTTAATAATATTAGTTCGATAGCATGATGTTTACCTCGAGCTCTCTTCGATTGTCATTGTTCTTCTGTCTTCGGACTCTGACTGGCTTTTTCCCTCTCTACAGCCTCAAGGGACTTTCTTGTTTTTCATGTGAAGCCACAAACAAGCCCTCAAACAACCTCGCTCCCAGATTCAGAAAAGTGTTTTGCACGACTACAACAGCTGCTGCAACTTTCATTTCTCGGAAGTCCGTCACCATACACAAAAACTAATCCGGTCAACTTTTCCAGAACATTTAAAAGGTTCTCGTTCTTAGATTTTTCCCCAAACAAATCTATCGCATGTCTTATAGGACCGGAATTACAACATCTTCAAACGTACTGTAGTTCTACACCTCCAGGCAAAGCTTTCACTCTTTCATTGGTATTTTGTCCGCCATTTTGGTCACAAGACTCCGCTGGAAAAGGTAACACGGGCTCTAGGAACGGAGGCCAAATCTGGGAATCTGGGGACGAATTACAGCTACTTTCACTTCCGGTCCAACTGCTCATGCTCAGATTTCAGCCAATGAAAATGCGATCCGAAACGCTTTATCCCAGAGTCCCTCGTTCCCGACCGCTGGTCTAGGGTAACGCGGACTCTGGGAACGAGATTGGACAGGATGTCGCGAATTCAAAAGATGCGAGAAGTGATATAGAACCTTCAAAAATCCGTTTGCATCGTGCTCAGTTTAGTTCAATATTACCCTAAAGCTTCTCCCAGTTATGGATTAATTATATATAGTTTTCGTTAAGTTCCAATTTGTGTGAGATAGGGATTTTTTGGCGTTGTTTTCAATGCCATTGTACAGAGGACCGAGAGGAGGGAAACGCTATGGCGCCGGTCGAAGGCTTCTTTCTCCCGGCAGCCTCCATAAAAGCTCAGAAAATCATGAAAGGAATAAGAAGAAATGGAACCAGCCTCATACCAGAATATATATCAAGAAAGCAATCCATGAGACATGGAAACAACTGAAGGGATCAGTGGTGTCTGTATTCGACCAACACAGCCATAAACTGATGGGTTGGAAGGCCTGCACGCTGCACGACTTCTACTTGCTCTTGTACGCCGCGCCTTATGTTGGTCTTTTGACCCATTTTGCTTCTTGTTTTTTTGTAGCGGGTTTAGAACGAAGGATTTTTAAATGTTGACTGAATTGAGCCGTTACAACTTAGGCGTCGCATTCTCGAGGTCATAACTGGTGGATTCTTGTGGCTTTCGTCGTTTGTTCTTCTCCGTTGGTTTGACTTCTGATCGTTTGTTAAGCGACTTAATGTGGTTTTAATGCCGCTCTTGCATAATAGGTACGTTGAATTTGGCTCATTTAGGAAATTTATGGGGTTTTCCGCCTCTCATGTTTATATTTTCGACAATAAAGGATCTGAAATATTCACTGCAGCGTGACGAGTTTCCCTGCTGATGTTTGTAACGCCGGGCTCGGCTTATTGTTTTTAATTCTGTTGCAGGATTTCGTGTTTCGCATCACGCTCTGTTAAATCTTTGTGTATAATCAGGGGCACCCAACGAGAAACGTTTAGCAAAATACTTAAAATATTATTTCCTGCTTTCTAAGATTGCTTCAGAGGTTTACAAAGGCATATTTGTGAAAGCTAATACGGATTGACAGTGGATTGATCTGTTCGGATTTTTTAGCTGAATATTTAGGCCGCAGAAAAATTTTAGGAAACAGAATCCTGTCCGCGAATTTCCGAGCTGCTGATGGCTCGCCGAAAATGCTAGCTTACCCTATTTTGCACTCTAAACGACATAGTTGTCCCTCCAAAAACAATAGGAACTAATAAGTCCTCTTGTTACCAAAGTCCGACATGATGTTTCGCCAAAGAAATCTCTAGCTTTCACTGCAATTAAATCCGAAAATCTCCTGTGATTTATATTTTGCGTTTCGCATCACGGATTGCGATCTATAGACCCTTTTCGTCCAGAAATTTAAGTTGTAGCTCCCTTGGAGCCATAAAACGCGAGCAAAATATATAAATTGCGGATGTAAACAGTGGATCACCGTGTGGGCCGCGGGGTAATCTTGTCGCCTCAATGTGACAGTGCAATTTTTTTTTGGAAGATAACAGCTGACGTTCAAGCGTGCGCATTATCGGGAAAGTGTCCCTTTATGTTGTGGTTCAATTTGTATGTTTATTTATACTCATTTTGCACTGAAGTTTACCATGAACAGAAAGATCTGTCTTTGTAGAATAAACTTTTTCTATATTGTTAAGCCTGAAATTGCTTGGTTTTTGAGTATTTCTCAGTTTTTGTGAGCTACCCACATTTCCCTCTCAAAAGTGAACATGATACCTGAGACCCCTTGGGCAATTAAAGCAGTTCTCTAGTAAACCATGCATCAGTAGTCTCTTACGCAGCTGTTGTTTGGCTGGTCACGCAACGCTCCTCCTCAAAACGGCTGCTGAAACCCAAACCACGTTCCTTTCTCTTTGTGGTTAAAGTGTTTACAATCTAGGGAACAGTCCAATCTCTTATCAGCAAGTTGACAAGGAAGTCACTTTTCGCGCGCAAAACCACTGTCGCTGATGTGCCAGACGAGCTAGTGATAGCTGTTTGTGGGGAGGTACGTTGCGTGACAAACAAAAATACGGCTGCTTTGGAGACCAATCACAAAAATAACCAGGGACGTAAATACCATTAACTGATGATACGGTCCAGGTCATAGGACGCATATACAGCAAAATTCATTTTCCATTCTGTCGAGATTTCATTGTTGATTTTGAATGGCCCGTTACTTGACTGTTGAGATAACTCGCCCTCAGGTTGTCAAAAAGTCAATCAGGAGCACCAAAAACAGTCCTTTTCAGGACATTTGAAGTTCTTACTTTATACTAATGTTTCTTCCATCCTTTTTTTTTTTATTTTAGGTTCTCATTTAGGATTTGATTACGCTGGAAGCTGGCTTCATGTTGACATGGCCTCTCCAGTCCACATGGTAAGAATAATCTCGAACTGAAGGCTCAAGACAGCGACAACCGTGTTGGTTTTGCTTTTAGATCTATTCTGAATATTGCGTTATCATCCAACCAGTGTACTGAAGGACACCAGTTTATAACTCATCGGTAACTCAGTCTTTCTTTGATATAAAGTGGATACATTTTACGTGACCAAGCCTTACTTTATTATCTCGCTCTTAATTAAGAGCGCACTACTGTTTTTTGCTAATGGTGGCAGTACATATCACATACATGTTTGGACTTAGGCCCTCGGTCTGAGGCCTCGGCCAAACGGTTTCAACATTTCTATTCAACACCGTTCAATATTGTCAATTATAGAATAAGCTTAATTATGCACGCATTTTGATTGGTTCCCATTTATGATCTATTAGATGACAGACGCATCGATTAAGTCATCATTAAAAACTTTTGTTTCTTTATTAGATAAAGCAAATAGATTCCATGTTGCCGTGCGTCTGTTCAGTAGTAGATCACAGAAGACGTCAAAATGTGGTAAGAACATCATTGTCATACTCGGCTATCGCCTCGTGTGCCACTTTTTTGTTCTTACCACATTTTGACGTCATCTGTGATCTATTACTGAACAGAAGCACGGCAACATGGAATCTATTTGTTAAATTTAACATTCCAAAGGTATTTCGCCACCTTGTTGGATGAGGCTGAATGATGTTGCCTTTCGACTTTTTTCATCATTATTATTTTCTGGTTAAATAACCACGTTAATTCGTTTGGCTGCCCCGTGCAACATGGTACAACAAAGTTGTATTCTCTCGCAACAATATTGGTCCTACGTACTCCATACTGCATCCTAAGAGCTTGCAAGACGAGGGTCACAACGAACCTAGTAAATATGACCTCGTTCGCCCCGAGTCAGTGGTTAGAGCATCCTACCGGTGTACGGAAGGCATGGGTTCGATTCCCGTCGGTTTTTCTTTTTCCACGCTCGTGACAAACTGAATGTATTCCATCTTATGTTGAGTGATATTGAATGCGTTTAACAGAGGCCTTCATACATGTAATCTAGCTCACTGCGAGTCTCTCAGTTGCTCAGTGGTCAGAGCATCCTACCGCAGTGTGGAGGGTTGTAGGATCGCCTCCCGTCAGAGACTCGGAGTTTTTCTTTGTAGTTATGCTTTTGACAAATAGCTTTACTTATTTAAATGTTGTCTGTGGTTGTTGTTGTAGGGTGAAAGAGCAACAGGTTATGGAGTAGCACTACTGGTGACCTTATTTGGCAAGTTATCCTCCTCTAAGCTTCTTCAGAGCATTTCACCCAACCTGCCTGCAAAGAACAGTGGGATTACTTTCTAATGAAACTCAATTTCTGCTACATCAGCGGCCATGCGCAGATAACATCGTGTGAGGATATAGAGAGAAGTGCGCATGTGCGTGGTCGAATCTTTGAACTCAGATTTGAACTTGATATATTAAAAACTGTATTTCATTTTATCTCCAAATACTAACGCCCCTGTCATGTATGATTATCGAATCGATCGCGCATCAACTAAAGTTGATGTTTTTTTAATCATAAAGAGTAGAAATGGAACGTTATATAAAAGGTGTCATTGAAAGTGATTCAAACTGCAAAGGAACACATCAAGGAGAGTGGTAGCCAAACGCTTGCGTATCAGTAGTGTAGTTAATACTCTTGTATCAGTGAAGCGATAACGCTTTAGCCTGCTTCAGGTACTCAGGTAACGAGGATTGCAAGTACTTCCTATCTGATCACCCTGTTTTCTGTTTTCTCAGCTTGTTTAGGGCCTTTTGAAGGAATATTTGTGTAAGATAACTCAGGTTGTTAGGTTCAGATTCTCTAGCTGAAAATTTAAGCCGCGGATTATTTTGCGAACGAAACCTTGTCCCCCATACTTCCGATCGATTCCGAACAACTGTTACCTTTTCGAAAATGATATAGCTGGCCTTATTTTACATTGGAAGCGACACAGTTGTCCCTTTAAGAACAAAAGAAATTAATTTTTTCGCGTTACGAAAGTTTGTGGTGACATTTCCCCAAAGGAAACTCCAGTTTTTCATCACAATTAAATCTAAATTTCTGAAGCGGTCAATGCCTTCCGAACAGTTATTCCACCGAAGCGATCCCTTGAGTGCACCAGATTAGTTACCCTATCGTCCTCGCACGCGTGGCCCTGGACGCCTGCATTGTGCAAGGCTTAGATCGCGCTTAAGGCTCACGCGAGGGGATTGCCTTACGCGCTGCGCGCCCTGACGTAGCGCAATTAACAGCCTATAGGCGGTTTTGTTCTGTGGCTACAATAAGCTTAGTGTTTCTTTGCAGTTTGTGAAACTTGGTCAACTTGCATTCGATTCGACTTAAAAAAGACTTCCAACGCCCGCGCACGCGTAGTTGGGGAAAGAGAGGGGAGAAATCCCGTTTTCTCGCACCATTCCCTTTCCTTAACTACACCTGCTTCTCCAGATAGAAGACTTAAAATTGGGTTTGATTTCCAAACTTAAGTCAAATGAAATAAAAGTCAACAATTTCTTCTTTGGTTGCATTGTTTTTTCTTTGCGTCCATAGATCGAGCAGAAGGGAGTAAACTCGCTTATTGTGGGTTTTTCCTCACACCCGGCACAGAGATGCCAGGTTGCGGGGTGGTGGGGGAGGGGGGGGGCGGAACTCGATTTTTTGACAAGCTCCAAAACGTCTGTACACGCAGGAGATCATTAAAAATTTCCTGGTATTTGTTTCTATTCAACATTGTAAGCTCTTCTACATTTATTCTCTCCACTAAAAAACAAAACAAAACAAAAAACGATTTTCCAGAGTTGTGATAAAATATTTCTTTTCGACTACCCGGTTTTTTTTCCTTATCCTCATCCCCCCGGTGCCAAAATCTAAAAAAAAACCTGCAAACTATCAATACGGATCCTCTAAAACGGGTTGTTATAACGCACGAAAGCTTCGAGGTCGATATTAGCAGTGATTTTAAATTATTTATAGGGAAAGAAATAGATGGCTACTTAATTGATGGAGAAAATAATAATACATCATCATCATCAACAACTTCATTCAAGTGTCAAAACTTCTAGCAAATTACAAGTAATTTGACAATTGGGGACACTGAATATAACAACCGGTTTTTGCATTTCGGAGGTAAAGTCGAACAAGCAAAGAAATAACTTTTCTAAAACTTGGTTTTGAAATTTAATGAATATCCAGAAAGGGGTATTAAGAAATTGCCTGTTTCTAGAACGGGATATCACTTTCGATGTTAAACCTCACCGAAGGGCGGCAGACACCCACCCAAAACCTACTCGAGTACTCCGCCTCCCCGGAAACGACATTCAAGCTACAGAGTACTGGAATTTATTCATAAATTATGGTGACAGTATTTACTGTTTGGCCCAGTTTTTCAAAGAATCAACAATGTTGTGCAAAAATGAATCGAAAAATAGCCGGAGAGCGAAAACCTTTGGGAAGAGACATTTGCTGTAGCTATACACCAAGTCATTATTGTTTTCATCAATTACCTCTGACCCATATTCTCCTGTAGGTAGATCAGACGCCATGTTGTCGAGTTGGAGAAGTCTAACAAAATCCGTCTCGTTTTTGCGTGCTGTTGGAAAGGTAAGTAGAGAATAATATCGATGAATAATTGCTTAAATTCCCTTTTTTGAGTTTATCGAAACCAAAACTTACTTTCCAACACCAAATTTGCATTTCAGGCTGGTCAACAGTCGAGCAGAGCAATTGTTGGCTCAAGATGTTTTCATCGTGCTCTTCCATTTATGTCAGATAAACTATTTGTGGTAAGTTTGCTTGCAAACAGCAATAGAAAGCTCAAGATTTAGCCTGAAAATACACAAAGGAACTCCTACTGGTGTCCCTGCCTGCTGACTTAATGCACCTATCAATGTAAATCCCGTGGGGGGGGAGTGCGGGCCAGGGGTGGGGATTTGACAGAAAAGTAAAAATCGCAGTCAAATTCCCGAGGGTGGGAAAAATATTTTGTTCAAATGTACCTAAGAAGACCCACCCAGGGGCAGAATTCTAAAACAAACTAACAAGTACTTTCTACATACCTTTATTTTCTGTCAATCCAACCTTCAACTGATAAAGAAATTCCTCATAGTCTTTAGATAAATAACTTGATTTAAAGTATTAAAACGTGATGGTAAACTGTCAATGTCATTTTTAATTCTCCCTTGCTGCTTTCCCAACAAAGCCACTATATAATATCCTATAAATGTATTTAATTTACATCTTTAACAAAACAATGTCAATAAAGGCTGGTTTCCACTTGTGTTTATACTTATGTTGCCAGTGAAAACCAGCCTTAAAGCACCAGTGCTTTTAAAAATAATTTTTATATATTTAAACATGAATGGCTTCACCCTTTGAAACTTAAATTTAAGTCATCTGTTCCTCAAGTAAATAGTGGAGTGATGACAAATTATGTTTACTTATAAACTCAAAAACCTACACAAAACAATATAACCAAAAACGCAACTTATATCTACAGCACACTGTACATTTAACATGTGAGCTACTAGGTCATTCTATTAAAAAATTTCATGGGCTAAAATCCAATGTAACATCAAAAAATCAGTTTTAGCAGCCCAAAAAAGTGAAAATGAAATGGCCAGGATATTATTATAAAAAAATGCTTGTAGAATGTCCCTTTCCATTACATAAAGCACATTAGACATGGATTTTGTGGGGAGACAACTGCATGAAATAAATTATCCTTGGTTTTTATATAAAAAACTACTCCAGGACTGCATATAAAAAACAATATAACCAAAAAATTATACAACTTAATACATCTACATTTAATAGAGGAGCTAGGTCATACTATTCACTTCAATATGGGTTAAAATTGAATGTGAAACTTCAAAATAGCAGAAAAAAGGTTCAGAATGACCTAGCTCCTTATTAAATACAATGTTTACTTTACTGTTCTGGGAATGAGTAAATTAACATGATGGCTTGGATGAGTAAACATACTTGTAGAATGTTCATTGTCCTTTTCACAAATCTAAGCATCGATAGTTCATCGTAGTTCTGTTTGGCTCATATTAAAAACCCTGCTCCCACGACTCCACACAGCTTGAACACTGCCACTGATTTGGCACTTTCTTGTTGCAAGGGCCAACACAAATCACATGGAACCAGCCAGCGCAGCTATTGCGGCCAATCCAATCAATATCTTGTTATCCAGGGGGCTCTTCGGCAAGGCATGCACTGCAAACTTCTTGTGGCTGAGTTGTCACTAATTGCTCTGTGGGTTGCTGCTCCTTACTTTTTGCACCCCACAGCCCACACGACTCACTCCCACGACTCTACACAGCTTGAACACTGCCACTGATCTGGCACGTTCTCATTACAAAGGCCAACACAAATCGCATGGAACCAGTCAGCGCAGCTATCGCAGGCAATCCAATCAATATCTTCTTCTCCAGGGGGCTCTTCGGCAAGGCATGAACTGCAAACTTCTTGTGGCTGAGTTGTCACTAATTGCTCTGTGGGTTGCTGCTTCTTACTTTTTGCACGCACAGTCTTTGACTGAGACTTGGACTTTGCTTTTCTTGTTCTGGCAGCCTTTTCCACTCCTCTTTTCCTGTTTTCATGAATGTTACTCAAATGATCAAACCACATTTTGACCTCCTCATACGATAACAGTACTTCTTGTGCTATTTCTGACAACCTGCCCTCTTCTGGTATTACATGGTGTCTGTTAAATTCCCTCAAAATGATTGTAGATGGGGTTTCAGCTTGGACTTTGCCACCGTTGGAAACATGTTGCCACAGGTCTTCAACTTTAAGGTAATGGCCCGAGCAAAGTCCTTGGCACTCGTCACAGTTTTGACGACCATAACACCGTTTGGGGTCAGCAGTTGGAATAGGTATGAAGGATAAAGGGGGACCTCCAGGATACCAGGATGTTTCCTCAGATGGATTACCTTCCTTGCACTTTGGGTGAATACAGCCTTCTTGATAACAGCAACTAAGACAAAATATATATTTCAAAGGGAGGTCTTTCCGCAAATGACTTTCCCTCACATCCCAGATCTGTTTAAAGTGTGCATAGTCATCAGGATGATCCTTCTTCAACTTTTCTTTGGCAGCTTTGCTTCCCTTTAAAAAAACATTTAGTAGCTCATTTTGTTTCTGATAGTCAGCACTGTCTGCTCCTCGATGGAGATGAATCTCTGTTCCAGCACAAGGTGCTTTGTCAACCCTAGAAATGTAGACATCGATAGCAGAATTCAAGTTCTCAGACAGTAGCTTCTCGTCAACCTTTCCACTACTATTTAGGCATGAGCCATTCAATGTTGAGGGAATAAACAAATTTGCATGTGCAAGGGCCAAACAGCCGTTCTGGAGTTCAACTCTGTTTTTATAACTTGCCCCACTATTCCTTGATGTTACTAACTCCATCCTGCTCTCTGTATTTAAGTGCCTAACGGTCCACCAATATTCGACTTCCAAGTGGGATGGTCCTTCATCGTAACTACCATCTACTCTGGCACACTCAACTTCCTTTCTTTCATTAGTAATCGGATTGATAAATGCTGGTCTGATTTCCTCCTGTTTTTCAATCATTTGGAGGTCACAGAAATGCTGTGCTGCATTTTTCTTATACAGCACTGGAGCCTTCACTATTCCAGCACAAATCTCGCCAGTTGTCCCAGTAGATGGAAAATTATACGACGTAGTCTGCAGCGTAGAGGGGTATTTGTTCACATAATCACTTCTTGTTGTACAATGTTCACTGCCTTTTACACAAAGCGTAGCATGGAGCTTGTGCGTGGCCATTGTGTCGAGTCGAAACCCTGCTTGATCATCTCGCCCAATATTTGTGATATTAGATCCATCCTTGTACTGGAGTTTATCAAGGGCAGAATATAGTGATGAGCTCCAGTGCTGGTCAGGGTTGTAACGAATGTTAAAGCCCTTTCTAGCACGCTTACTAACCACATTTGCAAGTCCATGATATCGAGCAGCTGACCTTCGCCTCTTGTTACGTGCACAACACAACTGAACAACACTGCCATATGAGATGCTCCGACCATACTTTTCTTCTAAATGTTCTTTAATGCGTCTGAATGTTGCCTTCTTCTTTACTTTACGATTCCCATCGAACGTTAATGCACCCGTCCTTCTCCAAGCATCTGCACCTGCACCACATTGCTTCACAAAGTCCTCAATAGCTTCTCCTACACCTGGGCATTCTGAAATAATTTTGCCAACTTTCTTGCTTCTTCTTCTCTTTAAAAGACGCTTTTCTGCCAATCTTTTCTTTATTTCTCTTACGGAATTACGTCGTATAGCAGCTCTTCTTTTCTTGATAAGAAGTTTTCCTCTTTCATCGATTGGGCTTTCAACTCCCATGGCCCATATTTCCGCTTCACTGGATTCTGAGTCTGATCTTACTTCGACATCAGCATTATTTTCTCGAGTGTTTTCCATCAAGCGTTCATTGCTCAAGAATGCTTGTCGTGATTGTTCAATTATTTGTTCTTCATCTGAGAATCCCACTAAGTGTAGCTGGCCACTAAAATCTAGGAGAAGCTGGTTTAAGGCAGCGGCAGTAACATTTAAAAGGTCCTTTAATACTCTAACAAAGTAAAACCAGTTCAAATCACATCTTAGAAGGACATCATGTAGCTGGTGTGAGTTCATAAATACCGCTCCAGTATCCGTTGTATGCTTGTATGTCTCCTCTTCATTGACAAAATCTTTCAATTGGAACTGGTGTGGTAAACCTCCATCAGTTTTGTCTTTTTGGTGAGCTTGTAATGGCTGGTCTTCAGTTTTGTCTTTTTGGTGAGCTTGTAATGGCTGGTCTCCTGTGACATCATCTTCAGTGTCTGTCTCACTCTCAGTATTCATTGTTTCAGCTTCATCACTATCGCTATCGTCACGAACTCCAATGGATTGTAAAACAGCTTTGTCTTTAACCTTGGCAATGTTTTCTATGGCTTCCCTGATAGCACAAGCATCTTCCATAGCTTGTTCTACTTTCTGCTTTGTATCACTCACACCACTAACACCATACACCCTTTTTGCTTTTGTATTTGACATTCCAGCTGACTTGACCACTGCATATTTCAATCGCTTTCTTTCACTTTCCGATTCAGCTAAGGCCAGCAGTTTCTTCATTTCGTCTTGTGTCATTTTCTGAGTACTTGATTTGTGCAGGGTTGCTTCCGTAATTAGGGTCTGCATAATAAACAAGTTAAGCGGTTTGCATTTTTCAACGAGATATAGACAAAATGTTTCTTCTTTAAGTGTTCCAACTCCAAAAACGGCAAGTGGCATTTGCAATAACATTCGTCTAGCTTGAAAAGAGGAGTATTTTACACCTGGACTACACAATTCGAATGCATCTCTGAGCTTAACAAAACCTTTACTCGTCACTTCTTTGGCCACCTTTAAAATCCTGTAACAACCATGGCAAGGCTTCTTGTGACAACGTTCACATACAAGTGTCCGTGTATGTACATATTCAGCTAAAGTCATTCCCTCAAATTTTGAAATGTAAATGTTATTTTTGAGGGCGTCATGCGTTGATAAAGAACGTTTGCTCTGTTCCATGTAAATTTTGATTAGCTGATCATCCCCTCTTCCTATGGAAGAGGGGGTGTCTAAAAATTTTCATCTGGACTCGATGTTTCAGACAATATGTCTGTGTCACCACCAACTGATTCAAGGTCATCTTCTGTGCACTGAAGGTCTTGAGATAAGGCGGTGGACTCAGCAATTGTTTCTGTGCCTTGTCTACTTTTTTCACTTTCATGCTGATTGCTTAGGTCTTGTAGGTCATTGCTGGGTATCGTTCCTTGCTTGCTTTGATCACTTTTACTCTCATTTTTCTTCATGAACAATTCCATCAAGTCAGGACCTGATCGAGCAGCCTTTACCTTTTCAGGTGCCCCTGCCTTCTTGCATGATCGATAATACCACTGAGACTTGGCTTCCATCTTCTGGAATATTGCCAACTGCTTTTCAAACTCATGCTTCTCGCGCAAAAGAGACCTTACATTTTCTGACAGCTGATCACATAGCTTGAAATCTTTGACTGTTTTTGCTTTATCAATGCGTATTTGTTTGATTCGAATTTGGTCTTCAACACTGGCAAGCATTTGTTTAATATTTAGCATTTCTCTTTCACGTTCTTCTTTATCAACTTTCACTCTCTTCACGCTTTCATCACTGCTACTTTCAGTGCCATTATTACCATTACTACGCTTTTCACTTTTAGACCTTGAATATCCTTTTCTGAATTGGAATCCACTTTCTCTTACTTTCTTTCTGGCTCTCTCAAAAAGCTGACCTACAATAAAAATCGCCCATTTTAGTGAGCTGAAATTTATATGTGTAGCATGCTGGTAGCCAATCAAAAAGAAGTATTATCATGTTGCCTTTGCCTTACTGTTCTTTGAGATTAACATTAATGTCTTTATACATACTTGCATTTAGGCAGGCATGTAAAGTATGCAATACACAGTACTTTCTCTATAGCCAAAAATATAAGTTTGGAACTTAATTTCATCATCATAACTTACAAGGAAATGTCTTGATTCAAAAACAAATATTACATGGTCATTGAACAATAAAAAGTAAAACAACAACATTGCTTGCTCTCTAGACTGCAGCTGGTAGAAAGATCTAGTCCAGAAGTGACATTCACACGCACCAAGTAGAGTGACTGTCACAAAATGTTTGGTTGCCTGATAGGGCAAGTTAAACCACAGGCTACAGTGTCTCAGACACATCTTTACTAGCACCCACTCTCAGTACTCTAATTAAAAGAATAACAGGTTTACCTCTTTGAGAAAGAAGTACAGGCTCCTGCAATGCTAGGATGGCTGCAGCATCATTGACTGCCACCTCATACTCTTTCTTTGGATGCTGGTAGATCTTAGCCTTTTCTTTGATGGTTGACTCATCTTCGGCATGATTGTCAGTCATCTCCTTGTACAAAACGAACACAATGTTAAAATTACAACCAATTTGAGATCAATTTAAGATAATTATTATCATAAACCAGAAATTTCAGCAAATATAGCAGTTTTATTATTTGAAACTGACCAGGTCGAAGAACAATATTCTGAAAAACATCAACTAAATTATTAAAAGGTTTTCACAACATTTTGATATGAAATGTCTAAGAAGATTGTATTAATAAATACCTCTTCAGTTGGTGGTCTTAAACCAAGGGTTGCCCCTTCAAATGTTATCCTCTGTTGTTGTGAAGAACTTGTTCTAGAATGTGAGCTGCTTCCTTGTGAAGTGAATGTGTTTTTCTCACAGAGCAACACCATGGAAGTGTTACTTGGCATTTCTTTGAATACATCTTCATCCTCAACAACTGATTCATCTTCAAGGCATACAATTACTTTTTCAGCAGTACACTTTAAAGATAGTTTAGCCTGTCCTACAAAACAAAAACCAAACAAGTGCTTCAACATTGTTCTTAAACGTAAGAAACAATTTTTCACATACCAACAAAATACAGTTATTTATTAAAGACACACACATATAGGCGTGTTCTGATGCAACGAAACATTTGAAACTGAACTATTTTATATACTTATACAGAATCAACATAAATACCTTTAATTTTCAATTCCTCCAAAGAACTCGCTGCAATAACGAATTTACTCTCCCCACTTGCATCTCTTATTTTGAATAACGGCATTCTTGATGGTTCACTGAAATAATGAAATTGAGACCAGACAGATCAAGACATTTTATACTGTACATTTTGTGACATGAACACTTAAAAAGCCGATAAGCAATGTTTTTACCATTGAATCACAATATTATTAAAAACGTGCAAAATGTTCCCCGTGTCGTTCTATTGTTCTAGTATAAAAGAATATTTATATTTAATAAATGCTCATTATTGAGCGAAGACTCGTATGGTAAATAAATAAATAAATGTGTTCATTCATCTGTAATAGAAAGGTCAGTGACCCGTTTCGGTATTCATATTGAAAACAATAAAAGGTCACGGACGTCTTAGATTTCCCTCAGGATTCCTACTCCAATATGTACTTGAAAGTAAAAATATTCTTAAAATCGCTAGTTTATGACTAGATGGCGTTAAAAGTGGCAGATAAATGCCGATGAAAAACTCAGAAACGTACCTTTATACAATGAAGCATATGATCCAAAGCCACGAGAAGGAAGAACTTGGTAACCGCGTCTGAAGATTGGATCCAGGCGCTTCCCGGTCAAAGTCAAATGTCCCAACCCCCGGGACGCGACCCGAAGTCAAATGCCCGACAGAGGGGATCGTTCTTGTTGTCAAATCCCGTGCCTTTGCCCGCACTCCCCCCCCGCGGGATTTACATTGATAGGTGCATAATAAGAACATAGCGATCGTTTTGTGTTACATAACCGTTGAGATGAGTTAATTGTTGCGTTTTTTGCGGAGGGTAGGGGAGTAGGAAGGGAATGTTATCTTACAGATACTTTCGTATCATCGTAGCATGAAAAAAATTTTCAAAATTATGAGTTACCTTGCGACAAATATTTCCTGCAGTTTTTCCACCGCCACAGTTGTTGCGAGAAGTAGAACTTGGTTTTCCTTTTTGCAACAATTGTGGCAATGGTAAAGCTGTAAGATTTGTAAAGGTTATGTCTACTAATTTTGTGTGGATTTGAATTCAGTCCAAGAAAGTACCAAAATTGGCAGCACATTTCCTCGTGAGTTGGGTCAACAACAACAACAATTTATTGGTATTCCCATATAAAATGGTATTACCTAGGATAACAATATAAGGATTTACATACTCTAACAATAAACTAAATAGGATTACAAGTTTCTCTTATACGTAATGCTTCATAGATATAATAACCTAGTTTCTTACAGATGAAAGAATCAACATTATTAAACAAGAAAATAATTTTATCAGTATCGTTCAGAACATTAACTAATGGATATTTAAGTACAATATCACTTGTTATTTGTTGCCTAATAGTTCTATAGCGATCACAATGTAATAAGAAATGGATTTCATCCTCTATTTGATTAGAGTGACAATATTGACAAATCCTAAGAGATTCGGGTAATTTAGGTATACAATGTTGCCCAGATTCAATTCGAAGACTGTGATTGCCTGATCGTAGTTTAGCTACAGCTCGTCTATGCTTTTGATTCTTCACTTGTTCTAAATAGTCAGATCTACTAACATCTGTTTTAAATATAGAGTAGAAGCATAACTTCTTATTAGAGCGGATTAACTCCAGTTGGTGTCTTTTTAAACTGGTTGTGATGTGGTATTTTATTTTTTGTAAATTATGTTTGATTGTTGGTATAAATTATTACTAGTATTTTGAATTGTTTTGCTATGCGATTGTTTTTGAATGTCTAGATAATTATGAATAATTTCATTAACTGTTAACATGAAAGAGGGTTTTGTTTCATTTGCCAATTGATTGGAAATGATTAAGCATTGTTTGGCAATACTGTTTTCTGGGAGAGATTCAAGATGTATCCAAAATTTAATTATTCTTAATAAGATATTCAACTTAAGAGGGAGTCGTCCAGTTTCATTGCGGGCTACCACATTAGGTGCTCTTCTATTAAGGCCAAGAAAGCATTTGTAAAATTGTGTATGTTGTCTTTCTACTGGGTCTTTTTCCCATTTTTTGAAGTTGATACTATCGTAAGCTCCCCAAATTTCGGAACCATATAAAAGGATGGGAAGAAATAAAGTATCAAATAGTTTATTACACGTTTTGATGGGTAGTTTATTAAAGTCAAGATAACGTTTCGAAGCAAATATCGATCTTCTGGCTTTTTCGACCAGAACTTTTTTGGAATTAGCAAAACTTCCATTTGTGTTGAAGGTAATGCCAAGATAACTGTATTGTGAGGCTTTATCAATTGGAATTCCATTTAAAAAGAAAGAGAACTTATCACTTGTTGATTTTCGGTTTTGTTTTTGGAAAATTAATGTTTTTGTCTTTTTAAGATTAATTCTTAGTAACCATTTCTCGCTATAATCTTGGAGGATGTCAAACATTCTCTTTTGACAAACATTCTCTTTTGACAAACATTCTCTTTTGACAAACAAAACAGCAATGCTGATCTGACTACGTAGGAAAATTAACTTTGCAAGTCATCAACACGACACTGATAGAACTTCAACAGAGCAGCTTTGCAGCCGTAGACAGCTGTTTTGCTCTTCTTTAAGTTCATCAGTACAACATAGCAAGATGGTGAAAATACCATAAAAATATCCGTGCACTCTGTTAAAAACCCTAAACGAGGACGCACGTCCACCGAATCATGCCACGGGAATCAAAGTGTCATGCTGATGTCTCACAAAGCCAAAGATAGGGTGGGCACAACCAACCTTATAAAGGAGCATGGACAAAACCACACTGAAATGTACAGCAGATCTAAAAAGACCTACAGTCCAAAATACATACAGTAGAATAATATTAGGAAAGGACTGCAAACGATAATGCTGCATGTATATGTAGGATCTAAAACAGACCTAATCAGCCAAAATAAAACTCAAATGACAAACAAAGCAGCAAGGCTGATCTGATATGATTTGACCTGAGTCTTAGCACATTGTTAACAAACCAAAAGTGCAGATACCAGTTCAGCCTCAGCTCAGTGCACTAATATACCAGCATCACCTCTCTGAGAGTTTTAACATTCAGTTAATTTGCCTCTGTAGCACCGGGATACTCCAGAAAATAATGCAGATACTCCATTTGAGTTTACCCAGAAAAATCTTGAGGTCAGTAAACAAAATTAAGTTCTGTATGTAATTTTATCTAGTCTTAAACAACCATTTAATATTGTAAATTAAGTGGTATGTGTACATGATTTTCAAATATCAATAATAATGAGAAGTGATGAATAACACCCAAGGTACGCTTTGAAATATCTGTGGCTGCAAAATTTTGTTGAATAAATGTACATACACCATCTCAGTGCTCCAAGCTAAATTTTTTCCCAGGTCGCCTTTTGGCGACTCACACCGGTAAAAAGGTAGCCAGATACCAAATTTTGGTCGCCAAAAAGCGTTTTTTTTTTCCTCATTGGTATACAAATGTACATTTAATTACCGTAAACACC
Source organism: Siderastrea siderea (assembly GCA_964030785.1). Taxonomy (NCBI): domain Eukaryota; kingdom Metazoa; phylum Cnidaria; class Anthozoa; order Scleractinia; family Rhizangiidae; genus Siderastrea; species Siderastrea siderea. Next base: position 880,296 of record OZ034969.1, on the reverse strand, counting down.
GGCGTATAAGCCGCACCTTTTTACCCTAAAACTTTGCTCAAAATTGGGGGTGCGGCTTATCTGCGAGAACATCTGGAAAAAAAATCTGTAATTTTCCATGAATCATCCCCAAAACACCAAAATGAAGTCAAAACGGTACCACGCTATCTTCGAGAACTTCCGTGGTAAATGGCCCACTGTTTCTCAGTTGTTGACAACTTTGATGGCAAATTTGTCAAAGCAATTATCGAACTCCCTTTCACAGGCGAGGTTGTCACCAATGGATGGCTTCCAAATATCCTTGTGAACATGGAACAGTGATGGAAACCGGGGATGGAAGCCATGAACAGCTGAAGAAATTGCTAAAATTTGCTTTGCGAATGAATGAAGTGACAACACTTGTCACCAGTTTTCTCTCCTCTCATCAATTGCCTGGCTACTAAGCCAAGATACGCAACCGAACGGCCGAACGAACTTACTCGCAAATTTTCGCACTCGAATAGTCCCTGAATAGCTTTAACTGAAAAAATGCTGGGGAAAAGTTCATCAGGGAAAGTGGTCTTGTGTTCAAGTACGTTTACATACCATTTTGATACTTGTTACAAGGACTCGACTAAAATGCATGTTTGAGTCTTATCCAGACTACAAATTGAATCACCGATCCATAGTGAAAAGGATTTCCAGCCATTATGTTCATTTAAGTTCTTAATAAATGAAATGACGCGGCTATTAATTTTTGACAAAAGTTCTTTTTCCAAATCTTGCACTTCTAAACTCGGGGTGCGGCTTATCTGTGAGTGCGGCTTATACGCCGGTGTTTATGGTATGCTAATTCTTGGCTTTGAAACATTCTGTTTTCAATCACCATGTTTTTCCAACAAATATGGACTGTTTCTGGCATCTCAGGGCAAGAATTGCACCTAAGTTTGTTGCAAAAGTGATAACCCAAGTAACCAGAAGTCTTTGCTACATTCTATTTTTAATACTGGAAGATTCACCAGAGAAGTTTAAGTAAAGTAATAGAGTGTGTGTAGTTGAGACTTGATTCCTGAATTCTGTAGTAGGTTTTTTTACCATCAAACCTACTCTGGTCCAAACACTTTTTCTGTACAAGTGGTCTTTTAAGTTAAGAGAACACTTAATTTATCCAAAAAAAAGCAAAAAACAAACAATAATAAAAGGCGATACAAACTGAAAACACCCGGTTGAGGTCACTGCAGGACCCGAAATTGCGACCCTACACCCATAACACAAGCAATTTTTCTTGAATTCTGTGATCCACAATGTGTATTTTCAGTAGTTGTTTAAATGCTAGTAATTTTGGACAAGTAAACATTCGCATAAAAGAGCGCTGTTAAATGCCTTGAAAACAAGATACCTTTTCTTGTACCCAACAAATTTGTAGCGTGTACAAATCGCCTGATCAGTCTCACTGTTCTCTGAGGTTTTAAATCAAGTGGAAATCAAACCAGAAAGTGGACGAAGTATTCCTAAGTGAAAATTATTACCATTCTCCTCATATATGGAGCTGTAATGAAATATTGTCCTGCAAAAATTATTCAAACTTTCTACAAAACTGTTGCGTGCTTAATGCGTCTGTATTGTAATTTAATTAAGCACTTGTTTTTCAACTTCAGAAAAACTGCAATGTCTGGAAAGAAAATTCTTTTTCATGAATGAAAATACCGTAAATGATCAATTAAGCGCCACTACTCGAATAAGCGCCGCTCTCGAATAAGCGCCGCACCTTTACCGAAAATAATTTAATAAGTGCCGCTCTCGAATAAGCGCCGCGGCGCTAATTTGGGTATTTCCAAAAAACCCCCACCTTTGTTACGGTGCTCGATATAAAGAGATATCAAAACCATATCCCTTGAGAAACAAGACCACGACCAACTCGTGAGTTCTAAAGATTATTTTAATGTAGGGAAACTCTTAAAACTGGGTTCATATAACAGTTCAAGGTGTACATATTTGTCCTTTTTCTTGCATTTTGTATTTAATTGTGCATACCTAGTATGCGCCTCGCTTAATTCTCTCTATATTCCCCTTAGTGTTTTACCCGTAGTTGAAATAAGCGCCGCTCTCGAATAAGCACCGCACCTTTAACAGGGAAAATTAAATAAGCGCCACGGCGCTTAATCGATCATTTACGGTATCTTTCATTTAAAAAAAAAACAAACCTGAACAGAATTACTTGTTGTTTTTCAGTGTTCTGTCCATTTTAATAGACTGAATGATTTTATTCGGCGTGTGCTTTCAAAGCTGAGACTTATGCAAATTCTGTGTAGAACGAAATTTGATATCACACTGTCTCGTTTTCTTGTCACTTGAAACCCGATCAACAAGGAAAAGAACCCTGCAAAAACTTTTTTCTTCATGTTGATACAAGACAACTTTATGCTAACTAGCTGCTAGGGGCTACGGCTGGAGAAAAGTTGATTTTGTGCCTTGAAGTCTATAGATTTCTAGATCGATCTTGTTATGTACATTTTAGTTTTCAAGAATAGCCACTCTTAGATCCAAAAATCAAATTGTGCTGCATACGCACGCAACGCAACCAACACACTGAACTAAGGGAAATATGAGGGAAACTGATACTAAAAAAAAGGTGTTTACATGGATAAGCTTCATTTTGTCTGTATTAACAATTAAAAAAGAGAGAGAGAGCATCTTACAGGTAGCTCCTTACCACCAGAACAGAAGTCGCCAAATTGGCGACCTTTGCAGAAATTTATTCACCAGAATTTTTTTCTACTCGCCATGACGACCAAAACGGTCGCAGCTTGGAGCGCTGCATCTCCATTAAACAATTGGCAACCATTGCCTCTTGAAATTATACAATTAAAAACTTGGGTTTAGTGCTAGTGATTTTGCATTCCACTTGCTGCTTTGGTTACTGAAAGGTACAAAACACTGAAGTATCAGTGAGTTTAAAATCGATAATGGTAATAAATGAATAATTATAAGAAGATCGGAAAGATGAACAGTTAGTGATGCCAGATGAATCCAGATGGAGAAACGTTCTTGATTCAAGGTGTATCTACAACATTTCGTCCAAGATGTCCAGCGTAAAAGGGCTGAAAAGCACTTGGCGAGCGTTTATCTTCCTCAGATATTTAAGTTAATCTTTGTTCTTGATCTAATATAACAAGAGGAAATTGAAATGCATGTTGAATTCAATATTGTTAAATATTGTTGGTCCATGTGTAATGGGCCTTACTAGAGTTTATCCCTGCAACTTCATATTTGTATCAGCCTCTTACCAGCTGGTCACAAATTTCGGCAAGAGGAGAAATGTGCCATCATCAACAAAATAAAACAAAATGTTTTAAGCCCATGGAAGTATATTTTTTCCTTTTAGAGAGCAAAAGTGATCATCGATAACTATCCTTTAGGACACAAATCAGCTGCCGTTATACCTTTGCTAGACCTGGCACAAAGACAACATGGTATGAAAAAACTTTTAATTTTATCACCAGTAAGTAAGGCACCTTCTACAGATTTGCGGGTTTGCTAACATTTAATGTTGTTAAGAAATGTGTTATTTTGTAGTGCTGTCAGTTGAGGATTAGAGCCATGACTGTAATTTGGAGACCCCGGGTTCAGCTTTTTCTCTCTGACCACTGGCCTAACTTGATTAGTGTTATAGAAACTGCAAGATCAAGTATACTGTAACGTTGGACTACACTAATGTAAGCCAACTGACCAGTCTCCCACTAATTTTATTTTCAATGTGGTTTACAGTATCTGCACTGCAGTTTTTTACAGTCACTCAGAGTGTTTTTAAATAGCTCTAAGAGTGATTAAATTCAATTTGGGCTTTTTGAACTTTCCCAAACAGACACTTCCATAACACCTTATTATAGACAATGAGACAAAACGTTGTGAGAAATCTGCCACTGTTATATGGAAAACTTGTTTAAAGATGTGGACTACATTAAGAGGTTTGAATGAACTCTAAAATATTAGTGGAGGTATCATACTCGCAAGTTTATCAAGCTCTATTGTTATGATTGTTTGTGAAGTAATTCTTGCGTTTGGTTATTGTTTCTCAGGCTGGGTTCCACTATCAGTAATGAATTATGTTGCTGATATGTTGGAGATGCCAAGAATGAGGGTTTATGAGGTAGCAACTTTCTACACGATGTTTAACAGGTTTGTAACTTGTCTTTTTTATTCTGCACTTGTCAAATGATGGTTAAATGATTATAATAATATTATAATATTAAAGACAAGTTGTCCATCCAATAAATAACTTTTCGATATCAAATTAGGGAGGCCATAGAAAGATGTGTGACAAATTATTAGGGTGGGTCTAGGGAGAGTGCTGGAAGTAAACTCCCTTCCATATTCTTGGGTACCATTTTTGTCCCCACAACTTGTCCTATGAATTTGAACTGGTTGGCGTTCATGGGAAAAGTCACGTGGACTTGTCCCTTCAAACTGTGCTTGCCCCTTGTGTGTACTGTTCATGCCACTTGTCCCTGGAACAAAATTAAAAATCAACCGATCATAAACCAAACTAGCCTGTCCCCACAACCAGTTGCCTTATGTAAGCACTGCATGGCACTTGTCCCTATGACAACTTTTGGTCCCTGGGACTGCTTTCTTTGTGTGTGCTCTGTGAGACTTGTTGCACAAGTCCTGCAATTTGTCTCCCTGTGTACCAGTATATACCTCCATGTTCTGGCCAAAACAGCATGACAACACCCTGCTGTCTTTCTGAGGAGGCTGTTTTCCTTTATTTTGTTTTATTTTTTAATCTTAGTATTTTCTATTTATAAAGCAAATTTGTTTTAAGATAGTACAAGTGTGTTTTTTCCCAAGCAGTCCAATTTTCAGTCTCACTATCACATGTACACTGTACCTCCTTCCATCGGAGTTTGCGTTTTAAATTCTCAACCTTTACTTGTGTTGTTTTCAGAGAGCCTGTTGGAAAATATCATATTCAAGTGTGCACTACAACACCCTGCATGCTGAGGGATTCTGACATGGTGGTGGACATTATCACAAAGAAATTAGGTAGTATAATTAGATTATCTACAAATGTATGATTGTTCGGTGAGTGTAGTCCTGAAAAGGATTGTTATTAATATTGACCTGTTCAGGACTGTACTCTCCCAGACGATCATAAACAATCTACCTATGACATGACTCTTGGTCCCAGATCATTTACTAAATTACATATTATTCACTTTCCTTTATAAAGCAAATGTTACATGAGGCAATTGTTCCTGCAACTTGCAATGCAATGATGGCAAGAGCATTGCAAGACAAGTTGCAGAAGACATGTTACATGCTGCAATGGATCTCGCAACATTACAAAAAGTAAAAGTCTAGTGTACTTTTCCTGCAACTCACAATGCAATTTTTAGTTGCAAGACAGGTTGCAAAGAGGGAGTGTTACACGTGCAATTTGTAAAACAACTGTAATTAACAGAATACTAAAAAGCCTTTATGCTGTGTTTGTAATCATTATTATAGGAATCAAGATGGGTGAAACAACTAAAGATGGTCTGTTTACACTGAGTTCTGTGGAGTGCCTTGGAGCCTGTATTAATGCTCCAATGATGCAGATAAATGATAATTACTATGTAAGTTCTGCAAATGTCTGAAAATCCCCCCCTCCCCTTAACCTCAAAGAAATACATTCATTATGTCCTCCTGTATTAAGAATAATGTCTCAACAAGTACTAAATTGTAAGTAGGTTTTTAAGGTTTAGGCTTTAGGTTTTAATTTTTTTATATCGTAATTATGTAAATAATATAAGTGGTAAAATGTAAGTACGCAATTCAGCCCTTGGGCTACATAAGTATTTATTTATTAAACTATCTATCTATCTATCTATCTTTCTATCTATCTAACAAGCTGTTATATTGAGTGCAAGAAGACATAGTCTGGACACTGAGCATTTTGAATTTTTCATAGAAAAAAAAGTTTACTATATAATTTTTTAAGTAACAGTACTGTGTGTACAAATGTTCACTTTGTTATGATTATTTTTGTGAACACAGTGTGGTGCAATACCCCCCCCCCCCCCACCACAACACCCCTTGTTCCCATACTTGATGGGAGATTCATGAGTAACATGTCATCTCTGTTGCATTTCACAGGAGGACCTTTCTGCTAAGGACGTTGAAGAAGTCATTGATGACCTTATAGCTGGCAAATCTCCAAAAGCAGGGCCCAGGTAACAAATTACTTGATTATTTTTTAAACCCCTTACATAATTAACATTTTGTCTTACTTTGTTGCTGTCAAGTTGCTTTTGTCTGTGATAATGTTTAAGCATGACGTAAAGGTCTCAGAAACACAAACACTGGAATACTGTCTAACAACCACCCTGTTTTTATGGTCACTTACCCCCTCCCCCCCCCCCAAAAAAAAGTAAAGTTCAAATGCAGTCCACCCTCGGCCGGGGGGAGGTTCCAGGGGTCAAACTCCCCTTGCCCACCCTTTGAATCTTTTCTTGTCTTCTGGATTTTACTTTCTTTCAAAATAATGCCATATATTCAAACCAAAAAAATAAATAAATGAAACAAGGAAAGCCCCAGGGACATTAAATGTGGCCATTGTCCCCACTCCCTACCCCAGGGTTAAAAAAATTTGCATCACTCAAGCCTACATCATGTAATTGTTAAAGATGGGGTCCTTGATGTGTTTGCTGTCATTCTAGTAGCCATTTGAACCCCCCCCCCCCCCCCTCATTATAATTTTTGGTTGTTGTATAACCACTGGCACGTAAACAACATAAAAGGGCTGTACGGTACTGGTTTCCTAATTAATTTTGGTTTCTTTTCCTTCTTAGGAGTGGTAGGTTTTCCTGTGAACCTGCAGGGGGACTGACAACACTGACAGAGCCTCCAAAAGGCCCTGGATTTGGAGTGAGATCAGACCTGTGAATGTACTGTTGTTTAGATGATTTATTGAGCCTTGTAAAATATTTTTGGTTCAAAGCCATTCTTTACAATCCTGAAAGTTTGTGTAGTTTCCTTTACATATAAGATCTAAATACATTACTTGTAAATTTCAAGCTTTACTTCACTTGCGACATTTTTAATAAATGTAATTTAAATCCAGTTGCTGTGTGGCACAAGTATTGGGCATTGATGCCATGACATTGCTGGTCAGAACAAAATCTCCCAACTAGCACGGAATCAAACAAGATTATTGAGCCCTCTGAAAATCTACCAGCAGTCAGTGATTTATCAGCCTGCAGTAAATTATTTGCTGCCTATAAAGTATACCTCATACTGGACATTTACTGTGCCGGCCCCATAGCAGCCAAACATACCCACCTACTACTAAAACACAGTTTGAATGAGAATTTATTTTTGATGTCAGTTGTCTGGCATGACTTGCTGGTGTACCTTCTGATACAGGTGATTGTGATTCAGCATTGAAATTACATCATTAGACAGTAACAAGTCACATATATCTTATGGTTTTAGATAGTCCCAGTTTCTTTCATTTTTGTGAAGTATTGTCCTCTTCTGGAGGTGATCATATTACAACACAGTGTTCCATTGAGAAAGTAATAAAAGTGTTATTATTTTCAAACCTGGATCTCGTCTCTTTCCTTGTCAATGAAATATAGTTTGCCATGCCATGTCTCTACACCTTTCAAATCAAGGAAGGGGAATTTTACAGTTATTGTAAACAGATTCACAACTCTTGCCTGCATTTTATTAACAGTTTTAACAAACACAATGTGATGATATAATTTCGAAATAAACACAAATCAAATCAAACACAGAAGTCAGGCATTCATTTAGAGTGATAACAGTGATAAACAACAAGTTGCACTATTATCGTTGTTAACGACCATTTTTATGGTTCTTGATTAAATTAAAATGCAGTCCCGCCCACAGTGACCATATGTATTATGGCAGGTACTACAGGCACACTTCACCATAAGGTTTCACAACTCATTATATGCCTGTGCAACTTTTCTCACAACAGTGCAACAAGAGTTGCATAAAGCATTTTCCTAGAGGCTATTTTGTATTTTGTTGCAAGACAAGTTGCAGAAGCTTTGCGCAGTATAACACTCACTCATCCCCTTCATATCGAGTGGCACATAAGGACTCTGTGTAACACTGCCCTTTTATTAGACTAGGAGCAGTTTCTCTTTCCATGCAGTTGAGGAAAAAAGAACACACAAGTGATCACCAAGATTGCTTATCGCGCAAGTAGCCGGTACTGTAGTGAGCCGAGGCAAGTTGCTTTCCCTGCAGCAAGCAATTTTTGTGTTCCCTTATGTATTCTTTTTGTTCGACTTTCCCTGAGTAGAAAGAGTCTAAGGCAAAGTCCAGATCTCTATATTATACAGTTGTCTTTTTCAGTCTAGCTTGCAAGAGCAGACGTGGGTGAAAAAGCTAGGAAAAGGCATCTGCTCTCGCAGGCTAATATCAGTCTTAGTCCATCAGTTTTCAATCCAGATCTAGTTTTGGTAGCATCCTGAGATTTATTAGATGTCTCATGGTGGGCCGACCATGAGGGCAGTTCCATGGCTGTTCAATCTCTCCCATGTGACTTACAATCTTCTTCATTTGAGCCCGGTCCAAAGCAGTCCCAACCATGATTGACATACGACAGGCACGGCTTGCAAACATGTTCCGTACTCTAGAGGGCCTACACATCACCCCGGATGAATCACTACTCAGCATGAAAATCAACTCTTCAATGTCCTCAACACCAAATGTCCAGTTCTTACTAATTGGAAGTGAAACCAGCTTGATTTTCTTTATTTAAAGTTAAAATACTATAATACAGCCACGAGCAATTAAGCAAAATCGTTTTTTGTTTTGTTTTGTTTTGTTTCGTTTTTTTTTTTTTCACATGGTGTGCGTAGCTCCGTGTTCTCTTTTATTCACTTTATGCCAACACTTGGTCGGCTTCATTTACTGATAACCAACATAAGGACAAGCATTCCTAGAGCCTTGTGTACAAAAAGATTGAAAGCATTTTACACAATAAAAGTCATTAAATACACTCTTGTTAGTTTCCTCTTTCGATATAATTTGTGCTGTACACCATGTCCACTCTGTGGTGACTAAGACGTCCAAACAGACAGCATTAAGTCTCGAAAGTGAAACAGTGTCAAGCATTTATATATTGTCTATAGACTGAGCTGATTTCTGACACGACTGTTATCTATCCCGTTAATTAAGTAATACCAAACATTTATGGGTCTTCTTTAAAAACTACTTTTAATTGGTTACTTTGCACTCACTTCGATAACGCCCTTTTGATTTGCACAGAATGACTGTATTTCGTGTTCATGACTAGGAAAAGAAATTAACGTCAGCATTTGAGTGTTCTATTCTTTTGAGCAAACTTTATTGACGCCAGCCGGCTAGGCTGTTTAAGTGTCTTCTTTTCTTTTCAGTACAAAACGGGCGCCAAAAATTGATTCCTTTCTCTGACTAGAAACCACAAACGCGACTATAATAGGTGACCAATTATCAGTTAATGGTAGGCCTGAACAACAGAAAAATACCTGTATAGGTTAACTTAAAGTCACAGATATTACGTTCGGGCATTCATTTAGCCAGTTCAATATTTCTTTTCTGGAGCGGGCATTCTTAGCTAAGCTGTCCTGCTCGTCATTTTTAAAAACGGCAATCAGATAACTAACTTCCTGTGTGCCACATAAACACTGACACTATTGAACAGGTGGGCCAATATCGTGCAATAACGACCCACTTTAAACTGTACTGAGGCAATGACCGTGAAAACAATAAAGGTAGAAAAAATCTTTTGGAATTGCATGTACGTAACGGTGCAGGAGTAACAAGACCACACGGCCCAACCTTCATAAGTCCACAAAATTGTACGTTGGCAACAAGAAATTTAGTGAGATTAAGACAAAGGTGAAATGTTAATTGATCAATTCATTTGCTTCTGAATTAACAAAGCTGTTAAGTTTACGTTCACGTGATTTTAAATTCCGCGTCACCTTGAAAACTTTATCTTTTCTGATTAAATTTCACATTAGCATTCAATTTCTTTCTCAGTTTACGTGAGCACTTTGAATATCCCGACATTTAATAAAATCGGAAAACGATACGGAACTCGACGCTGATGGTCTGTACCTTAAGTGTTCTGTTTTCTTTTCCATTTGAAACTAGGAAAAACTTGTTCCCTGCGGCAAACTACATCGCAAAATATGACAACAATAGGTGATGGAACATTGTTACCCAATTGTAGCCCTTGAAAACGGACAAAAGACCTGCACAGGAAGTGTATTACGTTTAATGTAAAATAAGTTTCAAAATATCATGTTTAAGCAAAAGGCAAAGCGAATTTCATCTAGATTATCTCTTAAGCGGCTGTTATAGTGTAATCTGTTTCGTTTTTCCTTTTGAATCGACATTAGGAAAACGATTTCCATGCTGTATGTGCGGCAAACATTCACGCAGATAAACTACACAACAAGTGGGTCAATAGTGTTTATTAACAATCACCCGCTTTAACTGATAATGTGTCTATTTTATCATAAATTCGTTTCAAATCGCTATTATTCGATTTTATAGCGAGCCTGGTTTGCGCCTTAGCAAGAAGAGTGTTCCAGTCAAAACAATAAACTCGTAGAATCGCCCTTTCAGTGATTAATCAGCATTCTGTGCTAAATACCGTTGACACCTAAACAAAGTGATTTATTTATTTGATTTTAAATTAATTTGTGCGCAGCCAAGAGAACATATTCTCTTATTGCAGCTGTTTGTAAGATATGTGTTGTTGAAAATTATTGCAACGAACCAGTTGATAGAAAGTTTCCAAAACTTGCAATGTCTGAGCTGTATGAGACTGAGTAACATAGCATATGCAGGAGCAGCATGATGAGCTATTTTGAGCGCGCGACATGTATGGGTTGATCAGCGACTGACAAAGTATGGCGAGCCCAAGTCAAATATTTTAACTTTTATGGATGTTAATATACGTTTCATCACCGCCAAGCTTCCAGTACTCCAATATCTCCGTATAAAACGGCTTCATTTGCCGCATTTTCACCGACTAACTTGCTGCCCGATGACCATTGAGCGTCTTTAGAGATTCAACTCCTCGTTTGTGCAAGGTATCATTTTCGGATTCCCCTTTAGTTCTTAAGCCACTTTCCCTTCTTCAGAAGGTATTGAGTGCAATCCGTTTCGCTTTACTTGATTTGAAGTCAATGTCACAACAACGACTTCCTGTGTTCCAAACAAAGATTCATCAAAATAAAACTATAGAACAGGTGGGCAATATCATTTTAATAATGACGTACTTCGAGTAGGGGGTGTAACCTGATCATCAAGATATATCTCTCAACCAATCAGCTGTTTGTGTGCTCTGTCCATTAAGTATCACTGCGTTACTCGTTCATGCCATTAGACGGCAAATTTGTGTGGGTAACTACTAACATGTCGAATGCATATCAGTCTACTTGTGGTGGTTTGAGTGAACTTAAAGAGGCCAATGCAGAAGTGCAAAATATTTGCGATCAGGTCTGTTCAGCATTTTGTAGCCTATTTCTTTTCCTTTTTTTTTTTTTGGACTTCTTCTTTACATAAACGTTTATCACCAGAACGAAGAGCAGGGCAGCGCCCTCCTTGGCAAACCTCAATCACTTTTGCTGTCTTCTTATGAATAGCACAGTACAGTTTATATTCTGAAGTCCCCTGAATCCAAAAAGGAAGACTTGAGTTCCGGTAAAGAATCTCCGTGTTTGTGAATAGGTCTTCCCTATCGTCAAATCGTAGCTTTCTTCATTTGCTTCCTGTACTGCTGTCTACAGTTTTGCTTGTGTCATCTTGATGTTTAAAATGGATTATTAAAATACTTTTTGCAGTTATTCCAGTTTATTGACAACCCTCGCCTATTCTCCTTAATTACCGACTGCTATACATTTTTGTTATTTCTTATGCTCAACGATTTGTTGATATCGAACAGAGAAATTATAATCACATATGAAACTGTTTCTTCCACAGGTGAAGGGCCAAGCAGAGGTAAAAGCACAGACTACTTTCCGACAATTCGAAGCCAAGTGTTACAAAACACAAGTTGTAGCTGGAACAAATTACTTCATTAAGGTTAGTCGAATACTGTTCCATACACTGATCCTGACCATGTTGTGATATCACACGTATTCTACATCATGTAAAAATTCCGTTTTCAAAGGCAGTCCGTGACTAAGGAATTGTTTTACTATTCTAGGATTCGTCATTCACTTTTACAAACCTCGTAGTTTTTAGGACATCACGGCTAAAAATGTTTACATCACAAAACACTTGATTGTATCTCCTCATCTGTCCGCTACAGAGCAATTTGTCACAATTTGTTTGGAAGGAGTTTTCCTGTTTTACATACAGATGGAATCAGTATTGAGAATAGCAGTTTACTTTAAGAATATCACATCACTTGCTGGTCACTTTTTCAACTGCTGAACATTTAATTTATAGGTTCATGTTGGCGGTCATTCCTACGTCCACATACGTGTCTCTCAGACTTTGCCATCTGCTGGATCAACCCTTGAATTAACTGCTATCAAGACTGGAATGAAGGAAGACGATCCCATAGACTATTTCGGCTAGAAACAAAGCTCAAACATGTCATGGGATGAAGCTGTATGTCGATTTAAAAACGTTTATTAAAACGTGTTCAAACTATTGTGTCTTTGGTTGTTTGACTTCATGGAAAATATCAACTGGGATAACTAGCTGATGTTTCGATTTGAACAGGTTGAGAGTTTCGAGAGACCCGCCACTATTCTAATCTATACACAACACAACAGATCTGCCTTCACGGGTCACATCCAGCCATGCGCTTGTTTGAAAACAACATCCACTCCCGTGGAATCTCTAGTCCTATTGAATAGTTTGAAGGCAGTTCATTATGAATCGAAGACAGTCAAAAGACGTACACCAATTATCTCAAACTGCAGTGTATCTGTTAAGGTGCAAACATTTAACGTATCAAGTAATTCGGTAAAAGGAAAGCTTAATATAATGTTAATGCACCCTCAAAGCAACTGAATAAAGGCAGAAAAGTCGTTTAATTAAACGAACGTTGTAGTACGTGGGCGAATGCATAATGTTTTACGGTGCTGTTCAGAGTTCTGTATACGTTACTGACGCAAATGCTAAAAACTTACGTTGCAATAGAAAGCTTCTATTCTTGGCCGGATTGAATATTTCCCTTCTCAAACCTTCGTGCAGGAGCAACGATGCTTCTCGGCCTAAATATTTATTAGTCCGCAAAATAGTGCGTTGACAACAAGAAATATAGCGAGAACAGTAAAAACACGCGCATACATTGGCTGTTTGTTGTTGGTTTTCGATGATTATGCCACTTAGAGAACACGATAGTGTTGTAATTCTGGGTCACATTAAATTAAAAGCGTTTTCTGAATAAAGCTGGATGCACTCCATTTCTGCCTGTCTATCAACTTTGATCACATCTCTCCTGTATGGTCAGCACTTCGAGTGTTCACTCCAAAATTCGAATCAAATCTGAAACCGATAGTGAAACAGTGTCAAGCATTTATATATAGTCTATAGACTGAGCTGATTTCTGATACGACTGTTATCTATCCCGTTAATTAAGCAATACCAAACATTTATGGGTTTTATTTGAAAGCTACTTTGAATTGGTTACTTTGCACTCACTTCGATAACACTCTTTTGATTCGCACAGAATGACTGTTAATCGCCAAATAGTTCGTGTTCGTGATTAGGAAAAGAAATTAACGTCAGCACTTGAGTGTTCTATTCTTTTGAGCAAAGTTAATTGACACCAGTAAGTGTTTTGTTTTCTGTTCAGTTCAAAACGAGCGCAAAAAAATGATTCTTGTCTCTAATAGAAGCCACAAACGCGACTACAATAGGTGACCAATTATCAGTTAATGGTAGGCCTTAACAACAGAAAACATGCCTGCACAGGTTAATTTAAAGTAACAGACATTACGTTTAGGCATCATGTAGCCAGTTCCATATATCTTTTCTGGAGCGGACATTCTTAGCCAAGCTGTCCTGCTCGTCGCTTAATTGAAAACGGCAATCAGAGAACTAACTTCCTGTGTGCCATACAAACACTAACACTATTGAACAGGTGGGCCAATATCGTGTAATGACAACCCATTTTAACTGAGTAGTAATCGTGAAAGTAATACTTAAAGGTAGAAAAATCTTTTGGAATTGCATGTACGTAACGGTGCATGAGTAACAAAACTACACGACCCAATTATTCATAAGTCCGCAAAATTGTACGTTGGCAACAAGAAATATAGTGAGAGTAAGGCAAAAGTGAAATGTTAATTGATCAATGCATTTGCTTGTTAAACTGAACAAAGTTGTTACAGTTTACGTTCACGTGATTTTTAATTCCTTGTCACCTTGAAAACTTTATCTGTTCTGATTTAATTTCACATTAGCATTCAATTTCTTTCTTCTTTGTGATCACTTTGAATATGGCCGACATTTAATGAAATCGGAAATCGAGACGGCACTCGACGCTGATGGTCTGTACCTTAAGTGTTCTGTTTTCTTTTCCATTTGAAACTAGGAAAAACTTGTTCCCTGCGGCAAACTACATCGCAAAATATGACAACAATAGGTGATGGAACATTGTTACCCAATTGTAGCCCTTGAAAACGGATCAAAGACCTGCACAGGATGTGTATTACGTTTAATGTAAAATAGGTTTCAAAATATCATGTTTAAGCAAAAAGCAAAGCGAATTTCATCTAGGTTATCTTTCAAGCGGGTTTTACATTCGCTTTTCCTTTTGAATCGATGTTAGGAAAACGATTTTCTGTGCGGCAAACATTCACCCAAATAACAAGTGGGTCAATAGCTTTATTAATAACGACCCCCTTTAACTGATTGTGTGTCTATTTTATTATAAATTCGCTGCTCTCATTCAATCTCGTAGCCAGTTTTTTGCTTCATTACGAAAGTCAAAACAAGTGATAAGCCCGCAGAATCGCCCTTTCAATAATCCAACCGTCCGCGGCCAGGCGAACATGTTGTTTTGTTGCAAATGATTGCAAGAGAGTAGGTGCTAGAGCCGGTAACCTGATGCGCGGATCAATTATAACTTTACGTGCCCAACATCTATTTGTTGATCAGCAGCACAAGGTCAGTGATATAGAGACTCAGTCAATATACAGAATATAGTACATTTGAATACACTAGTTTAATACAAACGTTTTTATTTTAAAGTGTTAAAGCTCAAATCGCCAAGCAGATGTGATATCTAGTAACATAACTAGGCAGCTATCATTTTTAAGTCACTGGCGCAGCCTCTTGAAACACACCACTGTCCATCAATACGGTATAGAGAACTGAATTTGGATGAAATACAGCTGGAAAGACTAATTTGAAGTTAGAAAAGAGTTTTCATTGTCTCAGGTCGTGCATATAATATAATCAAAGGCAACACTAACGGAAATCCCTTGGAACGTTTCAGCAGAAACAAACTCGTTGATTGTCTGTAATTGGCTACGGAACGGTATTCATCAAAAGTTAACACAGTTATACATTTCATCTACACTACACTAAAACCAGTTTCAATATATATTTATTTGTGTACGATACTGTTTCCTATATTTTGCTGGGAAAACTGCTTGTCAATGAACTCTAAATGGGATTAACAAACTAATCCTAAATACGTAAAAACGTAGGTGATCAGCTACCACGTTGGCCTTTTTCAAGGCATTTCAGCTTGTATTGAGGAAACTTTGTTTTCGTCAATGGGCAATCCACTGAGATGCGGGACTCGGGCTTGATGTTTTGTCTTGAACTCTGCCAGAGACTTGAAACTGTTAAGGATTGCCTCCAAGCTGCGTTCAATGGCGTCTACTTCGCCATCTGTAACAGGCTCGTTCTTAAGATTCTTCTTTGGAACTTGATTTGAAAGGGTCTTTAGTGTACGTGCAGCCTGTATAAGAATGAATAGAAACTGACCATTTAGACAGCGTACACAGTCATGTACCTATAAACACCAGTCGTAACATATGCATTTCGATCAGTTCTTCTTTTCATTATTGTGATAATTCAGTCGGTCTGGTGGAATAAAAGAAATCGTAAAAAAAACATGGCTAACAGCATTAATTTTAGCCCCGTTTCCAGATTTAAGATGTGAGTCATGGACATGCTCATCAAATATTCACTTACCGCTCCCAGCTGAGGGATAAACTTTGATAGCACTCCTTGCGTTGTAACAGTGATGTCTTTTAGATCCGTGGTGTCTTGTGAATGCACTTTGAGCCAATCCGTGAGATCTTTCAAAAGACTGGAACTTTGATTCAGCACTTTGATCAATTTGTCTAGCTTTTTTGCTCGAGCAAGGGCGGATGGATCTGAGAAAAGTACCTCCAATAACTTCTTTGCTGCTTTGAAAACTGTGTCGATTGCAATGAACTCTCCCACCATTTTGCCTACTTTTACCAGTGCGTTGTTCAGCGTTTCAAGGGCTGACGCCAGAGCCTGTCCACCAGATCGCACTGCTCCCGCAGCTCCTTCACCGGCTGCACTGCCAGCGTCGGCACCAGCATCAGCCCCGGCTGAAATTGCATCTCCAGCCTCTGCAGCTGAGCCAATGGCATCTCCTGCAACCGCCGCTCCATCTGCAGCTTCTGCAATCCCCACAGCAGCTTCAACTCCTAACACGATCCCCATTACTGTCTTGATGATGACTTTCAAAGATGCGTCTTTTCTATCTTCGTCTCCAGACCTTTGATCAGACCACAGTGAAGGTGTCACAGCAGTGGAATTCTAAAGCAAGCTGATTTAATGTGCTAGAAACAACAACGCCCAGCTACTTAAAAGTAAGTGCGGCATGATCTTCTCAGTCTTTGTTAGCGCTGCCATGATTGGTTCCAGCTGTTATATCGCATGCTAATCACGTGAAAATTCGTTGAGGAAGAATGAGCCGAAAGTAGTTTTCATTTCGATTCACTGTTAAACTTAGCGTCAAAACAATTGCTGCGGTGACATGACACTTCAAAGTGGTACATGGTCAAATACTATTGGCTGATAAAAAGGTGTGCCTGTATAGTTGTGGGGCGTAACGTTACTCACTATTGCATCCGCAATTATACACTGAGACCGCAGTTTTGGCGTAAGGTGTGTTCAGGCAAGCGACTGTCACTCTATCCTTTCGTTTAAAATGGCAGAGTTAGAAATAGCAGACGAAATATTTGATGAGTTGAGTGAAGGAATTGAAGGTGAAGCTGCTGGTGAAGAAGGGGAGGTGGCGGAAGAGGTAAAGGCCGAAGCAGAAGAGGCATCCGAAAATGTCTCCTTGCTCAAACGAGGAGTTGAATGGCTAAAGAAGCTCAATGTTCCTCAGGTAGTCATATCTTTTGCTAAGTTCGTCGTAGAAAATGCTGCAATGGGAGCTGTTTTATACGGAGTAAATGTAGTCCTTGCGAAAGCCTTTGGAAAGGCTAGTGGTGGTGAAAAGGGAACGGTCCAGGAAAAGCAAAACAAAGTCAAGGCTGTGGCACAACTAACCTCCGACGTCGCCAAGGCTTTAAACAAACTCGCCGACTGGACTAAAGCCAAAGAGAACGACAGAGTTGAAATTGTCGATGGTATCTGTGTCCCTGTGCCAGATTTTCTGAGCAAGTTTACCCAACCCATGGGAAAGGTAAGCTAAGCACTCTCTTGGAAATGTCATTTAACATACGATCTTTTACTTTGCGGAAATAGTATAAAATGTGTGAGTTCTAAAATATGACTTACTTATTCCGGTTTATACAGAGTGTCGAGACGGCTTTCGACATCTCCAAGCAGCTGATCAAGAAACAAGGTGGAAGTGCAAAACCAACATTTGTAGTTCCCACTACTGACCAGGTCAATCAGATGCTCGACAGCTCGGAGGCAATTCTCAGCAGTTTGAAGAACATTATCACCTTTGTAAATGACAAGAAGCAGAAATATCCAGTTCTGGGAACCTTGCCAATTCAGGAGAGTGATGTTCAAAAGCTAGAGGACGACATGGAAAAAGTCAAGAAATTGCCTTATGCCTAATTTTAAGCGTCTCAGTCTAAAAAGACGTGTGTGCTTCAGTTATGATTAGGTGATAGGGAACTATATCGTTTGCGTGCAGTAGGGCTTGTAGGTCAGTGTGGACATATTACACTATTTGAAGCTATAACACTATAATACGGCCAAGAGCAATTAAACAAATTAAAATCGTTGTTTTTTTGTTTTTGTTTTTGTTTTTTTTTAACATGGAGTGCGAAGCTTCGTGTTCTCTTATATTCACTTTATGCTAACACTTGGTCGACTTCATTTACTGTTAACCAACACGAGGACAAGCATTCCTAGAGCCTTGTGTACAATAAGATTGAAAGCATTTTACACAATAAAGGTCATTAAATACACTCTTGTTAGTTTCCTCTTTCGAAATAATTTGTGCTGTACACCATTTCCACTCTGTGATGACTAAGACGTCCAAACAGATACCATTAATAAAGTCTCGAAAGTGAAACAGTGTCAAGCATTTATATATAGTCTGTAGACTGAGCTGATTTCTGATACGACTGTTATCTAT
Source organism: Siderastrea siderea (assembly GCA_964030785.1). NCBI lineage: Eukaryota > Metazoa > Cnidaria > Anthozoa > Scleractinia > Rhizangiidae > Siderastrea > Siderastrea siderea. The sequence goes on along the minus strand of OZ034969.1, from coordinate 861,770 downwards.
CCCGTTAATTAAGTAATACCAAACATTTATGGGTTTTCTTTGAAAACTACTTCGAATTGGTTACACTGCACTCACTTCGATAACGCTCTTTTGATTTGCACAGAATGACTGTTGATCGCCAAATATTTCGTGCTCAAGACTAGGAAAAGAAATTAACGTCAGCATTTGAGTGTTCTATTCTTTTGAGCAAACTTAATTGACGCCAGTAGGCTAGACTGTTTAAGTGGTTTGTTTTCTTTTTCAGTACAAACCGTAAAAAAAATGATTCCTGTCTCTGACTAGAACATGGGGAGCTTTGGTGAGCTCAGGATTTCACAGCAAGAAGTAATTCAAGGCGCGAAGTTCTGTCAATCTACTAATGATCTTGCGGTTAGTTTGGTTCCCCGGGTGGTATAATAAATTGACATTCTACTGTAACATGTTAATTTACACATCAAGCATATGCCTGTGCAATCACTGTCGTAAATACATTTCGCCAACTATGTTCTTCGGTCAGTAACAAAACGACGAGGGGTGTCAACTCTAACATTTGCTGTTTGAACAGCGCTACACAGTAATGAGGGTCGTCCCGAAAATCTGGAAAAACCTCCCGATTTTGTTATGAATATCCCACAAAAATAACAAACGATATCAAAAATTATAGTTGGAAAGAGAGACGGAGAAGGAGACAAAAGGGAGCTCTGTCTCTCCTCAATATCAACCCGCCTTATCTTTTCGTCCGCTTCCACATTTCGCCGATCTTAGGGCCCGTTTAAACATGCGATTTTTTGTGCAATTTTTGTCGCACATTTCAGTGCAATTTTTGTCGCGCTCAAGCTCGCGATAAAAATTGCAAGTGAGTGTAAACTAGCGCGATTTGTCGCTGCGATATTGCAGAGGTTTCGATTGATGCAACTTGGCGGCGGTTTGGGGGAAAGTGCAGCAAATATTGCACTGGAATCGCAGCGAAATCGCTGCTAGTTTACACTTGCGACAAAAGTTGCATTGGAGAGCGCGACAAAAATTGCACCAAAAATCGCATGTGTAAACGGACCTTTACGCAGCTTGCATTTCCTATGTCTCTTCTGGTCGCTTACTCTTAGAGGTAAGCAGAGGTGACAGCTGAAATTTAGGCCACGTTCCTACTAGAATAGACTGTGGGAAGCTTAAAGAGGAGAGTCAATTGCACTGTGTTTACTGACTGTATTAGCAACGGCCAGCAGTTCTAAACGATGCTGTTGCAAAGTAAAGGCTTTCAGAAAATATGGTTAATCAGATAGCCGCATTGAAAACTAAAACGTCAGGAATTAGTTTCTAAAGATGCTGTGATGCTGGTTCGGTGGGTCCGGGAAGGTATCTTTCCAAATTGATAACAGCTTCAGTTAAAATAAGGTAAATTGGCCACTGTAAGGAAATTCAAACACTTTTGATCTTTGTCAGTTATTGTAAATCTGCAGCACGCTCAACATGGGCACCAGACAGGAAAATGTAAGCAAAATACATGAAATGTCATTTTCTGTTTTCTCCGATTGTTTCAGGGCCTTCAAAATGGATATTAATTTAAATACGATAACACAGGTTGATCTGTTCGGATTCTGTAGCTAAAACTTTTTTTAAGTCGCAGAGCGTTATAGGAAACAAAATCTTATCGGCCGAATTTAACCGAGCAGCTGTTTGCTCTTCAAAAATGCTACCTGACTTAATTTCGTATTATGTACGACGTATTTTATTTGTCCCTCCAAAAACAAAAGGAATTAATTTTCCTATGTTACAAAGGTTAGGGTCTGAGATGACATGCAGGCAAACATTTTCCCACGATTGAACCAAATTTGTGAGGCGGTTATTATTTTCCGAACTGGTATTCTAGAGAAATAACTGGTTGGATGCCCCTGCCTGACTCAAGGTCCAGCGTGTGTTTTGTGCACATCTTTTGAGAGACCAAGGCCGAAGACAGAATAAAATTCTTCAGGATGTTTCTTTCCTTTGATCGGGGTCAGGTGCAAACACCTGTAAGTTGTGAAAACTTAAAGCAAGAGTAGACTTACTTTCGACATTTCTATGCATATATTTTCGTCAAGACAAGCTGAAGCAAATAAACGGGTCCATTTTTTGCATGCGCTGCTTCTTTTAGACAAAAGGTTGGCATATTTCATAATTTTGGAACTGGAATGAAATCGTATTTTTCAGTTGGCCTTGTCGAGACTAAAATAGCAATCGATCTATTGTCATTTTGACGCTGGTGATAAATAGCCTTCAATGTTTAGTGCTTCGATTCAGTGGGTTGCCTAATTAAAGTATTTTTCGGATGCAACGTGTATGCCTGGGGGAGGCTCTTCTATTAAAAAAAGGAAAGAAAATTTTACAAGGTATCCTTAAGAGGGGCCAGCATCTCGTTTTGTGGGCAAAGTTATGACTCCAGTAGTATTTTTCCCGGATTCTAGCTTAGAAGGGGCGAAAATAATTCCGGCTATTTCAGATTGTTAGTGCCTCAGTTATTACCTAATAAGAAAAGTGTTCACAAAGAAAAGCCGAGTTCTAGGAGGTATCTCTGTATTGTCTTTGGCAGACAGCTAGGCGACAGCATTTAAATTATCCCTCAAGGGTAGATTGAAACTATTGTTTAATATTTTTCACTACTTAAACTTTAAAAATAGCCGGCCCCGATCTAAACCAATTTCAGAGTGGCCAGCTCTGATATTTCAACGTTGCTTACAGTAAGCAGGGTAAAGAAGGCATATAGCACAGAGAATAATAACTTTTATGTCCTTAAAATGACCCGCCTATGAACAGATTTGGGAGGTACAGTCATTGTCTTAAGCCGCAGTTTCAGTCAGACCTTGTTTAAATAACGGGCCCGTAAAGGTTAAGATTCCTGTATCGTCAGATTAATTCATGAGCGACAGAGCCGAGTAGAGTATTTGGAGATCCTGTTGTGCGCCGTTGATGTGCACAGTTTAACCCAAGTTTACATGTTTGACTGATTTAAATCTCGCGTCATTGATTTCTCAGTACTCAGTAGAAGAGATTTTTCCAAGATAATACAGCGGATCATTTTTAGCTAGAGGGTTATACAATTTACAATTAACCATGCTCAGACAAAAGGAGACGTCTCCTGAAAATAAAACAAAGTTAGATGCAAGCCCAAAATATATTATGTAATATTCCAATATTATTTGCAGTTTCCCGAATAATTTCTCGAGGCTCCCGATTCCCGGCAATATCTTCAGATTCACGAATAAATTTTGCGGTTCTCCCGAAACAAATATTCTTAGAGTTGGCACCCCCCGTAAAACGCATGATTTAGATGCGTGCGGGTATACAGTGGAATCCCGATTTTTCGAATACTCGGTTATTCGAAACTCCCGATTCTTCGAACCAAAAGTCGTTTCCCTTGGATTTGCTTCAGTCAAACACTGTAATTTTACCCCCGATTTTTCGAATGCTCGTTTTTCGAAACTCCCGATATTTCGAACTAATTCTTTCTTCCGTTCAAAAATTTACATTCGATTTCTCGAACTCTGAAAGCTCAGGAACCAACAAAAACCGGTTTTAGCCACATACACACCTGAATGCAATTAACAAATTCCGGAGAAGGTGTTTTCATGCGTGTTTTTTAATTACAAAGCAAGTGACAAATCTGTCATTGAAGTCATAAGAATCTACAACGCCGTTGTTACACAATCGAGGGTCTTGAATTACTGTACATGATCAGAGTTCCTTTGTTTACTTGCATTTTTCAAGCTCTTGCCGTAGCGCATTAATATTTTGCAGTTCCTTTAAGCCGTGGAGTACAGGGTACTTTTTTCTTATACAGTAAGGGGAAGGAAATGCAGTCAACTACAAGCTTTATTATCTTGGCGAGTACACAAGCGGAGCGGCACAAAAAACGATCAGTGGACTGTTAGGATTGCGGATAGAAGACGCTTACAAGAGAGCCAGGAAAACCCTGAAAGAACGTTTCGGAGACCCTTTCAGAATCTACGAAGCCTACAGAGATAAACTGAGAAATTGGTCGCCATGCGTAACCAGTGCGGAGCTCCAAGAATTTAGCGATTTTCTTGTCATGACTCAAGAAACCATGAAATCCGTCAAGTACCTAAAGGAACTCAAGAGTTACTCCAGAATTCGAGAGCTTGCGGCTCGCCTACCCACCTACTACAGTAACAAGTGGAGAGAAAGTGCAAAGAAAGTAGAAGCGAGGTACGGTGAATACACCTTTGCAAACTTTGTTGAGTTTACACAAGAGACATCCCTTGACGCCAACCATCCTGTGTTCTCACATGATGCTCTGACCTCAACAAGGAAAGAACTAGAGAAGGAAAGAAGCCCCTCTACCGATAAGATGAGATGGAGCACCGAGAAAAGAGAGAAGAAAAGACGTCGTGGCACCACCCTTTTCAATCAGGGCAACGAAGCCTCGTGTAAAGATCCCACGGACACGAGTTTGTGTCTGCTGTGTAAAGGGAAACACAGTCTCATCACATGCAAGGACTTTTTAGAAAAGTCAGTCAAGGAGAGACAAGACCTTTGCATGTCGAAAGGATTATGCTTCTCCTGTCTCAGTCCACGCCAGATGGCACGACACTGCAAACGCAAGATCCAGTGCGAGTTGTGTAAGAAGCCACATGCAACTGTTCTCCATCGCTTCCCACCTGAAGAGAAAAAAGAAGAAAGCACGAAAGAAACCGTTAAAGCCACGAATAATTGCGTGAACTGTAGTTACACTACGACCTCTATGATTCTTCCGGTATGGATTCACCACAAGGATGACCCAGACCGCCGAGTTAAGGTATACGCCGTGCTAGATGATCAAAGTGATACCTGTTTCGTTACCGATGACGTAACAAACAACCTTGGAGTAACCGGTCCTGCCTTTGAAAATTCCGTTTTCAAAGGCAGTCTTACTAAAGAATTGCTTTCCCTGCAGCAAGCAATTTTTGTGTTCCCTTATGTATTCTTTTTGTTCGACTTTCCCTGAGTAGAAAGAGTCTAAGGCAAAGTCCAGATCTCTATATTATACAGTTGTCTTTTTCAGTCTAGCTTGCAAGAGCAGACGTGGGTGAAAAAGCTAGGAAAAGGCATCTGCTCTCGCAGGCTAATATCAGTCTTAGTCCATCAGTTTTCAATCCAGATCTAGTTTTGGTAGCATCCTGAGATTTATTAGATGTCTCATGGTGGGCCGACCATGAGGGCAGTTCCATGGCTGTTCAATCTCTCCCATGTGACTTACAATCTTCTTCATTTGAGCCCGGTCCAAAGCAGTCCCAACCATGATTGACATACGACAGGCACGGCTTGCAAACATGTTCCGTACTCTAGAGGGCCTACACATCACCCCGGATGAATCACTACTCAGCATGAAAATCAACTCTTCAATGTCCTCAACACCAAATGTCCAGTTCTTACTAATTGGAAGTGAAACCAGCTTGATTTTCTTTATTTAAAGTTAAAATACTATAATACAGCCACGAGCAATTAAGCAAAATCGTTTTTTGTTTTGTTTTGTTTTGTTTCGTTTTTTTTTTTTTTCACATGGTGTGCGTAGCTCCGTGTTCTCTTTTATTCACTTTATGCCAACACTTGGTCGGCTTCATTTACTGATAACCAACATAAGGACAAGCATTCCTAGAGCCTTGTGTACAAAAAGATTGAAAGCATTTTACACAATAAAAGTCATTAAATACACTCTTGTTAGTTTCCTCTTTCGATATAATTTGTGCTGTACACCATGTCCACTCTGTGGTGACTAAGACGTCCAAACAGACAGCATTAAGTCTCGAAAGTGAAACAGTGTCAAGCATTTATATATTGTCTATAGACTGAGCTGATTTCTGACACGACTGTTATCTATCCCGTTAATTAAGTAATACCAAACATTTATGGGTCTTCTTTAAAAACTACTTTTAATTGGTTACTTTGCACTCACTTCGATAACGCCCTTTTGATTTGCACAGAATGACTGTATTTCGTGTTCATGACTAGGAAAAGAAATTAACGTCAGCATTTGAGTGTTCTATTCTTTTGAGCAAACTTTATTGACGCCAGCCGGCTAGGCTGTTTAAGTGTCTTCTTTTCTTTTCAGTACAAAACGGGCGCCAAAAATTGATTCCTTTCTCTGACTAGAAACCACAAACGCGACTATAATAGGTGACCAATTATCAGTTAATGGTAGGCCTGAACAACAGAAAAATACCTGTATAGGTTAACTTAAAGTCACAGATATTACGTTCGGGCATTCATTTAGCCAGTTCAATATTTCTTTTCTGGAGCGGGCATTCTTAGCTAAGCTGTCCTGCTCGTCATTTTTAAAAACGGCAATCAGATAACTAACTTCCTGTGTGCCACATAAACACTGACACTATTGAACAGGTGGGCCAATATCGTGCAATAACGACCCACTTTAAACTGTACTGAGGCAATGACCGTGAAAACAATAAAGGTAGAAAAAATCTTTTGGAATTGCATGTACGTAACGGTGCAGGAGTAACAAGACCACACGGCCCAACCTTCATAAGTCCACAAAATTGTACGTTGGCAACAAGAAATTTAGTGAGATTAAGACAAAGGTGAAATGTTAATTGATCAATTCATTTGCTTCTGAATTAACAAAGCTGTTAAGTTTACGTTCACGTGATTTTAAATTCCGCGTCACCTTGAAAACTTTATCTTTTCTGATTAAATTTCACATTAGCATTCAATTTCTTTCTCAGTTTACGTGAGCACTTTGAATATCCCGACATTTAATAAAATCGGAAAACGATACGGAACTCGACGCTGATGGTCTGTACCTTAAGTGTTCTGTTTTCTTTTCCATTTGAAACTAGGAAAAACTTGTTCCCTGCGGCAAACTACATCGCAAAATATGACAACAATAGGTGATGGAACATTGTTACCCAATTGTAGCCCTTGAAAACGGACAAAAGACCTGCACAGGAAGTGTATTACGTTTAATGTAAAATAAGTTTCAAAATATCATGTTTAAGCAAAAGGCAAAGCGAATTTCATCTAGATTATCTCTTAAGCGGCTGTTATAGTGTAATCTGTTTCGTTTTTCCTTTTGAATCGACATTAGGAAAACGATTTCCATGCTGTATGTGCGGCAAACATTCACGCAGATAAACTACACAACAAGTGGGTCAATAGTGTTTATTAACAATCACCCGCTTTAACTGATAATGTGTCTATTTTATCATAAATTCGTTTCAAATCGCTATTATTCGATTTTATAGCGAGCCTGGTTTGCGCCTTAGCAAGAAGAGTGTTCCAGTCAAAACAATAAACTCGTAGAATCGCCCTTTCAGTGATTAATCAGCATTCTGTGCTAAATACCGTTGACACCTAAACAAAGTGATTTATTTATTTGATTTTAAATTAATTTGTGCGCAGCCAAGAGAACATATTCTCTTATTGCAGCTGTTTGTAAGATATGTGTTGTTGAAAATTATTGCAACGAACCAGTTGATAGAAAGTTTCCAAAACTTGCAATGTCTGAGCTGTATGAGACTGAGTAACATAGCATATGCAGGAGCAGCATGATGAGCTATTTTGAGCGCGCGACATGTATGGGTTGATCAGCGACTGACAAAGTATGGCGAGCCCAAGTCAAATATTTTAACTTTTATGGATGTTAATATACGTTTCATCACCGCCAAGCTTCCAGTACTCCAATATCTCCGTATAAAACGGCTTCATTTGCCGCATTTTCACCGACTAACTTGCTGCCCGATGACCATTGAGCGTCTTTAGAGATTCAACTCCTCGTTTGTGCAAGGTATCATTTTCGGATTCCCCTTTAGTTCTTAAGCCACTTTCCCTTCTTCAGAAGGTATTGAGTGCAATCCGTTTCGCTTTACTTGATTTGAAGTCAATGTCACAACAACGACTTCCTGTGTTCCAAACAAAGATTCATCAAAATAAAACTATAGAACAGGTGGGCAATATCATTTTAATAATGACGTACTTCGAGTAGGGGGTGTAACCTGATCATCAAGATATATCTCTCAACCAATCAGCTGTTTGTGTGCTCTGTCCATTAAGTATCACTGCGTTACTCGTTCATGCCATTAGACGGCAAATTTGTGTGGGTAACTACTAACATGTCGAATGCATATCAGTCTACTTGTGGTGGTTTGAGTGAACTTAAAGAGGCCAATGCAGAAGTGCAAAATATTTGCGATCAGGTCTGTTCAGCATTTTGTAGCCTATTTCTTTTCCTTTTTTTTTTTTTGGACTTCTTCTTTACATAAACGTTTATCACCAGAACGAAGAGCAGGGCAGCGCCCTCCTTGGCAAACCTCAATCACTTTTGCTGTCTTCTTATGAATAGCACAGTACAGTTTATATTCTGAAGTCCCCTGAATCCAAAAAGGAAGACTTGAGTTCCGGTAAAGAATCTCCGTGTTTGTGAATAGGTCTTCCCTATCGTCAAATCGTAGCTTTCTTCATTTGCTTCCTGTACTGCTGTCTACAGTTTTGCTTGTGTCATCTTGATGTTTAAAATGGATTATTAAAATACTTTTTGCAGTTATTCCAGTTTATTGACAACCCTCGCCTATTCTCCTTAATTACCGACTGCTATACATTTTTGTTATTTCTTATGCTCAACGATTTGTTGATATCGAACAGAGAAATTATAATCACATATGAAACTGTTTCTTCCACAGGTGAAGGGCCAAGCAGAGGTAAAAGCACAGACTACTTTCCGACAATTCGAAGCCAAGTGTTACAAAACACAAGTTGTAGCTGGAACAAATTACTTCATTAAGGTTAGTCGAATACTGTTCCATACACTGATCCTGACCATGTTGTGATATCACACGTATTCTACATCATGTAAAAATTCCGTTTTCAAAGGCAGTCCGTGACTAAGGAATTGTTTTACTATTCTAGGATTCGTCATTCACTTTTACAAACCTCGTAGTTTTTAGGACATCACGGCTAAAAATGTTTACATCACAAAACACTTGATTGTATCTCCTCATCTGTCCGCTACAGAGCAATTTGTCACAATTTGTTTGGAAGGAGTTTTCCTGTTTTACATACAGATGGAATCAGTATTGAGAATAGCAGTTTACTTTAAGAATATCACATCACTTGCTGGTCACTTTTTCAACTGCTGAACATTTAATTTATAGGTTCATGTTGGCGGTCATTCCTACGTCCACATACGTGTCTCTCAGACTTTGCCATCTGCTGGATCAACCCTTGAATTAACTGCTATCAAGACTGGAATGAAGGAAGACGATCCCATAGACTATTTCGGCTAGAAACAAAGCTCAAACATGTCATGGGATGAAGCTGTATGTCGATTTAAAAACGTTTATTAAAACGTGTTCAAACTATTGTGTCTTTGGTTGTTTGACTTCATGGAAAATATCAACTGGGATAACTAGCTGATGTTTCGATTTGAACAGGTTGAGAGTTTCGAGAGACCCGCCACTATTCTAATCTATACACAACACAACAGATCTGCCTTCACGGGTCACATCCAGCCATGCGCTTGTTTGAAAACAACATCCACTCCCGTGGAATCTCTAGTCCTATTGAATAGTTTGAAGGCAGTTCATTATGAATCGAAGACAGTCAAAAGACGTACACCAATTATCTCAAACTGCAGTGTATCTGTTAAGGTGCAAACATTTAACGTATCAAGTAATTCGGTAAAAGGAAAGCTTAATATAATGTTAATGCACCCTCAAAGCAACTGAATAAAGGCAGAAAAGTCGTTTAATTAAACGAACGTTGTAGTACGTGGGCGAATGCATAATGTTTTACGGTGCTGTTCAGAGTTCTGTATACGTTACTGACGCAAATGCTAAAAACTTACGTTGCAATAGAAAGCTTCTATTCTTGGCCGGATTGAATATTTCCCTTCTCAAACCTTCGTGCAGGAGCAACGATGCTTCTCGGCCTAAATATTTATTAGTCCGCAAAATAGTGCGTTGACAACAAGAAATATAGCGAGAACAGTAAAAACACGCGCATACATTGGCTGTTTGTTGTTGGTTTTCGATGATTATGCCACTTAGAGAACACGATAGTGTTGTAATTCTGGGTCACATTAAATTAAAAGCGTTTTCTGAATAAAGCTGGATGCACTCCATTTCTGCCTGTCTATCAACTTTGATCACATCTCTCCTGTATGGTCAGCACTTCGAGTGTTCACTCCAAAATTCGAATCAAATCTGAAACCGATAGTGAAACAGTGTCAAGCATTTATATATAGTCTATAGACTGAGCTGATTTCTGATACGACTGTTATCTATCCCGTTAATTAAGCAATACCAAACATTTATGGGTTTTATTTGAAAGCTACTTTGAATTGGTTACTTTGCACTCACTTCGATAACACTCTTTTGATTCGCACAGAATGACTGTTAATCGCCAAATAGTTCGTGTTCGTGATTAGGAAAAGAAATTAACGTCAGCACTTGAGTGTTCTATTCTTTTGAGCAAAGTTAATTGACACCAGTAAGTGTTTTGTTTTCTGTTCAGTTCAAAACGAGCGCAAAAAAATGATTCTTGTCTCTAATAGAAGCCACAAACGCGACTACAATAGGTGACCAATTATCAGTTAATGGTAGGCCTTAACAACAGAAAACATGCCTGCACAGGTTAATTTAAAGTAACAGACATTACGTTTAGGCATCATGTAGCCAGTTCCATATATCTTTTCTGGAGCGGACATTCTTAGCCAAGCTGTCCTGCTCGTCGCTTAATTGAAAACGGCAATCAGAGAACTAACTTCCTGTGTGCCATACAAACACTAACACTATTGAACAGGTGGGCCAATATCGTGTAATGACAACCCATTTTAACTGAGTAGTAATCGTGAAAGTAATACTTAAAGGTAGAAAAATCTTTTGGAATTGCATGTACGTAACGGTGCATGAGTAACAAAACTACACGACCCAATTATTCATACGTCCGCAAAATTGTACGTTGGCAACAAGAAATATAGTGAGAGTAAGGCAAAAGTGAAATGTTAATTGATCAATGCATTTGCTTGTTAAACTGAACAAAGTTGTTACAGTTTACGTTCACGTGATTTTTAATTCCTTGTCACCTTGAAAACTTTATCTGTTCTGATTTAATTTCACATTAGCATTCAATTTCTTTCTTCTTTGTGATCACTTTGAATATGGCCGACATTTAATGAAATCGGAAATCGATACGGCACTCGACGCTGATGGTCTGTACCTTAAGTGTTCTGTTTTCTTTTCCATTTGAAACTAGGAAAAACTTGTTCCCTGCGGCAAACTACATCGCAAAATATGACAACAATAGGTGATGGAACATTGTTACCCAATTGTAGCCCTCGAAAACGGATAAAAGACCTGCACAGGATGTGTATTACGTTTAATGTAAAATAGGTTTCAAAATATCATGTTTAAGCAAAAAGCAAAGCGAATTTCATCTAGGTTATCTTTCAAGCGGGTTTTACATTCGCTTTTCCTTTTGAATCGATGTTAGGAAAACGATTTTCTGTGCGGCAAACATTCACCCAAATAACAAGTGGGTCAATAGCCTTTATTAATAACGACCCCCTTTAACTGATTGTGTGTCTATTTTATCATAAATTCGCTGCTCTCATTCAATCTCGTAGCCAGTTTTTTGCTTCATTACGAAAGTCAAAACAAGTGATAAGCCCGCAGAATCGCCCTTTCAATAATCCAACTGTCCGCGGCCAGGCGAACATGTTGTTTTGTTGCAAATGATTGCAAGAGAGTAGGTGCTAGAGTAACCTGATGCGCGGATCAATTATAACTTTACGTGCCCAACATCTATTTGTTGATCAGCAGCACAAGGTCAGTGATATAGAGACTCAGTCAATATACAGAATATAGTACATTTGAATACACTAGTTTAATACAAACGTTTTTATTTTAAAGTGTTAAAGCTCAAATCGCCAAGCAGATGTGATATCTAGTAACATAACTAGGCAGCTATCATTTTTAAGTCACTGGCGCAGCCTCTTGAAACACACCACTGTCCATCAATACGGTATAGAGAACTGAATTTGGATGAAATACAGCTGGAAAGACTAATTTGAAGTTAGAAAAGAGTTTTCATTGTCTCAGGTCGTGCATATAATGTAATCAAAGGCAACACTAACGGAAATCCCTTGAAACGTTTCCGCAGAAACAAACTCGTTGATTGTCTGTAATTGGCTACGGAACGGTATTCATCAAAAGTTAACACAGTTATACATTTCATCTACACTACACTAAAACCAGTTTCAATATATATTTATTTGTGTACGATACTGTTTCCTATATTTTGCTGGGAAAACTACTTGTCAATGAACTCTAAATAGGATTAACAAACTAATCCTAAATACGTAAAAACGTAGGTGATCAGCTACCACGTTGGCCTTTTTCAAGGCATTTCAGCTTGTATTGAGGAAACTTTGTTTTCGTCAATGGGCAATCCACTGAGATGCCGAACTCGGGCTTGATGTTTTGTCTTGAACTCTGCCAGAGACTTGAAACTGTTAAGGATTGCCTCCAAGCTGCGTTCAATGGCGTCTACTTCGCCATCTGTAACAGGCTCGTTCTTAAGATTCCTCTTTGAAACTTGATTTGAAAGGGTCTTTAGTGTACGTGCAGCCTGTATAAGAATGAATAGAAACTGACCATTTAGACAGCGTACACAGTCATGTACCTATAAACACCAGTCGTAACATATGCATTTCGATCAGTTCTTCTTTTCATTATTATGATAATTCAGTCGGTCTGGTGGAATAAAAGAAATCGTAAAAAAACATGGCTAGCAGCATTAATTTTAGCCCCGTTTCCAGATTTAAGATATGAGTCATGGACATGCTCATCAAATATTCACTTACCGCTCCCAGCTGAGGGATAAACTCTGATAGCACTCCTTGCGTTGTAACAGTGATGTCTTTTAGATCCGTGGTGTCTCGTGAATGCACTTTGAGCCAATCCGTGAGATCTTTCAAAAGACTGGAACTTTGATTCAGCACTTTGATCAATTTGTCTAGCTTTTTTGCTCGAGCAAGGGCGGCTGGATCTGAGAAAAGTACCTCCAATAACTTCTTTGCTGCTTTGAAAACTGTGTCGATTGCAATGAACTCTTCCACCATTTTGCCTACTTTTACCAGTGCATTGTTCAGCGTTTCAAGGGCTGACGCCAGAGCCTGTCCACCAGATCGCACTGCTCCCGCAGCTCCGTCACCGGCTGCACTGCCAGCGTCGGCTCCGGCATCAGCCCCGGCTGAAATTGCATCCCCAGCCTCTGCAGCTGAGCCAATGGCATCTCCTGCCACGGCCGCTCCATCTACAGCTTCTGCAATCCCCACAGCAGCTTCAACTCCTAACACGATTCCCATTACCGTCTTGATGATGACTTTCAAAGATGCCTCAAAATTTTCTATTGATGATGTGGAAGCAAAAAAGGCTTTCTCATTAATAAGGTCCTGTATCTGTGACACATATGTGCAATGTTTTCAGTTTAAAATACTGAACGACATTTTATTCACAAATTCCCGCTTAGCTAAGATAGGTGTAATACAAAGCGATCTTTGCACCTTTTGTAGTACTTGTCCGGAAACAATTGATCATTCATTCTTTTACTGTGTTTACTCACGTGCATTTTGGGAAAAATTTGAATCTTATTGGATCGCTATTGCCAAAGAACAAAGGAAACTCGAGTTGAAGACTATTTTAATTGGCGTCACAGATACTAAATGTCCTCTGTTTAATTATTTAATCGTTTTAGGTAAGCTACATTTATGGAACTGCCGTAGGAATAATAGCCTTCCTTTTTTCTCTTCCTATAAGGAACTAGTTAGAAGAAAATATGAAACTGAACGTCACATTGCTGCTAAGTATAATAATGTGAAGATGCTAGAGGCTGAGTGGAAACCTGTTTCGAATTGCAATTTGCTAGGTACATAGGTGTGTAACCGGAAAACAAACTGTATAAAAGTAGTGTTAAAATCGTAGTCTAAGGAAGTATTGTATAGTAAGTAGTGTAGTATAAGTAATGTATTGTAAGTAGTATTGTAAGTAGTGTATGTCTTGTTTTGTAAGTAGTGTTCTTTGTGTTGCAATAAAAAAAAATCAAAATAAAATAAAAAAAGCAACCATAATTCTAAAAAAAGCTTTAAAATACAAAAAACAAAAACAAAAAACAAAAAAAAAAGATGCCTCTTTTCTATCTTCGTCTCCAGACCTTTGATCAGACCACAGTGAAGGTGTCACAGCAGTGGAATTCTGAAGCAAGCTGATTTAATGTCCTAGAAACAACAACGCCCAACTACTTAAAAGTAACTGCCGCATGATCTTCTCAGTCTTTGTTAACACTGCCATGATTGGTCCCAGCTGTTATATCGCATGCTAATCACGTGAAAATTCGTTGAGGAAGAATGAGCCGAAGCAGTTTCGTTTCGATTCACTGCTAAACTTAGCGTCAACAAATTTCCGCGGTGACATGACATGACACTTCAACGTGGTACATGGTCAAATACTACTGGCTGATAAAAAGATGTGCCTGTATAGTTGTGGGGTGTAACATTCATCACTATTGCATTATACGCTGAGACTGCAATTTTGGTGTAAGGTGTGTTCAGGCGGCAACTGTCACTCTATCCTTTCGTTTAAAATGACAGAGTTAGAAATAGCAGTTGAAATATTTGGTGAGTGTAGTGAAGGAATTGAAGGTGAAGCTGCCGCTGAAGAAGGGGAGGTGGCGGAAGAGGTAAAGTCCGAAGCAGAAGAGGCATCCGAAAATGTCTCCTTGCTCAAACGAGGAGTTGATGGCTAAAGGAGCTCAATGTTCCTCAGGCAGTCAAATCTTTTGCTGAGTTCCTTATGAACAATGCTGCAATAGGAGCTGTTTTATTCAGTGTAAATGTAGTCCTTGCGAAAGCCTTTGGGAAGGTTAGTGGTGGTGAAAAGGGAACGGTCCAGAAAAAGCAAAACAAAGTCAAGGCTGTGGCACAACTAACCTCCGACGTCGCCAAGGCCTTAAACAAACTCGCCGACTGGACTAAAGCCAAAGAGAACGATACAGTTGATGCTGGCGATGATATCACGGTCCCTTTGCCAGATGTTCTGAGCAAGTTTACCCAACCCATGGGAAAGGTAAGCTAAGCGCTCTCTTGGAAATGTCATTTAACATACCATCTTTTACTTTGCGGAAATAGTACAAAATGTGTGAGTTCTAAAATATGACTTACTTATTCCGCTTTATACAGAGTGTCGAGTCGGCTTTCGACATCTCCAAGCAGCTGATCAAGAAACAAGGTGGAAGTGCAAAACCAACATTTGTAGTTCCCACTACTGACCAGGTCAATCAGATGCTCGACAGCTCGGAGGCAATTCTCAGCAGTTTGCAGAAAATTATCACCTTTGTAAATGACAAGAAGAAGAAATATCCAGATCTGGGAACCTTGCCAGTTCAGCGGAGTGATGTTCAAAAGCTAAACGACGACGTGGAAAAAGTCAAGAAATTGCCTTATGCCTAATTTTAAGCGTCTCAGTCTAAAAAGACGTGTGTGCTTCAGTTATGATTCAGTGATAGGGAACTATATCGTTTGCGTGCAGTAGGGCTTGTAGGTCAGTGTGGATATATTACACTATTTGAAGCTATAACACTATAATACGGCCAAGAGCAATTAAACAAAATCGTGTTTTTTTTGTTTTTGTTTTCGTTTTTTTAACATGGAGTGCGAAGCTTCGTGTTCTCTTATATTCACTTTATGCTAACACTTGGTCGACTTCATTTACTGACAACCAACATGAGGACAAGCATTCCTAGAGCCTTGTGTACAATAAGATTAAAAGCATTTTACACAATAAAGGTCATTAAATACACTCTTGTTAGTTTCCTCTTTCGAAATAATTTGTGCCGTACACCTAGCTTACACCTTGTCCACTCTGTGGTGGCTAAGGCGTCCAAACAGATACCATTAATAAAGTCTCGAAAGTGAAACAGTGTCAAGCATTTATATATAGTCTATAGACTGAGCTGATTTCTGATACGACTGTTATCTTTCCCGTTAATTAAGTAATACCAAACATTTATGGGTTTTCTTTGAAAACTACTCTGAATTGGTTACACTGCACTCACTTCGACAACGTTCTTTTGATTTGCACAGAATGACTGTTAATCGCCAAATATTTCGTGCTCATGACTAGGAAAAGAAATTAACGTCAGCATTTGAGTGCTCTATTCTTTTGACCAAACTTAATTGACGCCAGTAGGCTAGAGTGTTTAAGTGTTTTGTTTTCTTTTTCAGTACAAGCCGTAAGAAAAACATAGGCACGCATAGCGTGCGTGAGCTATTTTGTAGCTGTCAATGAGAGGTACGGAAATGGTTGTTGAATGAACGTGCATGTACCAAGGTACACTATTGTGATGTTGTTTAGTTGAGTAGCGTTGAGCATTCGAAAAGTATTGGTTTTTAGACAGAGTTTACCTTATAAGTGGAGCTGTGTCCGATGTTGTGAACCTCGTTCCCAGGGCTTTTTACAGATTTGAGGGTGATCAAAGATCAATGTTTGAGTTTATGTTAGTGGTTTCGAATTCGTATACGTCATTGATAAATAGATGGTACGCTAATGCGTACAAGTGTGGCTTCAAATTACGACAAAACGAGAAGAAAGTGAGATAAAATCTGTAAAATATCTGACAACAGTGTGAATATGGGACAAACAAAATAATGCGAAATAGTCCTTTCTGAAGCTCATTCTCAGATGTTTCTCGGAAGCTGAATGGATTGAAATTTAATTTTGTGGCTTTCTATTATAAAGATTATTTTTCCATGGACAAATATTTTGGATCTAGTAGGAAGCGTAACTTGTCACAAAAATTAACTCTGTAATGTTTGAACCAGAAGAGAATAGTCGATCTTGAAAGTCCCATACGTCTTCTTCTTCGTGACATCATGCTTGACGAACGTGGCAACTCCCGTATCCAGCCAAATATATAAATAAGCACTGTTTTATTTTCCACATTATTTCACACGGACTTACATTTTGGAACACACGGTTAAAATCGAGTAATAAGCGTGCCTTGTTAGAAAAGATCATGCCATTCTGTGACTTGTGCAAGTCTTGCGTGACTAGTAACAGTTGCGTGACTAGTGACAGTTTGCTACGTCTTGCTAGACGTAGCAAACTGTCAAAAAAGCCAGAAACGTCGCACCTGCTGACATACCGTGTGGCACTAATTTCTTCGGATTCAAATGTTTGGGATTTTCGCTGTTTTTTCACGATCCGCAAAAAAGTTCCCGCGAAAAAAATAATTCCCGCAAAAATTTACAGCATTGTCGAAATTCGTATACAAACATCGCCTTTTACATGTGAGGTAATATTATATTGGTGCCCATTTACTTAAACCGTTTCTTTCGTTCAAAAATAAAACGAAATTAGAAGTAAAACATTCAGAAATAAAACGATGAAATTGCAGTCGGTACATTACAAGTATTAAGACGAAATCCGCTGGGGGTTTGGGTAGCCCCTGGACAAAAATCCCATAATGCATTGCATTTTTATCTTTGGAACGAAACGAAACGAAAACCTGACTCGTGGTTTGTGAAAGAAACACAAAAATAAAACCATTTTACAGCAGAACGACCGCAGACAACGATATGAAGACGTTCAGTCCGTTTAAAAACATGTTATGCTGACGCAGAGTGGATTGTTATGAGCTTCGGGCTCGGACAAAATGAGTTTTAGGTACCTTCATTGCAACCTTGCAACCTTGCCTTCATTGCAACCTTGCCTTCATTGAGGGGAGCAGGGATGGCGCAGTGGTGAGAGCGCTCGCCTCCCACCAATGTGGCCCGGGTTCGACTCCCGGTCCCGGTGTCATATGTGGTTTAATGAGTTTGTTGTTGGTTCTCGTCCTTGCTCCGAGAGGTTTTTCTCCGGGTGCTCCGGTTTTCCCCTCTCCTCAAAAACCAACACATCCAAATTCCAATTCAATCTTGGAGGTGTCCCCAATTAGCATTCTTTGCTAAATACCGTTGACACCTAAATAAAGTGATTTATTATTATTATTTATTATTATTATTATTATAACCAGGTTTCGCGAAACAACAACATGGCTTACACCTCGCAGGTCATTGAGAGGATGAAACTTAGACGGTAAGTGATTTTAAGGATTACTAAATTATATTAATTGCTGAATACTATAGAATTATGGTTCGTAGATGTGTAGCTAAATTGTGAAAGCTCATGGCCTTGTAGGGCGACCATCTTGTGATGACTTTAGATATCTGTTGTAAACACGTGGCGTCTTGATAAACGTTTTGCATAAGCCATGTTTGACAATTTATTTTGCTCGAATGCAGACCAAGGTGAGCAGACATTTAAGCTTCCTGAATGGTCCAATGCACATAGATTTGTGTTTCCAAGTTATTTTGCAGAAATCGGTTTAAAGTAGAGACAGGGCGACGATCGAAATTTTGATTACGGTCTCAGGAAAACTTGAAGCACCAGTACAAACCGGCTGGCTATCTTTTTACCGCAATCTCATATAGTAAACATGTCTGTACCAAGGTAAAATTATACATAAACTTTATGTCACTGTATATGTTTAATTTTCACCCAAAACACAGGCGTCCCAAACTCACGATTCGAGAAATCGATCGAATAAATGATTTATGTAAGCGTATGAATGATTTATGTACGCGTATGAGTGATTTATGTAAGCGTATCGAGTGGGACGTGACTACTTGAAGTGCGCGGTGTTGTGTTACAATTTGGGCCGTTGGAAATTCGAGCGCTCTATAAGACTTTGTATGGAGTTTAAAATAACGTGGAATAAAAGCGCTCGACGAAATAAAATTTTACCTTCTTTTCCATAAAATAAAGAAAATGTACTCACCTTTCTTGATTTCTGTTGTCCTTTTGGGCTATTTCATCGTTTTTGGGGGGTTTTGAGGTTTTTGTCGTAGCCTTCATAAGACGAAGTCAAGGCTGGACATAGCCATTTCGAACGAGCCGTGCCGCGAGGCCGTTTTCTCGCCAAAATTCGAATCCGCGGCTTGATTTTCCCTTCCGACGTAAAGAAGGAAAGTTCATTTTTCTCCTCGTCTGGTCAGCTTGGAAAAAACTTCATCCTTTCCGCTCCAATTCGAACGATTTATGCATCACTACTGGAGCTTTCAGCTTTCCTGAGCACCTTAATTTCCGAGCGCAAAGAAACGCTTTTTGAATTCGATTTTGTTTTCGCTTTATCTGTCACGCGATTGGTCTTACATTACAAAGGGGCGTCAAAATGCTCCCGTGGGGTCGTGGGGAAAGTGTAATATTTTTAATGGGAAATTTTGACTGTGCACCCGTCCGGTCAGTCGCAGTTGTCACGCTGGAGTGGTCGCAAAGTTTGATTTCCCACTGTGCCGTAGTCGAAAAGACGGGAACAAGGTGCTCAGGAAAGCTGAAAGCTCCAGTAGTGATGCATAAATCGATACTTTCGTCGTGTCGCTTTAGTAGCGGAATTTTCCGTGCGTTCGCTTCTGCATTTTAGTTTCGGCCCCGACAACTAGCCTTTCGGTAAAATTCGACAGTCATCGGGAATGCCGAACATGGTCCACCCAAAAACAAACCAACCAAAGAACCAACCTTCCCAGAAACTTGAGGATGCATGCCGACTATGAGGCTATTTTGTAGACAAAATAGCTCAAAAATGATTCCTGTCTCTGACTAGAAACCACAAACGCGACTACAATAGGTGACCAATTATCAGTTAATGGTAGGCCTGAACAACAGAAAAAATACCTGTATAGGTTAACTTAAAGTAACGGATGTTACGTTCGGGGATTCATTTAGCCAGTTCAATATTTCTTTTCTCGAGCGGGCATTCTTAGCTAAGCTATCCTGCTCGTCATTTTTAACCGACGAAGTCGAGTTAGAGCAGTCATGTCAAGACGGTCGACTGGTTTGGTCGGTCAAAATACGTCGTGTAAGGCTCACAAGGTGTGTATTTCGCTATGGCCCACGGGATGGGATGACGTATTCTGCAGTTAAGCCCATCGATTAGTACACACACGCACGCACGATAGGACAAGGGTCCACATAAAAAGTATCGTAGGTATAGAAGGACACTTCGGCCGAGCAGTGTTGGTTTTGACCGGACTGAAATATCTGTGCAATACTAGTGAAAGAAAGCAAGGAGGACTGATAATAACAGGAGGTGAAGTCCAGTGGCACTGTTGATGCTGGTGGGACCAAAGTGTTGCTGAGTCATCGTAAGGATAGAATCGTTCTCAGTAAAGGTTATGAAAGGAAAATTCTGGTGTATCTTGTTGTGGTTATGTTTATTACTTGAAAATGTCTAGCTGCCAACGTTAAGAAAGGTTATTGGCAGGTGGGAAATGAATTGCGACACGAGGCTGGATCTTCTTGGATAGTATACTATAAGCGGCACAGAAGGATATACCAGTTAGTCTTTTTAATTTTTCTGCTTTACTTTTGATTTTGAACCGATTTGTTTGATTTTAGAGTTCGAGACACTGACTTGCTGACTGCGGAAGAGGAAACCAGATTTAACGATTACGTCATAAGATATGCTTTAACGTGTTTGAGATAAAGCGACGACTTCGCTTTTTACTAATTTCTCCAGATCGATAATCATGTTTGCATAGTGCCATATTCACAACAGTATATAAATGCTTCGCTTACAACCCTTGATAACGGCATGTTCAGTTGTGGACAAAATTTATCTTTAAATTTTAATTTTAATTCAACAAAATATTCAAAGCGATAAGACAGATGAGCTGAGTCATCCGATTTTAAACATTACGTCATTCGGTACCGCAAAAGACAAAATATTGTCACAATTTTCGTCTTTCAATTTGTCTTTATCGATAATCATGTTTTTATAGTGCAACAGTATATCAATACATTGCTCACAACTCTTGGTAAAAGCATGTTCAGTTGTGGACAAATGTATATCAGCATTTAATTTTTTAGTTTAATTGAACAAAATTAAATATTCAAAGCGATAAGACAGATGAGCTGAGTCATCAGATTTTAAACATAACGTCATTCGGTAACGCAAAGGGCAAAATACTGTCACAATTTTCGTTACGCCAGTTAGCACGTTGAACCAAGTAAAAACATTTGTCGAGGGTGGAGGGGGTCAAAACGACTGGTAAATGCCTATAGTGCGCTTTCTTGTAACCTGTACGATAGAGCATAGCAATGATTTATTTCGTATTTGCATTCACAATTTGGCTTAAGGAGCCCTTGACATGATTAAAGGAAACTGTGCACAAAGCGTGGTTCCCAGGTATGGGGAAAAGTTCAATTCTTTTGGGCTGTTACGGTACCCATACTGATCAATCGTGAAGATGTGGTTACCATGTTTTTATATTGGGAACTTTGTCGCCCATTTTTTTGAAATGCGTCTGTTTTGAGAATTTTTGTTCCGGGTTTTGAGGAAGACCGACCAAAAGACAGCGAAAAATGATCTTGAGTGAAGAATGCATGTGGTCATGGATGTAGTCTGTGGAGCTATGTTTGGTGAGGAGAGGGTGAATAATTCAGTTGACCTCCTTTCCAGGGTATTGGTCGCCTTTTCAGTTAGTCAAATTTAAGCGTTAGTTACAGTTACACACTTTTACTGCAACTTGCTGTTACAGATGCTTGAATGTTATTGAAGCTGCAGTCACGCACGGCTCGCTTGCTTTCTTTTCGAGACGAACCAACACTTCGTCGGTTCTGCACGCATTGCGGGCCTATGTTTAACCGACGAAGTCGAGTTAGAGCAGTCGTGACAAGAGGGTCGACTGGCTTGGTCGGTCAAAATACGTCGTGTAAGGTTCACAAGGTGTGTATTTCGCTATGGCCCACTGGATGGGATGACGTGAGAACAAGAGCGGAGTCGCCATTTTAAATTGGCAGGTCAAGAAAGTTGACGGAGGCTTGGTGGAAGATTTGCTTCGACTGTGTTGTGGTATAATTTTGTGCTGACCTCTGAACATATAGAGAAGAAGTTGTACACAGACATCGATTAGTACACACACGTACGCGCGATAGGACAAGGGCCACATAAAAAGTATCGTAGGTGTAGAAGCACACGTCCGCCGAGCAGTGTTGGCTTTGGCCGGACTGAAATATCTGTGCAATACTAGTGAAAGAAAGCAAGGAGGACTGATAATAACAGGAGGTGATGTCCAGTGGTACTGTTGATGCTGGTGGGACCAAAGTTTTGCTGAGACATCGTAAGCATAGAATCGTTCTCAGTAAATGTTATGAGAGGAAAATTCTGGTGTATGTTGTTGTGGTTATGTTTACCTGTTTAATACTTGGAAAGTACCCAGCTGCCAACGTTAAGAAAGGTTATTCGCAGGTGGGAAATGAATTACTACACGAGGCAGGATCTTCTCGGATAGTATAAGCGGCCAGGGATTATATACCAGTTACTCTTTTTAATTTTTCTGCCTTACTTTTGACTTTAAACCGATTTGTTCGATTTTAGAGTTAGAGACACTGACTTGCTGACTCCGGAAGAGCAAACCGGATTTAACGATTAGGTCATAAGACATGCTTTAACGTGTTTGAGATAAAGCGACGACTTCGCTTTTTACCTATTTCTCCAGATCGAAAATCATGTTCTTATAGTGCCATATTCACAACAGTATATAAATGCTTCGCTCACAACTCTCGATAACGGCATGTTCAGTTGTGGCCAAATATATCTTTAAATTTTTATTTTAATTTAACAAAATATTCAAAGCGATAAGACAGATGAGCTGAGCCATCCGATTTTAAACATTACGTCATTCGGTAACGCAAAAGACAAATAGCTGTCACAATTTTCGTCACGCCAGTTAGCACGTTGAGATTCTGACGATGTGTTTATCTTTATCGATGATCATGTTTTTATAGTGCCCTATTCACAACAGTATATAAATACATTGCTTACAACTCTCGGTAAAAGCGTGTTCAGTTGTGGACAAATGTATATCAACATTTAATTTTTTAGTTTAATTCAACAAAATTAAATATTCAAAGCGATAAGACAGATGAGCTGAGTCATCAGATTTTAAACATAACGTCATTCGGTAACGCAAAGGGCAAAATACTGTCACAATTTTCGTGACGCCAGTTAGCATGGCACGTTGAGCCAAGTAAAAACATTAATCGAGGGTGGAGTGGCTCAAAACGACTGGTAAATGCCTATAATGCGCATTCTTGTAACCTGTACGATAGAGCATAGCAGTAATTTATTTCGTATTTGCATTCACAATTTGGCTTAAAGAGCCCTTGACATGTTTAAAGGAAACTGTGCACAAAGCGTGGTTCCCAGGTGTGGGGAAAAGTTCAATTCTTTTGGGCTGTTACGGTGCCCATACTGATCAATCTTAAAGATGTGGTTACTTTTATATTGGTAAAGTTATCGCCCATTTTTTGAAATGCGTCTGTTTTGAGAATTGTGATGGCCTTTTTGTTCAGGGTTTTTAGGAAGACCGACCAAAAGACAGCGAAAAATGGTCGAGTGAAGAATGGATGAGGTCATGGGCATAGACTGTGGAGCTATCTTTGGTGAGGAGAGGGTGAATAATTCAGTTGACGTCCTTTTCAGTTGGTCAAATTTCAGCGTTAGTTACAGTTACACACTTTTACTGCAACGTGCTGTTACAGATGCTTGAATGTTATTGAACCTGCAGTCACGCACGCCTCGCTTGGTTTCTTTTCGAAACGAACCAATACTTCGTTGGTTCTGCACGCATTGCGGGCCTATGTTTAACCGACGAAGTCGAGTTAGAGCAGTCGTGTCAAGAGGGTCGACTGGTTTGGTCGGTCAAAATACGTCGTGTAAGGCTCACAAGGTGTGTATTTCGCTATGGCCCACGGGATGGGATGACGTATTCTGCAATTAAGCCCATCGATTAGTACACACACGCACGCACGATGGGACAAGGGTCCACATAAAAAGTATCGTAGGTATAGAAGGACACTTCCGCCGAGCAGTGTTGGTTTTGACCGGACTGAAATATCTGTGCAATACTAGTGAAAGAAAGGAAAGCAATTAAGGAGGACTGATAATAACAGGAGGTGAAGTCCAGTGGCACTGTTGATGCTGGTGGGACCAAAGTGTTGCTGAGACATCGTAAGGATGGAATCGTTCTCAGTAAAGGTTATGAAAGGAAAATTCTGGTGTATGTTGTTGTGGTTATGTTTATTACGTGAAAATGTCTAGCTGCCAACGTTAAGAAAGGTTATTGGCAGGTGGGAAATGAATTACGACACGAGGCTGGATCTTCTTGGATAGTATACTATAAGCGGCACAGAAGGATATACCAGTTAGTCTTTTTAATTTTTCTGCTTTACTTTTGATTTTGAACCGATTTGTTCGATTTTAGAGTTCGAGACACTGACTTGCTGACTGCGGAAGAGGAAACCAGATTTAACGATTACGTCATAAGACATGCTTTAACGTGTTTGAGCTAAAGCGACGACTTCGCTTTTTACTAATTTCTCCAGATCGATAATCATGTTTGTATAGTGCCATATTCACAAGAGTATATAAATGCTTCGCTTACAACTCTTGATAACGGCATGTTCAGTTGTGGACAAAATTTATCTTTAAATTTTAATTTTAATTCAACAAAATATTCAGAGTGATAAGACAGATGAGCTGAGTCATCCGATTTTAAACATTACGTCATTCGGTAATGCAAAAGACAAAATACTGCCACAATTTTCGTCACGCCGGTTAGCACGTTGAGATTCTGACGATGTGTTTGTCTTTATCGATAATCATGTTTTTATAGTGCCCTATTCACAACAGTATATAAATACATTGCTCACAACTCTTGGTAAAAGCATGTTCAGTTGTGGACAAATGTATATCAACATTTAATTTTTTAGTTTAATTCAACAAAATTAAATATTCAAAGCGATAAGACAGATGAGCTGAGTCATCAGATTTTAAACATAACGTCATTCGGTAACGCAAAGGGCAAAATACTGTCACAATTTTCGTTACGCCAGTTAGCATGTGGAACCAAGTAAAAACATTTGTCGAGGGTGGAGTGGGTTAAAACGACTGGTAAATGCCTACAATGCGCTTTCTTGTAACCTGTACGATAGAGCATAGCAATGATTTATTTCGTATTTGCATTCACAATTTGGCTTAAGGAGCCCTTGACATGTTTAAAGGAAACTGTGCACAAAGCGTGGTTCCCAGGTATGGGGAAAAGTTCAATTCTTTTGGGCTGTTACGGTACCCATACTGATCAATCGTGAAGATGTGGTTACCATGTTTTTATATTGGGAACTTTGTCGCCCATTTTTTGAAATGCGTCTGTTTTGAGAATTTTTGTTCCGGGTTTTGAGGAAGACCGACCAAAAGACAGCGAAAAATGATCTTGAGTGAAGAATGCATGTGATCATGGATGTAGTCTGTGGAGCTATGTTTGGTGAGGAGAGGGTGAATAATTCAGTTGACCTCCTTTCCAGGGTATTGGTCGCCTTTTCAGTTGGTCAAATTTAAGCGTTAGTTACAGTTACACACTTTTACTGCAACTTGCTGTTACAGATGCTTGAATGTTATTGAAGCTGCAGTCACGCACGGCTCGCTTGCTTTCTTTTCGAGACGAACCAACACTTCGTCGGTTCTGCACGCATTGCGGGCCTATGTTTAACCGACGAAGTCGAGTTAGAGCAGTCGTGACAAGAGGGTCGACTGGTTTGGTCGGTCAAAATACGTCGTGTAAGGTTCACAAGGTGTGTATTTCGCTATGGCCCACGGGATGGGATGACGTGAGAACAAGAGCGGAGTCGCCATTTTAAATTGGCAGGTCAAGAAAGGTGACGGAGGCTTGGTGGAAGATTTGCTTCGACTGTGTTGTGGTATAATTTTGTGCTGACCTCTGAACATATAGAGAAGAAGTTGTACACAGACACCGATTAGTACACACACGCACGCACGATAGGACAAGGGCCACATAAAAAGTATCGTAGGTGTAGTAGCACACGTCCGCCGAGCAGTGTTGGCTTTGGCCGGACTGAAATATCTGTACAATACTAGTGAAAGAAAGCAAGGAGGACTGATAATAACAGGAGGTGATGTCCAGTGGCACTGTTGATGCTGGTGGGACCAAAGTGTTGCTGAGACATCGTAAGCATAGAATCGTTCTCAGTAAATGTTATGAGAGGAAAATTCTGGTGTATGTTGTTGTGGTTATGTTTACCTGTTTAATACTTGGAAAGTACCCAGCTGCCAACGTTAAGAAAGGTTATTCGCAGGTGGGAAATGAATTACTACACGAGGCTGGATCTTCTTGGATAGTATAAGCTGCCCGGAATTATATACCAGTTACTCTTTTTAATTTTTCTGCTTTACTTTTGATTTTAAACCGATTTGTTCGATTTTAGAGTTCGAGACACTGACTTGCTGACTCCGGAAGAGCAAACCGGATTTAACGATTACATCATAAGACATGCTTTAACGTGTTTGAGATGAAGCGACGACTTCGCTTTTTACCAATTTCTCCAGATCAAAAATCATGTTTTTATAGTGTCATATTCACAACAGTATATAAATGCTTCGCTCACAACTCTCAATAACGGCATGTTCAGTTGTGGCCAAACATATCTTTAAATTTTTATTTTAATTTAACAAAATATTCAAAGCGATAAGACAGATGAGCTGAGTCATCCGACTTTAAACATTACGTCATTCGGTAACGCAAAAGACAAAATGCTGTCACAATTTTCGTCACGCCGGTTAGCACGTTGAGATTCTGACGATGTGTTTATCTTTATCGATGATCATGTTTTTATAGTGCCCTATTCACAACAGTATATAAATACATTGCTCACAACTCTTGGTAAAAGCATGTTCAGTTGTGGACAAATGTATATCAACATTTAATTTTTTAGTTTAATTCAACAAAATTAAATATTCAAAGCGATAAGACAGATGAGCTGAGTCATCAGATTTTAAACATAACGTCATTCGGTAACGCAAAGGACAAAATACTGTCACAATTTTCGTGACGCCAGTTAGCATGGCACGTTGAGCCGAGTAAAAACATTAATCGAGGGTAGGGTGGCTCAAAACGACTGGTAAATGCCTATAATGCGCTTTCTTGTAACCTGTACGATAGAGCATAGCAATGATTTCTTTCGTATTTGCATTCACAATTTGGCTTAAAGAGCCCTTGACATGATTAAAGGAAACTGTGCACAAAGCGTGGTTCCCAGGTGCGGGGAAAAGTTCAATTCTTTTGGGCTGTTACGGTGCCCATACTGATCAATCCTAAAGATGTGGTTACTTTTATATTGGGAAAATTATCGCCCATTTTTTGAAATGCGTCTGTTTTGAGAATTGTGATGGCCTTTTTGTTCAGGGTTTTGAGGAAGACCGGCAAAAAGACAGCGAAAAATGGTCTTGAGTGAAGAATGGACGATGTCAGGGGCATAGTCTGTGGAGCTATGTTTGGTGAGGAGAGGGTGAATAATTCAGTTGACCTCCTTTCCAGGGTATTGATCGCCTTTTCAGTTGGTCAAATTTCAGCGTTAGTTACAGTTACACGCTTTTACTGCAACGTGCTGCTACAGATGCTTGAATGTTATTGAACCTGCAGTCACGCACGCCTCGCTTGCTTTCTTTTCGAGACGAACCAACACTTCGTCGGTTCTGCACGCATTGCGGGCCTATGTTTAACCGACGAAGTCGAGTTAGAGCAGTCGTGACAAGAGGGTCGACTGGTTTGGTCGGCAGTGTTGGCTTTGGCCGGACTGAAATATCTGTGCAATACTAGTGAAAGAAAGCAAGGAGGACTGAAAATAACAGGAGGTGAAGTCCAGTGGCACTGTTGATGCTGGTGGGACCAAAGTGTTGCTGAGACATCGTAAGGATAGAATCTTTCACAGTAAATGTTATGAGAGGAAAATTCTGGTGTTTGTTGTTGTGGTTATGCTTAATACTTAGAAAGTATCTAGCTGCCAACGTTAAGAAAGGTTATTCGCAGGTGGGAAATGAATTGCTACACAGGGCTGGATCTTCTTGGATAGTATAAGCGGCACAGAAGGATATACCAGTTAGTCTTTTTAATTTTTCTGCTTTACTTTTGATTTTGAACCGATTTGTTCGATTTTAGAATTCGAGACACTGACTTGCTGACTCCGGAAGAGCAAACCGGATTTAACGATTACGTCATAAGACATGCTTTAACGTGTTTGAGATAAACCGACGACTTTGCCTTTTTACTAATTAACCGGCCGTCGCCATGATGGCGACCGCCGGTTTATAAAATAGACACGGTTTTTCCTGAAAGCAAGTTGGCTTAAAATACGAAGAAATGTTAAGCTTGTGGTACGGGTACTCAAGAGCGGTACTGCCTTATGTAAGACGCATGCGCATATTAGTCTTCTGACTGTGACCTTCCTGTGTTTTTGTCTTTTAATTTACAGTATTTAAGATATGAACGGCGAAGGGTTGTTTAAGTTTGGGGTTTTTTTGTATTTGTCTTGTATAACGCATGCGCAATTGAGTAAAGGAGCTAATAGGATTGAATGCGAAATTGGCTGTGTTGTCTGATCTAGTTAGTGGTTATGGTGAAAATTTTTTAGCGCAGGAGTTTTTTTAATTGGGATTGACATTTTGAGGGGTGTAAAAATGTGGGAGTCAGAAGGATTTGTGAATGTCAGGAGCATATCACGCTTCTGTGAATATGATTTGCTTTGAAAGTTGCGTTTTGTATAGGAGCGTAGTAATATTGTGCTGCGTGAGAGGCGGTTTCCCTTGGCGTTTTAATGGGGGGGGGGGGGGGGGTTGCGAAGTGGATTGTAAGGTTTCTGATTGGCTAACTTGTATTTCGCAGCGGACAAAAAGGACAGTTGCGTTTTGCCGGCGTGGGCTAGGAAGAGAAGGAATTGGTACTAGTATGATGATACAATATTAGTTGATTGCACCATAAGTACATGATAGTTCTTGTGAACGGAGAGAGATGAGTGTTTATTTGAGCGAGAAGTTGATACGAAGGAATCGTCATTAATAAGGAGATTAATTAATAAGGCAGGTGTTACGAGTCTTTTTGCATTGAAAGAACGAAAATATCTGAATATTATCGACGGATTTGTATGGTTTGCCTGTGGTGTTCGCTAAAGGCTACGAGCAGTCTCACTTTCCGTTCAGAGATAGTGAAGGAAAAGAAAAACAGGCGAGTGAGCGCGAAATCGATTGCGGCTCGACAGGTGCGTTAGCTTTCAAAGACGTGGGCGACTTTCGTCCCCGCTCGCTTGTTTACTTTTGCAAGGGGATTACCGGGTTAGCAAACCGGATTTAAACATCACGTCATGAGATATGCCTTGACGTGCCCCATGCTCTGACGATCTGCTCGAGCTCGTGTTTATCAAGCGTTATATTTTGATTCTACTGCTATGTTCACTATTTGTATTTAAGGTCTAGGCACAACAGTAAATACTTCGTCGTCCCTGGGAGCATTCTCAGTTGTGGACGAATTCATATCGACATTCAACGTTTGAGTGAATTTGCGTTTTTCAGCACAAATAAAGCGATAAAAAAGATAAGCTGAGTCATCAGAGTTTAAACATTACGTAATCTAGTACCGCTATAGTCAAAATATTGTGACACACAATCACACTTTTCGTCACGCCGGTTCGTAAAAAAAGAGGATCGCGCTAACATTTGTGAAACCTAGGGGTGGGGAGGGTCAGAATGGCCGGTTAAAATGCCCAATGGGCTTTCTTGTTTCTCCTGATTCTGGCGGTGTGTTTGTCTTAATCGATAATCTGTTTTTATAGTGCCAGATTCACAACAGTATATAAATACATAGCTCACAACTCTCGGTAACGGCATGTTCGGTTGTGGACAAAATCTATCTTTAAATTTTAATTTTAATTCAACAAATTATTCAAAGTGATAAGACAGATGAGCTGAGTCATCAGATTTTAAACATTACGTCATTCGGTAACGCAAAAGACAAAATACTGTCACAATTTTCGTTACGCGGTTAGCACGTTGAGATTCTGACGATGTGTTTGTCTTTAACGATAATCATGTTTTTATAGTGCCCTTTTCACAACAGTATATAAATTAGCACGGCACGTTGAGCCAAGTAAAAACATTTATCGAGGGTGGAGTGGGTCAAAACGACTGGTAAATGCCTATAATGCGCTTTCTTGTATATTCTGTACGTAGCAATGATTTATTTCGTATTTGCATTCACAATTTGGCTTAAGGAGCCCATGGCATGATTAAAGGAAACTGTGCACAAAGCGTGGTTCCCAGGCGTGGGAAAGAGTTCAATTCTTTTGGGCTGTTACAGTGCCCATGCTGATCAATCGTAAAGATGTGGTTACTTTTATATTGGGAAATTTGTCGCCCATTTTTTGAAATGCGTCTGTTTTGAGAATTGTGATGGCTTTTTTGTTCAGGGTTTTGAGGAAGACCGACCAAAAGACAGCGAGAAATGATCTTAAGTGAAGAATGCATGAGGTCTGTGGGGCTATGTTTGGTGAGGAGAGGGTGAATAATTCAGTTGACCTCCTTTCCAGGGTATTGGTCGCCTTTTCAGTTGGTCAAATTTCAGCGTAAGTTACAGTTACGCACTTTTGCTGCAACTTGCTGTTACAGATGCTTGAATGTTAATGAACCTGCAGTCACGCACGCCCCACTTGCTTTCTTTTCGAGACGAACCAACACTTCGTCGGTTCTGCACGCATTGCGGGCCTGTTTAACCGACGAAGTCGAGTTTGAGCAGTCGTGTCAAGAGCGTCGACTGGTTTGGTCGGTCAAAATACGTCGTGTAAGGCTCACAAGGTGTGTATTTCGCTATGGCCCACGGGATGGGATGACGTATTCTGCAGTTAAGCCCATCGATTAGTACACACACGCACGCACGATAGGACAAGGGTCCACATAAAAAGTAGCGTAGGTATAGAAGGACACTTCCGCTGAGCAGTGTTGGTTTTGACCGGACTGAAATATCTGTGCAATACTAGTGAAAGAAAGCAAGGAGGACTGATAATAACAGGAGGTGAAGTCCAGTGGCACTGTTGATGCTGGTGGAACCAAAGTGTTGCTGAGACATCGTAAGGATGGAATCGTTTTCAGTAAAGGTTATGAAAGGAAAATTCTGGTGTATGTTGTTGTGGTTATGTTTATTACTTGAAAATGTCTAGCTGCCAACGTTAAGAAAGGTTATTGGCAGGTGGGAAATGAATTACGACACGAGGCTGGATCTTCTTGGATAGTATACTATAAGCGGCACAGAAGGATATACCAGTTAGTCTTTTTAATTTTTCTGCTTTACTTTTGATTTTGAACCGATTTGTTCGATTTTAGAGTTCGAGACACTGACTTGCTGACTGCGGAAGAGGAAACCAGATTTAACGATTACGTCATAAGATATGCTTTAACGTGTTTGAGATAAAGCGACGACTTCACTTTTTACTAATTTCTCCAGATCGATAATCATGTTTGTATAGTGCCATATTCACAAGAGTATATAAATGCTTCGCTTACAACTCTTGATAACGGCATGTTCAGTTGTGGACAAAATTTATCTTTAAATTTTAATTTTAATTCAACAAAATATTCAAAGCGATAAGACAGATGAGCTGAGTCATCCGATTTTAAACAGTACGTCATTCGATAATGCAAAAGACAAAACCCTGTCACAATTTTCGTCACGCTGGTTAGCACGTTGAGATTCTGACGATGTGTTTGTCTTTATCGATAATCATGTTTTTATAGTGCCCTATTCACAACAGTATATAAATACATTGCTCACAACTCTTGGTAAAAGCATGTTCAGTTGTGGACAAATGTATATCAACATTTAATTGTTTAGTTTAATTCAACAAAATTAAATATTCAAAGCGATAAGACAGATGAGCTGAGTCATCAGATTTTAAACATAACGTCATTCGGTAACGCAAAGGACAAAATACTGTCACAATTTTCGTTACGCCAGTTAGCATGTGGAACCAAGTAAAAACATTTGTCAAGGGTGGAGTGGGTCAAAACGACTGGTAAATGCCTATAATGCGCTTTCTTGTAACCTGTACGATAGAGCATAGCAATGATTTATTTCGTATTTGCATTCACAATTTGGGTTAAGGAGCCCTTGACATGATTAAAGGAAACTGTGCACAAAGCGTGGTTCCCAGGTATGGGGAAAAGTTCAATTCTTTTGGGCTGTTACGGTGCCCATACTGATCAATCTTAAAGATGTGGTTACTTTTATATTGGGAAATTTGTCGCCCATTTTTTGAAATGCGTCTGTTCTGAGAATTTTTGTTCCGGGTTTTGAGGAAGACCGACCAAAAGACCGCGAAAAATGATCTTGAGTGAAGAATGCATAGTCTGTGGAGCTATGTTTGGTGAGGAGAGGGTGAATAATTCAGTTGACCTCCTTTCCAGGGTATTGGTCGCCTTTTCAGTTAGTCAAATTTAAGCGTTAGTTACAGTTACACACTTTTACTGCAACTTGCTGTTACAGATGCTTGAATGTTATTGAAGCTGCAGTCACGCACGGCTCGCTTGCTTTCTTTTCGAGACGAACCAACACTTCGTTGGTTCTGCACGCATTGCGGGCCTATGTTTAAAAACGGCAATCAGAGAACTAACTTCCTGTGTGCCATATAAACACTGACACTATTGAACAGGTGGGCCGATATCGTGTAATGACGACCCACTTTAACTGAGCAATGATCGTGAAAAGAATAAAGGTAGAAAAAATCTTTTCTAATTGCATGTACGTAACGGTGCAGGAGTAACAAAACTACACGGCCCAACCTTCATAAGTCCACAAAATTGTACGTTGGCAACAAGAAATTTAGCGAGAGTAAAACGAAGGTGAAATGTTAATTGATCAATGCATTTGCTTCTGAACAAAGCTGTTAAGTTTACGTTCACGTGATTTCAAATTCCGCGTCACCTTAAAAACTTTATCTTTTCTGTCTAAATTTCACATTAGCACTCAATTTCTTTCAGTTTACGTGAGCATTTTGAATATCCCGACATTTAATGAAATCGGAAATCGATACGGAACTCGACGCTGATGGTCTGTACCTTAAGTGTTCTGTTTTCTTTTCCATTTGAAACTAGGAAAAACTTGTTCCCTGCGGTAAACTACATCGCAAAATATGACAACAATAGGTGATGGAATATTGCTACCCAATCGTAGCCCTTGAAAACGGATAAAAGACCTTCACAGGATGTGTATTACGTTTAATGTAAAATAAGTTTCAAAATATCATGTTTAAGCAAAAAGCAAGGCGAATTTCATCTAGATTATCTTTCAAGCGTCTGTTATAGTGTAATCTATTTCGTTTTTCCTGTTGAATCGACATTAGGAAAACGATTTCCATGCTTCCATGCTGCAGTCATTTGACTGCAAAGTGTATTTTATTAATAAACGGTCTATCTATCTATCTATCTGTATGTGCGGCAAACATTCACCCAGATAAACTACACAACAAGTGGGTCAATGGTGTTTATAATAATCACCCGCTTTAACTGATAATGTGTCTATTTTATCATAAATTCGTTTCAAATCGCTATTATTAGTTCGCAGTTGCTATAGCAACTGAGAACTATTGGGGCTGTCCTGGCGTAAACAGTCGTGTTAGTGTGTTAACTTTTTGGCAACAAGCCCAGAAAGCCATTCAAAGTAGAATCCTTCGAGGTGTAATAGAGAAGTTTTGAGGGGCTCTTAACCAAGTTTTGCGCAGTCTCTATGGATGAAAAATTAATCGGAGTGTTTGGATTCTCGAAAATATCGTAGATTTTGATCTGCAAAGACAACGCAGGAAGGAGTCGGAAGGAAAAGTTTACTCAGGAGCATGTTAGGACTCGCTGGTCTTCAGTTTAGGTTGGCGTTCGCCAGCGGGTTAGGAACAGCTGGACGAGGAAAGAAATTGGTTGTTAAGTTTAGTCGTTGTCGAAAAGATTGCAAAGAAGTCTTTGTGTGTTGATGTTTCTGATCTACAAGTGCTAACATTTCTTTATGCATAAGTTGTCTGGGGGAGATAATTGGTCATAATTAATGAAGCCCACGAAAAGCGATTGTGTACGTTTGCATTTGGTACGGGTTTAAGTTATAAACTATCAAAAAATCATCCACACCTTACAGAGTTCAAGGACTTTATTGACAGCTTTCAGTTTGAGTTTTATGTGGTTTACTTTGAGCTGTATAGTGTATGTTGCTCGGAATTATCGGCCAGTCAGGATTTTCCCCGTACGCGCGTATTCAATAAATTTTAGAAATATTCCATGTATCATTGCCAGAAGAGTCCTGACTCTTTCCCGTTATTGAGCTCTCCAGAATCGACCGTTATTGAAGTTTTCTTGGTTTCTGTATTTCATGCATGTCCGCAGTTTAGTTTCGTAGTTCCCACAGTTGAATGCATTCGTGGTTATGACATTGATCTGACGATTTACTCGTTATTCTGAACTTCCCAAATGATGTTTGTTCTTTGATGATCACCAGAAAGATTCTTGAAATCCTTGTCATTAAGCTGCAAAAATGTTTTGTGTTTTCTCTCGCTTAGCCTTTGAGAACGATCATATTCGTGAGGTTTTCCTGACACGAAAGCTATTTAAATTTGATTTTTATAATTCAATTAGTAGAATGTTTACATAGGTGTAATGTTGGCATGATTTCTGACACGAAAGTAACATTTTGTCAATCACAAGTTTTTAAATAAACTCAAACAACATATACACGCAAAAACTAGCTCAACGTCTGTTTCTCTTTAATTATGTAAGTATTCTTCTACATTCATTCTGTTATTACGAAAAACAAAAAAAGATTTCCCAGACTTATGATAGCATATTTCTTTTCAAATGCCGGGCTACGTTTTCGTGGTTTCCCCGTTATTCTTTAATTTTGAGCTGCCTGTTACCCATTTAATGGTGACGCTCTCTATCATGCAACCAAATCCTGCTCCTGATAACACTGATATACACTGAACAACAAAGACAGCAGAGACAAAATAGTAGTAACATCTAAAAAGCAACTGCGAACTATCCGAACGGATCCGCTAGTTCGATTTTATAGCGAGCCTGATTTGTGCTTTGGCAAGAAGAGTGTTCCAGTGTTTCAGTGATTAATTAGCATTCTGTGCTAAATACCGTTGACACCTAAACAAAGTGATTTATTTTATATTTTATTTTATTTTAATTTGTGCGCAGCCAAGGAAACATATTCTCTTATTGTAGTTGTTTGCAAGATATGTGTTGTTGCAAATTGTTGCAACGAACCAGTTGATAGAAAGCTTCCAAAACTTGCAATGTCTGAGCTGTATGTCACTGAGTAGCATAGCTTTTGAGTGCGCTGCATGTATGGGTTGATCAGTGAAACAAAGTATGGGGAGCCCAAGTCAAATATTTTAACTTTTATTGAAGTAAATGTACTTTTCATCACCACTAATCTTCCAATACTCCAATATCTCCGTATAAAACGGCTTCAGTTGCCGCATTTTCACCGACTAACTTGCTGCCCGATAAACATTGAGCTTCTTTAGAGATTCAACTCCTCGTTTGTGCAAGGTATCATTTTCGGATTCCCCTTTAGTTCTTAAGCCACTTTCCCTTCTTCAGAAGGTATTGAGTGCAATCCGTTTCGCTTTACTTAATTTGAAGTCAATGTCACAACAACGACTTCCTGTGTTCCAAACAAAGATTCATCAAAATAAAACTATAGAACAGGTGGGCAATATCATTTTAATGATGACGTACTTCGAGTAGGGTCTGTAAGCTGATCATCAAGATATATCTCTCAACCAATCAGCTGTTTGTGTGTTCTGTCCATTAAGTATCACTGCGTTACTCTTTCATGCCATTAGACGGCAAATTTGTGTGGGTAACTACTAAGATAACTTCATATCAAAATGTCGAATGCATATCCTTTTGGTGGTTTGAGTGAACTTAAAGAGGCCAGTGCAGAAGTGCAAAATATTTGCGATCAGGTCTGTTCAGCATTTTGTAGCCTATTTCTTTTCCTTTTTTTTTTGACTTCTTCTTTGCATAAACGTTTATCACCAGAACGAAGAGCAGGGCAGCGCCCTCCTTGGCAAACCTCAATCACTTTTTGCTGTCTTCTTATGAATAGCACAGTACAGTTTATATTCTGAAGTCCCCTGAATCCAAAAAGGAAGACTTTGGTTCCGGTAACGAATCTCCGTGTTTGTGAATAGGTCTTTCTTATCGTCAAATCGTAACTTTCTCCATTTGCTTCCTGTACTGCTGTCTACAGTTTTGCTTCTGTCACCTTCATGTTTAAAATGGATTATTAAAATACTTTTTGCAGTTATTCCAGTTTATTGACAACCCTCGCCAGTTCTCCTTAATTACTGATTGCTACACATTTTTGCGATTTCTTGCGCTCAACGATTTGTTGATATTGAACAGAAAAATGATGATCACTCTTGAAACTGTTTCTTCAGTTCACAGGTGAATAGCCAAGCAGAGGCAAAAGCACAGAATACTTTTCGACAATTGGAAGCCAAATGTTACAAAACACAACTTGTAGCTGGAACAAATTACTTCATTAAGGTTAGTCGAGTACTATAGTACTGTTCCATACACTAATCCCAACCATGTTGTGATATCAAAACACGGGTTTTACATCATGTAAAAATTCCGTTTTCAAAGGCAAAGAATTGTTTTACTATTCTAGGATTCGTCATTCACTTTTACAAACCTCGTATTTTTTAGGGCATCACTAAAAATGTTTACGTCACAAAACAGTTATTGTATCTCCTCATCTGTCCGCTACAGAGCAATTTGTTTGGAAGGAGTTTTCCTGTTCTACATACAAGTGGAATCAATATTGAGAATAGCCGTTTACTTTAAGAATATCACATCACTTGCTAGTTACTTTTTGAACTGCTGAACATTTAATTTATAGGTTCATGTTGGCAGTTATTCCTACGTCCACATACGTGTGTCAGACTTTGCCATATGCTGGATCAACCCTTGAATTAACTGCTATCAAGACTGGAATGAAGGTGATCCCATAGACTATTTCTAGAAACAAAGCTCAAACATGTCATGGGATGAAGCTGTATGTCGATTTAAAGACGTTTATTAAAACGCTTTCAAACTATTGTGTTTTTGGTTGTTTGACTTCATAGAAAATATCAACTGGGATAACTAGCTGATGTTTCGTTTTGAACAGGTTGAGAGTTTTCACGAGACCCGCCACTATTCTAATCTATACACAACACAACAGATACGCCTTCACGGGTCGCATCCAGCCATGCGCTTGTTTGAAAACAACATCCACTCCCGTGGAATCTCTAGTCTTATTGAATAGTTTGAAGGCAGTTCATTATGAATCGAAGACAGTCAAAAGACGTGCACCAATTACCTGAAACTGCAGTGTATCTGTTAAGGTGCAAACGTTTAACGTATCAAGTAATTCAGTAAAAGGAAAGCTTAATATAATGTTAATGCACCCTCAAAGCAACTGAATAAAGGCAGAAAAGTCGTTTAATTAAACGAACGTTGTAGTACGTGGGCGAATGCATAATGTTTTACGGTACTGTTCAGAGTTCTGTATACGTTACTGACGCAATTTCTGAAAACTTACGTTGCAATAGAAAGCTTCTATTCTTGGCCGGATTGAATATTTCCCTTCTCAAACCTTCGTGCAGGAGTAACGATGCTTCTCGGCCTAAATATTTATTAGTCTGCAAAATAGTGCGTTGACAACAAGAAGTATAGCGAGAACAGTAAAAACACTTCAATGTTTATTGATATGCACATGCATTGGCTCTTTGTTGTTGGTTTTCGATGATTATGCCACTTAGAGAACACGATAGTGTTATAATTCTGGGTCACATTAAGCGTTTTCTGAATAAAGCTGGATGCACTCCATTTCTGCCTGTCTATCAACTTTGATCACATCTCTCCTGTATGGTCAGCACTTCGAGTGTTCACTCCAAAATTCGAATCAAATCTGAAACCGACAGGGAAGTGTTGAAACTTAGTTTTTTCCTTACTCAGCGTCGGTTGTCTGCACTTTAAGTGTTCTCTTTTCATTCTCGGTGGAAACTAGGAAACTAGTGAACTTCGGAGTTAGACGTGCGATTAAAGCAGTTACAAATACATCCATCTGATGTATATAGCTCACATAATTTTGTCGTGTTCATATATATGAGTGATAGTGCACTTTTTAGTTTTACTCTGGCAGTTTTCAATCCAATTCGGGTGTTGGTAGCATCCTCAGATTTATCAGATGTCTCAAGGTGGGCCGACCATGAGGGCAGTTCCATGGGTGTTCAATCTCTCCCATGTGACAAACAATCTTCTTCATTTGAGCCCGGTCCAAAGCAGTCCCAACCATGATCGACATACGACAGGCACGTCTTGCAAACATCTTCCTTACTCTAGAGGGCCTACACATTACCCCAGGTGAATCACTCAGCATGAAAATCAACTCTTCAATGTCCTCAACACCAAATGTCCAGTTGTTACTTATTGGAAGTGAAACCAGCTTGATTTTCTTCATTGCCTCAGCATTGTGATCAATTTCAAATTCAAATCCATTCTTTTTAAATATTTCTATGTTGTCCCTAAGAATAGCCTCGTTAGCGGCAGTTAGTTCAAGTTTTTGTGGAATGATGAGCCGTTGTGATTTGATTGCTGTGTTCCTCTGTTGATCTTCAAAGTTAAATTTCTCATCCGACGCATGCTGGTCAATTATAAACAAATCACCGTCCAGCTTTGCGTAGCCTCCCACGCAGTCGTTTTTAGGGGAGTCGTATTACCCTCCTCCCCACAAACGCCGTTTGCGGGGAGGAGAGTAATACGACTCCCCTAAAAACGACTGCGTGGGAGGCTAAGCTTTGCGATGATAAAACCTAAATTGAACTGACCTAAGATTTCCATACGTTCAAACATGTCTTTGCTGATATTCTTTCTTAGTTCCTCCTGTGCGCTAGTGTTACTGTCTGGTGCAATCTTTGCTCTAAACAAGCGAGCTTCCAGGCCACAGACTTTCACGCTGTTGAAGTTCTTCATTTTCAAAGGAACCAATGCTATTACTGTTTCTTGGCATAAATGAGTCAGCAGACAGTTTTATTTGTGTCAAAGGTTTCTGATTGACATCAAATGATGCACTGCTGGGGTCAAACATTTTCTTAAGTGAAGATTTTATGGTAGCCAACAGTAGCTTCTCTTCCTGAACAAACACCTGCCGCTTGTCTGGTGTCACATTTACATCCACTCCATCTGAAGAGAAAAAGCAAGATCTTAAAAATGTACAGACTTTACCTACAATGATCTCCATGTGACAAGCAATTTCATGTAAGAGGGTTTTTGCATAATGCTGGCATGAGTTCATCCTTGTCTACAGAATACAAGTGGTATCACCATAAAAACCATTTATGAATCTGTTGCATCCCATACTAAAGTGACAATACTGTGTATACATAAAGTTATCTTATCTTATGCAGCCATTGTCCCCCTCTTGACCCCACCCGAACCCCTAAGGGTACAATAACATTTCCAAAAGTATTTGCATCACTCAAGCCCATGTGATATAAATTGTTAAAGTTGGGGACCTTGATGTCATTCCTTCCTACATCCTCTCCTTGTGGTAATATGATCCCTCAGGCTGATAGCACTGTGACCTCCTGCCCCTTGCCTGTGGTTGCCTGCAAGTTTCAGCCTGCAGGACCAAGAGTGTGATACCGTGATAGAAAATTTTGACCATAGCTTGACTCAGTTTTGTTTCAAGGTGGCTGGATTGGATTTCTTTGTTATGATACCTTCCAAGTTTGAATACAAATCACACCAATGAATAAACCAGGGTGATCTGACAACCATCATGCTTTTGCTGGAAATAGATGGAAGTCCAACTTGACATGAGCTTTATTGCAGCCACAGTTACCATATTGATGTTGTTTTTTAAAGTACACTGTATCAAGTACAAGTTGCCATTTGACCCCCCCCCCCCCCACCCCACTCGCCCCCCACCCCTTCATTATAATTATTGGTTGTTGTAATAACAGTTGTTTCTGTGTATAACCACCGGCACTTAATTTTGGTTTGTTTTCCTTCTTAGGAGTGGTAGGTTTTCCTGTGAACCTGCAGGAGGACTGACAACACTGACAGAGCCTCCAAAAGGCCCTGGATTTGGAGTGAGATCAGACCTGTGAATGTACTGTTCATTTACTGAGCCTTGTAAAATATTTTTGGTTTAAAGCCATTCTTTACAATCCTGAAAGTTCATAGTTTCCTTTACATATAAGATCTAAATAGATTACTTGTAAATTAAAGCTTTACTTCACTTGCAGCATTTTTAATAAATGAATTTAAATCTGGTTGCTGTGTGGCACAAATGTTGAGCATTGATACCATGATAATGCTGGTCAGAACAAAATCTCCCAACTAGCATGGAATCAAACAAGATTATTGAGCCCTCTGAAAATCTACCAGCAGTCAGTGATTTATCAGCCTGCAGTAAATTATTTGCTGCATATAAAATATACCTCATACTGGACATTTACTGTGCCCCATAGCAGCCAAACAGACCCACCTACTACTAAAACACAGTTTGAATGAGAATTTATTTTTGATGTCAGTTGTCTGGCTGGCTGGCTGGAGTACCATCTGATACAGGTGATTGTGATTCAACATTGAAATTACATCATTCAACACTAACAAATTACACATAGCTTAATGGTTTTAAAAAGTCCCGTTATTTCATTTGTGCAAAGTATTATCCTCCTCCTGGAGATGATCACATTACAGCAAAGTGTTGCATTGAAAAAGTAGTAAAAGTGTTATTATTTTGAAACCTTGGATCTCGTCTCTTTCTGTGTCAATGAAATATCAATCAATCAATCAATCAATAAACTTTATTTACTTTATTTACCCTCGAATTTACAGTGTAGTGTAGTATAGTCTGCAGTGCTTGAAAATTTCATCAAAATAATCATCTTCTCTTCATGTAGCATGCAGGAAAGCTGCAGTATCTAAGGAGAACTTGGGGGTGAAGAAATGAAGGGAGATTGAGAGTATTAAGCCTGCTAATCGGGTATTGCTGCTGCTTAGAGTCTGCTGTAATATCTCTCTACACCTTTCAAATCAAGGAAGGGGAATTTTATAGTTATTGTAAACAGATTCACAACTCTTGCCTGTATTTTATTTACAGTTTTAACAAACACAATGTGATGATATAATTTCGAAATAAACACAAATCAAATCAAACAGAAGTCAGGTATTCATTTAGAGTGATAACAGTGATAATAGACAAGTTGCACTATTATCGTTGTTAACAACCATTTTGACGGTTATTGATTTAATTAAAATGCAGTCCCAC
This sequence comes from Siderastrea siderea, assembly GCA_964030785.1. Classification (NCBI taxonomy): domain Eukaryota; kingdom Metazoa; phylum Cnidaria; class Anthozoa; order Scleractinia; family Rhizangiidae; genus Siderastrea; species Siderastrea siderea. Next base: position 820,501 of record OZ034969.1, on the reverse strand, counting down.
CCAGTGACCATATGTATTATGGCAGGTACTACAGGCACACTTCTCCATAAGGTTTCACAACTCATTATATGCCTGTGCAACTTTTCTCACAACAGTGCAACAAGAGTTGCATAAAGCATTTTCCTAGAGGCTATTTTATTGTAAGGCTATTTTATTGTAATAACTGCGAGGATCTTCTTTACATTTATTTATTGTATTTTGTTGCAAGACAAGTTGCAGAAGCTTTGCGCAGTGTCACACTCACTCATCCTCTTCATGCCGAGTGGCACATAAGGCCTCTGTGTAACACTGCCCTTTTACTAGACTAGGAGCAGTTTCTCTTTCCATTCAGTTGAGGAAAAAAGAACACACAAGTGATCACGAAGATTGCCTATCACACAATTAGCCGGTACTGTAGTGAGCAGAAGCAAGTTGCTTTCCATGCACCAAGCAATTTATGTGTTCTCTTGTGTGTTCTTTTTGTTCAACTCTCTCTGAGTAGAAATAGTCTAAGGCAAAGTCTAGGTCTCTATTATTATACAGTTGTCTATATCAGTCTAGCCTGCAAGAGCAGACCTGGGTGAAAACAAAGCTAGGAAAAGGTGTCTGCTCTTGCATGCTAATATCAGTCTTATTCCATCAGTTTTCAATCCAGATTCAGTGTTGGTAGCATCCTGAGATTTATCAGGTGTCTCATGGTGGGCCGACCATGAGGGCAGTTCCATGGGTGTTCAATCTCTCCCATGTGACAAACAATCTTCTTCATTTGAGCCCGGTCCAAAGCAGTCCCAACCATGATTGACATACGACAGGCACGGCTTGCAAACATCTTCCTTACTCTAGAGGGCCTACACATTACCCCAGGTGAATCACTCAGCATGAAAATCAACTCTTCAATGTCCTCAACACCAAATGTCCAGTTGTTACTCATTGGAAGTGAAACTAGCTTGATTTTCTTCATTGCTTCAGCATTGTGATCGATTTCAAATTCAAATCCATTCTTTTTAAATATTTCTATGTTGTCCATTAGAATAGCCTCGTTAGCAGCAGTTAGTTCAAGTTTTTGTGGAATGATGAGCCGTTGTGATTTGATTGTTGTGTTCCTCTGTTGATCTTCAAAGTTAAATTTCTCATCCGACGCATGCTGGTCAATTATAAACAAATCACTGTCCAGCTTTGCAATGACAAAACCCAAATTAAACTGGCCCAAGATTTCCATACTTTCAAACATGTCTTTGCTGATATTTTTTCTTAGTTCCTCCTCTGCACTAGAGTTACTGTCTGGTGCAATTTTTGCTCTAAACAAGCGAGCTTCAACACTCGCTGTTTTCTCTCCCATTGGTCTATTAACAGTAGTTTTAAGTTTATCCATGCTAAAGTTAATTCTTATCTCTTTCCTGTCCTTCAACATGTTTGAAACATGATCTTCTTTAGAACTTGAGCTCTTAGAAAGCTTAGGAATAACCAGTATTGGTTTATGCACGAGATCTGCTGTTGGGCCAAACTTATTTTTACAATTTGCTTCCATAAGCTTTGAATCGCTTTGCTCATTCTTTCTCATAATATCTTCAAGACCACTGTCTTGGCATCTTTCATCAGTTCTTGAACTCATTGCACCACTTTCACACTCTCTTGTATGGCCTTCATTATCAAATTCTCCTACAGAACTGTCATCAACAAAGTTTCCCTCATCAGCTGTATCTTTGACTTCAATAACTTCATCATTATTACTTCTTGACTGTTCAATGTCTTTAGTGCTGGCATAACGATGTCTACTGTCTGATCCTGTTGGCTCTGTACAGTTCTGATTTGACACTTTTCGCTCCAGTGTAGAAATACTGGTGAGCTTTGCTTGCTTGCAAGAAGGCCCCTTAGTCTTGCTGTCAAGATCATCATCAAGAGATGAAAATTTCCTCTTAAAGCTGCTAAGCGAAGGAAATTTCCCTTTCTCCATGGCAGCCCCTGATGAAATCACTGACGCATGTGGCTTTGAAGCCTTTTCATCTTTTTTAACTCCAGGCCACAGACTTTCACGCTGTTGAAGTTTCTCATTTTCAAAGGAACTACTACTGTCACTGTTTCTTGGCAAAAATGAGTCAGCAGACAGTTTTATTTGTGTCAAAGGTTTCTGATTGATATCAAATGATGCACTGCTGGGGTCAAACATTTTCTTAAGTGAAGATTTTATGGTAGCCAACAGTAGCTTCTCTTTCTGGACAAACACCTGCCGCTTGTCTGGTGTCACATTTACATCCACTCCATCTGAAGAGAAAAAGCAAGATCTTAAAAATGTAGACTTTACCTACAATGATCTCCATGTGACAAGCAATTTCATACAAGGAGGTTTTTGCATAATACTGGCATGAGTTCATCCTTGTCTACAGAACACAAGTGGTATCACCATAAAAACCATTTATGAACCTGTTGCATCCCATACCAAAATGACAGACATGTGCACAGACCACCAGCACAACGTAAGCAGCCCCTAAAGACAGGTAGATGACCTGAGTTTGCTACCACCTATTTTTTAAGAGTGGTGACATTCTAAACTAGAAAGAATTGAACTGCGTCGTCACATACATAACATTTTCACACATGGCCACTGGGTCACATAACTCAACCATGCACTGCAAACGTGATTACTTTATTCATAACGCTTATGAGGAGGATATTGAAAACTGTTTGTCTGGCATATTTTAAATTTCAGTTATGTTCTGCACAGTGATCCACATCAAAGTGACTAAATCCTGAAAGAAACAATTAACTACACTATCATTTCAAATCGTGATAGCATCTTTTGTGATATCTCATGGTAATGTGTTACAGAGTGATTGCACCAAGATTTATTTTTTTAAAGGTAAAACGAGGTGCTCTCTCATGGACTAAGCTGACTATAACATAAATCATTCCCCTACTGGCTGACTAGCAGGTGGGTCAGAGATTACAAGTCATGCATTTTGACCCACAAGAGAACCAGGGGTTAATTTGAAGTAGGCAGCTGGTTTGAGTAGGGTAGCCGACTGTATCAACAAGGTTTGAAAGAAATCTCTCTTTAATTACTTCAATTTAGGGAAAATTGAAGCCGATTTCTTTGAGCAAATTTGCAGACGCTTTTCATCGGTTGTCAAAACTTATTGAAAGCACTGGAGAACCGTGTCAGCGAAAACCTGAATGTTCACAACTGACCTCTAGCAAGAGAAACATCTAGCATGACAAAGGGATACTGGTGTCTGTTGAACATGTGGTAGACTTCGTTGATGAGCCGTGAAACCTTGCTCAGTTCACAGGGTCGCTTGTTGATGTACAAGAACTGACGATCTGCACTACTGCGTCCCATTCCATGATCTGGTTTTGAAATGAAGCCAGTAATCTTAAAGAGGTTTTCCTTTGTATCAAGTTTTGCGGAATCAAGCCCAAGTTCATTACAGTCTTCTTCAGATGGCGAGAACTGCTCAATAGCCATTAATGTCTGAACCTAAAAGAAAGACAATCCCTTAAACTCATAAACATCCATCATTGATATCAATCCTGCAAAATGTTACTTCTAAATTTCATGTTGATTTGTGATCTTAAGATTATTCTTTCCATTCCACAACACAAGCATACTGGAAGAAAAGAAATCCAATTTCTCTTAACAGTAGCTGAAGCTTCTGATAACTAGTCCAGATGCTTTACCACTGAGCTGTAGGAGACTTGTGGGAGTTAGGCCTCTAAACATCCTGCTTACTGCTATGAATTGAATGTCTATATGTAATGGAAAAAATGTGATGGTATATTTTAAGCCTGATCATTAAATACAAAAGATGTATTATTTTATCAGTAAGTGACACAGGCATATTCAGAAGAAAAGAAATCCGAGTTCTCCCAACAGGAGTCAAACCTGTGACCTGATTACCAGTCTGGATGCTCTACCACTGAGATTATTTATTTCTTTACATACTGTTTATTTACTATTTTATTGTTTGTTTATTTATTTATTTAGTTATATACTTAACATACACCTAATAAATAATTTATTCTCTTCCAAATTGATAATAATTAGGCTGTGCTAATGACCACTATTTTTGTACTGGCTGTTTGCTGTGGCAAAAATATAGTTCCAAATTTATCATACTGGTAGCTTTCAAGCAAAAACTAAATGTGGATCAATGTTGAAGTACCCTTAACCTGAAAATTTTTATTTTCTTATCTGAAAGTACATGTTACTACAAGAACTTCTGCAAAAAAATTTGTGTTTCGAACAAAACACAATTTTTTTAAAGAATTTTTGAAAATCTTCAAATTTGCCGCCATTTTGGAACACCACTCGCCTTAGTCTTCTCTCGGTAACAAGGGAGCCATGATGTCATGTGGTGAAAATTAAGGAACATGTTCACGACTTTAACCAATTCGCAACTTAATTTTTCACTTTCTGTTTCAACAAGGCTCTCTCCTAACAGCGACATTAGAACAGAGATCTCGCCATTTTGCTTTCTTTTGTGTACAACAGGCGAAGGCAAGCCAAAGTGGGTTCCTGAATTAACGTTACATGTGAGCCTGTCAGCAGCACAGGTTAACCAAAGAGAAACAGACTTCAAAATTTCGTTTAAAAAAATTATTTTTTTTATTTAGATATTTATTTATGTGTTTTGTTCAAATCACAAAATTGTTTTGCAGACGTTCTTGTAGTAATGTGCACTTTCAGATAACAATTTAAAATAAAAATTTGTAGATTATGGGCACTTTAAACACACAGAAAAATTGTGATGCATGAAAAAACTGGGCAATTTTGGTACGCTTTTAAGGACTTGCTTTTAAGGACTTGCATGATTTCTCACCCTTCTGGTTGACAACTATGATTTTCACATACCTGTTTGGGTCCAAAGACACAAGTGATATTATCTTTAACATGTTCACTGCCACTGGTTGACACAATTGTTGTTTTCTTTCCTTTTTCCACTTGATTACTGCATGTTATCCTAACACTTGTACTTATGAGACAATATCCCTGCAGAACATGTACCAATTTGGTGAACTCCCTTTTGATGTTTCGCAGAAACTCTCTGTGTCTCACCGGCAAAGTAGAAAACAGGTTTTGCAAGGAAACTGTGGTGCCCAGATCTCTAGCACAAGGATTCTTAGAAAGCATTTTTCCATTGTGATCATATTCTAATCGTGTTGCCACAGCCTGCGAGGAATGGTGTGTCACTACAGAGAGTTTGCTGTAGAAAGAGGATAAAACAGATTGAATCATTGTTTTCAACTTAAATTAGCATGTACTACATGCTATTACCTCTTGAATTAGCTCCCAGGGGGGTACTCGAAGTATACATGACGGGGGGGGGGGGGTCCGACGTATGTTTTTGGGTTGAAAATTTACACACTCGGTATTTTTTTGGCTCAAGAGATCTGTCATGTATTTTTTTAGGTCTTAAAAAAATACGCATATTTTTTTGGGTCTTATCTCCGAGCAAACTTTTCGTTTCGGGTTTTCATTGCGATCAATGGATCAGAAAAATATTCATTTGAACTTTTTTTCAGCAACGTGTTCCATGTTCTTGTATTTTTTTGGGTTGGAAATTTTGATGCCAGGTATTTTTTTTGGGTCTAAAATTTCAGGCTTGTGTATTTGTTGGGGGTTTGCAATATGAAGCTCCATCAGACCCCCCCCCCCCGCCATGCATACTTCGAGTACCCCCCTGGGAATTAGCTTTTGATTCTGATAACTTGGCCAATAATAAACCCATAAATTTTCCTCCAACCAGGTAAGACAGTGGCGTGGAATGGTAGCCACTAGCTTGTAGTGAAGGATGACGTAATGTGTAAGTCTTGCATCCATTCCACTGGATTGAACAAGCCATAAGACTCATCAAGGCTGGCACTCATCAAGGCTGGTGGTTAACTTTGCTTTCTGTAGTGTGAAGGGACTAGAAGTGTCACCATCTGCTCTGGATGGGGTACTAGTCCATCGCAGGGTTATCCCCCAGCTTTCCTGTTAGGATTTCCTGGGATTTCCTTCCTAATCTTTCATGAAGTAAAGCATGTTGTGTTTTTAAATGAGACATGATCATAGTATGTTCTTTGTTATTATTTGCCTATACTTACACAGTTGTAATGGGAGAGATTTAGAAAAGCTTGTGGACTATTTGGGACAAAAAAAATAAACATTGAATGCTTACTGCCTCAAGCGTTGGCTAACTGTTCAAAGTACTAAATTGAAGTGCATCTTCAAGTCTTTGTTGGGTGTTTGGCTGAAGTCCCCCTAGAATACTGAGGTCTTTGCTAGAAAAAAACCCGCACTGGTGGGGAAATACAAGAATCAGCCCGGGGTCCCCCCCCCCCCCCCCCTTCAAGTGCATTACTTTGGGATATTTGAGGGTAAGATTCCTGGTGTTTATGTGGTGTTCTTAGTGCCCATGACTAAGATACTCCAAACCACCCGGTAGGGGCCTAATGCCCATATTGTCTTGATGGTTTCACACCTGCACCTCAGGGTGGTCCAGCTGACAAAGCCCTGCTTGAAATCAAACCAAATTTTCCGCCGACAACTAAATTTGAAACTTGCCAATTACCTTAACGCACAGAGAGAGCTTAAAGCCTCTCCCCTGAAACCAAAGGTTTCCACGCTTGTTAAATCCGAGAAATCTCTGAGTTTCGACGTGTGATGCTTCAAAGTCAAAGCTTCGAAATTGTGTGGTTCCACTCCAAGGCCATTGTCGTTCACTTCCAAAAGATCGGCACCGTGATTTTTCAGCTTGATATCAATGTTTGTAGCTCCAGCGTCCAAGCTGTTTTCAACAAGCTCTTTCATAGCAGTTGCAATATTTAGCACAACCTGTCCGGAGCAAATTTGGTGGACAGATTTCTGATCAATCGCTTGGACAACAGGAGACGAAACTGCCGCCATTTTGCTTGAAAGCGATATTTGTTCGGATTGGACTTCGGGTTATCTCGTAAACTTCCGACAACTCCGGAGAGCATCGTATGCTTCACCGATTATTCTTCGGAAGACTTCGCTTTAGTTCGCGCAATTTCGTTGGGGTTTTGACGTGGGGTTCCTTCGCCCTGGATGTTTTGCAGCCATGGCAGGAACACCGGAGGAGAAGTCTGCGTCGGGAAGATCGATTTTCTTGGATGTAAGCTTGTGTGTTCATTTCTTACATATTCATTTCCAAAGCATACATTAAATTGAGACAGTTTTTTCTTTTTTATATAATCTAGGTATTTCGCAGAGCAGATAAAACCGGTAAGCGAGCTCAGAACTCCTATAAGATCTATAGCTTAGTATGCGATTCGACCAATTTCTGTGGTTTGCACTGGTTTATTAAGCTTAATCAGGGGTTTGGTGCTGCTACAAAATAATTTTTTTCACTTTTGAACTTGCATTGCGTTTTTGACAGCTCATGACTTGGTTGATGACCGCTAATTGTTCAAAATTAGATCTACTGTTATTTTCAGGTTGTTTAAGCTTCAGTGGCATCAAAACATTTTATAATCACATTCTTGTTCTGTTCTGTTTGGCTAAACACAGATGACGGAGCCCTTTCTCTTGAGGAATTCAAGGCATTTTTCAGTGATGGAATTTTGTCAAATGAAGATCTGGAGAAGCTGTTCCATGACATAGACACTCACAAAACAAAGTAAGCCCTGGACTCACTCGTTAGGACGAATTATTTGTTTTCAGATAAGTGAATTATCCGCATGTTTGCAATTTTCAAAGATATTATAAACCTAAGAAAGCAGACACCCCACTGCCCTCTCCTATCACACCCACCCACCCCATTAAACTTACCCCCCCTGGAAGGGATGCTAATCTAATGTACCAGTCAATTCCAAAACTGCCCACCCCCGCCCCCCCCCCCCCCCCCTTTGGCATACCCCAGGCATTTGACTTGAGTTTAGCTCCATACAGTGGGGATTTTGACCCAAAATGAGGCCCGCCTGGTTGGGCATTTGACTTTCATGTCAAAACGTTGGTCAGTGGTTGGAAACAAAAGGATTTTACAATTCTTTCATTCAGCACATGCACGGCATTCACTGGTCATTGCTCTTGTGGTAAAAATAAGTAGAAAGGTCTGCATGACTCTTGCGCACGTGTATTAGCCATTCTCACAGTTTAGATCTCACGATTATGTCTTTGAGGGACCTACCCTTTTTGTATGATATTAGGGGAGGTTCTTTGAATATTTCTTTGAGCAATGGTTGTTCTTCTATTAAATGCCAGCGTTTCATGAGTATTTGTTTTACATTTGGTACTGCTGGGTGATATTGCGTTACAAAAGGCAAGATTTTTTGCTTGTTTTAGGTTTAGGTTGTATAAGGCCTGCTTTCTATTTCCAAAAATCACTTCCGAGAGAGTTCTTTGGACAAGACCCTCTGGGTAATCTCTATCAATGAGATGTGATTGGAAGTGTTTGATTTTTCCTCAAATGCTGTTTTAGAGAAATTTGTTCTTAGCAGACTTAAGACCTCTCCTTTGATAAAATCTTTCTTAACTCCTGGTGGGTGACACAGGAAGAAATGCACGTATTGAAATGTTTCAGTAGGCTTGTAGTGGGTGTGTACCAGTATGTCAAGCACTGATTCATTCATGAATCTTTTGCCTTTGTAAACGCTTTTATCCAGGAAAGTAGTTTCTGTATCAGAAATTTCAGCCCTGAACTTGTGAAGCTCTAACCAGTGGGGCATTTGACCGTCTAAACTGCCAACTTAGCAGAGAATTTGACCAAACTTTTTCAAAAAAGTCAAATGCCCGGGGGGGGGGGGGGGGGGTGTGGGGGGTTTTGGAATTGACTGTTACATAACACAGATTACCACCTTCCCCACTGTTGTTTTTATAGTGTGGAATGGACCATTGATTAAAACTTCCCCTCCTGTGGGGAATATTCGCCTGCAAACTTTTCCTAGGTCAAATCTATGAGATTTCTGTTTTCCTTTTACTACATTTCTGTTTTGCTTTTACTCGTGAAAGTTTTTTTGACAATTTCCAAATTATTCCTGAAAATGTTCAGATGATTTCCAAACATACGTCGTTGTTGCTGCATGAAGAAAAGAAAGCCACAATGAGCTGGGACACAATTTGGAGGGGTCAAACACAACACATAGCATCATTTGTACAACTTTTTTTGTCAAAATAGAATCAAATAATATTGATATGTTGCATGGGTAAGAAACTAGTCGGGTATATGAAATGCCTCGTATACATACTGTTATAATGTTGCTGGTCTCTGGGCTCTATCAATTCCAAATGTGCAGCGTTTTTTGACCAATTTTTTCCATGGAGTTTTTGGTCGAGCTTGACGTTACCTCGACTGGTTGTGTTGTGTTGCCTTGCGTTTTGTTGTCTGCTTTGTATTGCATTGTCTTGTGTTGTGTTGTGTTGTGATGTGATGTTATGTGTTGTGATCTGTCTCTTACTTGTTATACTCTAGTTTGTTGGCTTAAAATTTCTCAGTTTTCCTGTTCCTTCGTTGAATGACTCGACCCAACAACTAGACAGACGTACAACGGTTCGACCAACTCGACGACTTAATAAGCAAAGCTTCCACTGTGTATTCTCCACAGGCAAACACCGTTTTCTCCGGGGAGGTTTCGTAATCACAACTACTTTTTTATGTGCCTTCAGTTGCCTTGGTTAAGTTAGCCAAAATTTCATCTCTTTCACTAACGAGCGTATTTTGGTGACCATTTCATATGCTAAAAAGAATCGCTAACCTTAAAGGGGCACTGTCACCAATTTTTAGGATTGCTATAAGAAACTAACCAGAGGAAACCCCAAAATACTGGTTCAGTGTAGTTTAAAATTACTCTAACAGTTCCCTGAAACTTCAATGAAGCTATAACTGCGTCCATCTGGCAGCAGATCGCTGGGATGAAAATGGACTGCAACTTGAAAACATTAGGCTAAAGTTTCTCCTTGATTTCTCTGCAAATTCGCCAGAAACTGACTATGGTTCTCCCTTTGAGAAAATCATTTGATTCCTTTCTGTTAATGTTCTACGAGCATTTCATGTACGAGAAAAGGTATATGAAATATTTTTCAAAACATTCTTCTACTGAAAACCGGACTTGAAAATCATGGTGACAGAGCCCCTCTAAATATGGTGCAAGTTTTAACGAGGCACCACTTTACCCAATAACGTAACAAATACTGTATAATTCAATTGCAAAAAATTGGTCTACCTTTTGAGTAAAGCCAACGGAGTTTACAGGGTTGAAAGTTTAATCTTTCGGAAGAATAGCTGATGAGTTAGCTCATAGGTGAAAATAAAATGGTGAATGAGTTAAGATCATCTAAAACAATAATTGCTAGTAAAGTTGGTGGAGTTTGTTGAGTTGGTCGTTAAATTGCCAAATTTACAGTGTTCAGTGAAATCCGTCTGTTGACTTTGTCGAGCAGTCGAGATGCTTTGCCGATCGGTTGAGTTTTTCTAGTTGGTTCACATGGTGGGGTACGTACTGTCTTCTAGTATGCAAGGATTGTTGATCGATTTTTTAGTAAGGCTTGTTGTGTTTGTCGAGTTGTGTCGAAGTCTGGAACATTTCGTCTGCCTGTGACTGAGTTTCGTTGAGTTTGTCTAGTTGGTAAGGGTCGTTGCGTTTATCGAGTTGTGTCGAGGCGTGGAGTTTTTGTCTGCCAGTGAGTGTGGTTTGTTGAGTATGTCGAGTTGTGTGGTTCTTACTGTTAGAGAAAGTGAGCATTATGGAGTTTGCCTATTTGGTAAGGAGTTGCGTCGAGGTGTGAAGTTTTAGTCTGCCTCAGCACGTGACAATTAGTCGACTTTGTTGAGTTGGTCGTGTTATGGGTTTGTACTGTCTTAAAATAAGTGAAGATTGTTAAGTTTGTCTGTTTGGCAAGGGTTATGGAGTTTGTCGAGTTGGTCGCATAGTGGGGTTCGTACTGTCTTAAAGTAAGTGAAAGATGTTGACTTTATCTATTTGGTAAGGGTGGTTAAGTTTGTCTAGTTCTCTGGTGTAGAGATTGTCTGCCAGTGAGTGAGGTTGGTTGAGTTTGTCTACTAATGTACAACTTTAACATAGACGGAATACTAGAATTGCTGAACTTGTCAACAACGCAACGCAGCACAAGGCAACGCAGCACAATGGATCACAACGCAATGCAACTCAACAGATACAACACAACAGCGACACAACGGATCGCAATGCAACGCAACAAAACAGACACAACACAAATTAAGGGATCGCAACACAATGCAACGCAAATCAACATAATGGATTACAACCCAATGCAATGCATCACAACGGACCGCAACACAACAGAACTCACCTCAACACAACAAAACAGAAAAAAAAACACGCACATATGTTAAACAAACCAGTTGAGGTAACGTCGAGCTCGACCAAAAACTCCACAGAAAAAAAACGGTCAAAAAAACGCTGCAGGTATAATCAATTCATACGTGTCTCTTTTGTTTCAGTAATTTGGATACTTCAGAGCTGTGTGGTATGTACATGTACAGTGTCACCTTACCTTTAACCTGCGATCAGGCATTTTTTTAAGGGGGGAGGGCCTGGTTGTAGGCTACCTTATCTTACGTGGTTCTTGCATAAGTTTAACGACTAACTAAAAGATATTTCTCTAGATAAGACTGGAGAATATTCTAATTAAATAATATTCTTGTGTTAATCCTTGCAAGGCAGTTAGGGAATTTTGTCTTCAGTATGCATGAATATGTATGTATGACACACTGTTCAATTTGACTTTCAGTCAAATAACAATCAATCTGCAGTTAAGCTATGGTAATAAGTACCGGTAAGTCAAACAAAAAAAAAAGAGCTGCAGCAGCCCTGCCAATTTGGTAAGGACAGAACTGACATACAATTATTGTTTCATGCAGTCACTGTATCATTGTTTTGTATAAAACTGTGATAAGTGATAAGATAAAAAAAAATACCTGCAGTGAATGAGAGGACTACAAAACCCTTCAACTTACAAGACAGTAACAACTAGTATAACTTATGTTTTGACGACTCCAGTAAGAAAGCAAGAAAGAGAAACAGCAGGGCTCAAAAACAGTGGATTATCTAAGCTTATGTTTCAGAACTGAAAGTACAGATTTGCTGCATGGATCTGATATAAGTGGAATTACATCTAGGCTACACTTGATAGCTTTGTCAATCAGCCACCACTTAGTGGTACTCTAGACATTTACTTCAATCTTTGTTATAGATTATTTCATGAAAGAGATGGGGCCTTTTTCTGAGATATTTGCGAATCTTGAAAGCATGAACCAAGCTGTTAGCAATGCTCTTGTGGAGTCAGCAAAGGTTTGTAGCACTAATTAGTTTGTAGGCACTGCAGCTGACACATGTTGTAATATTTGCTTTGCCAAAGTGCTTTTCTTAAAAGCAGTTATACTACGTTACAGTATTCAAAAAAATGTCCATACTCCCAATGGAAGGTTTTTGATTTGACTCCTCACGGGCCACACTCTGGAAATTCCAGGCTAGCTTCATTCTTTCCTATAAAAATCTTGGTTTTCAAGACCCTTCCCCCCCCCCCACCTCTTGGCATTTTCAATAACCTTTCATGAGGCATGTGTGGATATTTTCTTCAACCACACCCTGGGGATGGGAAGGACTCCCTTGTGAAAGGGTCGTGGATGCCTGTTGTCCCTTTTAGGGAGGTAAGGATTTGGTATCATTTAGGGTGTTTCGGGCAGAACACCATTATTTTTAGCCACCAAGGTATTGTTTCAGATTGCCCTCAGATTGCCTCGTCTTGACCAGGCATGAAATCTAGGTCTATGATTGTTTGTTTTAGAATAGCATCTTTTAGAGGTCAAATAAAGCTTGAGCCACATCCAGATTGATCTCCTTTAGGGAGGGGTTCAATTCAAGTTTTCTGACAAGCATCCACACCCTTTTCACATGCGAGTCTCCCCCACCTACCCCCACCCCCTTTTCGGAACTGCACATTAAAATAAGGTACACACACTGCCTTGTGTGGTTCTTGTACCTTTCTCTCCTGGTGGCATTTCTTCTTGGTTACATCTACCAATGCATCAGCTCAAAGGTCTTTGCAGTCTTTCTTTGAAGCACCTACGTTTTACTACCCAGTGTGCTCTCATCGCAGCTCAAGAAAATATGCATACCTACCCCACGGATGTTCACTGGAAATTCCGCAGGGGTGGGGGATCTCAAAAGCCAAAATGTTAAAAGGAAAGTACAAAGCTAAACTGGAATTTTTGTAAAAGGGGGGGGGGGGGGGGGGATTCAAACCAAAAATACTATCCATGGGGGAGCTATGGATATTTTTTTGGAACCACACATTCTTTTCTGCCCCAAACTTTCCTAGCTTAAATTCTATCAGTAATGAGTATAGTTGGCAGGATCATGTAACATCTTTCACAGCCTACATGTTAAATTTACGCTCCTTGCAATTGCTTTGCAGCAGCTTTGAAGGCAGTCCTCCACAGATTTCCCCTGATACCTGTTACGCCTGACTATACAATAATTTTATTGAGGAGAGGTCAAGCTCTAAATAAGAATTTATTAATAATAAACAATTTAAGTTACAAAGTTTAACAAACTAATCTATTTCCTTTTGATTGTCTCTGCAGACATATCCCGAAAAGTCCTTTATTGGAAAATTCACCACCAGATTTCTTTTAAATGAGGTGTGTTATGTTGTTTTTTGTAGTTTTGAAGACAGCATTTTTTTTTAGACAGATCTATAAATGGAGGGGAGGGGGGGAAGGCAGACTAAGTTAGTCAGACTTAGTAGGGGCTCCAAATTAAAGTATTTGGTACAGTCCAACCTCCCATAAATGGACACCCTCGAGACCAAGCATCGGTGGCCACTTACAGGAGGTTTATTAACAGGGCTTCTGATAAGGGGCAAAAACATGTGCGAAATTATGCGGAAAAAGAAGGCCAATTGTGCGACAGATTATGCGATTTTACTAAAATTAGTTTGATTAATGAACCTAGTTTTTCTACTTGGAGATATCAGAAGAAGAAAAGACACGTTTTTTTCTGACTTTAACAGACATTAACTACATGAAAAATGCTTTTTCATTGAGGAAAAAAGCACAAATTACATTCACATCTGGAAATGGTTCCTTCTCACAGTGAAAGAGTCCACTCTAGTTCTTCCCCTCCAATCCATGCCTGGCTACTAAGCCTTGCGATCGCAAGTCAATCTCTGAAAAACGGACTTAACTGACAAAATGCGAATGAAAAATGTACCATAGAAAGACCTATTATATGTTCAAATAGGTAGACATGACATTCATACCAGAAATTACACGTTAGACTTTCAAACGCTTTCTGTGGTTTGAGCAGAAAGTCAATAATCTGCATTGTGAGATTACTTGTAGGGATGCCAAAATGTAATAAGCCAATCTTTCTCTATACAACTGTATTCCAGATGTGGTTTTTTAAAAGTTTGTAACTCATTTTTACTAATAAAAGATTTTAATTGTGTGATTTTTCAAGAATTGTGCGATTTTTCAAAAATTGTGCAGATGTCACTAAAATAATTGTGTGATTGGGTGCGATTTTAGGTCAATTGTGCGAAATTGCACGCTGAATTATTTTGACAGTTTAAAGACAAGGACTGGTCACTTCCTGCAAAGAATAATAAAAAAATTATTATATTTTAAGTCACCAACTACATCTGTGAGAAATGAAATTAACAACTTTGTCGCTTAGAAATGCAGGCAAAAATAAACAGAACAGAACTACACAGTTGTTTGGCAGTAAATGGGTGCACCCTCGTGTAATATAGGGTGGCAGCAACACACCCTTGCCAATAATGTGTAATGCAGTAAGGGTGGCAGTAACACACCCTGTAAAGTGAATGTAATAAGGGTGGCAGCGACACACACCCTTGCAAATAATGTGTAATGCAGTAAGGGTGGCAGCAACACACCCTGTAAAGTAAATGTAATAAGGGTGGCAGTGACACACCGTGGACAATAATGTGTAATGCAGTAGGGTGGCAGCAACACACCCTGCGAAGTAAGGATGAACCAAATAATGTGGCGCATGCCACACCCTGAAGTGCCTAAGAGCTAAGGTGGGGTAAGGGCCCCACCCAGCCTGCTACGCGCAATGCAAAGTGGCAGGTGTGCACCCAAATTACATCCCAAATACTGCCTTACTACTACTTGAAGGGATACTAGAGGTACAATGTCCTTGTATAGGGTTCCAAATCCCTTGTCTTGAATATGGCCAGTGAAATAGAAACCTCCTGAAGAACAGAAAGTAAAGTTCCAATGTAAAGGGTAAAGCAGTTGCTTGACCACCTTCCAGTGTCTGGATAAGCCACAGCAGAAGACCAGCCTTGACTGCTGTGATAGCAGTACCAATCATGAAACTGAGATGAGAGAGAGCTCCATGGGAATATTGAAGTCCCTGAGAGGTGAGGGCAACATAGAAGGTTGGGGATGGATACGAATGAGAAGTGAAATGCAGTGCAGCCACGGGAAATTTCCTTGGCCAAGGCCTCTGAAACAGCATCAGCTTGAGGGGAGCTGTTTTTGGTTTGAGAGTAAACCTAGCAGGGTGAGGGCCATTGTAACCACTATTGCACCCCACTGAAGGTTGTGAAGGAGGTCAACTACAAACTGTTTGTTCAGGTGATGCTTTAGTCCACAGCAAGGTATGCAATGTTCATAGTCGGTGATGGGGGCATGAAGGAGCTGGCAGAGCTAGGCTTGAGTTCCTTTGGGGCACTGGGCACCAGGGTGGGCCACAGTCTGGTTTGTTGCAGATGTGCAGGAATTGACAGTTGGGGCGGCGGCAGCTGCGACGGTTGAAGTCACGGCAGATGGCTGCGGGCTGTTGGTGCTGGGTAGATGGTGGCTGAGAGGTGGTGGCAGACAGGTGAGATGTGTCCGGCAGGAGAGGGGGGGAGTTATCCATGGGGGAGCAATAGGACTGGGAAGGCTTAGACCTGGTAGAGCAGGAGATTGTGCGGTGGCCATAGGAGTGGCAGTGTATGCAGTAGGGAAGGGTCTCCTCCTTGAGAATGTCATCGTATAACTGCTCATTTACCTTGCCCCAGGCAATAGAGAGGTTAGACGCGGCCATGTAGCGGAAGGCAGTGTTATACATAAGCCAGGCAGGTGCTTTGAATTTCCGGCTAAACTTGCAGATTTGGTCCTGATAGGCCAGGAGGTCTGGGGCAAGTTGAGGAAAGAGGGACAATATGGTGCATAAGCAAACATTCTAGGCTTCAAGCCAGGGGGAGAGGCCATCAATGCGGGCATTTCTTACGCTGGGAAGGAACAAAGGCTAAGGTGGTGGCATCCTTAAGTGCCTGTGTGAAGTGGTCCTGGGATGAGGCATAGGAAGGGCGAGGGTACATGTTGTCTGATAAAAGGTCATTGAAGTCCACGTAGTCCCGTTTTGTAATCTTGGTTCTCAGTTTCTCCAGCAAAGGTGGCAGACTGGGATCTTGCTGGGATTGGTGGGCAGAAACGGGTTACTCTAAAACCGCAGTCCTGTGAAGAGCTGCCGGGGGACTGGGCTCTAGTTGCTGATGATGAGATGTGCCCCCATCTTGGTTTTCAGCTTGGGGATTTTGGCCTGAACCAGCCATCTGCGCGCTGTTGGAAACATTAGCAGGAGAAAGAGGGGGGACATCGGGCGACAGGTTCACCAACTGGCTGTAGTCCGTTCGTCATGAACCAACGGCCTCCTCTATCATGTCCTGTAGCTGGTTAAGTTGGGCACTCGAGAAGCTTGAGTTCGAGGAAGAGATAGATGGCAGGGATGGCTGTTGTACAGTCAATGGTGCAGGAATCGCCAGTGATGAAGAGCTTCTTGGGTTTTCACGGTCGACGTGAGGAGAAGAAGGGCGAGGAGCCGGATTGTGAGCAGCGTGAGTGTCGTTATGTTCATGAGCAAAGATACGATGGGCAATTCACGTCTTTTTGCCCGTGGTCACGAGATTTCGTGCTGCAGCCAGAAGGATTAAAGATTGCCTCGGAAGAGCTTGCAGCTGGGCCAGTGACATGTCCTTGGGATCTAAATCCGCGGAACGGTTGCGACATTTCGAGGAACAAGGCATACTCAAAGAAAATGAAAGAAACGAATACAAATTTTGTGCCTAGTAAACTACTAGTGAACAAAATGCAATGTGTACACGAAATGGAGCTTTGAAATGAATCTAGCTGATATAAGGATAACTAGTATCTATTACAGAACACTATCAATGCATCTCAGTTTAACAAGTCTCAAATGGAATATAGTTCATGATCATGAAATACAAAGGAGCTCTTGTAAAGGACCCATGTAACGCAAGCTCCTTACGTGATAAAGTTGTGTTGACAGTTGCTGAATGGCTAATACAGCAGAACATAACAGTGGTGCAATAGGGGCACCATAAGCTCCAAGTAGTTAACTCTATTTTACAAGTAAAATTGGCGTACACTTAATTGATAATTCTTTTTGTTTGTAGATTCAGGGACAAATGAGTAGTCTTGAACACCACATTAATGCTGCAGTTAACAAGATTGATGAGGATGAAGCAAAACAAAGGTGAAAACAGCCTTGTTGAAATAACTTACATGCTCTGTTGATTGAGTGCTGGTTAAAGTGAATCCTCATTCCTTGAAGAATTGGTTTTGAAAAGCTGACGTTTAACTTAAAGTGTAGTTCTAAAGGTAAATTAAAATTAAAACTTTCAGGAAAAAGTGATTCCATTGTCAGTTTGAAGAATTACCTTTACAAAGTTTAAGGAATGTCACTTTGAAAGTTTTTTTAATCCTGAAAGTTTCAGTTTAAAAATGCTGTACAAATGATCTCTTTTAAATCAAGATGTTGTAGGTTAAAATGAATTTCAAGTCAAAATGATTTCAAACTGGTTTGATTTGTATTTTCCTTTAATTGTTTCAGTTTGATGGTAGACTGCGAGTAGTCTCTAATTTTGGCGATCGCTTGTGGGGCGGGCGAAATACACGCGCGCGCGCGAAATTTCGAGGAGACGCGACGCGAGGGGAGCGCCAAAAATTAGAGACTACAGACTTAGCCAGGGAGCTTGAATTAAGCGCGTACATTCCAAGCGCAAAACTATGATTGGCTCTTTCTTGGATACCTGTCAACAATCTGGCAACGGTACACAAGCCGCTGTCAACACTCATGATAACATCATCGACTCCGTTTCAGTTTACTGAGATGGCAGACAGATTATAAGCTGCCTGGACAAATAGCGAGATGTGTCGGAAGGAAATTTCAAAATTATATTCGGTTCGGCTGAAGATTGTTTGTCCAAGCCATTCCAAGAGCTGTTAAAACCACAGTCTGCTCGTTTACTGTGAGTTGAGATTTCATTTAAATTTTGACATCGATACGTGACCGATCGACCGGAACAAAGTATTGTCTGCACGGATGAAGCACAAAACTCAGTCTCGGGGCTCACTGGCTGCTTCGTTTTGCTCTGCGTTGAAATAAAACTTTAGGTGAAAGTTGAAGGAGGTTTTCCGCATCTCTAGCCATCGACATTTTATTTTCGTTCGTATCGATCTCAAACTTTGGGTGAAAGTAAAAAAGGTTTTGCCGCGTCTTCGACGTTAATTTTTTTTTTGGGATGGGAGTTTTGGAGTCGAAGAAAATGACCTCGGCGACTGCTAAGTCCGTTAAGAGTATTTGACGGACTCTTGATATCTGACAGAGCCGCTTCTTGGGACTAAAAAATTAATGACGACCAAAATTCCAAACTCAATGTTCTTTTCTTCTTCGAGGTGAGAGGCTGTAATTTTTTCTCTCGAGAGATCGCGGCCCATCCGGTCGAGCCCTGGTCGAATCAAAATAAACAATGCGTAGTGTTTTATTTGCGATAACATCCTTCGCAGTTATCGATGATAGGAACAGATGATGGGAGCCAAGAGAAGGAATTTCATTGGTTGCCCTTAATTGGCTTGAAAGACGATATGAAATTTACACCTCAAAATTACTCGGCCGTGAAAGGTCAAACTCCCTGGCTAAGTCTGTAGTCTCTAATTTTTGGCGCTCCCCTCGCGTCGCGTCTTCTCGAAGTTTCGCGCGCCCGCGTGTGTGTATTTCGCCCGCCCCACAATCGCCATCGCCAAAACTAGACTACTCGCAGTCTAGTTCGATGGTGATATGACTATAAAACAAAGGAAATACAAAATCAAACTAGTTTTAACCTACAACATAGACACTAGGAAAATTTACTGACTGAGATACTTTGTTGTTTGTGTTAATCAAGGCCTGACGTCTGTCAAGCTGAGGTCATTAACATGAATGTAAGAGGAGGAAGAATGAAAAGGAAAATGCAGTCATTTGCACAGCAAACAAGTTTGGATGGTAAGCTCAGTTTACATAATAATTTATGTACCATCAAAATACTTCTTACTAATCACCAAGAACTTCTATAATTTTTATTTTGATTTTTTGATTAATATTAAGTATATAGCCAACTGTTAGCTTTTTTTTTCTTCTTTCAAATCACTTTAAACAGCTGGTCAGCAGGCATTAAGGCATGGTTTGTCCCTTGAGGTTGATCGACTTGGAGAGCTGATTGACAAACTGGAAAATAAGGTATCTCATACTGTTTGTAAGCATGCAGTGTCACAGTTGAATGAAAGGGAAATACTTTATGTTGTGGAAAAAATGCAGTGCATTCGAGTTTAAATATCAGAAGGTTGGTGGGTTGAGTCTATATGGATTCTGTATCGTGCTGATTCCTTCTTAGGGCCTAGCATTTGTTCCAGGAGGGAATAGTAATATTATAATATTATTCTATGGCAGCGACCAGATCTAGTTCTACCCATTTTTTTCTGGGTTTATATTTTTTCTTTGTAGGTTACAAGTTTACCCCAGACATCCAGTTTTAGCTTGGCCAACAAATGGTCTAAATTAAACGTCCCAAAAAACAAAACAAAAAACTTTGGTTCCGTTCATGACCTCAGAAATTCAAAGTAACAAAAGTCACCACCCCAAAGCTAAGTACAGTTAGTCATAGACTACAGTAACTGCACTCAACTTTATGGTAGTCATTATACATATCTTACATAAAATACATGCCTAACAAAGTGAAGCTCCTCAGGTGGGCTCATAGTGATGCCAATACTTTTTTTACCCTGTTGGGAGAGAGGAGGTCAGGTCTGGAGCTTGCCTTAAGCGGCCTTTAAAGCCCTAATTCAGTGAACCAGTTTGCTCGTTCAGTCTTTTGGATTAGTCATAATCTTGTACCTAGATCTCATTTCTGTGTACTAAAATGACCATGGAAGATTTAGTTACAAGATTGCCGAGACTAGACATGGAAGTTTATTGCCCTTCGCGCAGGTCTCTGCCTTGAAATAATTTGTTCCATTGTCTGTAACACAAATCATTAATTGAATACTGTAGTTTTTCACAAATGAAGCGGTATTCATTGTGCATAAAATTCCTTTGTCCTTGTTTTGCCAAAACAGGTCAAATTTGATGTTATTGATGAAGAGGAAGTGGAAGTTGGAAAAGAAAAGTTGGTAAATAAATGATACTCAAGCTTTACTGAAAGTGGGATGTAGTTAGTTGCAGATAACAAAAACTTTCTGGTGGCTTCACATTCAACCAAGCAATTATGCATTAACTAATTGTGCCAGCTTAATTAAGCCACCAAACTTGGTGACTTCTACCTAAATGTATCTTGGAACAATTTGGTATAGCAGGTATTTGGTCATCAAATTTGCTTTGGTAAACATATTTTGACAAGCAGTTTTTTCACAATAATTTTGAATCTTCCTCTTTTTAATGAAAAACTAAAACTTTTGGTAACTTTTACATTTTTGGATCATTTCAGTGTTCTTTTATTGATTTTGACTACTTTTTGGTCAATTTGGTGCTTTTTGGAGGTATTGGAAAGAATCAGGAGTTGAGTTCTGGGAATTACATGTAGAAAACCACTGAAGGCATGAGTTTATACAAATAAAATTGAAAAGTTATGATTACTTTTGGAACTGGCATTATTGGAAATTTGTGCTCAGAATCAAGGAAATTCCATTTCTGGGGACTTAAAATGTAAAAATTTCCTGTGGAGGGGTATGCCCCCAGGCCCCCCTAGAAGGGATCACCTTCGGTGCTCAATAATCACTACCCGGCTACTTAGAAATTTTTGCCAGCTACATGAAAAGTTGTGGACAACCCTGTGTGATATTCTTGGAATTAAGGAGTGGGCACAGAATCTGCCTCCCCACACCCCCTCCCAGTGCGGTCTTTTGGACCAAGAAAAGCCTGGTCTGAATAGGGTTAAAAGGAACCCCATTAGCCCGCAAGCAAGCTCTCGTTGGGTGCTCGGATGGCAGGGGGAAGGCTCGAACCCCATTTCAGTTTTTTAAAACACTCTCAAAACTGGTACTAAACCATGACTTTTTAATAACTCCAAAAAGTTACATCAAACACCACCCTCACATTTATATACATTAGGCATTCCCCCATGAAAGTATAGGTGTTACTGAGCTAACCATTTTTTTCCTGTTTATTCAGGTGATTTTGGTCTCTAGAAAATTTCATGTTTATCCCAGAGCTGGAAAGGAATTTCGTTCAAACCTCAAAAGTTACATTGGATCAACTTCCTTAGCAGAAGGCTGTTTACAGTGAGTCAGAAAATTACATTGGCTTGTATACTGTAAATGTTAGGGTTAGGGAATTTCAAAGGCTTGTTATAATTTATATCATGGAACTTTAACTCATTTTAATAAAACTCAGATGTTTCCTGTTACCACCCAACTTTTAAACATAGCATGTAAAGTAGTATAGAATATGTTTGCATACAACTGTACTTTCCCATCATCATTACATGGTAAATTTGTTTAATGCAAGTCTCATCTTCTATGAATCGTGATGTCCAGGATGAACTGGGAAGGGGATTAAGGCACTTCAGCAATGTCTTTGGTTGTGCAGAAAAAATTTTAAAAAAATTTTTAATTACTGCATCTTTCAATAAAACACAAACACTGAACTCCAGAACCCAACAAACTATTGCATTTTTACTGCCATTGATCATAAATTATAATTATTACACTTATTTACACTATAATTACATTTTAGTATAATTTTAATGCACTACCTGGTGAATATAGCATTTCAAAGTATGGCTGCTAAGCTAAGTTATTTTTTTTGTGTGTTGTTTGTCAAGTTTTAGCTCGGTTTTTGTTGTTGTTGTTGTTGTTGTTGTTGTTGTTGTCGTTTTTCCCTTTTTGATGACCACATCTCAAAATTATATAAAGGAATATTTACTTCGCCTTTGGCATATAATTGTTAAATAACTGTTACATTGACAACCCACAGACTGTGAACAACAAAGTGGACTGAAATCTTCCTAACAGATCACACAAACAGATCAATTGAACCTGATAAACTCAATTTCTATGTTTTCTGAGACGTCCACCAATATGATTAAAGGCAGGGAAAAGCAAAAATGCAAGTTGTGGCTGAGTAATGAAAGCGGCAGTTAAAGCTGTGTATTGACATTTGATTTTGATGTCAAAATAATTGCCTCCATAGTCTGGGAGTACGCACCATTAGTGGAACAGATACATTTGTGGTGTATGAAATTTGGGCAAACAGTGAGGACTTGAACAGGTACAAACATTTTATAACTGAAAGTATTGTGTGGCATGGCGTTTAAGGAGGCTTGCAACAGTTTTTTTGGCCTTGGAGTATATCTTTTGAAGTCAAAACTTCGCATAGAAGATAAACTTCAATTTCCTTGATACTACACCACCTTTTCAAAATATGATCAAAGTTTATTTTCTCACTGGTTCCCTAGCAACAGCTGTCACCATAGCAACGGTAATGGACAACCCCTCATTTTAAATAATGTAGAATATCTCGAAAACTAGTCAGACACTTTACGACGAAACTTGAACTATTTAAACTACTTAACCTACACAACTTGTATGCGAAATTAGGGTAAAATCTGTAAGAGCGTTTTCACGTAAATCATGATTCATTTTTTTACGGACTGATTTTGGTCATTCCTGCAATTTTCTCCAATATTTCAAGAAAGATAAAACTTAACACTTTACCTTTTCAGGTGAAGGATCTTTTACGATATCAAAACATTCTTAATGTACATTGAGCTTCCTAGATGGCTGCGATTTTAAGATAATTATATTTAAAAACTGCTAAAATACAGTACAAATCAGCCAAAAAGTCCATAATTGGCATAAATAGAAATATTTCTAAATTGATTGACGTTAGAATGATAATTCTTTTTGATGTTCCAGCAAGTTTTAGGCTGAATAAACATTTCGTTTATTAGATAAGAAGGCTGAATCTCGGTCAGGTTTCAGTCGTTTTTAACTTTCAACGAGCAACAGTGTTATTTTAATTTTCCTGGTCTATTTCACGGTTATTCACGTGCGCTGAATATTTATACACGCTGCGCTTGTGTCCTCTCGTGCATTTATAATTCCTTCTCATAATAATAAAAAAGTTTCGTCTTCTGAGCTTCTTCCTGGAGACTCTTTGCCATTATTCTTTAAATACTGACGATGTTTTAGCTTTTTTAATTACGGATTGCATACATGTTAATGCCCATGATGGCATTACACTGGGGCCGAAAAATGACGTAAACAAGCTCAGAAGACGAATAATTTTTTTTATTATGAGAAGGAATTATAAACACACGAGAGGACACAAGCGCAGCGTGTATTAATATTCATTGCACATGAATAGCCGAGAAATAGACCAGTAAAAATGAAATAAAACTGTTGCTCGTTGAAAGTTAATAACGACTGAAACTTGACCAAGATTCAGCCTTCTTATCTAATAAATGAAATGTTTATTCAGCCTAAAACTTGCTGGAAGATCAAAAAGAATTATTATTCTAACGTCAATCGATTTAAGAGAAAAATCTGTAAGGGCAGTTTAGAAATATTTCTATTTATGCAAATTACGGACTTTTTGGCTGATTTGCGCTGCATTTTAGCAGTTTTTAAATATAAATAACTTAAAATCACAGCCACCTAGGAAGCTCAACGTACATTAAGAATGTTTTGATATCATAAAAGATCCTTCAACTGAAAATAGAAAGTGTTAACTTTTATCTTTCTTGAAATATTGGAGACAATTACAGGAATGACCAAAATCAGCCCGTAAAAAATGAATCATGATTTACGTGAAAACGCTCTTACAGATTTTTCCCTAATTTCGCATGCAAGTTGTGTAGGTTGAGTAGTTCAAATAGTTTAAGTTTCGTCGTAAAGTGTCTGACTAGTTTTCGCGATATTCGACATTATTTAAAATGAGGGGTTGTCCATTACCATTGCTATGGTGACAGCTGTTGCTAGGGAACAAGGGAGAAAATAAACTTTGATCATATTTTGAAAAGGTGGTGTAGTATCAAGGAAATCGAAGTTTATCTTCTATGCAAAATTTTGACTTCAAAAGATACACTCCAAGGCCAAAAAAACTGTTGCGATCCTCCTTAAGTGGTGGAGGGTGTAGGACTTGGGTCCAAGAGGCTGACATGGCCCTCAGGTTCTTATGCAAGTAACAAGTAGTTTTGTCCCAAGGAGCAATATAAACCCTTTATGTCCTGATGTGAAAATGCATATTCTTCTTACATTCTACATATATTTCTTATGGAGCTAGTAAGGAGAATTTGTCTACCTATCAAGACATTGTGTCCTTGGTGATCATTTCTGTTATTATCATCACTTGAATGTTTGAACAAAGTAGCAATGATATAAAGAGAAATTCCCTTTTTTGTCACTATTAGGGCTCAAAGGGTTAATATGTCTTCACCCACATCTCTCAATGGTTAACCTGCAGTCAAGACGTTGTTGGGAAAAGATTGTAGTATGTTGGGTGCTGACCTTTGGGATACTGCCTTTTATCCCATGTCATGAAGATATTACAGGCAAATCAAGGCAGGAAGTTTGCAAGCTTTTGCCTATTCTGCGGTATCCTATTGGCCGTATCCACACTAGTTTTTTTTTTCTGTTTATAGTTATTTTGGTTCTTAGCAAGGTATGGTCACAAATGTTCTGATAAGTCCAGGGTACATTTTAGAAACAACATTCGGAAAATTGTTAAAACAGTTGGCATTTCGGAAAATTGTTAAAAAATGAGCCCACGTTACCCGACCACTGGTCTCGTTGTACATTTTGACATCACGGACAAGCGGCCAGGCAGCTAAGTACGATTCAAAATGGCGGCAAGCAGTGTTGAATTTTGACCCTCTTTGGAGAGGCATTTCAGTGGGATCGGATGCACTTTAGAAGCTAAAGCCAGCGTCAGTAACTCAACTTAGTGTCATCTTTTTATTGGTGATTTAAAAAAATACACCGTTTCTGGAGTGACCTTCTCCTTTAATAATAGTAATAATAATAATGTCTATATTTACCCTGATAAAAAAAAAACCGATCAGCTGAACACAGAGGAACAGCTGGTATAAACCAGTGATCAGCAAATATATATACTCAAAATACAAAAAAAAATATGACAAAAGTATAAAACTTGTACAAGTTAATTAACATAAAAAATGTATAATATATAAATCGATATTAGCTATAAAATGGAGGTTACCTAACACTCACCTGAAACAGACTGACCTATTTGTTGCTTTTCTGTGCAGACACTTTTCCTCTGATACATCCAAAACATTCATGCGTGGTAATATCGATCACATGGGGCAGCCTGAAGAGTATCAGAAGATGGCAGTCCCTGGTATGTCAAAACTGTTGTGCTTATGTGGTTACCATTAATACATCTCTTTCTCTTTCCCTATTAAACCCTAAAGGTTATAGCACTATTTGTTACTACTTAACTGCTAGGTGCACATCTATCAGGTGTGCAGTGCACTTTAGGGGCTGGTTTCAATTCCTTTCCACTAAAGTGCACCATGACGGACCTTCCCCTCCCACCCCACCCCCCCCGCCCCCAAGGTGTTCCTAACACCTACTTGTATTCTGTCATATTGTAGTCAAGATTCGTTTATTGGTTTGAAGATTTGCAGCCCATTTTAATTTGTAGCAGCATGAAGATTTGTACACTGGGATTACATAATTTAAAAATACAGTTTGCTCTGCATGTTCCTTTGTTTCAGTTTATGTTAATGGTTTATGAAAATCAAAATTAAACTGGTTTAAATTTTTTCAAAGCAAAAACAAGTTAGTGTAAACCACAACAACTATGTTTAGTAGTCAGTTGTGAAGAAAACAAAACACTGTTACAGAGAAAAGACTGACCACCAGTTTAAGACTGTCTATGCACTATTACCCTTTGCCCAAATTCAGCATTCTTGTCAATGTTATGGTATTACTAATGTTCCATTCTCAAACTTTTGGTATCTATGCAAGTAGATGATCCCGACTATGTTGAGTTCAATTTGGGGAGTGGTCAATCAAGTGTTATAATTTTATAACAAGCTGCAGCAAAGAACTAAGTAAACATGTGCTTATTACATTCCCCCTTGAGATGATACAAGGATTTGATTGGATGAAGTCACTGATGTTACTCTGGTAATTTTTATTTTATTTGTTAATTTTGTTCATTTCAGCTTCTTGGTGGACGGGACCAACTAGCTAAACGTCTCTCTGAAGCACACTTGTGTAGCATCTGTTCGTTTATAGTTAGTTTTTGGCATTTAGATTGTTTGAAGTTAAGAAGATATGGCAAGATCCACTAAACCTAGGGAGCCACCTAAAGGTCACTTAATCAAGTAAACTCACAATGGACTCTGAGATGATTGGATGAAGTCATTAGATCAAGGGTAACACATGAAATTCAAAGCTGTGATGTGAAATATCACAGAATCCGCTAAGGAAAAGACAACAAAATTGTTTTCTTTGAGTAGATTCTTTATTTTATACAGTAAAACTTTTAATAGACAAACTGAATAATCTGGCAATTACAAATACATTATTTTGGTGACTGAGTTTTAAATTTTCCAAATCAACTGTCCATGGTTTAATTAAAACGAATTGAATTAGGTCTCAAATATGTAACAAACATAGGGGTCTCCCTTTATAAAAATTTGTTCCTTTAATAATGTAATAATTAAGGGAAAACCTGTAGTTTTTCTAGCTTGCAATCAGTTAATTGATAGTTTTCTGCTTGGCTTCCATTGCACCCCATGAAAGCTGATTTCTTTCAAACTCTACTCTGTCCTCTCAGCCTAACGTCCTACTTTTGTCCTAAGTTGTTACAAACTCTGAAAATCCAAAGCATTTTTACAACAATTACAGTTATTTTACTGGACAAATTATCTTTGAAAATGTTTTGTCCGGCTGAAAAGCAGAGTGAACATCCTTTTGACAACACTGAGACGTTACAACTCATTCTTTTCTTATTGAATGCATCAACTAGGTAGCCATACAGTATATTAAAATGATAAATAACGACTGAGAAAAATCTCTCAGTGCAAACGTAAAACAACACAATTACGCTTTAAAGGAATGTGATTGACTTAAGACTGCACATTATCTAAGTGCTTCAAAATACTCTTTTAAAATGTCTCTCAAGCACACATCTCACCTCAATTCTAATGACACGTTGTCTTTTGGTACATCTGTACTGTGTGTATCATAGAATATCTCAATTTTTCCGATTGCCCGGTAACCTTTCTCTGTTTAGCAACCATGGTACTTTAAATAAACTAATTTTATCCATAACGGTGCATTTTGTTCTATTTATTTGTAAAAGTCCCTTTAAAAGAATCCCTTTTTCTTGTCTTTCTTTTTGTCCTTCTCTTTCTCCTTTTCTTTCACAACTCCATCTACGGACCTGCAAGAAAACAGGCCCACAAGCGATAAGTTTATAGTTACCGCAAAGACTAGAGTAACCCGGCTACCGTGAGGGACAAGAGTGGCTGGCAGACCTCATCTCCCTGACAGGGTCCGAAATTGCGACCAGCTGGTCGCCAATGCGACTGAAAATTGAGTGTTGGCGACCAGAATTTCAAGGCTAGTCGCCAGGAGGCGCCTAACTTTCAGCGCCTTGTTAATGTTTTGAACCGCCGCTCACGGAATTAATTTCATTTTAAATGGAAAAATTCGCGTTTGATTTCCAGCAGAAACTTACCCTTTGTCTGTTCGAAGTTTTTAATCTCCATAGAAAATAATTTAGATCAAAAACGAAGGTAAGATTCCTGTTAAATGACCTCCACAACAGTTGTAATCCACGCAATGTAATCGACATTTAGCGGGCGCCATGTTTTCCGCAGTTTCATCTGACAACCATACCGTGGGCGCATTGCATAAATACAGGCTTTCCTTTCGCCATTGAATATTCAACGAAACGCTCTACAAATTTTCGATAACGCTATACAGTCAGAAGAAGTGGCGTTATGTTCAGTCTTCAAACTAAGAGACCTATCTATTTAACAAAAACTCCTTTTCAACTACAATGTAAGCTACACGATCATTTAATGCCTTTTTTTCATGGCA
This sequence comes from Siderastrea siderea, assembly GCA_964030785.1. Taxonomy (NCBI): domain Eukaryota; kingdom Metazoa; phylum Cnidaria; class Anthozoa; order Scleractinia; family Rhizangiidae; genus Siderastrea; species Siderastrea siderea. The sequence goes on along the minus strand of OZ034969.1, from coordinate 792,173 downwards.
GTCTGACTCTTGCGATCGTTCACAAGTAAGATTATGTTTTGAGCGAAGAAATGTCTTTAAAAGCTTCGTGTTTCGCTGTGAAGCAACAATTTTACGGACACTTTTGGCGACCAGAATTTTCCATCTGGCGACTGAAAAAAAAATTTCAGTCGCCACTTGGCGCCCACATAAGAAAGTTAATTTCGGACCCTGCCTGAATATCTTTGCTCTAGTACCCAGAAATATTTCACAGTGGGCGGGGGTAGACTATAGCGGCCTTCACACGTCGAACTTAATGTTGTTGTGTCGTTCACGCACACACCAATTTGAGTTTGCCAAACACGAGTTGGCCAACATTAGTTTGACGTGTGAAGGCCGCTTAAGATGTCTAGAGACCATTTTTCCCTACCCCTCAAATTAAATGGTATCATAACCTGGGCAAGAGTGGTCACAAAAGAGGTTTTCTCAGAGCGGGGAGGGCTAATGACGCCGGAAATTGTTTGAAAGCGTGATGTCGCATTTGAAGGAAAAAGTTGGGGAGGCTGTGCAGGGCAAGAACATTGCAATGACGTCTTGCTTGTGTGCAGACGCAACAGTTAAATATAACGGGCGAGATTCAACAGTACGGCTAAAACATGTCGAGCACCTCTTGCGTATCCGCTAGAGACAAACTTCACAGGATTAACCCACGCCTAAGAAATGTACCAACATGACTAGCAAAACCAGTACACTGTCTGCTGAGTAGTCTTTCGTTTAGCAACCTTGCCAAAAGGTTTGTATATTTATCCTGCTTTTTGAGGGGTTGCTGGGTTGTGCGCGAGTCACACTTGGAACAAACTGTCCCAATCCAACGTACGAAAACGCCAAACCTCGGTGCTAAAAAGCAATTTTATTCTTCTCAACAAAAATCAAAATCATGAAAAGGCATTGACATCTGGACTCGGTCGATGGCCTCTTTGTCAGCTTGTCTATTTGTGATCAGTCCAAACACGAGTTGAATTTAGACACGATTTAAACGTGTTAATCGCGGATGAAAAGAGGGAGAGGACCCTTAGTCTGTGAGTCGACTTCGTAAAATACAAAAATGTTGTCAGGTCTGGGAATTTGGGACACAGTAGACAGACCCGGGGAAGAGCTGTGTCTTGGCTTAATGAGTTGAAAAAGCATGGAGTTCAAAGGGAAACTTGAAAGGCTTGAGAAATCTTATAACGAGAAGCTCCGATTAGGGTATTAACACGTGAAGGTGAAGTGTGCAGAAACGCTAAAGTGCACGTGCAACATGCACTGATTAAACAACGCCTTACAGCTCCTACGGTGAGTCTGGAATCTTACGACGCGACGGTCACTCCTACAAACGATGACAGCATTCCATCAAAATCAATTAGTTACTAACTGTTAAGGAAAAGTAATTCCAAAAAAATTAATAAAACAGCAAACGCTTTCGGCTTCCAAAAACGTTGAAGTACTTTAAATTATTTTTTTAAATTGAAAAACAGTTCCCGTCCTTTTAATTAGGAGATTATTTTAGTTCTTTTGCAAAGAGAAGAAACTATGACTGCTTAGTTATTCTAAAGCTACAATAACATCCTACCACAAAAGCAAGATGCAAGCCTTACAGCGATTTTCTAATGACTGCAATGAAACCAAAAAAGGTAACCGCGTCAGACGCATGGACGGTCACGGTACGACAATTCCAATAAATGCTTTTCAGCAGTACTTTCCAATCGCGTTATCTGTTTTGCAGTATTTCACATAATGTAATTTGCCTTTTTTTCCCTTCAGTTGAAAACCTTGGTAAAAGAAATCGTGCGAGCACTGTCACGACTGGTTTTCGTTTTGCAAGGTACAGCCTGTTTCACACTGTCGACACTGATGACGACATTAGCCTGTTTCATTGTCCGTTACGCCACGGACATAAAGACAAAACAGAGAAAACCAGTTTTGTCCTCATGTCGTTTTCTGATCTTACTCTGCAGCACTTTGTCTTTTTGTTGCTGTTATAGTGTGATGTTGTGTAGTTACCACCGGTAACATACAACATCGACGTATTTAGTATTTTTAGCCTTTGCGTGACGGACATTTTTGAATGTCCCTAACACAAACTACCCTTTTACAGAACTGAGCACAAGCAAACCACCCTCTGTTTGAGTGGTGTGTTTTATCGAACTACAGGTTTATTGTGACGGTTGACTGATTTGTCGGCTGATTTGTCAGATTTGTTCGACTATTGCAGACTGTTTAGATTCATCTCGAACTGTATGATACAATAAAATTTGAAATAAATGTTAATTGGGTCACTGGTGGTGATTTTTCGCCATTCCGGGTTGCAAAAAGCGTCTTGGAAAGATTACGGTTCGGCCTAAGACTGGCAGCAGCCAGTCATCAAATTCTCATCTAACACCGGCATCTGATAGACTATATATTTCCCCACGTCTTAACCGAGTTTCAGTTTCATCCCTCCAATTTCTACCAAAAAGAGCTATTCTGAAGTGCTATTTGAAGCTTTCTTTATATGATCGGTGGCGCCACCAGGACACAGGAATTCGAAACATGCGGCTCGTTTCAAATCGTTTCAAATCAGCCAATCATCGCATCGCGACCGTTAGTAGTTCAAAACCTCAACCCGCGAGCCCATGCGGGATTTTGAGAAAAATTTGCAACTTTGCTGGCGCAACACACGTGTGTAAATAAATTTACTTCGCCCGTTTATATCGACCAATTTCTTCGCTAAATATACCATTCGAAAGGTAAGAGATAGTTTTCTATAAGAAACAAATTTAAGTTCACAGCGAGATAAATATCCTTTTCTATTTTTCTATTTTGTATTTTTATTTCGTGGCACAACTGTAAACTAGCTTTTTAGCTAAGCGTGCTGACCACGTTAATAAAGGATTGATTGATTGATTGATTGATTGATTGATTGATTGATTGATTGATTGATTGATTGATTGATTGATTGATTGATTGATTGATTGATTGATTGATTGATTGATTGATTGATTGATTGATTGATTGATTGATTGATTGATTGATTGATTGATTGATTGATTGATTGATTGATTGATTGATTGATTGATTGATTGATTTCTTGTTGTTGTCTTCTACTGTGCTTTAAACTGTCAGCAATCCTTTTGTTTCGTATCTTCCTGCGGGAAAATTAAAATCTCGTTCCCAGAGCACGCGCACGTTTTTCTCTGTCCAAACTTTCACGTGATTAAGTTAAGTATGACATCATGTAACTTAAGACTAACCAGAATTAACTGTAGTTAACGACCTTGATGCGACCGCAACCATTGTTGCATACGAGAGAAAGTTGCTTCCTAACACTAGGGGCAACCGTATGACGTCATAACAATTCAAAATGGCAGCGCGCTGGCGATTCAAAAGCGAAAATAGGTGATATTCACATTTCACTCTTTGGTACACGAAAACTTTCTTTCCACTTGCTAACTTAAAGAATTGAAATTTAGACTTTATTTCCAACAATTTGACGTCAACTTGTTGTGTCTCCGTCGACTACTAAACTATACGAAGAAGAGCTGCCAAATCAAAAAGGTTCCGAGAAAAAAAGGACGGAAGACAAGCGCATATGAACTCTCAGCCACCCCCAGACATCTCAAGTTGGCTTTCTCGCAGAGCACATTTAACAGTTTCAAACTTACGTTAATTTTAATTTTTTGTTTATAATTTAAACGTCTGTTTTAATCCTTCCGTGCCCATTTAATATTTAGCTGTATAGTTATGTACAACAATGCATTTCGCCATTTATTAGCAGTTTTGTCTAGAGCGTTTGGAAGTTACTTTAAAAGCAGTGAATAGTTTACAGAATGTTTTTAAAAGCAGTGGATAGTTTACAGGACGTTTGGAGTGATTTTTGACTGTTGCTCTGGCTATCCTGAAACCGTCGATTAAAGGGGTTATGTCACGTTATTTTAGTATCTTTTTAAAAAACTAAAAAGTGTCTTCGCATCAATTAAATTCCAGCACTTAAACTGTTTCCTGTCGTCTGTTGCTACCGATGGCAAGGATGGAAATGGATTGAAACTTGAAAAAATTGGGCCAATTTTTTCAAGTTTTGATGCTATGTCTTCAAATATTACCAAAAAAATATTATGGTTAGCTCCCCCTGATAAAATTCATTTGCTCTCTTCCTCATAGTTTTACAGGAGCATTTTGTGTATGAGTAAAGGCAATTACTAATGATTTTAGCCAGAATTGACATAAAATAGCCAAATCCTCGTGACCTAGCCCCTTAAATGTGTAAATCTGAATGAGCGTTTAACGATGGTTGGCTTTTTTTAGCTTTTACCATGCATGTTAACAGTGTTTAATAGGTGAATGTTTAGTTCCTTAGTAATGACTTTAGCATCGCCCTTAAAAGAAGTGCACTGGAAGAGTTTATCGTGGACACCATTATTTAGTGAGTTTATGAGTTACGATGGTAACATTTATTTTGTCAGTACCTTGTTGTTTGGTTTCTAGTTTTTTGCCTTTGCGGTGAAACCACACAATGCGCCTTGAAGCACTCTGTGTAAACAAATGATCAAATTATTATTTTATAGAGCGAGCTTACCAGTTATCAGGTATGCCTGGCCGTGCGGTCATTGTTACAGAATAGTTTGTTAAACTGGTTCAGGCCAAACTCAAGAGAGACCAGCCAGTTTACTCGCTCTACTACGAAATGCGAGAAGAAATGGAATTTTCTGCAGTCTTGCCATTTGCAAAAACCAATTCCCTCAGACCAGTCAGACCTTACAGATGGTAAGCCTCACTAAAAGATGAATGTTTTGTAATATAATTAAAATAAGGAAAGTTTCGCGCGAACCAGGTGCTACATGAAAAAACTAAAATCACAGCGAAGGCACACTGAGTGGAATACAAATCTGTTACTCCTGTGAGGGCAGGGGCGCATTATGGGTAACAGCTGTCCAACGCCATTTTAAGTGCATTTATGATCACCTTACGACAGCGGCATGACTTAAGATGAATTTAATTTAATATCTCTTAAAACCTTCTAAGTCTAGCCTATTTTATATAACGTCTGATATTTAGTTTTGGTTTCTTAGAAGAAACACCACGCCTGCTTAGTTTAGAAAATTTAATTAAGTTTAAGTTGTTTAACTTTTGGACCGAGCCAAGACGCAAATTAGTATCACATGAAACAAAGACGAGTTTAGACGAAAATGCCTATAAAATTAAATCCACTTTGTAAGTTTAACACATCACGTTGTATCCACCTGGCACCATAAGCTAACCTAAGATGTCCGGGAGAGCATAAACTGCAGAGACAACCGCTCCAAAGCCTACTTCACTTCTTCCGAATGCAACGAATTATTTTCACTTAAAAAAAGTGTAAGCAATTCTAGGTGCAATAACCTGATAATTTATTAAATAATACGGAAATACTTGTACCTGTGGTGATGTTCTTAAACGGCGACGGGTGAGGTGGGGGGGGGGGGGGGGGGGAGACGAGGTTGATATGGAAAAAATCCTACCTACCGGAATCTAGGTTCTAAATAACGACAGAAAATGAGATTTGGTTTCAGCACTTCATATTTGAAGACTGGCTTTAGAAATATTTTATTACAGAATAACAATAAGTTAAGCTTATGAGTTGGAAAACAACTCAAGTAACCAAAGCACATTACTGATGTTTTTATTTTAATTGTTTCGTTTTATAAACAACACCTACTTGAGTGACCTGCTTGAAGAATCTGATCGTTCGAGACCTTTCTTGTCGTTGCTCTTTTGTTCTTCTTCATACTGCGCCTTTTCTTTCTCAAACTGCTTTCGTTTCTCCTCCAATTCTTTGTTCTGTTGGTCTAGCTGTTTCCACATCTGCTCGTTCTTCTTGGCAAGCTGTTAATTAATGTAAAATGACAACTGAGTTACAGTCTTACAACCAAAACTGAAAAGTCCTTAGTGAAGATAATGAGTAGAAAAAAAGAGTTACGGTTAAAAAAACACTCGTGTATAAGCCGCATATTTTTTCTGAAATTATGCGTTCAATTTTGGGGCCGCAGGTTGCCTACGTGACCATTAGCTAAGCAACACACAGATCCTCAGACAAGGTTATCGTATTTTAAATAAACTTCAAATCTTAGCGGAGGGATTTGAGCCCACCACCCTCAGAACAAATTGTTGCTCTTTCGACTGAACCACAAGACCAGGAGGGTGTGACCACTAAGAAGAAAAGCCAACTGAGGTAAAAACGGGCAAAAAACCTGGAAAACCTACATGCAATGCAAGGACGTATTTAAAAAGCAAAGTTTTCAACAAAAAACCTCCTTTGTGTTGCAATGGAAAGCCATGTTTTAGTTTCCAGCCTGCAAACTCTTACCTCTGCCTCAGAATCTTTGAGCTTCTTTTTCTTCTCCTTGACTTTCATCTCAAACACCTGCTCCATCTCTTGCTCCATCTTTTTCAGTTTTAATTCTCGTTCTTCCTTTTCAGCTTCCAGCTGCTCAAGAGGACTTCTACTAAACGAAACACTAGAAAAGAAGAGGCCGCATGGGATCAATGCATAGTTACACCAACATGTACACAAACCATAACTCAAAAACGGTTTACTAAGTCACTCAGCTCTGAATTGTCCTAAAACATTCTAACGTCAAATACATCACTATCTACCCTGAGTCTTATTAAAGCTGGACGTCAAAAAGCTGCATTTGGAAAAGCTGCAAACAACAGTCTTTCATCCCTAACCTCACGCAGTGTGATTCCTATCAATTCAATCTACGGAACTCTCAAACGAAACGTTATCTTACCTTTTGTCAAAATTGACTTACAATGGAAACAAGCTCTGGTTTGCTCGTTTGTTTGTTTGTTTTTGAGTTCAAACTAGATAGAGAATAACAATAGGCTAAGGGACGGTTCATTATTTATGGGGATGACCGGGTCGGGTAAAAAGTGACCGGGCCGTAAAAAATTATGGTCCTGAAACGACGGGCTTCGAATTTTTTTAAGCCAAAAGATCGAGTTTTGAAAAAAAAAACTGTCCTTTATGAAAACAGTAGACCACTTCAAAGTATAAATGCCGACAAATGTACCGTCCTGCAGCAGTGCTGGAAACGACAGTCGATCATCAGACATTGTCCGACCAAATTTCGAAATTGTCCGACCAATTTTGCCATATGGTCGGACATGACGTCCGTACACGAATTTAAACGTCGTAGCTCTTTCACTTGAATATCTTGTTCAGCAATCAGATTTGCTTCGAACCATATTTAAATGTTAACTTGATAACTGATATAGCTCGACATGTTTTGTTTTGCTGCAACACACTCTCTCTACACACAAACTTTTATAGCCGCAGAGAAACTGTTCAGAAAAAATTGAAAACGAATGTACACGTGTGCTTTATAATTTGAATATTGCCCAATAATGCATTGTGAAGCTAAGCAGTGTTAGATTTTCATATATGCCCACAGACTGGGTCCCAACATAAAAAATTTTAAAAACTCAACCAGGTCTTGACCTTGGCGGTGGTCAACTAGCCAAATACTAGTAAATTTTCAGTTTTAGCTTGTGGAATTCTCCCAGTTACTAGCCATCAGTGTTGAAGGCAAATTTCTTTGTTAACTGTTAAATATGATAAGTTCGTTGCCTAACAGCTGCACTGTCTCAACGTTTCTGTAGATCTGTACATTAGTTCGTACACTACTATTGCTGTCTTTTCAACGCTTCTCCATCCGTTGGTTCGCTTGTAACGTACCAATCTTGTCTTCCTAAACTTTTTGCGTATGTTTATACCGTGTTAGTCTTGTCTTTTTTGCTTTTCTCCCAACGTTAGTCCGTTCGTATGGTATTTGTCTCGTCTCGGTATGTTAGGTCGTTTGTATAGTATTAGTCTTACCTTCTCAACGTTTCTCCGTACTTTAGTTTGTCTGTACAGAATTAGTCAGGTCTTTTTGACGTTTCTCCGTAAGTTAGTCCATTCGTACGATATTAGTCTTGTCTGGACGTTTCTCCAAATCGTAGTACGTTCCTATCTCTTGTATTACCGTTGTCTTATTAATCGTTCTCGCTTGGTACGTTACAGTTTGTACAGTATCAGTCTCATCTTCTCGACGTTCCGCAGTACGTTAGTTCGTTGTGTTAGTCTCATCTTCTCAACATTTCTCGGTACGTTTGTTCGTTTGTACACGTACTAGTCTAATCTTCTCAACGTTTCTCCATACGTTAGCGTTTGTACAGTATTAGTCTTATCTTCTCAACTTTTCTCCGTCATTAGTTCGTCTGTACGGTACTAGTCTTGTCTTCTCAATGTTTCTCCGTACCTTATAGTTCGTTTGTAAGTATCAGTATTATCTTCTCAACGTTTCTCCCTCCTTTAGTTCGTTTGTACAGTATTTGTCTTATCTTTTCAACGTTTCTCCGTACCTTAGTTCGTTTTTACAGTATTAGTCTAATCTTCTCCACAGGCTCCGTCATTTGTTCGTCTGTACAGTATTAGTCTTGTCTTCTCAACGTTTCTCCGTTCCTTAGTTTGTTTTATAAGTATAAGTCTTGTCTTCTCAACGTTTCTTTTAACGTTAGTTCGTTTGTAAGTATAAGTCTTGTCTTCTCCACGTTTCACCGTACGTGAGTTCGTTCGCACCGTATTTGGCTTATCTTCTCAACACTTTTCTGCGGGTTAAATTGATCGTCACGTATCGGCTGTTTTCCGTAACGTAGTACGTGTATAAAGTACCAGTCTTGTCGCTAAACGTTTATTTGGATGTCACTTCTCGCGTTTGGCGTTAATCTCGCCTTCTTTCCGTACGTTAGTTTGTCCATATGATATACGTCTTGTCGTCTCCACGTTTCTCCACGTCAGTACGTTCAAGCGTTTTTAGTTTTGTCTTCTCGGCATTTCTTCATACGTCAGTGCTTTAAATTACTGTGTTATTATATGTGTAATACATTATATATTCTACGTAATGTTAGACTGAGGCATTTGTACGTGTAATATACATCGAGTTACATTTTGAGTTCGACTCAGCTTCATGGACCAACACGATTTGATCAAGTGTCTTAAAAGTGATACTTGTTTTAGTACAATATACGTTTAGCTGTTTCTGACTTATTCAGAAACTGATTTGGACCAAAACAGTTTCACAAAATAATATTCTGTTGCATTGTAAACCAGTCGCCGAAAACAGTTGATTTGTAAGTCCTACACAAGTTCTAATACAGTGTGTGCAAAAATGTCTTTCGTACTGTAACTGTCATAATTTTAGTGTCAGGTTCAATATTTCCTTTGAACGGGCTTTGAAAAATTTATAGTAGAAATTTAGACGGGCTTTAAAATTCTGGCATGATTTTCACACGGGTGTCGGGAAAAAAACACATATTTCTTTCTGATTTCCCGACCCGGTCATCCCCATAAATAATGAACCGTCCCTAACAAGTAAAGAAGGCCCACTGGCCATTACAACCAGACCACTGCACATGCATTGAATTTAGACTACAGAAACAAGTAAAGATGGAAGCATGTCTCTTAAAACATAAATATGGCATGGCAACCCAGTACACAGCAAAATCCGGAAGTTTAGGGTAAGCGATTAAGCCTCAGATGTCCAATGAAAGCCATAACTGCAGTGGACGCTGTCTTGACCAGGGAAAACTGAATGACTAAGGAAAGTTTCATACAAAAACAAACAAACAAGGATAGATGGTATTGCTGGAACAGGTCTAGCCCCAGGCAGCCTGTTTGATGACTACTAACAGCCTCTTGCAAATGTTACAGATGTTGAGTTAAACACCATAAACATACCCTTTTATTTTAAAATATTTTTATTCATGAAATTCAAACTTACTTCGAATTTGGTTGATTGGTTGGTGAGCCCACTGTCATGGCTGCCAGCTTTTCACAGCGATAATTTTCATAGTGGTTGTCATTTGTCACATCCTTCAGATCCTGCATGTGTGTTCTACGAGAGGCAATTAATCATACAAAGAGAAAATTCAGAGCTTGACAGACTAACTTTGGACAGAAAATAGACTGAAAACTCGGTTCTAGACTAAAAGGTGACTGCCCTGTACCACTCAGTAAAGACTGTCTGATAAGTGTTGATATCTCTGGGACATTTTATGTTGTTGTTGTCTTTTTCTAAACAATAACAACGACAAGAACGATGAAAATGATGATGGGTCACCAAGCTTAACTTAATTTAACCTAGATGCTGTCTAATAAAGATCTTTATCTGATAAAGAACACATGAAACGTACCTGATCAGCATGTTTCTTAATGCAACAAAGTCACAGTGGTCTACATTCTCAACTGAAAGACACAAAAAAGTTCAGGATGAAAATTGTGCAAATTTTAATAACAAGGTTCACTAAAACATATCTTCATTAGTGTAACACTAGTGGCAAAATGGTCTTGAAAGTAGCACACCAGTCTTGAAATTACAAGGTCAGTGGTTTGAGATCTGGTATCTCCCCGAATTGTGCTCCGTGCCAAAATGCAGGCAAGGCAACTTTCTCCACATCGCTGGACAATGGGAACTGAAAAAGTGTTTGAAAAAAATCTGGGAATATGCTGGGGGGGGGGGGGTGGGTACACTTCAATGGACTATTATATTTAATCTTCACCTCTAGCTGCGGGTCTGAGTAGTACAAGTCCTAGCCTGTTCACACTATGAAGACCAAAGATTAAGAGTGTTGACTCTCAAGGGTTGTCCTATCCACTTTTGAACAGAATCTAACCTTTTTAACCTACTTACTTGAAGTTAGGTATTTCTAACATTTTTTTTAATTGTTGTCTCAGTACAGTACCTTCTGCCACTCCCCAGGGGTAAACTCTCGCTCTTACTCTTTTACCATTGACTTCTAACACTGTGTTGCTACCCACGACAGCAAATGGTATTCTGTCCTGTGAACAAAGACATGGAATGTCAAATACAAACTCAGAGGGTGTGTACAGGGTACTGTATCCTTGTTTCTGTTATATAGCAAACACTTCAAAACCTCAGACTGGCCTGGTACATTCTGGGCGATGAACTGACACCAGTTTGTCTGATCAGCCTGCCTAAGGTTGGTATGAGATGTACACATATCAAGCCCAACCAGGGGAGGGGGGTAGTAGGATACCAATATACCTCATTTCTTTCCCCTGGGATACCAATATACCTTCAAAATGCAAAAATGTTGATAACAAACAACTAAAATTATTGTAACACAGAATACCCTATACCTGAAAATTTTGGCAAAAAATACCGAATACCTTTTGGAATAAAACAAACAAGATACCGTATACCCAAATCCCCTGGCCGGGCCTTTATGGTCTCATGAAATCTCCATACCAGCCAAAACTGTATGGTTACCACACATAAGCCTGTAAAATCCACCGGTTTGTGTTGTACTCAGGGGTTACAATAATATCACATATTATGTCACTCCCAGGAGGGGCCTAAACAGCTTAAACAAAGTTTCATCTTTCTACTGCAATTAAGTGTCCTTCGGTTTCATTGTTCACAGTCCAATATGTGAACAAATAACTTGATGCTATCAATAAGTTACATCATGTAATTATTATAGATAGTTCTTATAGTCAAAATACTCAGTACGTTTCGCTCATTATCTAGGAATGATTTTTATTACTGTACTCGGGAACGGATTGCATTATTGGAATCAAAATTCCATTTTCAAATTGAAGATTGAAATCTTCCAACGGTAGACTCATTCGAAATAACAAATGTTGATTGGGTTGTTACCTACATAAACCAAAAGTTCACACGCAAAATACGAAACCGTTGGCGGCTGTTAGTTTCAATCTGTTTGACATTAGAGGGAATTTTTTTTCAATTTTCAGGAACATTTCTTGTGCATTTACAGCAGACTTGTTTTTAAGAAATTATTCTTCACGGTTTTATAGCAACAGACTGCTTCTTCACTTTTAAAAGTATTTGCGATTACATATCTTGCTGAGCGAACACAAATCAAGTCAGATAGGTCAAGCCGCCAACAGTCTGCTACTTGCACGTGAACATTCCCCTCATGTTAATGATAAACCAATCAGCATTCCTTATTTGGAACAAGGCTACCATTGTGACATTACAATATTCAATTTGAAAGTGGAATTTTGATTCCAATAACGCAATCCGTTTCCGATTAATGAAAGTCATTCCCAAATAATAAGCGGAGCGCGCTGAGTATTTTGACTATAACAATTGAGTGTTTCTAAACCTTCATGCTAACAGCAGCAACATCTTCATCATCCTCTCCACCGAGGTCAGGAAATCTGTAAATTCCAATGTCATTCTCTTCTATTTCTTTCAATATCTAATAGAAACAGAGAAATCCCGCAGATAAGAATCTAGTGGATTAAGAACCTGAAAGCTAAAACTTGTCACATTTAATAGCCTCAACATATGAAAGCATGTTGTAGCTTAAGAAAAGGAATTTAAAGATTCTTAAACTGGAAAAAAAGGATATTCCTAATATGTAAGAACCTTTTTTACACTGACTTGGGAAAATTCTGGTTCTTACATGGGGTTCTTCACCATTTGTTGTAAATTGTAGGTGACATAGAAATATTGCAAAAAAGATTGCAGGAAGCAGGAGTTAACTAGTATATATTTTGGACATCAAACTGAAATCCATCAGAAGCAAGAGAAAAATACAATTTTATACCTGTTTCTTGAATTTTGTGCACTCTTCTTGTGTTAAGGTATCAGCTTTAGCAATGACAGGCACAATGTTAACCTACAAATGACATTTAATGATCATTTTTTATTCAGTAATTCTTTAGCAAATTTTTGCAAACTAGTGTACAACTTATATTTTGGACAGGAGTCACCCTCATTTAATAGGCCTGTTGCAATCTGTTTCTAATCTCTTTTATTTATTTTTTTTTTTGACACTTAAACCTTTCCAATATTTCTTTATATTCCCTTCTTATTTTTTGAAACTCTTCCTTCACAATTCAACTGAAAGGTTCATTTAGCTTAACAACACATGAATTTATAGTCCATTATCATTATTATTATCATTTGACTGATTCATTTTTGCAGTGTGCGAATAGTCATTAATTCATTCTGTCAATTCCAACCATAACTCAGGAGTTGTGTTGTCTACGTACCTTGTTGTGAAGCCTCTTCATAAATTCTATATCCAAAGGTTTTAGACTGTAGAAGAGAACAAGATGAGATTATGCTACATAATGTTAGCGGATAGAACACCAAAAATGAGATGGTGATTCTTTCACAGAAATTGTGGCTCTGGACCCTGGTATTCGATCATCCAATTTACAAAAAATAAAGTGTTTTTGAAAGGGAAAGAAATCAAGAATTTGCTTTCATTTGACAAATTGTTACGAGTTTCGTTAAAGGAGTGGTTCATTTGTAGACGGAACGCAGGGTTGTCGGTAACAGCAACAAGCGGATTTATTCCAAGATGAAAGTAATCTTTACAGCTTGCAGCACTACTGCTATGTCACACAGTCTCTTCTAACACGGCACACAGCTCGGCACACAGCCACTTCACTGGGTTCAGCACACAGCTCGCACAACTGACAACTTCTCAAAACTCTTTTAAAACTCTTTTTTTTACAAACTCTCTTTAAACACTCTCCTCTGTAGACTGAAACGCTCTTACTTATATACATATCACAACAAGTTCTAGAAACTTCTACGAAACCTATTTTTAGTAACATGACATTATTACTTACTATTTAAAGAAATCACATAAGCATTTAAGTAACGCTTCGCGTAAGAACTATAGTAGAGAACAATAGAACACGGCAATGGGAGCCGTTATTTCCTACCGTGAGGAAACGTGTTAGTAAGCCTTAAATTAGCTTTCTCATTGGATAAAAAGCTATTAGCACGAAATTCAAATGATTTCAGGAAAATTACAAAAGCCTAGTATTCGAAGGAAGCGTTGAATTTGCTAAGAAGTTTCTTTACATAAAGATCTTTATGGACGCAAAGTTTAAGAAAAATTGTATGTGGGGAACCACGAGTTTCCGAAGATGATGAGATCGAAAGGGATATTTGACCCATATTTTGCCTTGTTTTCGTCGTAACTTTGACAGTTTCATCAATCATTTACCCTCATTTCATTGTTTTGTGCAATACGCGGCATCTATTTTGGATCTGGTTCACACGGAAAACCACGCAATGAAATGTGACAAACATCGTGACATTTTGACTTCGCAGTTCACAAATAAAGTCTGCTGGCTAGCTATTTCTTCGTTACCTGGTTTTATAATCTTAATCTTTGAACATTTTCCCGACGCCAAAACATAAGAACTTAACGCTTGTACAAAAACGGTAATGTGAAAACCCCGGAAGCAAGCAATGTTGCTTCATACTCAGTACGCAACGCCTTAGGCCATAAAGTTTCTCGTCATAAAATTCGTTTTACCTTGTGTAACCGGTGCTATTAAATACTTAGAAATTACAGTCCGATTTACCCACTCCCCGAGATCCCGCAGGAAGGGATACGCGCCAAGGCACGGAAAGACTAATTTACTTGACGGCGATCAAACGGCGAGAAAATCATCATCCTAAACGATCTCTAGAGGCTCCGAAAAGTGACGAAAATACATAAGATACACAACAGACATGGTTTTTCAAATTTTATTTAGAAGTTCCATGGACTGAGATTATTTAGACCTAATTTCAGAGCATTCGAACTCTCATATCACTCTTTGGTTTATACAGTTCATACCGGTGATCCAAAATAAAACAAAAGCTACTGACCTGTGCATTCGTTCGATATTTACGAGTTGAACCTTTAAATTCGATTCTGTATGCACTCACCACACAAAGATTTCGCTTCCGATCATTGTGCTTTCCACCACAGTGCACAATCCTCGCACAATCCCACAAAACGATAAGCCCAAATGGAACTCGATCGCTTTCTCAGCTTTCTACACGGTGCGAGGACTTCGGGGTCACCAAAACCCTGTTTAGAATAGAACCAACAACAAAGCACTGCTGCAAAAGGCATCCTCCAGCAGAGTTGCTCTCGTAATACGAAAAGACAAGGAAATTTGAACCAAGATCACTAGCTTCAGTGAAGAAATGGACGCGAACTTGTCAAATCCAAGATGGCGGCTACAGATGGAGCACATGTTCTTCTGTCGTTACCATGGTTCCCCACATACGATCGTGACGAAACTTTCATGACAGAAAGAACAATACGTATAGTCCATATTTGGACCATAAAAATGTATTTTTTGCATATTTTTGGCCTATTTATCACTATTTTTCTAATTTCAGCCAATCACGTAGCCGTATTTTAATTATTTAATTGGAAACAGACACCGGATGACTTCCTGCCGCGTTGCCAAATTCTCTATAGTTCTTACGCGAAGCGTTACTTAAATGACTAAGCACTTTATAATGTTCTAGAGAGTTCTATGGAATGTTCCGGATTGTTCTGAGTAATACTAAACAATTTTCGTAACACCAATTGACTGCTATATTCAGCCCCATGTTGGGGTACAAGAAATTCTAGAGATCTTCTACTCAAAAGTGAAATGTACTGCACCTGCCCTACTACATGCCTCCCTCACCCCCCACCAACCCCACCCCCCTTACCCTGCGCTTAACACCACAATGGTGGGGCCTCACATTAATAAGTGCATAAAGAAGAAAAAACCTCAAGTTGAGACAAATAGAGTTTGAAGAATCTAGCTGATGGTTTTTACTCACCAATGCCCTGTTGGAGCAATAAAATACAAGCAACAATGAACCCTGTTGTCAGGAAATGGTGCTCTGTAAACTCTTGATTCAGCTTCTAAATACTCTTCAAATTTACTGTCAATGTACTCTATGATAGGTTTCCAGCTGAAAGAGAAAGTGAATTTTACTTTAGGTTTCATGTGTTTCAAATTCCATTTTTTGAGTTCTGCAACAAAGTACACCACTGTGTTTGTGCATTTGCTACAATTTCCCCTTGGTCAAATTGCAGTTCATGGCTGCACTGTGGCCTTCGCAAAACCTGTTGTGAGTGCTTTGGAAAACCCGGTTTCCAGCTGATTACTTAATTTGCAATAAAAGACAGGATGCACCTAAGTTTAAATATGTATTAGTGGTGACTAATGTCATATCACCTTAGTTACTGGTTTCTGGAAATTCTGACACAATATCTTTGTACATGCCCAGATTGCATAAGTGG
This sequence comes from Siderastrea siderea, assembly GCA_964030785.1. Taxonomy (NCBI): domain Eukaryota; kingdom Metazoa; phylum Cnidaria; class Anthozoa; order Scleractinia; family Rhizangiidae; genus Siderastrea; species Siderastrea siderea. The sequence continues at coordinate 776,081 of OZ034969.1, read as the reverse complement.
CATATAAATAAAACTGTAAAATAATTTACCAGTCAGTATTATCAACAGCATCTCCAAACCCAGGAGTATCAACTATTGTCAGTCGTAATCTAACACCCCCTTCTTTCATCTCAATTGTCGAAGGCTTCACCTGCATTGAGAACAAAAATAATTTTCAGAATCTTGGTTTAAAATTTTGTTTTGATAATATGAATAACCCTGTAACCTAACAGTTTGAAACTTGACATGGCTTTAAAAGTTTGTTTCAAAAAAATACCTTAATTAGACAGTACCACCAGAAAGAAATGTTCCAAGGTTTTCTCCTGAATGGTCACACTAAAGGATTTCACTCACAGATGGCAAAGTAAGAACCTCCTTGTACGGCACAGCAAAGAGTGCCACTGGAAAGCAATGCTTAGTACATGTAACCTTCACTTGAATGGGCACTCTTTAGGATTGTGTTGTTGGGTGGTGAGGGTATGGATATTTTCTGGAAGTTACACACATTTCATCCACATACTCAAAACTTTGAACCAACTTGTGCAGCACAATGAACAGAACACCAACGAAAAGTACTGCATGCTCAATAATACATGTAAGACTCCATGTGTGACTAGATGGGAGTAAAGGGCTTACTTTAATATTTTTTATTAAAATAAAAGGTTTTCCTGACAGCTAGTCCTTGAGAAAGAGTACTTTCTTCTCATGTACTGGTGCTAGTAAAGACAAAAGGCTTGTTTGATTTCCAAGCTGAATGTGTATGGCACTCACAGAAACTGTCTGCTTGAGTCGTTCCTCTGTCCCAGGATAAGCAGCTGGAGTGTAGATATCCGTTAGAAATAGCGAGTTGAGAAGCGTGGACTTTCCCAAGCCACTTTCACCTGGGGGAAAACCCACAAAAACAAAGAAAAGAATTAGCCACACCTGTACCCTTAAATATGAGTGGATGTCAAGTGTTATGTGTGTATATATATATATAGAATTGGTTAGCATAACAAGCCTTGGCTCCAGCAAAACAAGTGGCCATGACAGCCATACATGATTGTGCTCAGATAACGTAAGTTTGCATTTCACTTTGTATACACCTCCTTTGTTTAAGTTTCGAATAGTGTTGAAACCTCTTTTAAAGTAAATAAACAGAACAAACAATCAAGCCCAATCTTGGTTTTCACTAAAATCATTGCTAGCAACCATTTCCACCTGGTCACTTATGAAATCACAACCTCTATATTTAACACTTTTTACCAGTTTTCAGAATTATTACTGAGTGTTGAGGTTTGCTGTTTACATGCAGGTTACTGAAAATACATATTTAATTATTGATATTTCCCATAAGAGGCCACAACAGGTTACTTCAAAAGTTGGTTACATAGAATTTGATTATTTTGGTTTAGTTGTTGCTGTTTCCTTAAAAAAAGCCACAGCTATAGCTGATTAGTGCTTAATCATTTATTTTTATCTTTTCATGCCTACCATACAGAGCTTGCAAAATGGGCCATCACAATATATTCACTGAACATCAACATTAATAGAAAAATGCCAAATATCAGGACCTACATGTTAAATTGTAAACAAAGCTTTCTTTGCACAAAAAGTACTGCAAAATAGCAGTCAAATATGCAGTTCAATAATCACTTCTTTTGAACTATTAACAAGACATTGTTACTTGTGTTCAGTTTACATAGTATGGTAAAAATGAAACCCCTTTGCTGCTGTTTATGTCACTTTACTGCAACAGCGCTTGTGTTACCGAGTCCATGTACAGCTGTACTAACAACTATGATAACGCATAACTCAAAATTAAAATACTATCATTGCATGTGAAATAAATTTTGCTTAATTCACTACTAGCCACATGGCCACATGGAACAAATTAAGCAAAAAACTAAGACAAAAACAGAACAACATTCTTTCATGTAGCTTGTTTTGTTCACTTTGATTACATATTATAGAAGAACGGTTTGTGACATATGGGTGGAACAAAAGAAGGAAGTCTCCTCAAAGTAATTGAAAAGTTCAAACAATGGAAGAGGTACCTGCTGAGAAACTCAAGAGGATTGATGTTGAGAAATAAAAAATTGTTACAAAAACACTTTTTACATGTTCTTCACACCTGCATGGTTAGAATATAGTTGCAGGCAAACTGAAGTGAGAACTAGCCAAAGGCAAAATGGGTGTGCAGTTTTTCAGACAATGCCACAAAACAAAAGGTTGTTTATTGAGGAAATGAGGCACTTACAAACTAGGAAAATATTTTGACAGGTAGCGCAGATAGCCTAAAGCCATACAAAGAGTTCATATGTTTAAAACCACAGAGGTCCTTAAAAACTTAAAATTCAACATCTTTTAGTGTTATAACAAAATCTCCTTTTTTCAACACTACATGCTGCTAATTAATTTGCACCTGTGTGAGGTTCATGTAAACAATTTCAAAGCAGATGCAAATTTCAAAAGGGACCTTGTTTGGCTTTAGTTCCGAGGTGTGATCAATTTGTTGAAAGGTGAATCAGACGAATTTTTTCGGCTTCTTGTCAGCAGCACAAAAGGGCAGAAAGTTTGACAGTTCCCAGACTTTATACAAAGCCGATTATCAGTGGTATAAAATTAAGGATCTAAAATTACGTGACCTTTCATTGAGAAAACTGAACTCACGCAAGAAGTCTTGCATTTTATAAATACAACTGTCTTAATCAATGAGAAATGTCAATGTATTGGGCCTAGCTGTCAAATCAAAAACCTACGAAGAATTGAAAGATCCCGCCATAAAGTGATCGATGTGTATAATCAAAAGAAACATCTTTATAAGCCCTTGAAAATGAAAGCGTTCCACATTGTACGAAAATTTATTTCAACACCGATTTGCAACGCCAGATTTGTAAATTCAACCACTGTCGCCTCTTGATTCCTACCGATAAGCCGAGGTTAACCAACGTGCCGGAAACCTGTAAACCTTACAACTGTTCACTACGCACGGTACATTCATCCACGTATGCGTAAAAACTTATAAGCGACAGAAGCGTAAAAACGTCCTGTTATTCTTTCATTTTCTTTCTTCTGTACAACAGTTAATACGAATATACGAGAACAGTAAGTAGAAATGGCGAGAATGACTATATTGACAAGCGTGTAATTAAAATCTTACAGAGATTATCGCGATCCGGTGATTCTTCTCGATAATATGCTTTTAAGAATGAGCGGAAATACTAAAGCTACTTTGACAAAGCCGTAGACTGAATCGCAAGCCAATGACACCGAAACTTAGCTAAGTATTGTTAACAGAAAATCATTTGATGACAGAGGGAAATAGCATTCCATTTAATGCTTAGAATTTAAGAGTATTGATTTAGACCAACCCAGCACCGTTCAACAAGCACGTTTTGTCGTAAGCCAAATAAACATGAATACTCCCTCACGCAATACTACAAAAATTATAAAAGCTTGTACTTTGTTACGGCAACACTTACTTCAAAGTATTACAGAACGTATTATAAGTTTAAGTACATCTTGCCCTGAATTATTTGAGAATCAACAAAAAGATCTCAAGAGAGAATCGAAATACCTCCACAACAAATTGTTTTCTTTGAACATATTTGGCTTCCGTTCACAGCATAGCTTACCTACTACCATCACGGTGAATTCAAAACCTCTCTTGACGCTCTTGCGAAAAACTTGATTTGGAAGATTCGCAAACCCCACATAGCCTTCCATTCCTTTTGCACTCTGTATGACAGAACGAAGAGGCAAAACGGTCTTACAAACATCACGCCAAAGGAATCAGCTTGTAAATGCAGCAGACTTTTTGCAATCTAATCACTACTCACCGCTTTGGAAGACGAAGATTTTTTGATTGAAGCCATTACATCAACATGGAGTGCGTTCGTCAAGGAGAGAAGGTAGAAGACACGTTAATATTTGTGTATGAAGAAGCTAAACGTTATAAATTAATGATAGAAATTGCATAAACCACTTATTTGGTGTTGCGGTGCTCAAGCTATCAAACCTAACAGCGGTGTCAGCCCTCTTCCAGCAAGCAACGGCGTCTACAGCCGAAAATAGCGGAAAGAACACCCACAATGTCAAAAATATTGCAACCATTCGCTGTTCAAAGAATTATAAATTACTCACCCATCGTAAGAAGGAAATTTTCCGCTCTAAAACTTTCAAAAATCTACACAAAAACACGCCTTCCGACTTCCACTGCTATTTTAGAGCGCGCGCGTGTGACATTGCGCATGCTCAAATGGGCATTGTTCTAAACCGGAAGTGAATTGAGCGCACAAGCGTTTCCCTTGTTGGCGAAGCTCATTTCCTTCAAAATGTCGCACACGAAGTCGGCGGATTAGAACACATACTTTCGCAATTTCTTGATGAAAATGACTTTCGTGTTTCCGTGACCTTTTTCTTTCCACTCAGGCAAGAAGCCAAAACATGAGTCCAATACATCGCCACTTGTTGAGCGTCGTCCCACAACCGGTAATGACAGGTGTTTGAAAACATCTGGCCAGAAATCAAATTTATGCATCATAATGAATGCACAAAGCTTCAGTTTAACAAAAGAAATGCTTCAAAGAAAACGCAGAGGATTTCCTCTATGAAGTGAAAATTTAAGATTATGTTATTTTAAAACCAGCAGAAAATAGATAAGTCGTGAAAACAACTAAAAATGAAAAAATGGATTGAGTGAAAAAGAAATCCACTTTTACCTTAGAAACGAATTGAACTGCTGTGACATGAAAAAAATAAATAAATACACAAATTACACAAAGAAATAAATAACCTGGATAAGTAAACCTTAAATGTAAGGCATTCCATCTTTTAATTTAATAAGGAGGAGTTTTTACATGTCCTTTCTGTCTCGTACAACCTTAACTACAATGGCTGTTTTGCTTAAATGAAAAAAAAAACGCATTTTTTGTTTTTATTAGATTTTGTTGTTTTGTTGCTTCTTGGGGGAGGATGAAGAGAGGAGAGTCTGGTGACAAGCAAGAACTGATTATCCTATGGTCATGGACCCCTGGCGAATGGGAAAACTTTAACCACAGGTTTACCATCCTCTGTTTGTGTGGTGGGCTGTGCATATATAATAGATGTGTCGGTTTATCAAATTAGCAAAACTAAAGCCGAAATTTAGGAGTTTTAAAACTGAGGAAAATGAAACAAAAACATCATGGCAGCAATTTTATGAGTTTTTATTTCATTTTCCTCAGTTTTAAAACTCCTAAATCTCGGCTATAGTTTTTTTGATAAACTGACACAGCCATTATAAATGCACAGCCCACCACACAAACAGGGGATGTAAGCCTGTGCTTTAACATACAAATGGCGGCACCTGGCCTTTTTTTTTTTCCTTAACTTTTATGGGTTTCAGTTTTTGGATTGTTAGCTCTTAGGCAAACTGAGTATGAACTTCAACTTCAACTTCATATTTCTTCCGGGCTCCTACCCCCCTCCACCCGGTCAGAAACGACTGATAAGTTTTTTAAAGTCTCCACTTTCAAAACCTGTGTACGTGTAAGCCTAACTGCCTGACTGTGTGGACGATAGCCGAAAGACTGACACTGAAAGACCAAACACCAAAAGTTTATAAACTGGAAAGACCACAGCGACAAGGCGTTGAGAGTTGCCGGATCTTAAGTAGACCTGGATCAGTAAAACATTTGAAGTAAAAAAAATATACAGAACGACTGATCCTTACGGCAGTTAAAGAAACGAAGACACAGAAGACGAAATACGTAAAGCAAAAAAATGTATGAAACAAAAAATTGCCCGATATTTCGGTTTGCAAAACAAACCTTCTTCAGGGGCTACAAAAGCAGAATGAGTAAATACGTTACAGGACCGTTAACATAAAAGTTTAAAAATTTTAAATAAATGAATATAATAGGTTGGTAGTTGAACAAGAAGTGTCATTAACTTTTATGTTAACGGTCCTGTAACGTATTTTCTCATTCTATTTTTGTAGCCCCTGAGGAAGGTTTGTTTTGCAAACCGAAATATCGGGCAATTTTTTGTTTCATACAGTTTTTTGCTTTACGTATTTCGTCTTCTGTGTCTTCGTTTCTCAGAACTGCCGTAAGGATCAGTCGTTCCGTATATTTTTTTTTATTTTAACACCAAAACGTATTTATAGTGACATCGGACCATCCAGTGTGCATGGGGGTATCTACCACCTTGTCGAACCTCAGCTACCAGATGTAATAAGAGAAACGGCAACGAAAACGAGAAAGAAATCGACTTTCTGCTTTGCAGTGCCTTAGGGCGTATTTTTGGCGGGAAAACGCACGGAGAATGACGGCGACACTTCGTGGTGTATTATATGCCTGCACCGTCCAGTCCTTTTGCACAAGAGGAGCAGTTTACGTTCTGGCGCGCGAGCGAAATGTTATCTTTTGGCAGAAAAAGCATCCTTTCCCTGCCAAAATTGACGGGGAGATCTTTAAATCGTGCATCTTCCTCTTCTTTTCTTAAATTCCCTTCTCTTTTTGGCTCAAAGACAGACAGTCCTGAGAAAAGCACCATATCCCAGCAAGAAACGCCTGGCAGAAAGGAATACTATGTCCCTCGCAAATTTGTGCCTATGACAAGGAAAGCTCTCATCAGGCGAATAGTTGAAGATGAGGTTCTTGTGAACACGAATGACAGACATTACTTTCAAGGTCTTGCAGAACTTCTGGATAAAAGCATAGCTGAGAGTTTCCATGGCATACTGGGGGAGTTGAAGGTAGGTCAATATGCCCAGGCGGCTCATACCAGGACTCCTCAAGGTTAAAATGTAAGCTTAAGCCTTAAGGATTTGTACAGGGTAACCAGTTTTAGAATTTTTTAAGAGGCCAAGATCTTATTTTAACATTTACGACATGAAAAATGGTGCTTGGAGATTACTAAGGTGATCAGAGGTAAATTAAAAAAAAATATTGTGCCTCAGATATGCAGTTTCCATACTGGAAGTATGTACTTGCCATTTCAATGAAATGTTCTTAGATGTGACTCCAATAGAAATTGGCAAAACGTGAAAACGCATGTATGATTTGTAAGAACAAAGCAGTTTTTACCAATTGTTTACAGTTTTGTGCCTTATTTGTTATTTCACAAAATTGTTTGAACCCAGGCGTCATATCATCAGTTGGTGCAGTATGATAATTATTTTTGTCAGGGTGAGAGTAGTCCCAAGATGGACTGTTTGCGAGTCATTGTCATCATAAACAGTCATTATCAGGACTACAGTCACCCAGACAATTATACTTCACCAACTTAGATCTGTTAATTATGCTTCTGTTTATGGTTTAGTATCTTTTGTTGTTTATGTTAGTTTCTCCAACTTCTCCTTTCTTTTGATAGGCTCTGTATGATCCTCTTAACCCTGATAAAGAGACCTTAACTCTTCAAAATATCTCAAAACGAGAAAGACAAGATAATGAATTCTGGCTGCTGGAGAAGTTATCTCAACTCCTAGAGAAAGCCCACTTCTATGAGCTTCCAGTTGAAGATGTACACGACGCCCTGAGAGAGCATGATGCTGGTGACGGAGTGCTTGTCAGCGTTGACCCAAAGAAGTATGATGTCCTGAGAGTGTGGGTAGTTGGAAAGGAATTTGAGCCTGTTGACACTGGACCACTGTATTCTAGGGTCGTAACTGGCATAATCCGTCAGTTTAAGCCAGCTATACCAGCTGAAAGATACAAGCGAGTGGTCATTGCAATTCGTGCCAAGAAGCAGAGCAAGCTTTTGCTCAAGTCCTTCAAGGATATTCGTTGTGCCAACCTAGAGCATTTACTTCCTGATGGAAAGATCAGAATGAATCAGTTTGATCAACGAGTGTTGGCAGCAATGTTAACAGTTGGTGGTGCTAGTGCTGTCATCAAGCTTGTGTCTTTCCTGGCAGATTATAAAGTATCATGGACATATATTGCTATATCTGTGGCCAGCATCGTGGCTTTAAGGGCATGGAACATGTACAAGAATAAGAGAAATTCATACCTTGTTCGTTTGGGGCAGACCTTGTATTTTAATTCCATTGCAAACAATCGTGCCTTACTCACATTACTCGCTGACAGAGCTGAGGATGAGGTGTTTAAAGTGACCCTTTTGGCTTACAGCTTCCTGCAGGCTTCTTCAAAATTGCATGCTTTATCAGGTACTGTGTTTCATTCAGTGCTTTTTCTTTGTCTGTCTGACTTTTTTCTGTTTTGTTTTTGTTACTGCAAAGCTGTCATGTGGTGTATCTAAAACCACCAAAACCTTATTTCAAACAAGTCATTTGAATGCCTTGAATACTAAGGTCACATTTTACTGAATGTAAATGTCCAGGGCACTTGTTACAACTGAGCCACTTTGAAGACATGTTAATTGAAACTGGTCTGAACTATAAACGTTCCTTCCACCTAAACCCTTATCGCATTAATTTCGTTTTTAGCCTTTCAGTGAGGGTTGGGAAGGCCTGGGCAGGGATCTTTGGTTTCTGAAACATCAAAGGGAAGTTGCCACTTGGGCTCCTTGGATCAATAATTCCTTGACCTGCCCCTGACAACTCACAATTTCAATGAGAACTGAAAACTCTTACAACTTGAATCTAATTATTACAAATCAACTGAAGATGACATTCTTGATCTCAACGGGGGATTTTTTTATCTGGCAAGGTGACAGAAAGGGTGTTCAAAGTGAAGGAATGACAGGGACTGAGCTGAAGCAACACATAGAAGACTGGATGAGTAAATTCCAAGTAACAGTGAGATATGATCCATCTGAAGCTGTCAAACAACTTGAAAACCTTGGACTTCTTGTGACAAAACAAAAAGGTACAGTCAGCTTTAAATAATGTAACTGGGTACTATTTAGCTAATGTGTGGAGTGCAATGATCTTATTTAGTCCAATAAAGGATTGTTAGGTTATCCAGAGTATTTATCAATTTAAAGTGATCCAACAGTTTCTTCACACAGTTCATCAGAGATATCATGATTGAAGTAATGCTCAGGACACAGGATTAATCAGCATTAACTTCTCTTCTTCAGTGGCAAACATACAGTTGACAAGACTAAAGAAAATAGTAGACCAGAAAATTTTTTGTCTTGTTTCATAACTTTGGGGGCTGTCATGTTTTGTCCAACAAACAGACTGTTTGCAGTCTAATGCTGTCTTAATTTACATACACTCTTTAAGGAGATTTGACAATTTCAGTATCAGACTGAAATTCCCATTAATTAAAATATGCAAATGTTATTTCCCAACCAGGTGATCAACAAATATTAAATGTGCCTTCAGTGTATGATGCTTTCATGCAGCTGCCCAGTCCAAAGCAATCTGTGCTGCAACCAACTGAGAGAACAGAAGAACTTGATGTGGAACTAACTGATGCAACAACAGAAGAAGAAAAAGAACAAATACAAGATAAACAGAGAGAAGAACTGGAACAAAAGAAGCTGAGTTGGGATTGATATTGTCAGCCTGCATGTAGAATATTTATATTGATGTAAACAACTTTACTTGATCTTTCTGTTAGCATTCCAGACTCCTTGGCCAATCAAAGAGCTAACACTTTTCATTATCATTTTGCTTTTTCATTGGTCCACTGCTACACCCTATTTTTGGTCTTATGGATGACCTGAAACAAGCTTACAGTGGAGATCTCTGCAGGGGAATAGCATTGAAAGTATTTGTTGTGAAAAGGATTCCCTGCATGAGCCTCCATTAAACTAGTTCCAGTTGAATTGCATCCTAAAGGAAAATGCCACAGATCAATAATTATAGTGGGTAACAAAATGGGTTGAAAGGGTAGAATATATGTATAATGAGAAGGGAGGGTGAGGTAAACATTGACTTTCATCCTCCCACTCAATTGGATTTTATTCCCTCCTTCTTTCCCCTTGTGGATAGACAACCTCCACTGATTTGACGTGTTTGTTAACAGAGTACAACTCCAGCATTTCCTTAATTCCTTCAATTGAGAAAATATTTTTAAAAAATCTAACATTGTTGGTGGCAAAGAAATATTTTTGATGCATTTTATCTCTACATATTTGTAATTTTCCCCTGAGGCTATTCACTAATAAATACATTCCTTAACATTTTCCTGTTCTCTTCTTTGTGTGTTTCTATTTTAGTTTATGTGGCACATTGTCATTACTGTGTCCCAAACACAGGAAGAAGCAAAACTGAAAGCAAATGCAAAATAAAACAAGTGGAAGGGGAAGGAGACAAGTTCAACCTGTTGCAGGCTGGTAACGATGTCACCTTGAAGCTCTGTACTATTTCATCTTTCTTTCCTTTGCATCAAGGAAGATCAAGTTTTTATCTGGAAAACAAACACTCTCCAGTTGTAAATCCAAGCTTTCTAGCCCAACCCCTTAGACTGTGAAATAAGATGAGGGAGAGTTAGGAAAGGGGAGGAGAAAATTTAATCGGTGCAGGTATCATCGATTCTTGGACCCTATTCTGCTCCTTTGCTGTCAGCTTGCTGGCACAGTTTGATTCTGTTCCACTGTTTGCTTTCTCTTGCATTTCCTGCACTTTCTTTCTCTTTGCCTTGGAGTTGTACAAAAGTAGAATAACAAAATACCAACTGCCGTCATAATCAATACGGCTGCTACACAAGTCACTGTTAACTCCACCACGTCAATTTCTCCCTTCTTGGTTGCTGCTTCAGTTGAATTTACCATCTCGTAAAAGAGGCTATAAAAAGTTGAGATCCAGCCGGTGATTTCCCGGGGTGATTTTAATAGTTCAGGGAAATCCGCAAAGATATCGTTGCTTTTCTATTAAAGAAAGATTGCTCTTTAGCGATATCCGGCAAAATTGTAGCATAATATTACGGCGATCGTCTCTGTCATAACGCGAACTCCAGCAAAAAATAATGCTGCCTCATAGTTAGTCAATGGTATAGCGGTCTGGCAGCCATCTTTGACAGAAAAGCCCACAATGCATTTCACGATTTCAGGAGATCAAAACAAAGATGGCGGAAGAGGCCAGTTCGAACGTCGCGAAAACCACCGTAAAAGACTTGAATCACATCATAACTGAGCCCGCTGGTGGGTTTCTTATGATGCCTTCTGACGGTTACAACGAGGTATTTGATGGAATATTTCTCGGCGAGGCGTAAGTAAAGTGAATACTGATGACAGCGGCCCTACATGGGTGCAGGCAGCTTTTCTGTGATGGTTTTACATTATTTTGATCAGTTTTGCAAAAAGATTTTTCAAAGGGTGTACTTCTGTTTGAAAAAATGTTGCCAGGTAAAGAGTACAAACAGAATGGGACCTGATGACATGTTTTCAGTCAGGTGTAGATAGTAGATTTACAGTAATGATAAGTGTAACTTAAAAGACAAACCTCCCACTGGCCTGCTAATTTGGTCTGCTCTCGTCTGTATGTGCAGGTTAGCCTGTCAAAAGCAACCATTTAATTTGCAAATGGAAGGTTTATCTTGGCTTCCGTAACGATATTTGAGACTGACCTTTAACACTTGGTGCTTGGTGCTTATCTGTACTATGACTGGGGTCTCCACCTCAGTGGAGGGGGGGGGGGGGAGAGGCTACCGTATTGTATGGTTCCAGAAAATATACATACCCCCACCGCAGAGGATCATTGGAAATTCCAAGGGGGGTCTTAAAGGCCAAAATTTTTAAAGGAATGTATGAGCCTAGAGTGGAATTTCTGGAGGAGTGGGGGTTCAAACCAAAAAAAACCCTCCGTGGGGGGAGTATGGATAGTTTCTGGAGCCATACATTAAAGTGGCAGGGTAGCTTCTGTGGAATTTTAAAAGAAACTCTAAAAGAGACCATATTCTCACTTGCTGGTACACCAATAAGAGGTACAGGGACATAGCCAGGGGGGTGTCCTAGGTTATCTTTGTCCCCCCATTGGAATGAAAAAAAAAGGCAAATCAGTTACCTCGTGAAAAACCAGTTGTGCTCTTTGGATTTGTAAGTTCAGTGATTTACTGCCATACAAAACGAGGCATTCCATGTAACACAAATAACATATAACACACATTTATTGGTGACTCTTCATATGGCACCCCCCAGTGAGAAAACATGGCTGTGCCCTGGGGTGCCAATTCTGTTTAGTATTTTCACCTGCTATCATCTTCTTTTATGACTTCTAGAAGGCACCAAGATAATTCTGGCATGGTCAGTTAACATTTTTATTAAAAACACTCTAAGGGAAACCAAACTGAAAAGGCCTAATAAACACCCATGTAACTTTTATGTGGAGCCCCCCCCCCCCCTCCCCACAGGATTCTCCCAGCAGTGAGTGCACCTTGCAGTGGCAAGTTTATGGGTGTAACTGTGATGCTGTCTACCCAATCTGAGGAATATTTTTTATCATATCTGTTTTCAGTTCAACAGCCTTGGATGAAGGAAAGCTTCAAATGCTCGGAATTACTCACGTGCTGAATACAGCGTATGGAACAAAATTTTACCATGTTCATACCGGGCCAGATTATTACTGCGAGTCAGGAATCATCTTCCATGGTATTCCAGCAATAGACATTTTCACATTCAAAATCAATCGCTACTTTGACGAGGCATGTGATTTTATTGGAAAAGCAGTTGGAACCAAGAAATCTGGCAAGCTCAATGGCAGGATATTTGTTCATTGTAGAGAAGGCGTCAGCCGGTCAGCTGCACTTGTGTTGGCGTATTTGGTGAGAGATCAAGAAATGCAACTGAGGGATGCAGTGAGACTTGTTAGAAGCAAGCGTGAAATTTCTCCCAATGAAGGATTCCTTCAACAACTGATTGATTACTCATCTATACTTGGAAGAGCATGACTAGTTAGAACTCAGAAGTGCTTCTAAAGGAAACAGTTGACATGCAGGGATACTCAGTCACCAATGTTAATATTTTTGCCTCAAGTACTTATGCATTAAATTTTCTTTCTTTCTTTCTTTCTTTCTTTCTTTCTTTCTTTCTTTCTTTCTTTCGTTTTTAGTTATTTTCAATAATACATTTTTTTTAAAGTGGTGTTAAGACACTCCAGTTTAGGGCACCCCATTAATATGTGTACAAACTCTGTATGGACCTGACAATGTCCATATGAAAAGTGAATCGGTTCATTTTGACACCCAGTATCTCAAAATGGACTAAATCAGAGTCGTAAAAAAAGAGTCACAAGGTTTTTTCAACCTTGTACCCAGGACCTCTCATATTTCCTTTTTCTGGAGAGACATTGGGCAAAAAGAAGAATGACCCTGGGAACAAAGTTGAAAATTTTTTACAACTAAAATATGGTATATCAGATCTACTTCAAAATACATGTTTTAATCAAAGGAAAACTTTTTTTTTTAAGTTTTTAATGCAACATTAGTATAAGCAGATACTAAGAGGAGTCAGTAATCCAAATACGTAAATAGTTTGTGCGAAGGCGTTTTAAGTACAATAATAGAAGTGCTATTGTAATGGATAACACACGCAAGGCATTACAGTAAGCAAAACCTCACCGTACTGTTAATCTTTGAGTTTCAGGTCAACCTTCGACATCCTCTTTGGAAGGAAAGGAATGTCTTGCAGAAGAGCATTCCAAGTTACAGCAACAGCCCCTGGTATCTAATCTCTACCCCCTTCCCCCCAGTAGCAAGACCCCCACCCGCTTTGTTGTCAAATTTTGTCATAACGTCCCCCCTTCTCTGTGCTCTATTTAAAGTCCCTCCCAGCACAATTATGGCGGACCATTAAATCGGAAAATTGCAGTTTAAGTAAAAAGTCTTCTTCTCAAAATGACGGTTTAAAATTTTGCTTGGGGAGTGTTTTAGTGAACATAGTTTCGAAATCCGAAGAAAAAATAGAAGTGACTTTTTAATCGTAGTACCACTTAAAAATTTAAGAGAAAAAGCGTTAGATCACAGCGAACAGCGGTGTCTTGTCAGGAGACGTTTCAGTCCGGAGGATATCGTGATTTTACTTGTGTTGATTGTGAAACACACAGTCGATGAGAACAGTCGATTTCCGGTTTTGATAACACAATAATGTTTAACTTTGCTGACGTGACTGAAAATGGAATTCTATGTCGAAACGTTCAATTCAACTCTTGCGTCTTGTGTCCATTGATGATTCTTTAAAGAGATGCATAGAATGGATTGTTGTATCAAGAGAAAACAGGAAACACAAATGGAATAATTTATTCTTTTAAGTAGAGACGAAAAGAGTAAGGTTTTGGAACCTAAAAGTTGGCAGAAATGCAATTGAAAGGCTTTGAGACTGTCAAGAAACAACACAAGGTCAATATTTGATCTGGTACGTAAACTGTTGTTTATTGATATTTTAGTTTCCTGACTAAACTAGCCATCAAGTTCCATACAAATCCTAATATTTTGCAACTAAGGTAGTCTGCTCGTGAGCCTGGGTCCCGTGTGCAACAATTACGAGATTTTGTCCGTGTGACGGTTATCTTCTTTTCCTGTCCGCTCACTTCTTGACCTGTTCCCGATGTCCTATAACATCATCCGAGAGCCTTGAACTGGTCACACGCAAGAAAGTCCAAGTTAGCTAGGTTTGGCAGGATAGGATGAGGTTTGACAGAAATTCAAATAAAACTCTCACGCCAGGCCGTAAACGGAGTGTGTTATATTTTGTGGATGGGATGCGTTAGAGAATGTTACAAAGTCTGCGCCAAGAAGCAGGCTGAAAAACAGCGAATCACTTGACTTCAAATTGTTCAAGTTCAAAAAGCGCCTGCTCCATCGTGCAGCAATCAGGTTGCGTATTCAACCTATGAAGCCTCAAAGCAGAACTCGTTTCGCGGCTAAAACGAACAGAAGTTGATAAGGAACCAAGAGACAGGAACGAAAATTTAAAAAAACAACAAAGTATCCAAAATTGAAAACTTTCTAGGAAGATTATAAACTACTGCTAATAGTTATAACTAAATTAAAGATGAACGATCTTGACAAGTCAAAAAAGGCAAACAAAAAGATGCTAAACAATAAGGCAAATTTATGCCGAAAAAATTGACAGAATCATGATTTACAACTAAAAAAAAGCGGATGACAGAATATCCCGTGCATTACAGATGTATACAACACCCCAGGGACACTGTCTTTGGTTCATTTTGCAGCATTCTCGAACGGTGAGGGTAACAGGCGGCATGAGTTTTGCGGAATGGCTAGCCTGTGTAGCAGGCGTAAACGGGGAAGGGGAAGGGGAGCGAGAACGCGGGAGAATAATGGGGTTCTGGAAAACTGCTCTTGCAAATTGGTGGGAAGGAAAGGGGGCGCATTCCACAATATATTACATTTCGCATAATTATGACATTCTGCAACTCCCATTCCGCAAACTCATGCCATCTTTTACCCTCACCTTTTCTAGAGAGGGACCTGGGTAGGTAATCTGACCGCGATATACAAAGCGGGAAACGAAAACTTGTGTAACGGTCGTTAAAAACTTGAAACAAAAGCCTGGGTCGAAATGAAAATGGAATATACTATCTCTGAAAAAGTTTTTGTAAAGTACAATATCTCTTTGTCTTAGTAGACAATTAAATCTGCGCTTATAGAATCGTGTTCCTTTTGTTATGCACCAAATTGATTGCGTTTTATTTTGCTCGGTTAATATACGATCTTACTTCATAGTTTGGAAAACAGTAGAGGCAGTTTATGAAAGCAAGCAACTGGCGACGCTGATTGGTACAAAATGAATTAGCGTCATTCAAATAAATAAAAGTAAAATTTCTAATAACAATGGAAAACTGTAGTCGAATTACAATATGAATAGCCCTGAACAGCATATATTTCCGTTGAAGAAAACTATTCACTCAGTTCAAATTTGAAATCGAGAGTAGATTGTTCTTCTGCATTAACTTTGCACAAAAAAATGGCGACGTTGAAAATTTTTTCTTGCTTTTCTCGCTCTTGTTGCCCCTTGTTCAACTTGGCGATGCATTGCCTTTAAAATTCAACCTCCGTGAGTACAATTTATTTTTCATTTTTGAATGTACAGTAAGGGATATTTGGTATTTGTACTTGTCTTGTACATTCTGTGTTACTTTATATATTATTATTTTCGTTTATGCTTTGATTTATCGTTAACCGAAGCTTAAAAGTGCCATCGATAATATGATCATTTTAGCCACTTTCTCGGTTACTGTTGTTTTAACGGTTTTTTAGAGGTCGTTAAGGCCGCGGGTGACAAGCTGCTCATGAATAAATTTATAAGGCAAAATTTTGGTGGAGGTCGTACGTTAAAAAGCTTAGATCTTGATCGTTTGGGAGCCGATTTCGTTGAAACTTAATAGAGAGCTTGAGGAATGTTGGAAGTGCAACAAGACTGTTTTTCCTTCGATAAATTGTTTTTCTTTGCGATGCTTTGAGCTTCCAAAGTTAAGATTTGGTAAAACGCGACTCCGTGTCCAAGTTTTCTCCTCGTGGAGAAGACAACACTTCTTGATTTTGCCACTAGTTGATCAGTTAAAACCTCTATTGTGTCACAACAGAAGCCGATTTTGTGATTTCAAGTTCCATTGAAAGTTATAAGCCTTTAAATTAGTAAAATCGTCCTTGTTTAAATTTGAAGACTTAAAACTTCTGTTAAAAAGCCTGTTTGAAAAAAGTGCTTCTGTTGTGACAACCTACAACACACCTATTTTACCTGTCTGCTGTGTCAGTTCAGGAAATTTTATATCCGCGCTGTATTCTTGGACACAAAATTGGTGTTTTTTTTAAGTATTGTTAAAAAAAATTTTCATAATAACAATAATAATAAATGCGTTGAGCGCTCGCTTGTTGTTTCTGTACCGTTCTTTTCATTCTTTATCTGTAGTTGAAACGTTAATTGCAACTTTTTAGAATTTTTCCAGCAAAACAAAACGAAAATAAAATACTGTTTCTATCTCTATCTCGAATATTTATCAACATCACCAATTTTGTGTCCAATATTTATCAACATCTGGGTCTTTCGTGAGTGGAACTCCGTGAAGTTTTTTCTGTCTATATATACACTGCTCCATATACTGGAAAATAATAAAAGAGTTCGATTTCGTCGTTCTTTTTGGTTTTAGTGTTTAATTCTACGTTTAAGCGGAAAAAATCCGCTTTGAAAATTTCGATAGTAAAATTCTCTTTCTATTTTGATGGGGTCCGGGGGCACGTTCCCCCGGGAAATTTTGAAATTTTGTACTTCGGAAATGCGATTTTCAGCATTCTGAGGGGCAAGTCAGAGTGGTTTAATTGCTGTAAATTCAAGTCAATTTTTTGCGTCAAAAAGAACAACTATGCTTGTAACGGATAGATACTGGCGGAGATCCTGAAAATCAGTCAATTTGTTGCTGCGAGCGACTTAGGTAATTCACAGACCGTAAAAGAAGCTTCACACTTAACAGATAAACAGAAAAAAAAACTCTGATCGTCTGCTCTCAGTCTCTGTCAGTCTGGATACAACACATCATAGGTCACCCATTTACGGAACCCTCGAAGTCATGCCAGCGGTTAAAGTGGTTAACAGTCCTAATTTTGACTGGCTGCGAAGTACCAATCAAATAATTATTATCTTTTATTGGTCAAATACACAATTTCCTGCCGTCGCAGTCTATCTATAGTGCTTATTGTGTCGCTGCCGTATTTTGCCGGTTCAGTTGAGTCGCTTGTCGGTGTTTAGAAAGTCCCATGTCGCCAGTTTTCAGGCCCGTGTCGCTTGTCGCTTTTACCCCTTGGAAGGCCTCATTAACGGATTTACACGCACACGAAGCCTATCGGGGCAAAATTGAAGCTAACTTTAAGATACCGGCCGATTAACGTTTTTAACAGAATAAAGAAAAAACTGTTCAAACAGTTGGTTGAATTCAAATCAGTTTTTCAATGATTCCCTTAAATTACCGCACTACTGAGAAGTTTGCCTTTCGACTCAGTGATTTTACGTGCTGTCACAAGTCTGACCAGTGTAGCGGATATTTTTGTGGCATCAGAAACCTCGAACTAGTACAGTGTGTAAACTGCTTAGGAATTTGAGGATAGCTTAAAGAAAACCAACTCAAGACCCGAATTGGATAATTGGACGCGCGCGAGATCTATAATAAAAAGGTTTCGGAATATGTAACCCTTTTTCGCAGATACTCACGCTTCGTGTTCTCTTCCCATATGCCTAGTCGTACGCCAATTCCGCGCGAACGCCCCACTTGTGAAATTCAAGCATTCTGTCCTGAGCACCAAGACATCGCCAAAAAAAACAAACAAAACAAAACAAAAAAACAAAGCAAAAACAAACAAGAAACAATAGAGGAGGACTTGAGGAAAGTCTGCCCACGCATCTCTCCAAGCCTGCTTTAATACTCTGTTCTCTTTATATTAAAAAAATTCCAGTTGCAATCTACTATGGTTTCTTTACAGGTGACACTTCTGGAGGCATAGCTCGCCGTGGATACGGTAAATATTGCATTCTTTTGTTACGTTTTATTGTGCTCGCGCCCTGCTTGTTGGTCCTACCTTCGCCCTCTATTCGCGTTCACTTTCTGTGCGTTTCGTGCGCTATTCGCTTTCACTTTGCGTACCCCTTGCAGTCTATTTGCGCTTGTTTACCGCTCACTTCATGCAACATTTGCGCTGTTTTTGTGAATCATTTTGCGCTGTCCTTCGCATTTTCTTCCTGCAACCTTCAATTCTTTCGCGCTCACCCCCGCCTACTCGTTTCGTGCGAACTTCGCTGACACTTCCGCATCCTTGGTGTTGCACTTGCGTTTATTTTCTGCTCACTTCGAGCACTCATTGAGATCTTTTCGCACACCCATTGTGCACTCTTCTCACGTCTAATTGCACTCAATTATCGCCCACTCAAGGCAGTTGTTGCTCTCTATTGTCCTTCACTTGGGACTCTCTTTGTGCGCGATCTAGGATCACTTCAGGCTAGTCCTTATTCACAATCAAACTTATAAGAAAAGCGAAATTTAAAAACCTAGAAATTAAGGAATTACCACCAAAGATTACAGAGGATAAGACTCAATTTTTTAAATTATGTTTTGTTTTCAATTTGCACTATATGTAGACTGCAAGAACATAGCTTCAACGTCATTTTGCAAGAGATTCCGGTCGTACTGTGGACGTGACGACAGAAATGGCAAATACATGAGAGCTAAATGCAATTTTCAGTGTGGCTGCTATTAAGGTGAGAACGAGTATAATAACTCGTCCAATGTCCAACCGATGGTAACAACTGTACATACCCTACGTTAAAAGCCAAGCTTAAAAAAGAGCACTACAATAGAAACGTACTGCTTGAATGGTCGCAATTGAAACTTTTATTCGTATGACTGTCTTAGGCCATTCCCATAAAAAAATTTTTCTTCCCATCGCGCTCAGTCGGTCGGTCTGTCCGTTAAAAGGCCCGGAAGAGGAACAGTACCAAACAAATAAATAAATAAATAAATAAATAAATAATCCCAAATGGGCCTTTGTTATTTCTGCCCCGTAACTGTCAAAATGTGTTTCAAGTCGTCGTTATGAGGGCTGGTAAATATCGAGAATCGGTGGACATGCTCAAAAAATCGAAAATCCTGATAACTTGCCAGAAGAACACGTTTGGGGAGCTATCTTCAAAAATATTATTTAAACTTTCTGAAACGCTATTGTGTTCGAGAAATTTGGAAAAAACGGTTTTGCTTAATTAGTTATGCAAAAATAAGGCTCCAAATTAAACAAATAGCGTTCGGTTACTTTTAAACAATTTGCAACGCTATAAAACAATTCTTTGATAGCAATACTCTTCTACTTTCTAACAATGGGAGTTACTTGGAGTTTCGCTTTCTTTATGCGGTTTGGTGGCCCTTTGGAACAAAGGCCTTTTACGCACTTCGGAAAAAGGCAAAAATTGGGTAACTTCAGAGGCTTAGAATGGGCCTTGGTATGTGTAATATCAAATTGAAATAAGTACTGTGATAAAGTTCGGTCCTGATACTATTATGATATGAAATGAAAAATCTGGACAATTCAGACTCGCGCTGACAAAAACAAAATTCGCGGACCAGTGTTGCCAAAATTTGCATAATTTACATAATAGGAAATATGAAGTATTAATGGCAGGACGACTTGAAGTATGACAAATCCTTTACCGTAACTACTTTCAGATAGTCTTACTACTCGATCTTGCATTCGTTGGTATCCCTCTTTATCTTTCTAAAAAATTTCTTATGAATTTGGAAAATTGTTGGTGAAACTAGACTGCAGTGAATAACGATATTTCGTCATTTCTTAATCCTATTCAGACCGGGGGGGGGGGGGGGGGAGGGCGGCTTTTGAGGCCCGCCTCAACTTTGAAGTTGTGTAATTTTGTAACCGTTTATGCTATTACCACTAAATTTTGTGACTTTTCCTAAAATTTAACTGGGAACATTTTGGCATGAGTGTCTTGTGTCCAACAAACTTGACGTTGCCATGGCAACCACTTTGTGACAGGCATGTTTTTAAAAAAATCACGATTCTCGCTTTAGACGCTACTATTTTAACGTTTTCTAATCGAATATGTATTTTTTGCATTAATTGTAGCAACAATTTATCATTTAGGAATAACCACTCACTAAAAAAAGGAATTTGGTACTAATTTGAGGAAAACGTGAAATTTTAAACGTGAAAATCCAAGATTACGGACTTAACTGGTAAAAAAGGTGATTTCTCGCTAAAAATTCACTATTCACCATAAATTTCAAGTTTATGACATTGTTAATTAATTAAATAAACTTTTTACAATCAACTGGCTTCATTTTCTTCTTTATTAAATGAAACAGATGAATTAAAAGAAATTCAAGATGGCGGATCCAAGATGGCGGACACCAAAATGGCCATTTTATCTCTAATATGAAGTGTATCTGCATAATTTCATGTCTTCCAAACATATACATGCAGAAAATATATTATAGATGCTCTTTATACCCAACAAAAGTATTTTTACTCCTTCGGGGACAGTATTCAGTAAATTTATTGCTTTAGAACTTCTAAGTGAAACATTGAGAAACAAATGGCGTCATAATGACGTCACATCACGTCACAGTGACATCACAATATCTCTAGTGATTAGAATTAGGGCGTACACTATACTGTGCAAATCTGGTGGCCATAGCGTAAGCGGTTTTAAAGTTACATAGGGGGGGGCTTCTGAAGTTCCCCCCTGGTCCCGGAAGGTTGATGGCGGAGCGAATAAAAAATTTAAAAAAAATTGATATTAATATTTCTGCTCATATAAGAGCCTTTCCAAACGAAAAAATGACAAATAAACTTTAAAAAATTTTGGCCAATATAATTTTCCAGTATTTTCTAAATTTGACAATGTTTTCTGGAAAAAGATAAAAGCCAGGATGTTCTGTGAGTGATCAAAACCTTGTATCCACGAATCTTAACAGGCGCGTAGTCCAATCGGTCACTTTTTATGCAGTGCTTTTTACAGTAACTGTTATCGTATTCAGGAATCCTCTATCATTTTTTAAGAAAAATGTCTTTGAATCTTCATTTCTACAGGGAAATGTATGCGAAGACATCAAAGAAATATTTATACGAAGACATCAAAGAAAGGGCAGAAGTGATCCTGAAGTGATTTGCAGTTCAATATACCCTCAATCTTCAATCTTACTTATACGTAGCCACGGCGTAGATCGTGAAGCTCAACCAAGCTATGCTCGTTTTTTTTCTTTACGTTTTAAGGCTTGACCCGGCATGCATAAGCCAAGATAGGTGTTGAACTGTGCTTGAGGAATTGAGCAACAGAACTGGTCAAGTTAATCGGCCAGTCATAGTGTAAAAATAAAACAAAAAATTCTGCACCGTAGTGGTGTCTTATTAAACATAAATTGTAACACTTCTGTAATCTCTTTTGAAGTTCGCACGTCTTTTAACGAAATTTATTTATTCTGAGATGTCACTTTTTGTACCTAATACAACGAAATAAAGATTTAGAACTGTTTCGATTGAAATTCATAAAACTGAAACCAAAGTTATCACTCTGTCAAGCCAGAAAGGACGCAAACAACACAACAAATACTGAGTGGGCGAGGAGCAAGAAGTGGAAAGAGATACGACTGGCTTTTAGTTGTCATTGGTTTCCAAGAGAAATGGTGGTGGACAGTGAACAGTCCTCAGTTTTCGTTATGGACTGTACGTCCTTATACAGACGTATTTTTGCAAAGGGTATGACTATGGGGAAAAGCATATCTAAGAAAGACCTAAAAAGAAAAATGTGGGTAACCACGCGTCGTATAATTCCCGGATCGTACCCTCTACTATCGTTAAGCGGACGGTTACCCTCTAAAAAGAAAAATGTGGGTAACCAGGACTCACCTCACCTACCCTCCCAAGGGGGAGAAAACGCGCGATGTTTGTATTTAAGACTCAAATTTTGTTGGTTTTGAAAGCTGAGCAATAAAATTCTCAGTTGATTAAACAAGTCGGGCTGCTAGGCGGGCTAAAAACTACCCCAACGTTCACTAGATTTTGACTTTAAAATACAGCTTCGTGCCCGAAAAGTTACCGGGTCTTTCGAGAAACGGGTCCAGACCCGAGTTGCGCAGAACGTATTCGCAGTAACAAAAGGAGGCACCGTTCTTAACGATAGTAGAGGATGCGATCCGGAAATTATACGGCGCGCCATATTTTTCCCACATCGCACACCCTACGAACATTGAAGAAAAATAAAGACTGTTCCAAGTGACTTTCACACCCACCAAGCCACACCCAGGGTTTCTCCTCTTGGAAACAAAAATTTTGCATGGACTACTAATAAAACTACTGAATCCTATAGTAAAGGATCTAATCAGCAAAACAATAAATAGTTAAACGATTTTAAGCATGGCTGATTCCACGGTAGGGACAATACCTCTTGACATAAATATGTTATTTTAGTATCATATTGTATACCCCTTATTTTAAATTGTACGTTTTTTGCGCTTAGAGTCGTTCTTTGTAAGACCCTGAAGAAGAAAGGCCGTGACTTTCGGGATATTGGATTTAAAAAAATATCTGTGTCCCTACCGTGGAATCAGCCTTGCTTTTTATCGTGAGTCCTGGTAACAGTATTATTCTAGAGATGTCATGGCCATTCATGAAATAGTTGCAGGAAAAGATTGAAATCTTACTAGTTGTTCCTAAATGATAGCATTTAGCGATATTTAAGTTCAGTCGCCCCGTCTCTGCCTGCTCGCATAACTTCTCTAAGTCCTGCTGAAGTGTCACGTGATCTTGAGGATTCTTGATTTACATCCCGGGTGGGGGGGGGGGGACTCCCATATGAAACTGACGGGGATGCTCGTCGGAAAATTAGAATTAAACCCCTAAAGGAGACCAATCTGGGCGTGGCTCAGGCGTTATTTGACCCCTAAAGGAGACCATGCTAAAACAGACAACCAAATAAGAGCTACAGTGATTTTAATTGCGCTAAAGACTGACGCTAAAGATTGACGAAGTTTTTTTTTTCATATAGATATTTCTTTACGCACAACCCTAATGATCGAACTGGGCAGATATAACGATACGCCCAGAGAAAATAGGCTTTGCCCAGTCTGTGATTGTAATCAAACCGAAGATGAAATTCATTTTCTCTTTTATTGTTCCAAATACACAACAACGAGAGATAACTTCTACAAGAAAATACAACCTTTCATCCAAAATGTTAGCCGGCTACCAGTGTCTGATTTGATTTTAGAATTCATGAATTCTTCCAATTTTTTTTGTGAACATGCAATTAATTAAATTTATCTCATCTTGTTTTGATTCACGTAACAAAATGCTATCAATGTAATTAATTTTATATCTGTCCTTTTTTAATTTTTTTATTACTTAATAAGTTGTACGCTTTTGCAATATTGTAACAAATTTACAGTCATGCAAATAAAGCTTGTTGTCTTGTTGTTGTTGTTGTATGGGTAAAACTTTTGGCTTTCCTTCCTGAAAACCCTAAGCGAGACCAAAATAGTCTGCAATGTACACCCCTAAGCGAGACGACGAGCATCCCCGACAGTTTCATATGGGAATCCCCACCCCCCCCCCCCCCCGAGATTTACACTCACCCGCCAAAAAGCGCATCTCGGAGTTGATGTTATCTGTGATGACATTAGAAATAGTAGGAATAAGACTGGCCTCAAGACTGACTCTTGAAGTACACTAGAGATTACAGGTCAGGCACTGGAATGAAATCCATTGATAGGGATGTTGGTGAGTGCTCTAGAAACCACTGAGGGTGAGCTTTTGTGTGTAGGTCGGGGTATGTTTCGTTTTGAATCTTTTGTTTTTTGTCAATTGGTAATCACAACATCCGTAACACAATTGATAGACTCTACTTCGGTGCGGTTGCTTAGGAAGGCCTTGATACAATCTCCAGACTTTCCTCGATGAGCTTCAGAATCAAAGGTTTTACTAAAGTCAACAGAGACTACATCTGTTTGCATGGTTGTGCTGGTGGGTTAGTACTTTTTGTCCAGTCATTGAATTGAAGAGATTTGTTTTTTTTTTGTCTTGTCTTGATTTGTTTTTGTCTTGTGTCCTTTTTTAGAAGGCATTACCGGTAACTAGTGCTTTAGTCCAATCAGACTGGACTGCTGAAAGCCAAGGTGTAATAGACCTTCTTGACCACATACTTTGTTAGGGTTCACCAGAGAAGTAGCTTGTGTACCCCTTTAATGGAAATATTTGGATCAGAAATTAAGTCGGTGACTGATTATGATCTTCCGGATGAGTGTAGTCCTGAGAAGGACTGTTTGTGATTTTTCGACAACCTAAGCAGAAGTCATCACCAGAGTCGTGAATCGTCAGTAGATGGTATTTTATCTCTGATTATTGACCTGATTGGTCGACGAAGTCACATGCTTTTGGTCGTTTGTCAGTTACTTCCGCTCAGGTTGTCGAAACGTCAGTCAATGTCACCTCAAACAGTCCCTCTCAGGTCTACACTCATCCAGACGATCATACTTCATCGACTTATGCTATGACTCCTGTTTTCGGAACAATTACAATCGGAAATTAAATTGTACCGTGAGTTATCTTTGATAGGGGATGGCCATTTCTCTGGTAAAGACTGAATGAACATAGGAGTTTAAGGCCTGAGCTTTGTGCTTATCAGAGGAACACAACTTGGGGCGAGATCGCGAGAGGGGAATATCATTATCCCGGCCGTTCTTCTCAGATACTTCACCGATTGGAAATGAATTGGCCGTGAAGGCCTGGGAGAAAGCCGTCCTGGAAACTAGGTAACCTCCGATCTAAAAGTAGTAATATGACCAAAATTTCTTGGGGTTTTTGTGTTGGTTAGCATCAAGCACATTGCACATGCTGATGTGGAAAATAGATGTTTTGGGTTATCTGTATTAGTCCAGAGTACGTTGCACCGTGCATGCAACTCACATCTCAAGTGTTTATGCTTTGGCAGAAATGTATGAGAAACTGAGTCTCCATTAAAAAACAAAGTCACGTTCATTTCAGAATAATAGAAATTAATACTTATTTACTTTCATATTTAGCCCAAGTGCTGGGTGTAGGACAAAAGGACACAAAGTCCCCCAAGAGGTCCCTACACCTTGAACCCACCCCAGTAAAATAATAAAACAAGAGAAATTTACCCACCCCTGTTACACCCTAACTATTCAAATTTTTATGCAACAACAAAAAAAAAGTGAGCCAAAAAGAAAAAAAGCACGAA
The DNA here is from genome assembly GCA_964030785.1 of Siderastrea siderea. Lineage (NCBI taxonomy): Eukaryota > Metazoa > Cnidaria > Anthozoa > Scleractinia > Rhizangiidae > Siderastrea > Siderastrea siderea. The sequence goes on along the minus strand of OZ034969.1, from coordinate 750,512 downwards.
CAGATTGTAAAGACAGTTGAAAGGCGACAATTGGAACAGATTAATTTATAAGTTCGAATGTTGTCCTGATTAAAAACAGTTTCAGTCGTTGCAGGAACAGTGTTCTCAGTTTTCTCTCAAAGCTGTTGAGTGTGGGAGCAGACTTTTTCCCGTCCGGCACAGCGTCAGTAGAAAAACGTGTCTCTGAAGGCTGAGGTTCGAGGGATTATTGTTGGTTTAAGGTACAGAACAGTGGTACCGCGTCGAGTGTGATCTGAACAAAAGTTAAAGTAGTCGTTAAGGTTAATGGCTACCTCGTTCGAATTACATTTATAGAAAAAGGCAAGGTCCAGTTACACTAACCAATAAATAAGGGTAGAAGATTAAGAGAAGTCTGGCGAATTTTGCAAATTAAATAAGCCTTGTTGCCCTGCGTTGCACTGCTTCACTTTCCATGATATTTCTCATGATATTTGTTCTAACTACGAAAGAAAAGGTAAAATTTCCAAATGAAGGAAAATTATCATGAGAAGCAGAAGCAAAACAAAACCTGTGGTGAACATTGTCATCATCAGGGATAAATTTTTTGGAATCGATTGTTTGGTTTTCAAAGATATTGTGTTCCTTAAAACGTATCACACATAGAAGAAGAAAATGTAAGCACTTGTACTTTTAAGGAGAAGTATGAGCTTGAAGTGTTGTAAAAAAGAGATAAAGAAGATTAGTAAAATACGAGGAATTAACCAACTGACTTTATGTGAGGACAAGGTTCAGAATTTATAGTGCAAAAAAAAAGTGGCTGAAATGAACGCTCCACTTTATTCAGGTCGCAGAAATACCACTCCATGAAATAAAAGCTCCATATAAATTAACTCTAATTTATTACATGTACATGCAATTCACCATAATAATGCAGTTTGTGCCCTAGCAGCCCAGTGCATACAAGTGGTGTCTTAATTCAATTTATCAACTGGTTTCCATTCGTTTTTTCCTCTCCCGGTAGGGCAATTTAGCAAGTCGAACTGATACTATGCCAAAGTACTGTATTTACAGCTATTGTCGTGGATGATTTTTAGTTGTCATTTGCTTGCTTCACATTTTTTCTATCTCCTTCTGGTTTTCACAGCCTTGCGTTGTAATCAAGTGCGTAACAATAAAATCACTCTCTTCAAAGTTAAACTCGTATGAGTAATTTTGCACGTGGAAGTTCTTTGTTCTAATTTCATGCCTTCATATTCTCAGGACATAAGTGTTGCTGAAAACGTCGCTGTAATGGTAAGCAGTTTAGTTCAGCGCTAGCGCCATTGTTCCAGACACAAAGTATTTGGATTACTTTTGCACCAATCACATCGCACTTCTTGATTAAAACAACTTTAAATAAACCTGTTAAAAAAAAAACGAACACCGTGAAAACATGATTTAATTTGAACGTCGCAACTGGGCTTACGTGACTTAAGTACCAGGGAAGCAAAGAAATGTAAGTAGCTGAATCTGGGAAAGTAAACTTGAGGAGGCTAAGTTCATTACGTTCTTGGGAAGGTCATTTTGAAAAAAGTATGACAAAACTCATTAGTTTGAAAACAATAGCGTCATCGGCATCGGTTATAAGTTGTAAAAATTTTAATGGTTTTTTTAATGATGCAGAAGATTGGTTGTCTTCTTAAGAGGACCTATTCAAAATCTTTATAATTAGACCACATGCATTTTCCATTCCATTTACTCAAGTACTTTCTAGATTTCGCACTTTTATATTAGTTTCATCACACTCTTTGTTAACAAGTGCAAAAACGTTTATTGCGTATTTCAATACGCTTAATAGCCCATTTTCAGTTTGCCATGTGGCCTCATGGCTGGTAGTAAATGCAGGAACTACTTCGGTTTCTTATTTACAATGGCATTCGAAGCCTTGTTTCTGTTCATGTGCCCAATTTAGTATTTAAATTACACAATTCAATACAACACAATACTGGTTTATTGTGGAAATACACTGAGCTATGTAATAATGTGTTATCTCAGGCGTAGCCGGAGGCGGCTTTTTTAACTATCTTAATAGAATGATTTTTTTCTAGAACTTTTGGTTGTTAAATCCTTTCACGTGATGTCCGTCACAGTTACCTGGCCGTCACGTTTAAAACCGTTATGGTGCAAATACCTATAATGCTGACGGGATTACCTTGGCATTGTCTACCTTGTAAACAAACTAACACGTGATTTTTGGCTGTGATCCAATGAGCGGTGCATTTGTTGTGAGGGAGTAACCCCCCCCCCCCCCCCGGGGTTGTGCAGCATTTCAGCTTCACAAAATTTTTCTTGTTCTTTCACGTGGGTTATATTTCTCTTTTCTGCATACAACGCTTGCTTGTGAACTTTTTTTTTCGTTTCGTCTTTGCTTTTCTCTAAGCCCTGAGTTTTGGCTGTCGAGTTGTGAAATTTTTTTTTATGATTTGAACCGTTCTCTCATCAACCATGCTGTGTATTAATTTTGCCTGGAGCTGTAAAACGCTTTAAAAGAAAAAGCCTAGGAATAACATAAAGAGGATAAGATGCATGGCGTTTAGTTGTAGAGCGCTGTAAAATCCAAGAATTAAACGAACTTAAACGGAAGCTAAAGGAAGTTAATTTTTGTCAGTTTACTCAACTTTTGTGAACTGTGTGATTGTTGCCTACGTGATGGCATTTGAAAAGACCACGCTGAACTTACTAAGCCCTCAGCATTCACTAAAAGGTGCAAAGCTTTTCAGAGCTTTTTTGTAATTAAAATGTGAATAGCCTTTTTCAAGATATAGTTAATTTGCAGAAAACATTCCATTCCATTCTTTTGTGAATTGAAGCCGTGAGCCGAGTTGCTGGACGCTTCTACAGTATCACTTCTAAAAAAGTTGTCAATGGAGAGCTTCAAGATTGTCTTGCTTCTGTCCCTTTTGTTGACTCTTGTGCGACTCGGAAGCACAATGTCTGTTTACGGTAAGAACTATTTTAAAAATGGCTCTTGGTGTTAAAAACCAGTAACAGGGGCCGTACGTCCTTTTAATTTGCGCTTTGCAGTCTTTCCTTGTTCCTTCGTTCAAGAGGTAGCTCGCTTTAGGTTAGCAAATTTTATTCCGTTCCTGCTCAGGAAAACCGTGGCCAATACAAAGATAATAAAGTGCTTCAAAGTACTCCTTAAGTATGTTTTATAGCCTGGTATTAAAAGTGCCCATTTCTCTTGTGAACTATCTGGATATGGTCAGTTTTTTTCTCTCCAAGTCGACACTTTTGCATCAATCTGAGTAATATTAACGGTGGGTTATCAGCTCGTGGGGTAAAAATTTGTACGATCTATATTTTGCGGATCGTGCACAAATTCGGAAAAACGTAAACATTTAGTTCCATTCAGTGGTAGAGAGAATGCAATTACCTCGTAAATAGCTAATGAACATAGTCTATTATTCCCTAAATCTTTTGTTTTCTTATTGTTTTGGGACCCTGACTATTAATTTTACCTACTTCATTTGAATACACGCCTTCCAAATAGGTCCATACGAGCAAATTGGTCATGAAAAGAAACGTAATACTAAACGGTACTCTCATATATAGCTGATAATGTTCAATAAAATATAAAGAAAACAATAGCAGCGCAAGAGAAGTTTCGCAATCGTTAGAACCAAATATTTCCTTTTTTCCCTGAGAAATGACGAAAAACGCGCGCTCGCCAAATCCAAAATAAAAATGCCAGGAGAGGACAATGTAAGGAGTGTTAGGCTTTGTTCTCACGGAACGGTTCTGGGGCCCGTTTCGCTAAAGTCCCGGTACCTTTTCGGGTCCGAAGCTACATTTTAAAATCAAAATCTACAGAACGCTGGCGTCGGTTTTAGCCCGCATATCAGCCAGACTTGTTTTATCAGCTTAGAATTTTATTGCTCAGCTTTCAAAACCAACAAAATTTGAGTCTTTAATGTAAACATCGCGTACATAAAATAACTTTCCGGGCCCGAACAGATATCATGACTTTCGAGAAACGGGCCCCAGATCCGAAAATCGGTCCGGATAGGCCTTCCGTTCACACGGAATCCGCTATCCGTACCGCCTATGTGGTCCGGTTTAGGTACAATGTTTGAACCTGCAAAAAGGCAGGCCCAATTTTGGAACCGTTCCGGTCCCAGATTCGAAGGTTCTTCTTTTCATCAGTCTCTACTCACAAACCATGAAGTCATTCTGCTAGGGTCGCGTGGGAATGTGAGCTAACTATATTCCTACAAAATTTATAAATGGAGAACCCAAACAGTCCCATTTAACTAAATTAGTTTTAGTCTGTCAGGGGGAAACATTTTTTGTCGTAAACGTCATTTATGAGTATTTCGAGACGGTTTTAACTGAAAGTTTTCTGGCTGAAAAACTTAAGAAAATCTTTAACTGTCGCATGCAAAGGCTTTCAAAAATCGTGGAAAATCGTGTACGGCAAATTCTTTCAATTTAGACGTTGAAATATCTGTCTTGGGGGCAGATAGCGTTCATTATGAAGGGGAAACGGGAACTTTGGAGCAAGTTTAAACCTAGTTTACATTCACCCTTCGCGACATTGGGTGAATCAACGTTAGTCTGGGTAAAAAGGCTAGAAAGGTAAAAGTGAGCTACGTTGTACCCCTACTAGACGGGTAACCGGACTAGCCAAGTCACCCTCCCTCCACATAAACAGCCCCTCGAATCTCCAGATAACTTATAGAGCCCGAAAACTTCAGGGAGACAATTTTTGTTGATTTTGACTTGGCTTAGTTCATTTTTAAAATCTTTAGAATTTTTTGGATCACATTGGCAATTTTACACTAATAATTGATTATGTTCATTAAACTGAAGTTGGCATAAGCTATGCCGAAACATGTCTTTGAAAAGTTGTCTCATATTTTTTTAAATTTATCATTGTTCTATTGCTAACTAGAAGATAAGGCACTAATACTTATTACCACTCGATACAATATATGCTGAAAGAAATTCAGTTACGTTCTTTCGTGAGAAAAAAAAAGGTTATGATCCATGATTTTGTTATTTTTATTACCACTCGATGAGAAATACATTTGAAATAATAGAAGTTGAAAGAAATTCATTTATATTCTTTCGTGAGAAAAAAAGGTTACGATCCATGACTTTCTTATTTCTTTCTTCTTTAATATTTTTTTCTAGGCGCCTTGGAGGACGATACTTCTGACTTGTTATCCCGCGTGTTATCCCGCGTGCGCAGAAGAGATCATGCAGATAAAGACGGTATTTTACCTTTGATCTTTAAATTATTGTAATGCTCTTCAGTGGTTCCCGCTATTCCGGCCACCCCGGCCACGAGCGCTCCAACATTAACATCCACATTCTCCTCATTGTGCCTTCATACATTTCCTATAGTGTAAGTTTGGAGAATTCGTATGAACATCAAGACATTACATCTTTGGTGATCATTTCCTTTATTCTCGTGACCTGCATGTATGTTGGCTTACAAGGAAGAGGAGAACCACTTTAAACAGTATAAACACAACCAAAACACTCGCAGTTTTTATTTGGTTGGACGTACAGATTTTAAAGCTGGTAGCTGCGTTTCGTGGGGATACAAGGATTAACGTGTTTTACTTCTTAGTTTGCAGGAACAAGAGGTCTAAGAAATTCTGCAGAAGATTCCGCAGGTTCTGTGGAAGTCGCGGAAGGAATGGACATTACATGAGAAAACACTGTCACTTTCAGTGCGGCTGTACGTGAGGTATACGCTTTATTTACTTCAAGTTATTATTTTTCCCTTTAGGCAGAAATTCTTTTCGGAAGGCCTAAATCACCTGAGATGTTGAGATGTAATTGCAATGAAAACCTAGAGGTTTTTTGGGCGAGAAGTCACCTCAAACTTTTGTAACACGGCGACTGGTTATTTTCTATTGTTTTCAGAGGCCAAATATGTCGTTTAAAGTGCAAAATAAGGTCAGCTGGCATTTTCGGAAGTCCAGCAAGAGCTTGGAAATTCAGGGCATAAGATACCGTTCCTTATAGAAGTTATGCGCTTTAAATTTTCAGCTAAAAAATTTGAAATCGAATTTGAAAAGATCAACTTTTATTAACTTACATGAAAATCAATTTAAAAGCCCTGAAACAACCTGAAAATCCCCTGCTGAAAAGGTAGAAAATGAAAATTACAGTATTTTTTTCGTTGGGGGCCCCCTGATATTACGGTTAACCGAAGTCTCGTAAAGGTTTCCAAGGCAGATCCTAAGATTTTAATTTCATTGCATGTTCTCAGTCAGTTTACTAGTGTACCGCGGTATAGGTACCTACAATAGCTGTGTATAGCATTGTGAAGAATTCCGGGAAACTACCGTCAATAAGTCTAATAAGACAGCCCATAATAGCGGATTGAAGATTTAAGGCTTCCACCACTAAGTTAAAGAAAACCACACCGGTTAGCTTGTAGACGAATTCGAAAGAATTACAAGAATTACAGGCTTTGCCAGCTTTGAAATTCATTTAAGCCTAAATTTTGTATTCTTTCCTGCAGTATCTGAATTTTCATTACTTTTATCTATAAATCTTCATTCTAATGGCAATATTAGTTTTTATAGTAATATTATTGAATTATCCAAATCTTATAATCTACCGAATTTTGTTCCCAACAATTTAGATAAAACCAAAATATCAAGATATAAAGATATATTGGAACAGAAGTATATTACTCAGTGGCGGTATTCAGTTAATTATACAAGGAAATTAGAGTTTATAATACGTTTAAACATTGTTATGAAATTTCAAGTTATTTAAGGTGTTTCGATACAGTTTTTTTGGGACTATACCTAACTTTTTGAATCGGCTCTTAGACAGACTTCTCCTTGTCAGATCAACGTGAAATTTGCAATACCTGTTGGTTTTGGATTGAACTTTAGCGTGATTTACATTTTATGAAAATCGATATTTCAATGACAACGATAAACAAAAATCCTCGAAAACAGTAAAACTGAAATTTTGCGCGATCCGGATTTCACTTTGAAAAGCAAATACCAACACCTTAAACTGTGGTGTATGGCAAACAAAATATACAAGAACAAAAGAATTCTGTATGTTTGTTTTGAAGTAAATCGCAAAAACATTTTCAACCTTAGTTTTTGCATAGTAATAGTAAATGCATTGAAAAATAATCAATGCTTTATTGAAATGGCTAGAAAATACTATTAAAATGAGTCTTTTACTTACTATTTTACGCCTAGAAAGTTTTGTTGAAACTGGTGTTCTCGATCTGGAGAACGAATTGTTTTTCTAAGATTATTGGCGTAAACATTTTGTGGTAATTTTTGAATTTGAGCGCTTTTGCGAAATCTTAAGAACGGCTCGATAGATTTTTGTAAAACATTAAACACGCGTACTTAACGATGTGACCAATCTTAGTATTGAGTCTTATTGACATTGATTCACTAGAACACTTTTAGATTTAACGTTAAAGAGAACGTATGAACCGACGGAAAAGCTTGTGTTACATATTCACAGTTGGCAAGTAAATGCTAATATATTCAAAGTAATGCGTAATTCATTGCTTCGTGATTTTTATCTGGTTTCTTTGTTCTTTGTTGCACTGTAGATTACAATGAAAAGTAAAACTCATAGAAGAATGCGTTGCGCATTACTTTGAATTAATATATTAGCATTTACTTGCCAACTGTGAATGTGTAACGCAAGCTTTTCTATCGGTTCATACGTCCTCTTTAACGTTAAATTCAAAAGTGTTCCAGTGAATCAATGTTAATAAGACTCAATACTAAGATTGGTCACATTGACAAGCACGCGTGTTTAATGTTTTACAAAAATCTATCGAGCCGTTCTTAAGATTTTCGCAAAAGCGCTCAAATTCAAAAGTTACCACAAAATTATTACACCTATGATCTTAGAAAAACAATTCGTTCTCCAGATCGAGAACACCAGTTTCAACAAAACTTTCTAAGCGTAAAATAGTAAGTAAAAGACACATTTTAACAGTATTTTCTAGCCATTTCATCAAAGCATTGATTATTTTTCGGTGCATTTACTATTACTATGCAAAAACTAAGGTTGAAAATGTTTTTGCGATTTACTTCAAAACAAACAAACAGAATTCTTTTGTTCTTGTATATTTTGTTTGCCATACACCACAGTTTAAGATGTTGGTATTTGCTTTTCAAAGTGAAATCTGGATCGCGCAAAATTTCAAGTTTACTGTTTTCGAGGATTTTTGTTTATCGTTGTCATGGAAATATCGATTTTCACAAAATGTAAACCACGGTAAAGTTCAATCCAAGACTAACAAGTGTTACAAATTTCAAGTTGATTCGACAAGATGAAGACTGTCTAAGAGCTGATTTTAAAAAGTGAGGTATGGTCCCAAAAAAACTGTATCGAGACACCTTAAACCTAACTAGAAAAACAATCAATAGAAAGGCTTTGGCAAAATTAAATTACACGTAAGCAATCATAAACTTATGATCGAAACTGGAAGATATAACCAAAGTCCTCACGACAAAAGGTTATGTCCAGTTTGTGACTCCAATGAAATTTAAGATGAAATTCACTTCCTCTGCTATTGCCCGAAATATTTCAAACTTAGAAATGAATTTTTCGCTCAAAAACAAAGTTATGTCCATAATTTTCAGCAGCTATCTTACTCGGACCTGGTGATTAAACTAATGAACTCTGAAGATGTCTATCTTAATTTACGATTGACGAATTATATTTCACTATTGAGTAATTTGCGTGACAGTATCCTGTCATTTAAGAATGATGTCACTTGATTATTTGTTATTAATATCATAATGATTATTATTTCTTTTTCTTTTTGTTCTTGTTTTTACTACCTTTTGCAATACTGTAAATAATTATAGTCATGCAAATAAAGGTTATTGTTGTTGTGGCCCCAACTACAGCAGTCGCCCTGAAACTGAAAGAAAATTTTGTGTTTCTTTTTATTCCAGGACAAAATCCTCTGCCAAGACAAAAAAGCAAAGATGACCCAGAAAAAGTGTGCACAGTTACCTTGTTCACTGGTGGTGGAGAGGGCAAATCGTCGTCTGTTTTTTCAGCCTACCTTGTTTATGAGTGTTCTTGCCGTTTTTGAAAGGCTTTTTTTCAACCAAATTAACAAAATATATTTGAGAGAATTTGCAATAACACACACAGAGACTTTTCGATTGATTGTTGGGGGGGGGGGGAGGGTGAGGATGGGGGATTAGAGGAGGCTGGTTACCCTTTCCTTATCAACCGTTGGCCCAAGTGGGTCAGCGGACTAAACCAAGCATGTAGACCTCTTATGTTCTTGAGAATTGATTTCCACTTTTTGGATTCTCACTCTGAGGGAAATCAATGGGTTGTAGAGGTCAGTTTTGGTGAGCCAAGTAACCAAGTTTAAGGAGGGGGCTCTTGGTACAGGGGTGAGGGGTGGGTAGCCGAATTCAGGCAGCGCCGGTTTAACTGGCCTGAAAGCGTGTTTTTGTGAATGCCGTCAGATATTGTTGGCAATTTGCATTTACCTTTCACAGTTTAATATCATCTGTATTTGGATTTTTGGGATAGCTATTGTAAATTTTAGTCACATCATGTAGCGAAGTCCTTTGACTGCCAGATGGTGATTTCTTGATGAACATTCTCTTTTTTTTTCTTTGTGTAATTCTGGTATCATTCTTATATTCAATAAATCTGACAATGGTAGGAATGCTGTAAGTAAGGTTGGCCTCAACGTGTTTCTTGTCATTATCAGCCCCTGGATAGACAGGTCCTGGGATATAGACCCTCTTTCTCGTAAGGCAAACCCACACCCCTCACGATGTAGTATATATAAGGCCCTGTCCACACTAATTCGTTTTCGAAAACCTTAGTCTTTTGTGCATCGAAAACGGATAAAAAGAGCTGCGTTCACACTAAGGAATTAAAAACGGATATCGAAAGATGTGTTTGCGATTCCAGGCTTTTTGCTGTCTTGTGCACATGGTTCGATGGCACCCGCGGTACTACCGGCGACTACATCAGCGTTTTCAGAAAGCACCGTTTTTGCTGTCCGCCCCAAAACGATAAACCAGTCTCCACTACAGAGAGCGTTTTGAAAACCTTCGTTTTCTTCAGTAAACATCCCCGTTTTCGATCGAGAGGCCAAAACCCTGCGCGAAAAAACATAATTACATGCGGATCATATCTGTGGACCTCTGAAGTGGTAATCATTAAGCTTGTTTATGTCATTGAAAATATTGTTTACGGTAAATGACGGTGACACGTTAAAGTTTACCTTCTTTTCAATTATTCTTTTAATTTTTTTAATTTACGGCAAGAACATTTCAGCTCATTCAGCAAGGTCAGCTCTTGTCCCGAGGTTGTCCAGAAATTAGAAAAGTAATAATGACCACGAACAATAACCTTTGAGCACAATAATTTCGCGAGTTCCTCAACTAAGGACCTCTACATCCAGCACGATGGTTGATCAGTGAATATTATGCCGACTAGCTTGAGTGAACAACGGCTTTTTCACCACACCATTGAGACAGATATTGTGAGAAACAAACACTATTTTTTTGCATCGGAGTTTTGTCAATGAAACGATTCGGTGTAAAAAGAGTTGCGGCGATCAATTGCAGTCGCCAATTCATTGAAAGTTGTAGAAATAAGAACTTCAAAACACACCAACTCTAAATTGCGCTATGTTGTTAATTCTTTTGAATTGAGCGCGTCACCCGAGCAACAAATTACTGCGAAACGTAGCCCTAACTATAAGACAAATTCGTGTGTTCTCTCTAATTGAATTAGTGTTATGATGTAACATTTCAGTGGGTTTTAATCAACAGTTGTAACACTGAACCGGACGACAGGTGCGAACACTTATATGCCAAGGAAAAACGGTGCATAGCTTCAAGTAACAAATTGTATGCATATTCTGAAATATGCCTCGATATTCGTATTTGTAGTGCTATCGAAGTGGGGAAAAACAATTGCTATATTATTATTCAGCCTGGTTTACACTATTGTTAATTCTTTTGAATTGAGCGAGTCACCCGAGCAACAAATTATTGCGAAACGTAGCCATAACTAACGACAAATTCGTGTGTTCTCTCTAATTGAATTGGTGTTATGATGTAACATTTCAGTGGGATTTAATTAACGGTTGTAATACTAAACCGGACGACGAGTGCGAACACTTATATACCAAGGAAAAACGGTACATAGATTCAACTAACAATTTGTATGCAGCTTGCCACTGGAAAACAAACTATTTTTCAAACATGCTATGCCTTTATCGTTTTAGGACATTTTTCAAAATGCAGTTATAAATATTTTTATATGTACAAATAAGAGCAATTTTTTGTTTTTAATAACAATCACATTTAAAACAAGATTGATGACTTTCCAACTTAAAATTACCAACGGTATAACGTTAATCAACAACAAAAGTGGACGTAGGAGTTTCGGTCTGTCCATTAAGTACGTTAACGAGAAGAAGAAAGTAGAAAAAAGCTACGGTGAGTATAGTGATAATACAGTGAGTATATGGTGAGTAATAATTTTAAACCTTCTTTATCTGCTTTTTGTTTGCTGTCTTTACAGATTTTGAGCCGGCCTTTTTTCGAAGTCAATATAAGCTAGTATAAGTCAGTATAAGCTAGTTGGCATTTGTGTCCGCTACACACCTTATAAAAGATTGTTTTCGGTAAAAAAACGCTAACATGTTGATCTCTGTTTAAATTCATTTGAGAATAATTGAATTTTTAAATTTGCAGCTTGAGCATAATATTAGCTTGTAGTACAACGAGACTTGTTCTTTCCTTGTATTGAGGAGGTTCATAATATAGAGAAGTAACAGTGACCACAAACGGCAATCCTTAAAGAGAATAATTGCGCTAGCCTCACAATTGATGCCCTCTACAACACGCTAATTGGCCAGTAATTTTTTTCAATGGCTACAAGGCACTAAGTTTTCTGTCCACTATATCAAGAAAAAAAATTAAATTATTGAGCTTCCACAAAGAATTTGAAGCCATCTCTCCTTACAAGGAAGAAAATTCAAACATACTATGACTTTATTATTGTAAGATCTATTAACAAAAGCAGTTGCATTTCTTTATAAATAGTTCGCTCGTAACCACTTTTTGTTTGTCTAATTTCTTAAACAAACTTTCATCCCTTCCCTTTTTCGTTTTTAAAAACATTCCAAATATTCTTCAAAAAAATCTGAAACATTTATTGCACAATGGACTACGACCCTATTGGGGCATTTTTGGATCGGCTGAATTCTCGACCAGATGAAAAAGTTAACTGTTGAAACGTATTAACCCTCGGACGTACAAAGTCAAAGTGGGGGGGGGGGGGGGGGGTTGGATGTCACTCCCCGGAAGGTTTTTCTTGAATTCTTCCAAGACGATTTATCATCTGCACATACCGTTTTTAGTAGTAGCTGTGCGCATATTTCTTAGACTAATTTTGATGAAGGTTTGGTCAAAATCGGTTGATATGGCTACGAGATATGACGTCATAAGTAGCAGGTGGTCAAGCCATTTTTGCAGAAAAATGCGTGTTTTACCCTTTTTTGCTGAAAAAGCACAAAATGTGGACAAAAAGCAGCATAAGTGTTCAATTATGTAATATTCTACATGTCCAGCATAAATAAATTTGAATTACTGCCGTGTTTGGAAAATTTCTAATTTTGGGTAAAATCCAAGGTGGCGGCCAAGATGGCGGCCATTTTGGATGACGTCACAGGCCCCTAGCAGTCCCTCAACCCATAACGTATACCTTATGTTGAAGAGCACATCACCAGCTTTCTACTAAAGGTTAAATCTGTTCGAATTGTTGTAACACAACAAAAATCCACGTGGGGAACCATAAACTCCCCCTCCCCCTGTACCACGGTGGGGGTGTGACTTTGATTGTACGTCCGAGGGTTAAAAACGAGACAATTGACCGTAATGCTTTCGTTACATGTGCTTTAAGCATTTTTTTATGCGTCCGGTAACTGACGATGGACAACAATGTTTTTTGCACAATAGTTGTGCCTCCCCATCTTCTACAAAATAATTTTGTTTAGGATTAGGGTTAGAGTTTTTAGGGTTTTTAGGGTTTTTGTTCTTTTATTAAGACTGCAAAGCATGCATCTTTTAATACCCCATCCCTCTTTGCAAGGCAATAATAAAATTTTCATGATATACTTGTTAAATATTGCCTGAACTTATTAAAAAAAAGAAGGAGTGACTTGGGCAAATCCACAACCTTCAGGTTAAAACAAATTAGGGGTTTCATTCTGTCTAAGTAGTTTGAGTGAACAAAAAGCCATTTCACCGTACAACTGAAACACAATAAGAATAAACACGAACGCAATATTTTAGTATTTGAGCTTTGTTAATGAAACGAATCAATGTGAACGGCCGTTGCAGCGAAGAGAAATATAGCGCTCAATTTATTTAACAACATTGAAGAAATGTCAGCTTCACAAAGCCCTTACTCTACCCTGATTTCGCCCTGTTTTTGTTTTGTTATTTTGTTTACATGCCTGGGTCTTTACGCCTCAGAAAATTTTTATTTAATCTCAAACTGAGAAGACAGTTAATGCGAACCCGAACCGCAGGTGCGAGCGGGACTCTCGTATTCTTCTTCTTCTTCGTGCTTGCATTGGATTGTGTAAGCACGAAGAGCCGGGGTTGTCACAGCTATTTCTTATACAAAATAAAGAAAAGCGCTTGTCGCCATACCCGTCTTAACATAACCTAATACGACGAGGATATACGACTCGCCAGCACCCAAGCTACGGCTGTTTCCTGGCTCGCCCACGAGACCGGCAACCACCCTGTTTGGAATGAAGTTAAGTTTACTGATCGAAACGTCGATCGATAAAAGTGATCAGTGATTCGTAGTTAAAAAAGAAAACATAGTCCTCATCGGATTAGGTCAATTATATATTATAGTGGGAACTTGTCAGAGCAATACTTTTCACTGCAATATAAGCGTTTCCTAAAGAGATAAAATCTTTGTCTTATTAATGTTACCAAAATATTTATCATCAGAAATCAACCAAACATTTGAGCAATTTAAGTATAACGAAGTGATATTACAAGATTGTTAATCTTTATCTCTAAACTGTTACCAAGTTAGACCCTGGTATGCTCTGCAAAAACGTAACATTACCAGAATTAGCCATCTTGTTGCAGTTTTGTATCGGCAGCGCAACTTCGTCTCGATATAACCAAGTCCCTCAAGAAAAGTAATTTATATGCTAAGTGTGAAGCCAGATATAGGATACAGTAGTGGATCACACTTGCCAAGGCACCATGCAGGATGCACTTCATAAGAAAGGTGCCGTCAGAATATTGGAAAGACATTCCATTTGGGTTCTTTTAGGTTCATTTAAAGACTTAGGCCACTCGTATCATTGGATACAGCTTAAAAGATTCATGATTCCCTCATCCAGCCACATTCTGATTATTGCTGCACAGTCTGGGATGGCATAAATAATCAATTAACTGCCAGGGTCATAACAAAATCTAGCTATGAAGTTAGTTCTTCTCCTCTTCTGGACGCACTTGGGTGGGAAAAGTTAATCTCCAACCAACAAAAGCACAAGCCATGATGGTTTTCAAGTCTTTGCATAACCCCACTCGAGTGTATCTCCACAGCATGTTTTGTAAATTCAACACTAACTATGGCTTAAGAAACTCGATAAACAAAGTTATATTGCCTAAGCCTAAAATAGAGTACCTGAAGCGCAGCTTCTGCTATAGTTGTGCCCCTTTATGGAATTCTTTGCCATAGGATCTTAGAGAATGTAACTCCCTGGGGGCTTTCAAAAAGAAGGCGAAAGTTTACTTTTCTTCTTTAGGCTCCCACACGGCAATCATGTAAATCAGTTGATTTTTGTAGCTTTTATAAGGATATTTTTACAATAGTTTTTTTCATATTTGTAACTGATGATTTCCCGTGTATAAATTAATGAATAAATAAAAATTATCTAAACCAGGGTATGGGTTCCCTATTTTACATCCGCCATGCACTGCGAGATAAAATATTTTGTTGCACAAGGAATTCATTTTGAGGTTTTTAAAATCGTTCAGTATTGTGAATTCTTTAATTCCAGCCGGATAAGAGGCGAGCTTAAAAATTCATTGTAAATGAGCGTTAATATAGTCATTGCCCTACTCCAATCATGCAACAAACTTTCGCCGACTATTTATAAAGTAATATAAATCCTCCATTTACTGTTTTAAAAGTCTAAATTCCTGTGTTTATATAGTTTTAAAAGCTCTACAGATGTCAAATTCAATTCAAAACTTCTTTATTTTCTTGTTTTAAAAGCCCTACAAATTTCAAGCGCCCTTGAAGTCAAAGCTATTTATATGCGAACTCTCGTTCTACAGTCTATATTACAACAGTGACTTCGTATTCAAAATAAAACGGTGCACATAACTAGTGCATGGCTACAGGTTGAAGTGTTATAAAAAGTACAACTTTGCTAATTCTTGAGAAATAACAACCTTTTCTAGTATACCACTTCACAACACTACAGACGATTCGTATTGACTCACCGCTGAATGAAAGAGGTAGGTGGTTTTTTCGGCGGCAACGGGATGTTCAGCGTGTCTGTGACAGATATTGGCGACTTTATCCTGTACGAGTATACCTCAAAAATCTCGCACTTGTTTGTACTTGTTGCCGAGCTTAAACACAGTAGCATCGAGAGCTGAACTTCTAACCTGAAAACGTGCTAAGACCCATTGAGAGGTAACAGACTTGGTTACTTAAGCCCTTTAACTCAAACCAAAGGCCAGCGTTGACATTTTTCAAATCA
Source organism: Siderastrea siderea (assembly GCA_964030785.1). Lineage (NCBI taxonomy): Eukaryota > Metazoa > Cnidaria > Anthozoa > Scleractinia > Rhizangiidae > Siderastrea > Siderastrea siderea. The sequence continues at coordinate 734,755 of OZ034969.1, read as the reverse complement.
GTCAGTTTTCGTTTAGGAAATAATGAAAGGCAGCACAACAGGAGAGTCATGCTTTTTTTCAATTGACTGCTTAACATACTATCCACCTTGTAGTTGAAAATAAGCAGTAGCACAGGAGGGCCAATGGCAGTACTGATTAATAGCCTTAATCACTTTAATGGTCAAACTTTAGAGTTTCATCTTACGGCGAGAAGATTGAGAAATTTAAATTGAGACAGAAATGAAATTAAAAAACCTGCATGCATGCTCAGTGATGTATTTGCCCTATATTTCGGTTTGCAAAACAAATACACCACTGAGCGTGGTTTTCTATTTCATTTCTGTCTCAATTTAAATTTCTCAATCTTCTCGCCGTAAGGATCAGTTTACCGTGGTTTACTTTAGTCTTCAAGATTTTTCCTGATCCAGGTCTACCCAAGATCCGGCACTCCTCACTGGTTTGTCGCTGTGGCTTTGCCTTTATTGAGTTTTTTTCAACTTTTGGCTCAAAAAGTATAACCACATAACGTATCGACGATAAAGATAGTTTTTAAAAAGGCTTTTTAATGACCTTCCTCTTAAAGGCCCGATTTCATTTCTTTTTCATTTTCATTTCTATCTCAACAGTTGCCACTATAATAACGATCTAAATTACGACTCCGCACAGCAATACAACGATAAGCGTATGAATCTTTTGTCAAGGACACAAACAGCTGTGCCTCTGATATCAGCCAAAAATTTTGTAAATAACGATAACGTTCATTCTTTGAATTTGATTTTGGCAATACAGTTTATAAAGTGTATAGCTTTTACCTCTTTCTTCTACAAAATAAGCATGACATTTGAACCTCAAACATATATTTTTGATCTTGGGATGTAAAGTTTACTAACTTAACTAGGGTGGAACTAAAACGTCTTAACTACTACTGTTTAGCACAAGTAAACGGCTCAAACGACGGAATGTAAAGTTAACATTAGAGAGTATCACATACCGTTGTAAAATATACAATATAATACGGTATTCTTAGATGGAATAACTAATTTGCTTGGTATCATCATGCAGTGTTTTCTCTGTCAGTCCTCTGCCAGCTTACTTACAGCTTTGATTTGATTTTATTACATTATTTTTTCCCCACATATATCTACTCAGGACGTTGCATACAACACAAAATGTATCAGCTTTTCCTTGGTTTATCTCTATTGTGCCTATTGGCTGTCTCTGGAGCCGCTCCCGGACCACGTAGATACCCAGGCCAGCGTCTTCCTATGGCCGCTTTCTTGAGGGAGAAACACGCCGGTTAGTATTTTGTATTACCACAGCTTTCACTAAAATAGTTTTGGTCGAGGGGATCCTGGGGTCCATTTCTCGAAAGCCCCGAAAACTTTTCGAACCTGAAAAGCCATTTATAAAAATATGAACCACTCATTCTACAAAGCTGTTATTTTAACATGTCTTTAAGATAAGAAATGTTAAACGTATAGTAAAGTTTATGCTAAGAAACGTCTTCAGTTGTTTTCAAGATAAATAGTGATTTATCGTGCCCGAGATCGGCCGGAAACGTTTCGGGGCTTTCGAGAAAGGCACCTCTGGTACTCAGAGTCTTCTCGAAGGGAGATTCTGGCAAATGCAGAGCACGTTATCTTAAAATCATTAAATAGCAAGCCTTGTTTTACTTCTCCATCTGTTTGAAAGTATAGAATGGGATATGAAAATGGATGCCTGTACACGGCAATGGCTAAATTTCCAGTCATTTTTAAGACTGGAAGTAAAATCTTCTCTTTTCGAGGGTCAGTTGAACTACAGAATTGAACAGACTTCTGTTCTCAAGTGGAGCTATTTTTACTCTTTATCAAGTAAGCACGGTAAATAACTCCTTTTTGGAGTTATTATAATTCCAAAATCATCATCATCATCATCATCATCATCAACTTTATTTAAGAGCACTTCTCTGGGAAAGTGAAGCAAACTTGGAAATGAAAATTTTTAACACCCCTTCATTTTTTGTGTGGAGGTAGGTTACCTTGGGGGATGAACAAAAAAGAGCATATTTTGATTGGCAGATGTATGGTTGCCATGGTAACCGCACTTGGCCACGCAAGCTTCAGGTTCACGTGTTAAGGTAAAATTTCACTCTCAAAATATAAAAATATACGAGTCTAGTTCTCTGGTAAATGTGAACCAAATCAAACGAAATCCCAGCACAAAGTAGAGCCATTCTTCTAGTTTGTAAAAATTATCGTAAAATTATTTTGCGATTTACGAACAAGGAAAATGATGTCGCTTTATCATAATGCCTGTCGGCCATTTTGACAGGCGGGAAAATCAAGCACAACCATTTTTGCAATTTTTCCAAAAGTACTCACTTTCTTGAAACCAAATTAACATCAGAACTAAAACGAATATTTTAGTTTCTAAATATAGTAACATCTTTTTGGGGAAGGTTATATTTTGGCCGTGGGCGTTCAGGAGACACAAGGCAAATTGCAAAAAAATGCAAGAATGGCAATTTTGAGGGCCGCACTATTTGGCCTCAAAAGGCTTTAGAGAGACGAAGTCAGCTCGAAAATAATTTTCTGTCACCTGGTCTGTTACCTCAGTGTGATTAATAGGGTCTTGGTATGCGAATTTGGTGAAATCTAAATTAATACAAAAGCCTACCTAGCAAGTTTTGGCAATTTCTTCAGGACGACTTGTCGTGCGGGTTTCGCCTCCGTTCCCTCCATTTTCTTGACCAAATTAAACACAGCTACCAGCAAAAAGGCCAAATCTAACAGTTTGCCACATCAAAATCCATTTTTCGTGCAATTTAGACCACAAGTGATGATACATTAATCTGCATGCTTGATAAACAAGAGTTCGCCATTTCACACTTCCCTGGTTTTTATCGCCGGCCGAGTACCAAAATTCATTATATTGTCCATCCAGAGAGTTAAATAAACGCATCGTGGTAACTGTACTTGGTAAATGCGTGCCTGTAAACAATCCAGTCCAACGTGCTTTGCTAAAATCGAAACGTACGCGTTGATAGTGAAGCGAAGGACTTGTTGTTGACAAGCTCGAAATTGTACAACGGAAATGCGAGTAGCAAGACTGCTGACCGGATGTACTTTTAAAATGTAATTTTTGCTTTACTGTTTTGTTTGGTTTTGTGGCTTTCACTGTAGAGAAAACAGCCTCGAGGCTTTTCCTTCATTGTGCTTGTCTTTGTAAATATATATTTATATATATATATATAAGGTATGAAAGGCAAAGATTCGATCTAATAATATAACTGTTTTTTCAATCATAATGACGGCTAGAAAAGAAACCTTATACATGCACTTCAATGTTTTTAAACAACCTTAAAATTGTTTCTGGATTTGTTTTTTTACTTGTTCATTTATTGTTCGACATAAATGATATAATTAAGTGCATGTTCTGATCTGTCACTGATCTGGGCACTAGCGTACACATCAGAAATTACGAAGTTGGAATATTTAATCAATGCCTGTCAATTAGTAAAAAAGCAGTAAACTTGTCGAGCCACCGCTGCCTTTAAAACAGATTTTTATTCTCTAAGTTGATAATTTTTTTAAGTACTTGTTACATGTATTTAGTGCTTGTCCATTTTTTCTTTTTGATGGGGGAGTGTCTGAAAAATGCTGACCGGAAGTATATTTGTATTATCGATCAAATTGTTCTGAAAAGGAAATTTGCATATTGGAGAGTAGTAGTAAGGGGCGGCACTTTGGGTCAATGAATGGAAGAGACCCACCCCCCTAACTTTTTAAACCAATGAGAGACTAGTGCCATTCCTTTTTATCATGTGATCACGGTCAATTGAATGGACCAATGAGAGAAGAGGTCAAAGGTCATTTAGGGTGAGGTATGATGACGTCATAAGGTCACGTGGTTTGGGGGTAAGACCGCTGACTGGGATGGTGGGATAAGAGTTCACTGACCCACCCCCCTAACTTTTTAAACCAATGAGAGAGTAGTGCCATTCCTTTTTATCATGTGATCACGGTCAAGTGAATGGACCAATGAGAGAAGAGGTCAAAGGTCATTTAGGGTGAGGTATGATGACGTCATAAGGTCACGTGGTTTGGGGGTAAGACCGCTGACTGGGATGGTGGGATAAGAGTTCACTGACCCACCCCCCTAACTTTTTAAACCAATGAGAGAGTAGTGCCATTCCTTTTTATCATGTGATCACGGTCAAGTGAATGGACCAATGAGAGAAGAGGTCAAAGGTCATTTAGGGTGAGGTATGATGACGTCATAAGGTCACGTGGTTTGGGGGTAAGACCGCTGACTGGGATGGTGGGATAAGAGTTCAATAACAAGACAGAGAGATTCTTTTCAACAAGTTTAATGATCAACAACAACAAGTCTTTTTAAGTGGTGAGCGGACATTGACCGCAACAAGTTTCATCGGGTGGGATGCTGCACCCGGCTTCGAGACAACTGGGACAGGGTTGGCAAGGTTCTAAACAGCCAGTGGTTACCGTCCTCGTGGGATTGACTGAAGAAGAATCGTCCACGAAATCCTAACATTAACGAGGTCTGTCACTTCAAAGAAAGATCAGATCGTCACTGTTGATGTGGTTAGTGCAGAAATGGAATTTTTCTGCCAACTTTGGGAGGAGCAACTGTCTATTCATCAGAACAGAAACGGATTGCCCACTTGTTACGACATTGCGTCGATCGATCCCTGCTTATGGCTGCGAACGTGAAAAAGGGTACTTTCCATGTGGATAAGGTCCAACTAAAGAATTTCCTCCATGCTAACAACAGATGTTCTTGTCCAGACGAATTATTGGAAGAATGTGCTCGTACCGATAAGCATTTGGCATTCAAAGTTGTCCTGCTCTATTTGAATTGGCTGGTAAAGGCTTCTTCTTCTTTTTTGTCGTGGTCCAGAATGGTTTTGACATGTTCGGTAATGTCATCCAAGTTATGTCCTAGAACACTTTCACGCAATTTGTTGACTTTGTGTCGTCGTTCAAGTCTCTTTTGTAAAATTTCATCAAAATACTGGTCTCGTTCCGAAGACTTGTAGGTGCGTCCTGCTAGTTCTAAAGGAAAGACAATGGTATTGTTTCTGTCAATGACGGCTAGATTGTCCAAATCTTTTTGGATTTGTTTTTGAAGTTCATTGCGTTCGGTACTTTTCATGATGGCGGTGGCTTCATTTTGAATCAATTCTTTGTAGTGTTCGGTCACGTCTTCGAGATCATAACCAGCCTGTAGACCTCGTCGAACCAGTTCTAAGATGTAATCATGAGTGTTGTTGAAGGTTTTGGGATCCAAATTCTTGGCATAGTCCATGCTGACGTCGTGCTTTGCGGTGTAGATGGGAGGAATGAAGTTTGGCTTTAAGGGATTGCCTTATGTAATTCCGGACTGACTACTCAGACATCGATAGGCAGTGAGGGAGGAACATAGTCGGCCCCTAGACCATGAATGACTATGCCCTTGTCCATCAGATGGACTACCTCGATGTCAACGAGCCGTTACAGTCAGCACATCCTTGGATTGTGGAACAAGAAATACAGAGAGAGTAAAAAATAAAGGAATAAAATATTCTTTCGGGTAGAAAAGGATTTTTTTCACAACAACGCGGGGAATGGAAAAACATTGCGAGCTAAACAGAACCGCGATGGTTCGCTTAAAAAATATTTTTAGCCGGCAGCAAAAAAAAACAACACTTACCTCGTGTTAAGCTTTCGCTGTTTTCAAAAAGCCGCTCGCTTTCTTCTCGGAGAAAATGCGAGTTGTCATCTCGTTTGTCTCACCGCTTTACAGGCAGCACATCGTTGGACTGTAGAAAAAAGAAATACAGAAAGTGAGTAAACATAAATCAAATAGTCTTTCGGGTAGAAAAGGATTTTTTCACAACAACGCGGGGAATGGGAAAACATTGCGAGCTAAACAGAACCGCGATGGTTCGCTTAAAAAATATTTTTAGCCGGCAGCAAAAAAAACAACACTTACCTCGTGTTAAGCTTTCGCTGTTTTCAAAAAGCCGCTCGCTTTCTTCTCGGAGAAAAATGCGAGTTGTCATCTCGTTTGTCTCACCGCGTTACAGTCAGCACATCGTTGGACTGTGGAAAAAAGAAATACAGAAAGTGAGTAAAAATAAATCAAATAGTCTTTCAGGTAGAAAATGATTTTAGCCGGCAGCGAAACACTTACCTCGTGTTAAGCTTTCGCTGTTTTCAAAACATCCATTCGGCGGCTTTTACAGATAAAAATCTCCCACTTTTTTTCGCTGACATCTTAGCTGTCATCGTTTTGTTTGTAAAGCCGAGGGTTGCTGGGGTAAAGCGATGAATAAATCTGTGAAAAAACTGTCGTAAATCTCCCTGACCTTCCTCCATCTTGAAAAAAGTAAGAATTTGGGCGTACGTTTGCTGCTTATATAGCAAACAGTATGACCTTATTTGGTTAGGATTGGTTGTGATTGGTCAGTCCCATTCAGGCCATGGTCAAGGTCCAAGGCCATGGTCAAGGTCCAAGGCCATGGTCAAATTCCAATCAGAAGCAGAGCGCATGTCTACGCGGGCAGCAGCGGCGGCGGGCAGCGGCGGCGAGCGCGGGCGGCGGCGGCGGGCGCGCGCGGGTAATCGGCGGCGGCGGCGCGCGCTTGGCGCGCGCTGTGGGGGAAACCAAGATTTTTTTTAGTGTGAGTTCGAATCCCGGTCGGGGTGGAAAAAAATTTTTTTTTGAAAAAAGCATGGAAATTTTTTTTTCGGGTCGAAGCGAGTAGGAGACAATGGAATGAAGAGTGTTTCTTGGGGATTTGGCTGGCAGGTTTTTTTGGGTTAGAAGCGATCGAGTTCGGCTCGGTTTGAAAACAAAAATCCTTTTTTTTTAAAAAAAACAGATAGTTTATTGGTTTTACTTGGATGACATAGGTTTTTTATTCATGTCAAGGGAAAAAGAGAGGTACAATGACATAGGGAATACATAGGGAATACATAAGGAAAAAGGGATCGCGGGCTCAGATCAGAAAAGAGAGGACATTTCGTGACGCTTACATGACGTAGGTAAATAGCCCTCTGGCTAGGGTGGGAAGCCGCTGACCAGTGATGAAAAAAGGATCGCGGGCTCAGATCAGAAAAGAGAGGTACAATTACATAGGGAATACATAGAGAATACATAGGGAATACATAGGTAGTACATAGGGACTACATAAGGAAAAAGGGATCGCGGGCTCAGATCAGAAAAGAGAGGACATTTCGTGACGCTTACATGACGTAGGTAAATAGCCCTCTGGCTAGGGTGGGAAACCGCTGACCAGTGATGTAAAAAGGATCGTGGGCTCAGATCAGAAAAGAGAGGACAATTACGGGGTGTGATAAATTTGTTTCGGTCAATGACGGCCAGATTATGCAAATCTTTTTGGATTTGTTCCTTGAGTTCTTTGTGTTGTGTGTTTTTCATGATGGCGGCTGCTTCTCCTTGGATTTTTTCTTTGTAATGTTCGGCAATGTCTTCCAGATCATAACCTGCTTGCAGACCTTGTCGCAGCAGTTCTAGTGCTGATAAAGATGGTTTCAAGCTTGAGACTGGATCCATTGGTAAAACAAATAGGTTTCTTGTTTGGGACAATGGTGGGTGGGTTTCGCGTGACGACCGCAGGTTAATCCTACATCAAACCCCATGGCGATGAGTTTCTCGACTTTAGGACATCCAAAGTCTTCCAAGTTGACACAAGGAATTTGGAGCTCGTCGAGAAGGTCCTTTTCTAAATGGCCTCCCTTGTAAGCGACCATGGTTCGCTGCTGTGTTCTGGAACGTTGATATGCGACGTCGATCAAGGGTTTGATCATATGTTGAGGTAAAGCCTTTTCTTGCGGGGTCGATTCAAAGCGTAAGCCGTGAATATGATAGTAGACATAGTTGACCGTTTTACGATCTCGCTTTTCCAGCGAGACGTAAGGCAGCGTGTTTTCCAAAAACCAGCTAAAACTCCCGTGCGATACACTGTAAAGACCTAGTTCTCTGACAATATACGGATGATGTTTGACTTGATAACCATCGAAATCGACAATCATACAGATTTGTTCCATGTTGTCTTCTGTCTAAAAACAGAATTGATTTGGTTTAACTGTCACACCTTAAATAGGTACAGACTTGCCCCATGACGTCATAACCGTCTTTGTCGGTAGATTGCTTGTCGGAACATGTCGAAACATACCCGTTGACATCACAATCCACACCCACCTTGTTTTGTATATAGAAATTTTATTGCGCGCTTTTTCTAAAGGGAAAGATCAAAGATGCCCGGTTGTTTTCTCTATATCTCGTCAAGTTTTAAGGATTGGTTTCTTTACAAGACACACTTGTACCTGTGTAAGCAGTTGTATGAACCTACTAACTTACCGGAACCGACAGACGATCCTTTACAGGCGATTGAACTCTGTCAAGGGAATATCGGGCGTTGGGTCGTGTTTATGGTCTGGTTGGAAACCTGTCCGAGCGCGTTTCCTTGTTTTTAAGGAGCCTTGGGAGGTCAAGGTCCTTTCATAGGTATAAAAAGGCAACCATGGGCTATTTTGTTGTCACCATGAGTTTCTACATCACCCTCCTCAGTGATCAAGCGCAAGGCACGGGGCAAAAATTTACTGCCAGACTTCCTCATTCACACTATCTGGTAGAAGATGATTGGGAAGCGGCCCTGGTTCATATCTCACACCCTGGTTTTAATCAACAATTGGAAGATCAAACCAAGCAGAATTGGACGCAAGAAGATAGTCAAAAACATTGGATGAAAACAGATATCAGATACGTGCCAAAACGTGCTGAGGGAACGGCTCCCATTCAAGTCACCAAACAAATCCATTTACCCCCAGGGTATTACCACAATTTGAAAGAAGCATGGATCGCCATCGCGTACGAAATGGAAAAACAACACATGGAAGTCATGATGGATATAGCCAAAATGGACGTGGACGATCAAGCTAAACGACAACAACTAGCCGCTCTCAACCTGGCTCAACCCTACGTGAAAATCACCAATACAGGCACCGCCTCCGAATTAGATTCGTTGTATGTACTCATTCCAGCCAACATGCAATTTGAAATGGAATGGAAATTCGCTCAACTGATGGGACTTGTGAAAGATGGAACGCCAAGTGAACGCATCGTCCAAGAAAAAAATTATCTGGTGAAACATATCGTCGATTACGACGATCGACACAAATGGACACCAACCGTCGGTCCTGTCAACAAATATCCACCCCATGGCATCGTCTCCGTCAGCTTTACTCACCCCGATTTCGATTATTACTTCTTCTTGGGTCCGAATCTCAGTCGGCAGCCATTTCCCACCACGCAAACTGTCAAACCACAACAAGGACAACAACAACTCATGATCTATACGGATCTCGTCGCACAGAGCATTGTCGGAAATCAACAAAAAGGTTTTTTACGTACCTTGGATGCCGGCAATACCGATCATCAATTTGATACCACTCAACGGATGTATTTTCCTCTTGGTAAAACCATCTTTGACAGCATTGCCATGGACATTCAAACAGCCAATGGACAGCCGGCTCCTTTCAAACAAGGCAGCACCATCATCACCCTTGAACTCTCCAGAAAAAGTCAACGGACATAAAAACAGAGCGAGCGCCTGGCTGGAGCATCTTATCATGACCACGAGAAATTATTGGAAGAGTTTGAAACATTCGAAGACGATTTAAAGGTGGAGCAAATTTTGAAGAAGGTGAAGGCAGAACGTGTCCAAGACAAGAGTCTTGCTGAACAATTAGAGAAGAGAGAGCAGAGGGGAGGTGTGTGACTTTTTAAAGCACATGTCCCCTGACGAATGGGAACAATTGAGATGTGGACGATCCGTTTGATTTGGATGATTTTGTTTCTTAAAAAAAAAAGACAGGTGCAGACATTTTCATTTTGTTTTATTTTCTCCCAAAAGAACACAACATGGGCTGTAACACGAGGTGATTAAAACAATTACAATTTTAAACGTTTCTTGGCTTGCATGATTTTTTTGACCACGCGTTCCGTCTTGGTTTTCTTGCCGGGTAACCGATCAATGGCTTGGATCATCTTGGTATCGGCTTTCCATTTATCTTGCAAATTCTTGGCACGGCTGTAATCAATGTCATGTTGTTTGGCGATCTGGTCCAAGCGATTGATCCCGGGATCCCCACGTTTCAGACGTTTGGCTAAATGTGTCCCGGGTCCCATGTACTGATAGCCAGGCCAATGAAATTCTTTGCCGGTTTTAGCGATCCATTTTTGTACATCCACTGCCCCACCGGATTGGCGGCGTTTCCGTTTGACACTGCTTCTCCTTCTCTTGGTGGGCATGTTTAGTCACTGTCGTCGTAATCCAACCGACGTCGTAACTTTTTGCCACGAGCCCAATCTTCCCAACCGGGTAAAGGTTTCAATCGTTCCACTTCTCGGGCAGGTGCTTTGCCTTTACCTTTGCGACTCTCGGCTATTTGTTTTTCCAAGGTCTTGCGCTGTTCTCGAATGGCTTCTAAACGACGACTGAGATCGTCTCCTCGACTAGTGGAAGGCCTCTCTTTCTTGAGAATGGGAATTTTACTGGTGGTGGCCGCTCCTTTGCCTTTCTTGGTTGTAGGGGTAATGGGGCGTTTGGGAGTCGACGGGCTGCCTTTTATCATGCGCTTCAACCATTGTTCCACGGGTCCCGTCACCAAATCCCCGGCTTCTTCCTCACCTTCTTCGCCTGGCGGGCCACCGGGTGCCCCCACACCCACGCCTCCAGGAAATTGACGAATGCGTTTGGTTAGCTTGGTTAATTCTTGACTCAACGGTTTAGTTTGGGCATTGACGAGGGCGGGTGGGAGTTGAGGGTCGGCTAACAACACATGTTTTTTGGCAGCTAACGTGGCGGCTTTGTTCAACAAAGCATTTTCGGTAATTTCTCCTTTGTAATATTGAATGAGTTGTTCAAAGTCCTTTTGGGGAATCATGTAGACCTCGTCCATGGTTGACTACAGTCGTGACAAAGTTCCCCTTCTTCCACAACACGACAGCTCTCACAAAGACGGGCCTTTAAGGTGTGTTGGTACTCTCGATACAACAGGTGATATTTATGCTTCCAATAAGAACACTCGTCTTTCCACTTGTCGGTGGCCCGATTGGCCTCTTGTAATAGAGTGATCCACGTGGCCAGGGTTAACGGGTCGGTCGAGCACATTGACATAACACCTCGTGAAGTCCTTGAAACAATCCGCGTCCTTTTTGTTGGACTAACCACTGACGACGTTTTTTGACGGAATGTTGACGACGTCCCAAATCACGTAGCACCTTTTTATAGGGTTGAAGTTTAGCTAGGATGGGTGGGGTGACGGGAATCTTGTTTTTTAAGAAGTTCAAGACCAATTCACTCACAGCATTGATTTGATCGGCATTGGCATGTTGTAACAACTCTTGACGTTTCAAACCATTGGCTTCTTGTAACACCGACCGTAAAAACGGTAATTGACGTCGGAGTCGTTGCATCTTTTATCGGTGACGATACCGTTGGTTGGCTTTTTGAATCGTGCGTTTTATACGTTTATCCGTTTCCAAGGCCACGGCTTTCCCTAATCCTGCCATGGCGGGGACCAATAGATTTAAAAAACCGCCTCGTTGACGACGACGTCGTCTTCTCCTCCTCACCATGGACGATTCGTCAATAGACGTTGAAGAGCTTTGTCTCGTTTGATGAGATCTCGCGTCTCTTTATAGCCTTGACGGGTGTTGCGTTTGAAATCTTGCCACCACCCACTTCCTTTTTGAGGTCGTTGTCTGTAATACTGTACATTATCGGTAATGCCTTTCAAGGCTTGACCGCCTAATTTGCCTAAAGCGAGGCTAAACCCAGGCGCTGGACCCGATAGAACCATACTCAGGCCATGGGCTATTTTATCCACCAAACGGGGTTTGCGACGCATTAATACCCCTGCTCGTTGACGTCGTTTTCTTTGGGTGGTTCTTTTTCGTCGGACGGCCATGGTTGTAGGAGTGTGGGACTGGAGGGGGGCGGCTTTTTATCCTTTTCCGTCCAATAGCTTTTCGACATGAAGGGACGAGCACATCCATCCACGTAACATGGCCCTTCCACGGGTTGGTACACAAAACGACGATGGTAATCTTGCACACATCGTTTGGGTAACGGAGGGGTGAAATCCACAATGGTATCATCTAAGGTTTGCATCTTGATTAAAAATCGTTCCAGATCCTCCAAGGGAACACCCCGCACATGGGTTTTCAATTCGGTCAAGGCTTTGGCATAGGTGGTAAATGCAAATCGACTCATGGTCACTTTAAATCGGTATTGTTTAAAATCATTCCATCCTTTGACCACGGTGCCCACCGCTGCCAAACAGGCTACCAACGTACTGTTTTCCAAAAGCGGTCCAGCAATCATGCCTGCAGCCATCAGGAGTAACGCCATGCCATTGAACAAGGCATTCATCCACTTGTAATGATTCAACATTTTTCGATAACACCACCATTGTTGATGATAAAATGCATACAAGGAATCCATGCGTTGTAATAATTCCGGGGGGAATTGAAGGCCATGCTGTTTCGATCCATTCAATAACGACACAACGGTTTTCATCCTCACGGCGAAACACGGGACGAAGACGTTTGTACGCTGGGTGCTCCTCCCTGTTTATAACTGGTCACAATGCTATTGGTCATGGTGACATTTCACGTCCTTGGGCTAATTGTTCTTGATCTTGTAACAGCATCCGTAAACGTTGTTGTAAATCTGCTTGACGCAAGGTGCGAGGCTGTCTGCCAGGACTCCAAGATCCTCGAGGGGTGGCTGGATTGGAGGCAGGACGTCGAGAAGGCCTAGGTCTCCCGACAAATACAAATCTTGGAAGGCGCTTATGGACATTTGATTGCTGCTGGACGCCCCAACCCCCGCAGGGGCCACGGTATCGTACGATTGCGGAGGTTGACGGTCATCATCGGCCATGGTCGCTCTCTTTTTTCCTGTTCAAATGGTGCCTTTATAGTCGTTTTTGATAGGTGCGAGTCCATCCTTCGTCTTTTAACAGGTGACTCAACACACGTTGTTGATCGGAGGAGGCGGGGTGTAAATCCAAGACCAAATACCCATACGGTCGTGTGGTGGCCTGATGAAATGTCTCCAACGTGTCTTTCCAAGTGGTAGGAAACGATTGAAGCATGACATTGCGTACCCCTAATTGATCTCGGGGGTTCTTGAACGCTACAATGTAATGGGCATTGCGGGAAATACTTTTCGCATAGCGACCCACGGGAAACATGTCTTGGCACAAGTATAGGACGGTCACCCCTTGATGATGCGAATGTTTGGTGAATAAATCCAGCACGCGTTTGTCACCCGATCCTTCATCCATTAAATCATCCAAGACCAGGACCCCATGTCCTTCAGGAAACCATTGGACCAACGCCTCATGATCGGGAATGCCTTCGTGAAACACGATCCCTTGATTTTGCATGCTTCGAAATCGATCTTGCCAGGCCCCATAACAATAATGTCGTTCGGTCGGTGGGGTGTCAAACAACTCTGGGTTGTCTACCAAGAGTTTTTCCGTAAAGACGGTTTTACCACATCCCGAAGGTCCCACCACCAAGATAGAGGAGGGGGTATGAAAACGAAACGGTTTCCCCGTTTGCATGATGATACTACCCAGTTAAAAAAAAAAAGGCACCTTTTTATTGGAATGGGTGGGACTCGAACCCACGACCCAATCGCTATTCTGGATCAAGTCCAAAGGCTCTACCAACTGAGCTACCACTCCGACACAACTTTTTTCCAACGAACTTTTTTATTTAAGCATTACATTGATGATACGGATGACAACAAAGTTGATACCATCTGGCTTCTTGACCTACAATCAATTGTTGAAGGCGTTGACCCGCTTGATGGTCATTCCTGACATAATCATAATCCGAAAACTCATTTAAAAAATCTTGCAAGGTCCGTCCACGGGCTTTGGCTTTCAAGTACAACAAGGCGTAATCACCACAACTCTTGCTTGAAATGGCTTGGAGGGACTTGCCATTGGTCACCACATACTTCCAATGGTTGACAATCCAATCTCGTAACGGGGTAGCTTGCACGTACGTGTCCATGGGCAAAGCATAACTGTCCAGGACTTCACACACCTTTCCATCCGTCCACACCGCTAACCAATGTTGTCCCGGTTGATCGTGTGGGTCGGTATTCACAATGTACCCTTGAGGGGCAGTCTTGACAGGCCTCTTGGGTAAACGATCACAGGCCACTGTCCCGTAAAAGACCGGTTTCAATTGCGGGTCGTCTCGGGCTAAATAATCCAACTGCACATTATTCAAGGCCACATGTTCCATCAGTGCTGGTAAATGTTATACAACACGGCTCCGTTCCTGTCAATCTCCAGCAAGTTCTCAAATTCTCCATACACGAGCACGGTTATATTGACACCGGGTGCGGCTCCAAATTCCAAGACCAGTTGTAAATCGCCTGTTTGCTTGGGGTTGAGGTTTTGACTGTCAGCACATCCATTGGCCACATTGTCAAACATGTACAAGGTACAATTTTTCTGATGGCCCCAATCCAGCAGTTCTACCATGTTGCCTTTCTTTTTACACCAAGCACCACTGGCTTGCAGAAAACGGAAGTAGCCTAGATTATCTCGGGTGCCATTGTTGTGCACTAACTGGAGGGTTTCATAAGGGTATTCTTCTCCTTTGACAATCTGTTTAATGGACGTCAGACCAAATTTCTGGAAACAGAAAGGATCTCGGGTCACATCTCCATTGAAGGCACGGCTGTCCAGTAACCCCACAATCAATCGGTCAGGTATTCTGTTTTGAAACAGGTTCGGGATATCAAAGCGGACCAGGTTGCCTTGCATGCTGAAGGTCCGGATTTCACTGCGGACGGTCGGGTAAGCCGCCACTTCTCCTTCATTGTGTCTTTTTTCAGATAAACTCTGGTAGATGGCGTCATTCAAACGCAGTTGGCAGAGATGAAACCGTAGTTTGACATCCCCTTCCATCAATCGGCCAGCTAGACCCACTCCATTGAAAAACAGGCTGGGGCCATTGAAATGAAATTTCATCTTGATTTCGATGCCAGGCACCAACAGTTTGCCAGTGTGAAACACTTCCAAGTGCGGGGTAAACACCAGACTGTGGGTAAGACCTCCAGCATACTTCTCCACTTCGTCCACAGAGGTATTGAAGGCTGCTTTATGATTAGCACTCAGATCTTGCCAATGTTGATGGTTTCCTGCTTTGTCTGTGTTGGTGGCAGTCCATTGGGGTGGGAAATCCACTTGATTGTACCAGCCTTGGGGTCCCAACACAGTCTTGCCATCTTCTCGATCATAATTCAGCAAGGTTTCCAGGTAGGCTTTGTAATGATAGGTGTCGGATTGTGGACTGATCAACGTGCCATTCAAATTCAAGTCAATTTGTTTGATGATGGAATGGGCCAAATTGTTGACGGGCCACAATTTTTGAGCGGCGTCCAAGTCATCGTTCGTACTCTTTTGCAATCTCAATTCCATGGTAAAGTAACTGCGTCCCAAATCCACAAAATCGTCCAACCCCGGAATGATGAATTCCATGGGATTGATACCCGTGGTGGTGGGTTGGATGGTGACCATGCGATAGGCATTGATGCTAATGTCGGTCGGTGGCACCTTGAAAATCCGTAATGCAGGGTTGACAGTCCCTTCGGAACGCTCGTGAGCCGGGGCGGTTTGCGTACTCACGTCAGGCATGTTTAACGTCGTCGGCGTCGAGTGGTACCCCGTCGTCGTCGTGAGGGGTTTTTATAGCGTCGTCGTGCTAAACGTTGTCTCAAATCAAACCCGGGGACTCTCATCACCTCGGGACTTAACCATCCACCACGTTGTCGTCGCATGAGTTTCCAAAATGGATACAGTCCACCCCATTGAGACAACCCTCGATCACTACGAATCCGTCGAGGTCGTGAAGGCACGGGATCCATGTTCACACTCCAAAAATATCACGTGCACGTTTGGTTTGTTTGGGAAACAAAGCACTGGCCACACGCACGGCGTCTTTCACGCTCTTATGACTCAAGGCTTTCTTGGCTTGTTTGGTGATTTCTTTTTTAATGACGTCTTCGGCTTTGCGTTTGATACCTCGTGTCAAACCCGTTTCCAATCCTCTCTTGATATTACTAGGCAGTTTTAAAGGATTTCGCGTCCTTATAAGACCTTGCAACCCCCCACGCATCAGATCCGTCATCAATCCTTTGCCTTGTTGATCATACCACTCATCGGTTCGAAATCGTGTCAAACTTCCCCCACGCATGGTGTCTTCTTCACCAGGGATAAACGTTTTGTCTGTGCTTCACGTGACCCCCTTTTTATACCGTCATCATCGTCTTCTTTTCCGAAAAGCGGCTTCCAACCCTTTTTTAGCTCCGTAACTCGCGGCACCACCCGCGGCACCCAACGCCACGGCTTTTCCTCCAGCGATCAAGGCTGGAATAAGGGCGGCAAGTGGGAATAAACCCCCTCGTTGCCTTCTTCTCCTTCGTCTCATTCGACGCACTCTTGTCTTGGGCATCTTGTGATTGGGACACTCCGTTGGCCACCCCCTTTTTATGTCTTTTTGAAGTGTAACGTGACAATGGTATGGCCTTCACCAAACTTGACCAAGTCTCCTCCTCTACCAATCGTTTCAGCCACTTGAACGTGAATCATTTCCACCACCTCGTTACGAAGAGACATGTATTGAATGTGCAACGGTTCAAAGTACAGGGTGCCACGTCCTTGTCGCTTGTACTGGATTTCACGCAACAAATCAGTCACGCGATTGCCCACCACAGTGCTGCCTGCCACGTCGGAGTACACGTGCAACGATCGTGTGGGTTCACCCACCACCGCCCGAAATGCTACATTCAAGTTGGTGAAACGCCACCCACAACTCATACTCAATTGTAAATAATCCGGTAAAATAGAACGCACCGTCCAAAAGACGGCGTTCCCCTCACCGTCGGTGACATCGTTCCAATCATTGTCAGCGGGTTTTGTCATGTTGGGGATTTGATCCCCCATGAATTCTTGTTGTAAGTTGGGTCCCAAAATCAACCCACTGTCAATTTTACGTAACCATCCCATCTTGAGCGCTAACTTGGTGTAGATGGTCAGGGCTGGCGTGTCGGTGCCGCAATGGCAGATATTCGTGTTGTCGATGAGCAGATCCTCGCCTTCCCAACGAAACTTGACGTAGGTGTGTTTGCCTTGATCATTGGTAAACCGACCACCTTGAACGGCCATTTGCATACGTTGTTGTTCCAAGTGAGCAATGGTGGCTTTCATGAAACTCACGCCATCCACCACCCAATCCAAATCTTTCACGTCATTGATGATGCTTCGCGCGGTGTCTACTCGCGAGGTCATTTCCCCGTCTTTTCCATTCGGTTTGGGATAGGTTTGGCCCCAGGACACCCCCATGACGTACCCATTTTTCTTCACCAACTCATACAAATTGACGCGAGCATCCGGTAACGAAATTGCACTTAACCCCACTTGCCATCCACCTCCCGTGAGCTGTAACGGTTGAGGTAAACGAATCTTGAAGGAATTGGCTTGGTTGTTGGGAAATTCACGTCGGTTGGCATGACTCGGTAACGTCACGTAGAACGACATTTTGTCTTTGTTCTTCACACCACGACTTCCCTTTTAAAGTGGAGGGTCAGGAGGGCATGCCCTTCACCAAATTTCACCAGATCCCCATTGGTTTCGGCCATCTGGGTTTCTACGATTTCCACCACTTCGTTGCGTACTGGGACATATTGAATATGTCGAGGTTCAAAGTGGGTGGTGTTTTGAGGCTGGTACTTGATTTCTCGTAAGAGATCCGTGATGCGACCCCCTACCATGCTGCTGGTCCCTACATCACAATACACGTGCAAAGGACGCGTGGAGGGAAATTCCAACGAAGGACGAAAGGTCTTGTTCAAATTCACAAACCGCCAAGGGCACGATAGACTCAATTTCAGATAATCCCCCTCCACTTTCCAAAAGAGGGGCTTGTTGGCAGCATCGCGGACATCCGTCGGGGTAGGAATGCTGGAAATGCCTTGAAATTCTTGCAAGAGATTCGGGCCCAATCGATACTGGCCGGGGGACACTTGTTCAATCCATCCCATTCTCAGGGCCAAGGTTCTGCCCCATGACACGTGCGCTACTTGTCGTTTGTAATCCACATTGGTGGTATTCAACAACAAATCCCCTTCGGAGGTCCATTCAAAGGTCGGATACAATTTGATGCCATTGTCCTCCGCCCATTTGTTTTTGGGGGCGGTTTGTTTCGCACGGCTTTGCTCGTAACGGTACACCAGTTGATGAAAAAAGTGCGATCCCGTCGACGAGGCCATCTCCTTTCTCATATCTCGACCGTAGACAGTGAATTCACGACGTTCATGGTACCAGCGATCGTTCCCTTGATCGTCTTGGGAATACACCCGTTCGTGCCATCGTACATACAACAGAGGATGGGAATCGCCCACGCCTCCTTCTTCCGCTATCACTGGAATGATGGGTAAGGATAAACTCACCATACCCACCATCCATCCTCGTCCCACAAATCGGATGGGTTTAGGCAATCGGTTTCGAAAATGATAACTCTTGTTCCCAGGAAACTCTTTGGTACTCGCATGACTCATCAACGTCACGTAAAACGAAGAGTTGGGGACGAACGTCATTGTTTAGTCACGTCGTCGTCGTCTTTTGGGTGGACTTGTCTCTTTGGGTGGGCTTTTCCTCTTGGGTGGTTGGAGAGACGTCACGTCTTGGCTTGCTATCCAACTATTGTACTTGTCTGGCCACCCTTTCCACTTGACCAACCAACGATCTTTTTGTCGCTTAAGTACCTTTTCGATCCGAAACACGTCGGACACATGGACTTTTTGTAAATCCTCTTCATAAAACGTACCTTGGACGGGGGTATCATCCCATTCGTGAATCTTATACGTGGGCACAGGGCCAGGGACCACACGATGCACCACAAACACTTCTTCGGTCCAACCGGGTAGATACCCTTTTTCAAACGTACGATGAATCTTATTGAGACGTACACGATCTCCGACTTTGAATTTAGGTTTTTTCTGACCTTTCAATCGTTTCTCGTACAGGCGTTTCCACACGGCTTCATCGTTGTCCCACGTCACGTCTTGAGGGGCCATACCAATACTTCGATGACGGGTGGCATTATAGCCTTGCACCAACTCGGGTAAGACATTGTCAAATTTCAACGTGTTGGCGGCGGTGAAATAGCGGTACAAACGTTCTTTCAAGGTGCGGTTAAATCGTTCCACTATACTGGCTTTGGCATCCCCTTGGGTAGAAAAATGCTGGATTCCTTGCTCCTCGAGCCAACGTTGAAACGTCCGATTGTAAAATTCCTTCCCTCGATCCGTTTGCAATCGATTAGGGTGACGTCGTCCTTTCAAAATCTTGTCAAAGGCATGAACCAACGCCACCCCGGTTTTGTCTTTCAACGGTTGTACCCACGCATACTTGGACAACACATCCACGACGGTCAACAAGTATCGTATACCCCGATTATACTTGGCCAAGGGTTGCACTTCCACCAAATCTGCAACCCATTGATCATCTAAACCTCCCACAATCACGGGCAAGGTTGCAAAACGACGACGTCGAGGTTTATGCAACGTGTAGGCCAAATCCCGTTCCAAGACGCGTTGGGCTTTTTTCAAGGGGAGGTGATGGGCCTTGGCAAACCGTTGCACGCCTCCTAAACTGCCGGGGGCTCTAGGATCGTGGTAACGGGTCAACCATGATTGCGAGACATCGAGTTTGGTTCGTTTGCTCTTTCGAGGCGCCATACTTTCTTACACTCATCCAACAAGGTCGGTATTGGAGGGATGGTGTTGGGATGCGCCTTTTGAATGATTCGATACCATTGCCACGCTTTCGGGTGGGCTTTTAACCATAACACAAACACTACCCATCGATACAAGTTGAGGTCCACATGGGTTTCTTCAAAGACTTGAAGAGGAGGCGTGTCCTCGGGACATGGGGGAATGGGTACTTTTTCACCTGGTTGGTAGTCATATAACACTTGGCAAAGGGCTTGATGGCATTGCCATTGCACCAGGGACAACAAACCCTCCCACGCATAACACAACCACACAGACTCCATGGTTACACTAATAAAAATTTTATTCTTACAACATCAGCCTTTTATAGATTTCACAAGTCAAAAAACTCAAAAGAGCGCGTGTATTTCATTTTACCGGCGCCCCGGTCGATCATGCTCTTTTTTCCGGACCTGCTTTTTCATTTGTTTTTATCATGTATCATAATCATTGTTCATTAAAAACAGTTCGTGTGTCTTTACTTGGTCGTGTCTTGTCTTTGTTTTTTTCGGTTCTTGGGTTTCAAGGGTTTGTCGGCCCATTGAAAGAAAGGACATCGATCCTCGGGTGTTTCTTTGCATGTGAAATAAGGGCGGTTGGGATTGGCTTGGGATCGGCTGATTCGTAGGAGCACGGGTTCTTCACAGTCACACACCAGGGTTCTTTTGAGATAATCAGGATGGAGTTTTTCATTAATGATCTTGAGATAAGTAGCGATTTGATCTTGATGACAAAAGAGGCCACATTTCTTTTCTTGGCATTTCATGTAAGTGTCTCCTGTGGTTTGGGCTTGAAAGCAAATTAGGTCTGTTTCATGCATAGGACAGACAACGGATTGACAAGCTTGTTCCATAGGCGGTAGTTGTACTTCATAACTAGCAGCAGGCGGATTTAACAAATTGAGAATATTGTCACCATTGAATAAGTCATCCATATTGATGAGTGGTGGTGGTGGCGGCGGCGGTACTGGTGGTGGTGGTGACAATGTGGTTGTTGTAGGTGTTGACGGTACTGGTGGTGGTGAAGAAGGATCCACTTGGGGTGGCTTTTTGATTTTGATTTTTTTGTCTTTTTTGGACTTTTTCTCCGTCGGTGCAGGGGGTAAAGCAGTGACCATCTCTTCGAGTTGTTGCAAAGGTCTCTTGGTGGCCATGGTGAATTGAAGAGAGAAAGAATGAAAAAAGAACACGCTATTTTATAGGCGATGTTGACGTGATCTTAGCTAGGATTGGTGGAGACAAAAAATAGGGGTCAACGTTCAGGTCCATCGGGTATGTCGATGCCCGCCCATTCACGTTCTCGTAACGTGTCACGCGCCCAGCCAAAAATATGATCGACATCTTCATGAGTGAAACCCAAGAGTTCATAGGTGAACGAACTAAATTGGCGTCGAAACGATACAATCTCCTCCAAAATTTGTTCTGTCACGAGATCGGGACTCGTCATCTGTACCACGAATTCAATGTCGTTGGGTTGCCAGCTCGGGATTTCCAAATGATAGTGTAATAGTAAACGCTGCCAGGATCGATGGATGGTCTCTAGCGAGAGTTGACGTATTCCTGTTTTGATCGAGTCATGGACACGTCGTCCATGAAGAAGCGCTTCTTCGCTGTACATGGGTTGAACGGGGGGTTCTAGATCCTGGACGTGTTGATGAATATATTGGAGAATGGCTACGATCCAACATCGTTTCCATAGACATTCTATCACGTCTTGATAAAAACGGGTACAATAATCAATATTGCCACTGGCAGTAAAAGGAGATTCCATTTTAGGGACTTGTTTGTCTTTGCTTTTACCAAAAACACGAGTCGATGCACGCAGTCGTCTCTCCATACATTGAACAAATGAAAAGTGATGAAAAAGGATGAGTGGTGCCTGTATATATATATATAAGAAAAAAGAAGCTGTCAATCAAACAGTCTATATATCACCTCTCTATCTTTTCAACGCATCATTTCTTGTTAGCATGGCAAGTAACACCGAGTCAGACGATGATCTTAATGAGTATATGCAGCAATGGGAACAGCAAGGTGGTGCTGTACCGCAACGACGCGACCATTATCAATTTCGACGTGTTAAATTCCGAGAACGTCAAGCCAAGAACTATGGAATCACACGTACAAGCTATCACTTACGCGTGGAAAACCCGCCAGAGAGTTTTCCAGAAGGACATGGCAATATTGTGCGCGCGTTTGAAGAAGGATTGGCTGACGTTATAGAAGATCTCACGCGTAATATGCCGGACCATGACAGAATTCAAATTTATTTATCTTCCAACCGACTTCAATCGGCCCACACCTCAGCCAATGTAACTGTCGGCGATTGGCGCGATCCTTTGTCAGGTGCACGACGCATATTGGATCAGATTAGTAAAATGTTGAACTCAAATGAGAACTTTGAAGTCGACGACAGTTTGCAGTTGGATGTGACGCACATCACCATGCCAGAACCGCATCGCCATGGGGTTTGATGTAGGATTAACCTGCGGTCGTCACGCGAAACCCACCCACCATTGTCCCAAACAAGAAACCTATTTGTTTTACCAATGGATCCAGTCTCAAGCTTGAAACCATCTTTATCAGCACTAGAACTGCTGCGACAAGGTCTGCAAGCAGGTTATGATCTGGAAGACATTGCCGAACATTACAAAGAAAAAATCCAAGAAGAAGCAGCCGCCATCATGAAAAACACACAACACAAAGAACTCAAGGAACAAATCCAAAAAGATTTGCATAATCTGGCCGTCATTGACCGAAACAAATTTATCACACCCCGTAATTGTCCTCTCTTTTCTGATCTGAGCCCACGATCCTTTTTACATCACTGGTCAGCGGTTTCCCACCCTAGCCAGAGGGCTATTTACCTACGTCATGTAAGCGTCACGAAATGTCCTCTCTTTTCTGATCTGAGCCCGCGATCCCTTTTTCCTTATGTAGTCCCTATGTACTACCTATGTATTCCCTATGTATTCTCTATGTATTCCCTATGTAATTGTACCTCTCTTTTCTGATCTGAGCCCGCGATCCTTTTTTCATCACTGGTCAGCGGCTTCCCACCCTAGCCAGAGGGCTATTTACCTACGTCATGTAAGCGTCACGAAATGTCCTCTCTTTTCTGATCTGAGCCCGCGATCCCTTTTTCCTTATGTATTCCCTATGTATTCCCTATGTCATTGTACCTCTCTTTTTCCCTTGACATGAATAAAAAACCTATGTCATCCAAGTAAAACCAATAAACTATCTGTTTTTTTTAAAAAAAAAGGATTTTTGTTTTCAAACCGAGCCGAACTCGATCGC
Organism: Siderastrea siderea; assembly: GCA_964030785.1. Classification (NCBI taxonomy): domain Eukaryota; kingdom Metazoa; phylum Cnidaria; class Anthozoa; order Scleractinia; family Rhizangiidae; genus Siderastrea; species Siderastrea siderea. The sequence goes on along the minus strand of OZ034969.1, from coordinate 711,597 downwards.
TTCTAACCCAAAAAAACCTGCCAGCCAAATCCCCAAGAAACACTCTTCATTCCATTGTCTCCTACTCGCTTCGACCCGAAAAAAAAATTTCCATGCTTTTTTCAAAAAAAAATTTTTTTCCACCCCGACCGGGATTCGAACTCACACTAAAAAAAATCTTGGTTTCCCCCACAGCGCGCGCCAAGCGCGCGCCGCCGCCGCCGATTACCCGCGCGCGCCCGCCGCCGCCGCCCGCGCTCGCCGCCGCTGCCCGCCGCCGCTGCTGCCCGCGTAGACATGCGCTCTGCTTCTGATTGGAATTTGACCATGGCCTTGGACCTTGACCATGGCCTTGGACCTTGACCATGGCCTGAATGGGACTGACCAATCACAACCAATCCTAACCAAATAAGGTCATACTGTTTGCTATATAAGCAGCAAACGTACGCCCAAATTCTTACTTTTTTCAAGATGGAGGAAGGTCAGGGAGATTTACGACAGTTTTTTCACAGATTTATTCATCGCTTTACCCCAGCAACCCTCGGCTTTACAAACAAAACGATGACAGCTAAGATGTCAGCGAAAAAAAGTGGGAGATTTTTATCTGTAAAAGCCGCCGAATGGATGTTTTGAAAACAGCGAAAGCTTAACACGAGGTAAGTGTTTCGCTGCCGGCTAAAATCATTTTCTACCTGAAAGACTATTTGATTTATTTTTACTCACTTTCTGTATTTCTTTTTTCCACAGTCCAACGATGTGCTGACTGTAACGCGGTGAGACAAACGAGATGACAACTCGCATTTTTCTCCGAGAAGAAAGCGAGCGGCTTTTTGAAAACAGCGAAAGCTTAACACGAGGTAAGTGTTGTTTTTTTTGCTGCCGGCTAAAAATATTTTTTAAGCGAACCATCGCGGTTCTGTTTAGCTCGCAATGTTTTCCCATTCCCCGCGTTGTTGTGAAAAAATCCTTTTCTACCCGAAAGACTATTTGATTTATGTTTACTCACTTTCTGTATTTCTTTTTTCTACAGTCCAACGATGTGCTGCCTGTAAAGCGGTGAGACAAACGAGATGACAACTCGCATTTTCTCCGAGAAGAAAGCGAGCGGCTTTTTGAAAACAGCGAAAGCTTAACACGAGGTAAGTGTTGTTTTTTTTTGCTGCCGGCTAAAAATATTTTTTAAGCGAACCATCGCGGTTCTGTTTAGCTCGCAATGTTTTTCCATTCCCCGCGTTGTTGTGAAAAAAATCCTTTTCTACCCGAAAGAATATTTTATTCCTTTATTTTTTACTCTCTCTGTATTTCTTGTTCCACAATCCAAGGATGTGCTGACTGTAACGGCTCGTTGACATCGAGGTAGTCCATCTGATGGACAAGGGCATAGTCATTCATGGTCTAGGGGCCGACTATGTTCCTCCCTCACTGCCTATCGATGTCTGAGTAGTCAGTCCGGAATTACATAAGGCAATCCCTTAAAGCCAAACTTCATTCCTCCCATCTACACCGCAAAGCACGACGTCAGCATGGACTATGCCAAGAATTTGGATCCCAAAACCTTCAACAACACTCATGATTACATCTTAGAACTGGTTCGACGAGGTCTACAGGCTGGTTATGATCTCGAAGACGTGACCGAACACTACAAAGAATTGATTCAAAATGAAGCCACCGCCATCATGAAAAGTACCGAACGCAATGAACTTCAAAAACAAATCCAAAAAGATTTGGACAATCTAGCCGTCATTGACAGAAACAATACCATTGTCTTTCCTTTAGAACTAGCAGGACGCACCTACAAGTCTTCGGAACGAGACCAGTATTTTGATGAAATTTTACAAAAGAGACTTGAACGACGACACAAAGTCAACAAATTGCGTGAAAGTGTTCTAGGACATAACTTGGATGACATTACCGAACATGTCAAAACCATTCTGGACCACGACAAAAAAGAAGAAGAAGCCTTTACCAGCCAATTCAAATAGAGCAGGACAACTTTGAATGCCAAATGCTTATCGGTACGAGCACATTCTTCCAATAATTCGTCTGGACAAGAACATCTGTTGTTAGCATGGAGGAAATTCTTTAGTTGGACCTTATCCACATGGAAAGTACCCTTTTTCACGTTCGCAGCCATAAGCAGGGATCGATCGACGCAATGTCGTAACAAGTGGGCAATCCGTTTCTGTTCTGATGAATAGACAGTTGCTCCTCCCAAAGTTGGCAGAAAAATTCCATTTCTGCACTAACCACATCAACAGTGACGATCTGATCTTTCTTTGAAGTGACAGACCTCGTTAATGTTAGGATTTCGTGGACGATTCTTCTTCAGTCAATCCCACGAGGACGGTAACCACTGGCTGTTTAGAACCTTGCCAACCCTGTCCCAGTTGTCTCGAAGCCGGGTGCAGCATCCCACCCGATGAAACTTGTTGCGGTCAATGTCCGCTCACCACTTAAAAAGACTTGTTGTTGTTGATCATTAAACTTGTTGAAAAGAATCTCTCTGTCTTGTTATTGAACTCTTATCCCACCATCCCAGTCAGCGGTCTTACCCCCAAACCACGTGACCTTATGACGTCATCATACCTCACCCTAAATGACCTTTGACCTCTTCTCTCATTGGTCCATTCACTTGACCGTGATCACATGATAAAAAGGAATGGCACTACTCTCTCATTGGTTTAAAAAGTTAGGGGGGTGGGTCAGTGAACTCTTATCCCACCATCCCAGTCAGCGGTCTTACCCCCAAACCACGTGACCTTATGACGTCATCATACCTCACCCTAAATGACCTTTGACCTCTTCTCTCATTGGTCCATTCACTTGACCGTGATCACATGATAAAAAGGAATGGCACTACTCTCTCATTGGTTTAAAAAGTTAGGGGGGTGGGTCAGTGAACTCTTATCCCACCATCCCAGTCAGCGGTCTTACCCCCAAACCACGTGACCTTATGACGTCATCATACCTCACCCTAAATGACCTTTGACCTCTTCTCTCATTGGTCCATTCAATTGACCGTGATCACATGATAAAAAGGAATGGCACTAGTCTCTCATTGGTTTAAAAAGTTAGGGGGGTGGGTCTCTTCCATTCATTGACCCAAAGTGCCGCCCCTTACTACTGAGAGTGCAGGTAAATAAACTGGTCAAGACGAAACAGTAAACATGGCCGAAAGTTGTTCGTTTTCAAGTCACAAAGGGGAGGTTTGTGCGTGCACTGGAAAGAATGCAACACTCAGCGAATGTAACAAGGATATATCCAGGCACGTGCAAACATACGGACTTGGCAAAATTAGAGATGAAATACGCGACGAGATGGATCTGATTCTTTGCCGTGCTGGTAAGTAAATAAAACATTTGGCCTAATCCATTATTCAGCTATTCATTCTTATTTGCATTTTCACACTGCCTGTTGTGCTTTTTCTAAGTCTGTTAACATCAAGGCACTCAACACCTGCGGACACTTTTTTTTACTAGGATTTTTTGACGTTAATTGAAACGATGCACAGAAGCTTATAATTTGTCAATACCACAGAGATCGCTTAGGAATTTACTGGAGAGGCCGAGGTAAATATTGTCAAGTGCCACCTGAACTGGCGCACCACAAAAGTGCAGTGAAAGGGGACCGTGGTCTGGTCAAACAGCAATCCATATACATCAAGGAGACGACAGGAAAGCTCATTCCCGTAGGATCTGGTATGATAACAGCCAAAACCAAAATTAAATTAAATTGATTAACTTTGTTTTATGAGGGTTATCACCTACTCTTTCGTTTACTTTTTTTATTTATTCGTTGTTTCGTTCGTTGGTTCGTTTGTTCGTTTATTCCTTCGTTCATTCATTGATTAATTCGCTACTCTTTCATTTACATTTTATTCATTCACTCTTTCGTTCGTTCGTTCGTTGTTGGTTGCTTTGCTCGCCCGCTCGGACGCTCATTCATTGATTCATTAATTCATTCGTCCGTTCATTCGTACAGGTGCTTCTTGCGAGCAAAGACCCCCACCCCCCACCCCCCTCTCGGGAACGTAGTACATATGCAGTGAAGTGTGAGTGTTGGTTTGCGGGTACATTCGTATTTATCTGGTGGTTTACGGTCAAGCAATTATAGCGGTTACGGTCTTTAGGGGAAAAACGAAAGCTTTTTTGAGGTCTAGGAAGCACAAAATATGGCAGTTGCGGAATGCCTATTACCTTCTATAACAGAACCTTAGTGTGGGAGAGTAATATACATTACCAAATACAGTGAAAACGTATTTCTCGGAGGTTAGGACCTAGAAGGACATTAAAAAATGCGGAAAGAATCGCTTATACTAAAGTTTAAAAGACAATTTTTTGAGCTACGAATTTGTTCTGTTTTATGTTGCAGCTGTCTGTAGAGAGTGCAGGAGGCTTCTTGCCCCATCCAAACAGCCAGAACTTCCACAGGTAATTACCAGTGAGTATATACAATGATTTTAATCATAAGCTTTCAAAAGCGCTTTCAACTGCCTATTTATCCAAACGTTCGGATATTTCCGTCTTTTTTAGAGTCCCGTTGACCGCCCCAGTAAAACTACCTGCATTCAAAGACTTCATGCAGTCAGTGCACTATCTACCACACCCAAGAAGTTCGATCTTTCCTGGAGTATGGTTGGCATAGAAGATGATGCTAGTGATGATAGTGATGATGAAGTCCTTTTCGGCAACAGTCGACAAAGAAGTTCAGAGAAACTAGAAGCTGTAAACAAGCTACTGAGCATAGAGGGCCACAGCCCGATAACCAGGACTCTCCATGTAGGACGGGTAGAGGCCACACCCAAAACTCAAAAGTATTACATATCGAAGATGGAAGACGTCGTAAGCAGTGTGCTCGAAGTAATTGCGCCTAATGATGCAGGGTTGTTATGGGGTGCTTTAAAGGCATCGCCAGGCATCAATGATCGATACAACGAGCCCAAAGCAGAATCATCACTGTTGTCCGCACTAATAGAAAGTTACAAGCAGGCTAGTCATTCCAGTACGCGAAAAAATATCCTAAGCGTCATAGCGGATAAGCTCTCATTTCACGATCTACAGAAGCTGATACCAGATCTTTCTCGAAGACGTTTCACTGAGGCTCGCCGTCATGGAATCCAGTACGGAGCACAAGCACTTGCATCACAGATTGGAAAAAAGAATACGATACTGAGACAGTAGATTGATCCAGGTCAAGTCGAGCACTTTATTGAATTTATCACCAGTCAAAATGTAATTCAAGACTTGCCGTTTGGAAGGAGAACACTGCGGCTCACGTCTGGTGAAAGTATGGAAATTCCTAACGTGATCAGGCTATTGATTCCATCTCGTCTAGTAGATCAGTACCTCCATTTCTGCCAGGAGACGGGATTCAAGCCACTTGGGAAAAGCACCTTGCTGAAAGTGATCTCTGAGAGCTGCGGTGCTTCTGTAAGAAAGTGTATGCAAGGCCTGGACAATTATCTAGCAGAAGGAACGAAGGCCTTTGATGATCTGAGGGCAATTGTCGACAAGCTGTCGCAAACCGGCATGACAAATGAAAAAGCGACTCAACTGAAAGAATCACTAACGGAAGCAAAGCAGTACTTAAAAGGAGATTATAAGGTAGAGTGTATTACGTCTATTTTCATACAGTACTTTCTTTTTTGTGTGGTAACATCCAAACGTTCTGATTTTCCAGGTGCACGTGTCAACAGAGTGCTCAGTTGCAGATCATTGCATCAAGTTTGCCCTGAGTGATGGGAAAGACTGTCATTATCAAGACCGATGCAATCACGATCACAACCAAACGTGCGACAGGTGCTCACAGTTGAATAAGGTGCATATATTCTCATTTGCTATTTCAGAACAAAATACTTGCTAATAGACCAGTGGAATCACCTTGTGTTAAGCTTTTAAGAGGCTGTCTCTGTAAAAACCACCCACTCAATTTCGCGTCAAAAATAAGTTTGCCTGAAACTCTGCCAGCAGAAAGACTTTACCGAGGCTAGAACTAAAACAGGTTTGGTTTGGTTCAAAATGATTTTCTGGCCGCGCTGGGAGCTGTTAAACATTTTGTCCCATCTGGGCCCGATTACACGTCTCGAAAATTAAAAATTAGGCATTTTTTGTGGCGTTTATAAAAAATTCGATTCGCGTCATCTAGCAATGAATTTTACGTCATTTTGCTCATAAGCCTTTCTAGTTTTCTAATTGAGAAACAATTTTCTTCTCTATTTAACCTGAAAGGCGAAATCAATCGTCTTATGAGCCCTACCAATCGCCATCCGAACGAAGGCTGAAAATGCCCTTGTACTTTGCGCAGAAATATTAGCTAATGCAATTCGACAAGACAAAACCATTAATGGAATTATAGTTTTTGACAAAGAATTTAAAGTTTCACAATACGCAGACGACACAACCGCCTTTGTTGCTGACCTTCAGTCAGCTGAAAATCTCTTCAAATTGCTTCACGCCTTCCAGAAATGTTCTGGTCTCGAAATAAACACAACCAAAACTGAAGGAATGTGGTTAGGCGCGAATCGAAATAAAAAGACTAAACACTTTGACATTGCATGGCCATCGGAACCAGTTTTCGCACTTGGAATTCACTTCACGTATAGCGACGAAGTCTCCCATCAAAAAAATTTCGAACAAAAGCTCACTTCCATGAAAAATCTACTAAACATATGGTATCCAAGGAACCTCTCGTTATACGGTCGTATAACCATTCTAAAAACTCTTGCGCTGTCAAAACTTATCTACAACACTTCTATGCTATCGTTTCCACATTCTTTTGTCAAAACGGTTAATCAGACTATCAAATCTTTCATCTGGAGAAAAACAGCGAAAATCAAACATACTGCTATGATAGGTCCAAAGGAGAAAGGAGGTCTTAATATGCCTGACTTTGATATCATTAACAATTCTCTCAAAGTCACATGGATTAAGCGATTAAATGATAGTCCGCACAACGCTAGTTGGAGTCACATTCCTCTAGCATACCTAAACAACGTGCGCGGTCGATTTCTTTTTGAATGCAACTATGAAATGAAGTCTCTGAAAGTAAACATACCGCTGAACTTTTACAAAGAAGCCTTAGAAGCATGGCAAAAACTAACTGTTTCTACTTCCGAATCCAAAGAGCAAATACTAGAGGAAATCATATGGAATAACAGGTTCATTACAATTGACGGATCCTCAGTTTACTATAAACAGTGGCATGAAGCTGGTGTCACTAAAATCGGTGACATCTTCAAAGAGGACTCTTTCTTAACCTTTAACGATTTTGCATCCACGTTTCAGATAAAGACTAACTTTTTAAAGTATTATGGCCTTTGCCACGCAATCCCTAAAAAATGGATCAATCATTTAAAAGGAAAAGGCGAACTTATAACAAACTCTTTAATTCACTGCACAACTAAGTTATCACTAAATAAAATTTCTTGCAAAGTTGCGAGCCAGATGTTCGTAAAAATGAAATTTGAAAAACCCACGGCTGAAAAGAGGATGACACAGGCTAATTTCGATGAAGAAACAATACGACTTACGTATAGCATTCCCTTTAAAGTCACTAAAGACATCAGACTCACTATTTTACAGTTCAAGATTATCCATCACATTTTACCCACTAATGCCACTCTTTTTAGGGACTCACTTATTCAACACGAGAAATGCCATCTTTGCAACGAGAAACAAACCTTGATACACCTTTTTGTAACATGCTCTTTTGTACAAACCTTTTGGACCCAGTTTGCTCTCTGGTGGAACAGAAAGCACTTAGACTCAATCACCCTATCAGAACAGAATATAATCTATGGATTCACTCAAGATCTTCCTCGTCGCCTTGGTTTGAACCTCTGTTTAATCATCGCCAAATATTATATTTACACTGCGTCACGAAGAGAAGAGGATTATATCTGGGAAGCTTTTTTTGCTATACTTAAAAGCCACCTTGAAACTGAAAAACATAAATCCAAATCACAAATAAGTATTTGAGCCTCCTTTTGTTTGGCTGCCCGTCTTGTTAATTTTTTTTTTCTCTCGTCTCTATTTCTTTCTATTTTTTTTTCTGTTATTTGCTTATTTCAGTATCGCAGTATCGCACAAGTAATGTAGCCTTATTATGTATATGTAGTGTATAGCATCAGTCTGTAATCGTAGCTTTAGTTTGTTAAAATGTCTCGTAAATTTTGTAAGCATTGTTAACGTTTGTACCGCGTGCTAAGTTATAATAATATCTTATATAATAATAATATCTTGTAGCATAGGTGCCATACTGTAAGTATTCTGTTGTAAATAGTTTTAGCTTTGTATAGTAAGTAATATTTTGTAAAAAAAAAAAAAAAAAAAAAAAGAAAATGCCCTTGATTTGGAAGCTTATTTTTATAATCTGGGACTTAGTTGACAGCTCTAGCTTACCTAGTGGAAAAGTGCAATCCTTTATCGGCACACATGTGCAAAAAGCCCTGTACGATTTCAGTATTTCAAAAGTTATGACCGTTTGTATCAGCACATTTGCCCGCATTTGCGATTTTCAGCCTAATGCTAATCGACACATTTCGATCAGATTTTGTCATAAATACGGCTCACCTGCTTTGCAGCTCGGGCTTATTTCCAACTTCAGCCATTTTCCAGTTCCTGGGATGGCTCAATTCCACGATAGATCCTGTAAATAGGCGGGTATTGCCTTCGAAGATTGAGCACGGCCTCTGCCGTGTCGCTTGTTAGCGAACCAAAACTCGAAACCATGGCCACGTCTCCCGCTAGAAATAGGTGATTAAAACATCGATTTGCAGCCGAATTCCCTCGAGAATCGGACAACAAACTATCCAACTTTGGTATTTAGGAAGATAACCGAGAACTGAGGGCTTAAATCTCGAAGAAATCTTTCCGTTAAATCGCCGAATTAGCTGATGACACATCGTCGACTTGTGCATGTGTTCCGATGCTGCTTTCGCGAAGGTCCGCACAAATGGGGAAACCGCTGATTGCTTCAGGATTCTAACCGTTTTTTTTTTCAAAATAATGGCAACCTGCAAAAATCTTATACCAAACCGTAATTACTAGAATAATTAAACCTTAGAATTTTCCTAGTACTTTCAGTATTTTGCAATAGAGTAGTAAATATCCACGGGTTTTATAAAATTGCGTTACCTGTGTATTTGCGTGACTTCTTGTTGCAAGAGGATGACTCCAGGTAAACGCTAGGAGAAAAAGGTTCTCTTGAAAAAGAAATATTTTGCATTTTGTTTGTCTTTTTATGCTAAATGTTTTGATTCGACAAAGTTAACGCAGTGCTGATTCTAGCGTTTTTGTTCTCTCTTTAAAGGGACACTGTCACGGGTTGACATGCGCAGAAACTTTCACTCTCGAGGACTCTCGCGGACACGTGTTTTTGTCGGCCGCCATTATGGAATCGTCGGTAAGTGTATAAAATTTGCATTTATTTTGCATCTAAATCAAATCTACGTCTAACAAATTATTAACGGATCAATACTCTTATTCTCAGGAAGCTACAGAAGGGTTCTGTAAATGTAAAAGCGCGTGTACCACAAAACGCAAAGAAAACAGTACTCGTGGATGTCCTTGCAAAGGGCGAAATGTGCTTTGTAGTGACGAATGCAAGTGCGGTACCAGCAGCAAACCCTGTAGATGGACCTATAGAACGAAATGAAATCATTATTGCTTGCTTCTGAATACACATGAAAAAAAAAAAAAAACCACGATATATGTGCGTTTAGACGGAAGCGTCTTACAAAGAAAGATCATCGCACCTAAACTTTCATGAACTTCTTCCTCGGGCACTGAAGCACTGACAGCACGTCGACTCGGCATATCTTCCGATGTCCTGAAAGCAAACGGAACCACTCTTTAGCCGTTCTGGTTGCCACAAAAAAAAAACCTCCACAACAATGCGATTTAAATCACTCACCTTCTACGATACTCCAAACTTAACAAATGCTCTACGAAAACAGAGTCGGTGTAGTTCTGATATCCAGCCTCAAATTTCGCGTTTATCCAGGCCTTGAATATCTTTTCCTCAACATAAATTCTTTTATGCTTTTTCTCCCACTCTTTCTTCGCTCTTCTGGGAGAGCTAAAAATCCTCTTTCGTCCGGCATTTGTCCTTTTTCCACCGTGGCCAGAACCGCCACTAGTGGACGCCATCTTGAATTTGTCACTTGGATCTTGAATAATTCCGGCGGAAAGATTCAAGTTTGGGATTTCGTAACTAGCGCATGCGCGAGACTGACAGTGTCCCTTTAAATGGCCTAGATTTCAAACGCATGAATTGGCACAGTGATGTTTGAATTTAATGACAGATCACAATTGCACGATCATAACAAAATAAATTCATAATCACACGTGTAATTGTCTTCTTGTTTTTATCGAGAAAAGTCTTCAAAAAGCCTCATGCATGAACTCCAGGGTCCAAAATGTATACCTTATGTTTCAGTTGCCAACATTCAGAACATCCTCGATGAATTGTTTCGTTGCTTTGAGCCCTCCAATTTCCAGTCCATTTGCAATCGAGTCTATGTTAGGGCTTCCCCGTTTCGCTTTCAGCTTTCAGCTTTCAGTATTTTGATCCCCGTAAGGTTCAAAAACCCTCTAGAAAATTGTTGCATACGATAATATACTAAAGTCGCCATTTTTTGAAAGCGTGTAATTTTTGATCGACTAAAAAACTCTTTCTAGGTTCCCCTAAACCTCCAAAACCTAACCCTCTTCTCTCCCTTCCCTCATAGAATATCGCGACCTTAAATATCCCTATTGCGAAAAAACTTACGCATTTCTTAAGACGGCGCCAAGGCCCCCCAAGGCCTGGCCCGTCTAATGACTCCTAATGTTCAAAACTATTTTATCTGTTTCATTCCGCAGGTCCGGCAGGACCCCATATGTTTTACTTTGTTCATGTAATATAATTTTGCAGGTATTCTTATCATTAGCAGTCGTATAAGAAAGGCCAGGCCTTGGGGGGCCTGAGCGCCATCTTAAGAAACGCGAAAGTTTTTCGTAGCAGGCGATATTCTATGGGAGAAGGGAGAGAAGAGGGCTTATGTTTGGACCCTGGTTTTCGTGGGATATTGCTAGCTTATTACAATCCATCCACTAGCGCTTATGTTTGGAGGTATTAGGGGACCCTAGAGAGAGTTTTTCAGTCGACCAAAAATTACTCACTTTCAAAAAATGGCGACTTTAGTATATTATCGTATGCAACAACTTTTTAGAGGGTTTTGTATAACATAGACTCTATTGCAAAATGGACTGGACATTGGAGGGCACAAAGCAACGAAATAATTGTACGACGACAGACTAAAACACTCTTCTAAAAGAGAAAGCACATCTAAATGTTGGCAACTGAAACATAAGGTATACATTTTGGGCCCTGGAGATCATGCATGAGGCTTTTTGAAGACTTTTCTCGATAAAACAAGAAGTCAATTACACGTGTAATTATGAATTTATTTTGTTATGATCGTGCATTTGTCGTCTGTCATTAACTTCAAACATCGTATGCCAATTCACGCATTTGAAATCTAGGTCATGTAAAGAGAGAACAAAAACGCTAGAATCAGCACTGCGTAAACTTTGTAGAATCAAAACATTTTGCTTAAAAAAAAGACTTAAACAAAATGCAAAATATTTCTTTTCAAGAGAACCTTTTTCCCCTAGCGTTTACCTGGAGTACCGTATTTACTCGATTAAACGCCGCGGCGTTTATTAAATTTTTAGCGTTTCCGATGCGGCGTTTATTCAAGGGCGGCGTTTATTCGAGGGCGGCGTTTATTTCAAAATCATATTTCTTAACTCACTGATAATAATTACGGCAAATCATTCGTAAATACTATGTAAAACAGAAACATGTTTATTAAAGTTCCAATGTCTCGCTTTTTTGCTGAGATAGAATAGAATCATAATTGTCTGGCTTGTGATATGTACAACGTTCATGTGTAGATTACCGATTTTACCGTTCTTGTTATTTTTTTTTCTTATAATCCTCGAACAAACGCCGCATTCTTCTGATTGGGTGCGGCGTTTATTCGAGGGCGGCGTTTATTGGTAATTTTGCTTCCATCTGCGGCGTTTATTCGAGGGCGGCGTTTAAAGGGACACTGTCAGTCTCGCGCATGCGCTAGTTACGAAATCCCAAACTTGAATCTTTCCGCCGGAATTATTCAAGATCCAAGTGACAAATTCAAGATGGCGTCCACTAGTGGCGGTTCTGGCCACGGTGGAAAAAGGACAAATGCCGGACGAAAGAGGATTTTTAGCTCTCCCAGAAGAGCGAAGAAAGAGTGGGAGAAAAAGCATAAAAGAATTTATGTTGAGGAAAAGATATTCAAGGCCTGGATAAACGCGAAATTTGAGGCTGGATATCAGAACTACACCGACTCTGTTTTCGTAGAGCATTTGTTAAGTTTGGAGTATCGTAGAAGGTGAGTGATTTAAATCGCATTGTTGTGGAGGTTTTTTTTTTGTGGCAACCAGAACGGCTAAAGAGTGGTTCCGTTTGCTTTCAGGACATCGGAAGATATGCCGAGTCGACGTGCTGTCAGTGCTTCAGTGCCCGAGGAAGAAGTTCATGAAAGTTTAGGTGCGATGATCTTTCTTTGTAAGACGCTTCCGTCTAAACGCACATATATCGTGGTTTTTTTTTTTTTTTTCATGTGTATTCAGAAGCAAGCAATAATGATTTCATTTCGTTCTATAGGTCCATCTACAGGGTTTGCTGCTGGTACCGCACTTGCATTCGTCACTACAAAGCACATTTCGCCCTTTGCAAGGACATCCACGAGTACTGTTTTCTTTGCGTTTTGTGGTACACGCGCTTTTACATTTACAGAACCCTTCTGTAACTTCCTGAGAATAAGAGTATTGATCCGTTAATAATTTGTTAGACGTAGATTTGATTTAGATGCAAAATAAATGCAAATTTTATACACTTACCGACGATTCCATAATGGCGGCCGACAAAAACACGTGTCCGCGAGAGTCCTCGAGAGTGAAAGTTTCTGCGCATGTCAACCCGTGACAGTGTCCCTTTAATCGAGTAAATACGGTATCCTCTTGCAACAAGAAGTCACACAAATACACTGGTAACGCAATTTTGTAAAACGCGTGGATATTTACTACTCTATTGCAAAATACTGAAAGTACTAGGGAATTCTAAGGTTTAATTATTCTAGTAATTACGGTTTGGTATGAGATTTTTGCAGGTTGCCATTATTTTGAAAAAAAAAAGCAGTTAGAATCCTGAAGCAATCAGCGGTTTCCCCATTTGTGCGGACCTTCGCGAAAGCAGCATCGCAACACAAGTCGACGATGTGTCATCAGAAAGATTTCTTCGAGATTTAAGCCCTCAGTTCTCGGTTATCTTCCTAAATACCAAAGTTGGATAGTTTGTTGTCCGATTCTCGAGGGAATTCGGCTGCAAATCGATGTTTTAATCACCTATTTCTAGCGGGAGACGTGGCCATGGTTTCGAGTTTTGGTTCGCTAACAAGCGACACGGCAGAGGCCGTGCTCAATCTTCGAAGGCAGTACCCACCTATTTACAGGATCTATCATGGAATTGAGCCATCCCAGGAACTGGAAACTGGCTGAAGTTGGAAATAAGCCCGAGCTGCAAAGCAGGTGAGCCGTATTTATGACAAAATCTGATCGAAATGTGTCGATTAGCATTAGGCTGAAAATCGCAAATGCGGGCAAATGTGCTGATACAAACGGTCATAACTTTTGAAATACTGAAATCGTACAGGGGTTTTTGCATATGTGTGCCGATAAAGGATTGCACTTTTCCACTAGGTAAGCTAGAGCTGTCAACTAAGTCCCAGATTATAAAAATAAGCTTCCAAATCAAGGGCATTTTCAGCCTTCGTTCGGATGGCGATTGGTAGGGCTCATAAGACGATTGATTTCGCCTTTCAGGTTAAATAGAGAAGAAAATTGTTTCTCAATTAGAAAACTAGAAAGGCTTATGAGCAAAATGACGTAAAATTCATTGCTAGATGACGCGAATCGAATTTTTTATAACTCCACAAAAAATGCCTAATTTTTAATTTTCGAGACGTGTAATCGGGCCCAGATGGGACAAAATGTTTAACAGCTCCCAGCGCGGCCAGAAAATCATTTTGAACCAAACCAAACCTGTTTTAGTTCTAGCCTCGGTAAAGTCTTTCTGTTGGCAGAGTTTCAGGCAAACTTATTTTTGACGCGAAATTGAGTGGGTGGTTTTTACAGAGACAGCCTCTTAAATCTATTTGTAAAGTACAGTTAGAGCTATACTTACGAAGTTTGGCGGTTTTATTATTATAAACAAAATTATCATCGTCGTCGTTGTCGTCATTATTATTATTCATATTATTCTTATTCTTATCATAATTATAATTTACAACAAAAGTAAACAATAATAACATTAGTTATTCATTTTAATGATTTTTGGGCATGGTCTTTTTCCTAGGTTATTGAAGATGTCAAATCCGAGGTGGATGTAGCTAATTTTGAAAGTGAAGACGATAAAGATGAGGTGGTCTTCCTTGTCCAGAAAGCTAGCGAGGCCATAGCAGCGTGGAAAGCTCACCAGCTAAGAAGCATAAACCTAGATCGTGCCCGACTGGAAGTGCTGGAATTTCTGGACCCGTCATGTGTCCTGATTGTGCAAGACTTTGCGATGAAGTTCATACCTGCCCAGTACCGCGAAGCCCAAAGCCATTTCTTTGGCAAGCGCGGGATATCTTGGCATGTATCAGTGTGTCTTAGGAAAGTCAGTGGTAAGCTTGAATCCCAGACGTTTATACACATTATTCAATCTGGTCTTCAAGATTCCACTGCGGTCGTCTTAATCATGGACCATGTGCTTCGGTTGTTAAAGAAGCAACACCCGGAGATTGTCAGCTCGTTTTTCCGCCAAGACAACGCCGGATGCTATCATTCGGCAGAAATCATACTGTCAGAAAAGAAGTGGCATTCAAATCAATCATGTAGATTTTAGTGACCCGCAAGGCGGAAAGGGCTCATGTGATAGAAAGGCCGCCCAAATAAAGGCGCATGTCAAGAGCTTCGTTAATGAAGGTGGATCGGTTACGAATGTTGGCGAACTCAAACAAGCCATAGAATCGAGGGGAGGCGTCCCAGGTCTCCGTGTCACTGTTATGGATGTGCAAAAGAGCGCAAAAAGCTACAAGTTGGACGGTATCAGTAAACTAAACAACTTTAATTTCACTAGTGATGGATTTACAGCTTTCCGTGCTTATGATTTAGGACCTGGGAAGTTCTTCCCATGGAGTTCGTTTGAATCAGGTATTCATTGTTAAAATGATAATGATAATGATAATGATGAGAATTATTATGATATGGAGGTTTTTTCAATTTATATCGTCATTTTGGCGGGATGTGACGTCTTACTTGACAAGTGACCGACTATTAATTAGACATTTTTCCGTACCTGTCAGTGACATCGTACCTTATCGTATCATATTTGTGCCCCGCCCCCCCTCACACCCCCACTCCCCCACCTCTCCCCCTTGAGGACTTACGACTTACGATTAATATAGACCTTTGAATAGTTCCAGGTAACACTGACTTCGCCTGGCTTGGGGAAGAATCTGAGAGCTTTGGTCTTGTTGACTTCGTAGAGGTTTTTCAAAGAGCTTAAAAGGTAAACAACAGCATAACAATGTAATAATCACGAAATGACATCATGAAATTTACTCTGAGTTGAACGCTGAGTAAAAATAAACTCTTTGTAAACTATTTCCTTTTCTCCGTATACAGCCTGTGTGTGTTGATGATCGCAGCAGTGACGCGGCCGATGGTGATCTGAGTGACTCTAATTTGTCTGAAGGAAGTACAAGCCTGAGTAGCGAAGGAGCTGAGAAATGTCAGACGACCAGAATGTTCACATGTCCTGAGCAAAGCTGTACAAAGACGTTCATTAGGTATTCAGCATTGGAGCGTCACTGTGAGTTTGGTGCACACACAAGATCTCTCGAAAGGATAACTCTTCAAGCTCAAGCCAAGATTAGCTACGCTAAACATCTCCAAGAGGGGCAAACTAGGAAGCAACAAAGCCTACCTGTTAATGGTGATGCAGCGACTTATTGTGCTTCAGACAGATGCCAAATGGGTTGGGCCCTCCAATCCAGTGCAAAGAAAGTGCGCTTCAGCGAGAAGCAAAAAAAGTTTCTGGATGCCAAGTTCAACCTTGGGGAACAAACCGGAGAAAAGAGCAGCGGTGAAGATGTGGCCAGGCAGATGAAGCGAGCTCGTGGAGAGGATGGCAAACGATTATTTGCCGTTGACGAATTCTTAACCCCACAACAGATTACCTCATACTTCTCGCGTATGGCTGCCAAGCGAAAGAGTGTCCCAGAGGCAGAGCTAGAGAATGAGGAAAGGGCAGAAATGATCCATGAGGTGGCTGAAGAAATATCGGCTTCGTTAGCAACAATGCAAGAAGAAGAGCAATCTGTGTCCGAAGTGGGCAGCTGTTGTTTCACCTACAAGAAGATGGCCTTGTGTTGCATGAATAAAGATCAACTTCGTGCTAAGCTAACACTACCAAATCTCAAGAGCATATGCCGTAAGTACGGCATTCAGGGCGTGTCGGGAGGCCGAAAGAAAGAGCCGTACGTCGACGCACTTTCCAATTTCATATCCACGAGGCCATGTACTTTGCATAGAACATAGTGAATATTCTAGCTATTTAGTTTAATCCCCGCCCCCCCCCCCCCCCACCGTGGGTACTCTTAGATATGAGCAATATAGATACGTGTCGCTGTGAAGGATGTAACTTTCAGGCAATAGAGTATAGTAATCAACGAGTCTTATCTGACCTCTGGTAACATCATAAACCAAAAAAGCATTGATAAATAGTATATAAGTATAGCGTAGTTAAAGTACAGTACCCAGAGCAGAGTACCCACCCAGGGGTTATACCCGCCGGGGATTTAAACGATTTAACTCATTACCCCCATTCGTTTAGTTTAAAGTTAAATACCTTAACATCACCTGGAATTGCAGCTATAAGGGGCAGCCGTAGTTTAAAAGAATGCGACGGCTATTCCAGTCTGGATTAAGTTTATCAGTATTATAAAATCCTGCACAGTATTTTGGAGACGACCCGGAGAAGACGAGGTTTTTTTAACTGTTGTTGTTGTTTAAGATTCAGCTAATAACAAAAAACGGCGTAGCCTTTAACGAGGACAACGACGTTGTTACGAAATCTGCTTGTTTCTGATCGATGTTTGCACCACTGCGTTCATGTACTCTTGCGCTGCGTCTGCCAAAAATGCAGATGACAGTCATGGCACTCATCGTCGGTAAAATAAAAGTTCAACTTCTCTGGTACGATTGTATCTGGCAATTATATCTTTGTTGTTATTTTGTCACTGTAAAACCATCCGCCTTTTATACTAGATCGACAGGCAAAATCCCATAGCCAAAAGAACCACGAGATATCCTAAAAACATTTACCATTTACATCCGTTGCAACACCATTTGTATTGTGTTACATCCGGTCAGCAGTCGCGTCTTCCTTACTTCCGGTGTGTTCGTTTAGTCAACATTTCAGCAATCGAGCGCGCGCTGCTCGATTTCAGCCAAAAGCATTACTCTTTATTGTTCTCAGATAATGCATTCGCTTAGTAGAGTGATCTTTAAGCATTTATCAAGCTTTCTGGATGAACTGTGCTAAAGAGGTTTGGTAATCGACGGCAGAAATCACAAACATTAATCACGGATGTGTTTTGGCATGGCGGCCAGCTGTTGCTTATCGAGTCATGCGGATAAATGTAACATAATTTGTGGTCTGAAACGCAGAAAAATGGATGTTGATGTGGCGAACTATTTGATTTGGCCTTGCTGCTAGTGTCTGTGCTCAATTTGGTCAAGTTAATGGAGGGAGCGAAGGCGACACCCACACGACAAATCGTCCTGAAGAAATTGCCAAAACTTACCAGGTAGGCTTTTGTATTAATCTAGATTTCACCAAATTCGCGAGCCAAAACCTTATTAATCACATTTACGTAAAAGACCAGGTGACAGAAAAATATTTTCAAGCTGATTTCAGGCCTAATAGTGCGGCCCTCAAAATCGCCAATCTTGCAATTTTTTTCAATTTGCCTTGTATGTCTTGAACGGCCATGGCGAAAATATAACTTTCCCCAAAATTATTTTATGATATTTAGAAACTACAATAACCGTTTTAATTCTGCTGCTAATTTGGTTTCAAGAAATTGAGTACTTTGTGAAAAATTGCGAAATTGGTTGTGCTTGATTTTCCCACTTGTCAAAATGGCCGACAGGCACTATGATAAAGCGACAGTTTTTTCCTTGTTCATAAATCGCAAAATATTTTTAGAATAATTTTTATAAACTAGAAGAACGACTCTACTTTGTGCCGGAATTTCGTTTGATTTGGTTCACATTTACCAGAGAACTAGACTCGTATATTTTTATATTTTGAGAGTGAAATTTTAGCTCAAAACATGAACCTGAGGCTTGCGTGACCAAGTGCAGTTACCATGGCAACAATACATCTGCCAATCAAAATATGCTTGTTTTTGTTCATCCCCCAAGGTAACCTACCTCCACACAAAAAATGAAGGGGTGTTAAAAATTTTCATTTCCAAGTTTGCTTCACTTTCCCAGAGAAGTGCTCTTAAGTGTCAAAACTTCTGGCAAATTACAAGTAATTCACTAATTGGGGACACCTCCACCATCAGGAGTTTAGCTAGGCCGAGTACCTCACACCGCATGCTTGTTCTCAGTACATTTAATAAGAGGAAAGAGAGTTTAAACAAGAGTTTTTAACAAGTGCGAACACAACCAAAAACCCTATTTTAACCTTTTGCATGTGTTTGTTCGTTTTCTTTGGTCGCGTTTGTGAACAGGTTATTATTGGGGGAAGAAAATCGGGAAGCGGAGCGAACCACGCTTTTTGCACCACTAACCACAAACTTAAGGAACGTGTTTACCTCTAGTGTTTGCTTCTATCGTGATTCTGTCGGTTTTCAGTTACGATATGTTTGCTGCTAATCTTGTCAGAAAAAGATTGTGTATTACTGAATTAAAATTGCTCATTTAAAAAGCGCGTCATCTTTATGTGCGTCTCAGTGTTTTAATTTATGACTGGTCCAAATGCAGGCGACAGTTTTTCCGACCAACAAACAGAAAACAATCCATTACAACGCACAAACGCTAGGGCTGATTACAATATGAATAGCCAGTTTAGTTCGTTAGAAAAACGGTTAGACTCTGTATTCCGCAATTAGTTTAAATTTGAAATCGAGACTCGATTATTCGACAAACTGTCATGTTAACGAAAATACAAAACAATGGCGAGTTTGCTGCAGCGTTGTTCTCGATTCCCTTAAGATGGCACGCTTTAATGTTCAGTACGGTTGTAACATTTTTCCTCTTAAATCCAGCCCTCCTACCAAGAAAAGTGCTTTTTCTTTTGACTCGGTACGTGAGTTCTATATCAGTGGTGTTATCAGGAGCTGAAAAGATACCTTTCAGTTAGAAAGGCGATTACAGTGCAGTTCTAAAGTGTGTTATTACAGATTAAGTTGTTCCTCGATAATTCATTTTAGTTTTCAAATCTTTAATTAGTAGCTGTCAACCAAATCAGCGACTGTTAACTGTAATTAACTATTCAATGTTCTGCTTGATTGAATCATTTAATTCTTTTTTGATTTACGGCTTGGTGCTTCAGAAATTTCGCATGCGATAAATCCTTTGTAAAACAAGAAAGCCAAGTTATTTATCCCAAGTTGTTTATCAGGATTTTTAATTGGCTAATTTTGCAAATTTTACGTTGAACAATGAATCCTTTTGCCAAGTGTGTAGATTCTAGACCTTCATTCGAAGACCATGCAAAAATCAGTTACCATTTCTCAGCCAAACATCAGCCTTTGTTTTGTCAACGTCTTACATGCAAACTCATCGAAACAAAAGCTGCGTCAACAAGCATAATGTATACAAGTTTTTAAAAACCGCAAAGTTTCTGAATAGTTCACTAAAACATCAACAAAAGCTATAAATAGTTTAATTAGAATATGAATAGTACTTTTCAAACTTATATTGCCTCTTCCAAAAATTTTTCATTCAGTTGAAATTTGAAATCAAGTGAGCAGTGGCAATACCAGGAGTACACGAACTCAAGACAAAAAAGTCAGATCTCGAGGATGAAAACTTCAGGAATTCTCGCAGTTTTCTTGATTTTTGTGCTATATTCAAGTGCAGTCCCTCTTCATGATTTAAAAGACGAATTTAATCTAGGTAAGATTTATTTGCGTTATAGTTCAAGTTATTTAATAAGGTTACTGGAGTCCGTTTCTCGAGGAGTCCCGGTAACATTTCAGGCCCGGAGCTATATTTTAAAAACAAAATCTATGGAGTGGTTGTGTAGCTTTTAGCCTGCAAGCCAGCTCGGCTTGTTTCGTTAACTTACAGTTTTAATTTACTGCTTAGTTTTAAAAAAAACCAAATTTGAATCTTTAAGGTAAACCTTGCCCTCATAAAATAGCTTTCGGGGCCCGAAAAGTATTCGTCATCGCTGTAGAGTCCATTCTAAGTGTAGTCGATTCAAATCACTACGGCTGACTCATTTCATTTCTAAATTTCTGTCTGTGTTTATTTCAGTGAGGGATTTCACAAATGCATTGGCGGATTCTCATAGTAAGTGCAGATAAGTGGTTCTTATTTTGATTGGGGTGATACAACACCTAATAACTGACAGCAACATGGGCACCATTCTGAATACAATGGCGTATGTTGCGTTGCTATAACTACTGTATGGTGTTGTTCGTGCTCTGATTGGTTAAACACATATTTCAACAGAGTTCGAAATTTAGCAGGTGAAGTTGTTTTTCCTTATTTCTAAGTTTCGTATATGATTAAAAAAAACTGAAAAAAAAAACGTGAGAGGAAAAAAGGTTTTGGAGCAAACTCTGTCAGAGAAGCTTTGAGTTGTGTAACTAAATGTGCTACGTTTTGAGTGCGTTGATAAAATCTTTGATTGTCACCTTTCAAATGAAAGCTGTTGAGCGTTATTGCATTAGTTTCCAGTAATGCCAGTTATTATGCTGTACAATGTGGTGTGATTCTACCGTTTCAATTTTCGGATGAAATCCTAAAGTGTGACCATTCGAATGAAACGCACTAAGAAGTACTATTCGGTGGTAAAAATGGTAAATATTATTATTTAAAGTGGAAGTGCACTCAGCTTATCAACACAGGTGTTGCCGTGTATTATGCTATACAAGATGTTTTTAGCCTACGGATGAAATCTTGAAGTGTGATCATTTAAATGAAAGCTACCGAGCAATACTTTCTCCTGGTACTGTTTATTATGCCCTTCAAGATGATTCTAGCCTCCCACGCAGTCGTTTTTAGGCCAGCCTCCATTAATTAAAAACGACTGCGTGGGAGGCTAAGGTGATTCTAGCTTTTGATTGTATAGACGAAATCCTACAGTGTGATCATTCAAAATGAAATGAAAGCTATTGATAAGTACTTTGCGGTGGAGCGCTTTATTATGCTGTACAAGAAATTTCTACCTTTTAAATCTGTGGATGAAATCTTTAAGCTTACTTGGTATTCAAATGAAAGCAATTGAGCGGTGATCCCAAAAGCATGTCTTTTTTTCGAACAATAACCCTTCGAACGTCTAACTGTCCAATGATGTAAGGGGAGAACTGATGCTTTAAGTCGCTTCGCCTTGACATTGCAGAAATAACAACCGGCTGATGATTCACAAGCATCCATGGAACAGACGTTGCTTTACACTTTAGATCACGATTTTTTCTACTTGCCTTTGAGCTATATCTTCGTGTTTTCTAGATTGTAAAGACGAGCGTCCAGACTGTGATTGGATTGTGGAGAACACAGGAGGCGGGGAAAAGTTAGAGAACTACTGCAATACATGGAAACACACAAAAGCAATTCAGGAGTGTCGGAAAACATGTAATTTCTGTAAGTAGTTTAATATATAAATATCCTTATTTATTGTTTAATTTTTGTTTAAACGTCAGTAACCGAAGCCTTACGAACACCCCGCTATCACAAGCACCACGTACCCTGCCTGGACATCCCTTTTTTACGGACACTCTGCAATCACAGATGCTCCGCTAGTACGGACACCAGTTGGTATTAAGCACATCCCGCTATTACAGACTCGTCGTTATAACGGACATCCCACATCCTGCCTGGAGACCGCTCCATTGCGAATACTCCACTATCGCCCCATTATGGGCCAGCCTCTATTAATTAAAATTCTTATATTACTTAGGGACTGTGCAATAATTACCTGGAGGGGGGGTTGGGAAATGAGTAAAATAAGGCTGAAAAATAAGTCGCACCCCCTATCTCACTAAGCGAAAATTAACTTTAACCTCCCCTCACCTACTGATAATATTAAGGTCAACCCCCCCATCCCCTGCTTCCTCCCCGTATTGGTGCCCTCATACTTAATTTACGTGTTGGATGTCTTCCTCACGCACAAAAAGTGCTTCAAATGACTTTTCAACGTATGAGTTCTCTCCATCGGAATCACTTGACTCTGATTCTGAAGTTGTGTCGTCTTCACACAAGTTAAATCAGCCTTACTTCCGCTTATCTTGAGACCATGTTGTTTCAAATACATTTTCTGCTGGTTGTTCGTAAGCGCTTCCATATCTGTTTCATTTTCCAAGAAATATTAGGCGGAAGAGCGTTCCTTTTTCTTACTCTTTTTTTCGCCTTTGCATCCAAGAACTCAAAGTGCTCTACATAACGTTTACACGCAGTCTCGTCCACATTGTACTGGGAACAGAACTCTTGCAAAGACCTTTCTTCAGAGGAGGAAATTGCTATTAAAGTCAACAGTTGGGTTTTCCATTCTCTTTAATTATAATACAATGCAAGCTTTCCTACATTGACATCTTTCTTTTTGATTGAATAACATCATATTGTGCGAAAGCGCCGAAGGCGCGAGCCTTTAGGGGGTCTGGGGGCATGCTCCCCCAGAAAATTTCGAAATCTAGACGCTCGCAAATGTCATTTTAAGCGTTTTCCTGGTGGTATTTTCCCCCAAACATAACCAAAATCCAAACTAACTTTAACAGCATTCCTGGTGTCAATAAAGTAGAACTGTTTTACTATATAACAGAGGCATTCCTCTCTTACTACATGACAGACAGGAAAATATTAAATAATCAGCCAGTTCAGAGATCAAAGCACCTGGAGTTGATATTTTCCCAGTTTAATTCCAGTGTAAGCAAGTATAAATTAATGTTTGAACTCTAATAGCTCTTCTACCACTTTTCCAGTTTCTGAAAAAGAGTGAAAAAATTAATGCCCCCCTGTATGTATTAAATTTTACACCCAACCCCGCCTCTCTCTAGTTGTGATTTTCCCCTATGCCCCCCCCTCTGGTTTCCCAATCCCCCTCCAGGTAATTATTGCACAGTCCTTATATTTTCAGCTATTACAGACAATTCATTATTCTGAGCACCCCGATATTTCGGTCACCCTGCTATTACGGGCATCCTCTTATTACGGACGACCCACTATTACTGACACATCCCGCTATGACAGACCCCCCTCTATTACAGACACCCCGCTATTACGGACAACCCGCTATTACAGACATCCCCTTACTAAGGACAACCCGCTGTAACAGACATCCCACTATTACGGACACACAGCTATTACGGAAATCCCCTTACTGAGGGTAACCTGCTATTACGGACACACAGCTATTACCGACAGCCCGCTATTACGGACATCCCGCTAATACGAACACCCCACTTTTACGGACACCCTGCTATTATGGAAATCCCGCTATTACGGACACCCAAGTACTACAGTCACCCCTCTATTAAGGCCACCCCCCTCCCGCCCCCACTGCCACAGATATCCCGTTTTATTATTCAACAAATTGTCACTATGCCCATATATGGTAAGGAAGCCCTCAATATCTGTCATCCCACATGACAGATATCCTGCGATATACGTAAATGACCATATTTGGAAGTGCACTGCAGATTTTCTTTCATTGCTTGTTTGGCGGCCATTTTAAAAAGCGAGGCAGTTTTAGCAGTGTTCTCCGTAAATTTTAACTCTCTGGAAGAAACTTACCACGATTAAACGCTCTCAAAATGTCAACAAGTATTTGCTTCAGCTCACAAAGATATCCAGAGGTTGACTTGGAATTTTCATAGTGAGAACTCAACCAAGAAAATGCTATTGCGAACGAAGCAGCACACTTGCTCACGGAAAGTGTTAAAGACTAAAGTTGAAAAGATTTTAATTTACAGGAAGAGGACTTATTCTCGGTAAGGTAGCAATATTTTTTTTCCTTTGTCTTGTCATTCCAAACATGAGTTTGTAAATAAGTCTTTTTAAGTGAACGGTAGTAAACTTCGATTTCTTGAAGTTCTGTTTTGATTTTATGTGTTGCTAGCTTTTAGCGTTTTTATCTATAGAGCCGTAGTTTTTCTCGTTCTGAAAATGGTAGTCGATGGGAATTTGTTGAATAATAAAACAATTATCCTGCTCAATCTTGCGCAATATCCCCTGATTTAGCCAACTCGGCCTACGGCCTCGTCGGCTAAGTATCAGGTGATATTCCGCGCGATTTCGCAGGATAATTGTTAAATAACTGGCACCCCTCAATTACGGGCACCTTTCTACTACATATATCCCTTTATTACTGGCACCTCAAAACTACAGGAACCCCACTGCTACAGTCACCCATGGGGACACACACCTTGCTCTTACGGACACCCCACTCAACTTACAGACACTCTCTGCTGTGGACACCTGGCTATTCATCAATGCATTCACACCCTCTATAAAGCAACAAGAGGAAATTTTCACAAATTTCGTTACTTCAGTACAGGCTATCTAACTTGTAACGAGACCATGACTACATTCCTATTTAATTAACATTGACTATAATTATTTTACATTTGACAGGTGGAAAAGCTCCAAGTCCAGTCGGTAAGAATGTTTATAATTACAATTATTTAAATGATAGAAACTAGTCCAAGAACTCAGGTTACTTTGTTCTAAATTTTAAGAGGTAACTTTTATTGTTGTTGTGCTTCTTCTTCTTCTTCTTCTTCTTGTTTCTACTACTACTTCTTCATCTTGTTCTTATTCTTCCCTTCTTCCGTTTATTATCAGGATGTGAAGATGAGCGTCCAGACTGTAAGAGAATCGAGAAGATTACAGGAGGCGGGGAAGCGTTGACAAAGTACTGCAACACACATAAGGATCACCCCGGTGTAAGACTCTGCAAAAAGACATGCGGATTTTGTGAGTTACTAGTTGTCTTAAAGCATACATTTAACCTGCTTAGCATTTCCGAAAAAAGAGTATCTCCTATTACCCACGAAAAGGATTTGTGAATTTTTTTATGCCCGACATGTTTCCAAAGTTTTGAAATCCTTGTAAATGAGGATGTTAATCGCTCGCACTAGCGACCACTGATATCTTATAATGGCTGCATTTTCTCAAATCCATTTCAAAAAGGGTAGTGTCTGGTTGTTAGCTCAATACTGCATAGCTACGAAACATCTATAGTTGACTAGCGTTGACTCTCTTTAGCTCCCACATTTCAAATATTAAAGTAGGAAATATTCGACTTACACATTGCTATCATGAACAACATAGCGAATCTACCAAACTCCATTTAATCCTAGTTCGACCTCTTCCCAGCCTGGCCAGCTCATTCATCGTCTGGGGACACTACTTCATGCCTACACGCTAGGTTGTATACAGTAATAGGTCAGTCCAACACAGGTCCAAACCTATTGTGGCCTGCGCACGGTCACGGCCAAAAACAACAACAACAACAACAACAACAACAAATAAAACAGAGAAACTTTCCATCTTCATAACTGTTTTGTTTCATGTTAATTTTGAGCCCACTTAAGTTCTACTTATCTGTTGCAGGTTCCAAGCCCCCAGCACCACCTTCTAAAAAGCCGCAAACAGCAAAGCCTGAGAACAAGAGAACCACTGAAAAACCCAGCACCACGCCAAAACCATCTCAACTATCTGGAAAAACACCTTCAGGTGACAGATATTGTTTCAGTTTTGTCATCCAGAAAAAGGAATCTTTAATAATACTCTAGAAAACGACAACAGACATGACAACTTTAAACAAACAACTTTATTTGGTGCCAACACTACCAAACCACTGTAATAAAAGACGCACCTAACACGACTTGACATCAACTGAACAAACAAAGTTTCATCCGAGACAGAAATTGCCAAGTGATTTGACATATAAATCCTTAATTTACAGCTTTAGGCTTTCTCATAGCAATTGCCAAGCAGGGTACATAACTGAGAGGATCTTAGATTAATTAAAAATATTGTTAATCATTGCTCGCCAGGTTTTCAAAAGGCTTGCTTAGAAGCACATAACGACTTCCGATATTTTCATGGTGTCCCTGCTCTTAAGTGGTCAGCGGAGTTGTCACGTGATGCACAGGTTTGGGCCAATCATCTTGCTGCTTCTAAGAAGTTTGAACATGATCCAACTGCACGCGGCAAGGACCAGGGTGAGAACCTGTACTACGTGAGGCCTGCCAACAGACTGTGCGATCATGGCGAACAAGGAGCGGAATGCCTAAGCTGTG
The DNA here is from genome assembly GCA_964030785.1 of Siderastrea siderea. Taxonomy (NCBI): domain Eukaryota; kingdom Metazoa; phylum Cnidaria; class Anthozoa; order Scleractinia; family Rhizangiidae; genus Siderastrea; species Siderastrea siderea. Next base: position 684,998 of record OZ034969.1, on the reverse strand, counting down.
GAGAAATTGTGCAGGTGTGGTATAACGAAGAAGCAGATTACGATTACAACACTGGCAAAGCTAAGACGCCTTTCGCAGTTATTACACATTTCACACAGCTTGTTTGGAGGGCGAGCAGGGAACTTGGAATGGCGACTGCTGTAGATACTGATAACAGGCTGGTGGCAGTGGCTCGGTACTCACCGGTGGGGAACTGGGGCGGAGAATTTAAAGAAAACGTTCCACCTCCAGAAAATTTGTAAGTCCACGCTAATACCTGGCTCTATACTTATTAACAACGATAATATAAACGAGTTCAAGATATTTATATTAAGCAATTAGCACAAACACAAAACATTGCACGGCGAACCGATGTGGAATTTTGTGCTCAACTTTTTCTACAAGAAAGTGGGAAAACACGGTGAAAATAATACAAATAAATTGTGTGCCCACAGATCTGACTAATAACTACCTTGATTAAAGTCGTATTTCCGCACACGTGGAGGCAGCTTCGCACCCTTTTTGCAATAACTAATTTTTAAAGTGGGTTTTGCTAATCCCTTCTGAAAGTTAGTTGTCGCGTTAACAGTTTTGCATGCTTAATTTACCTTATTTTGCGCTTTAGAAAAGGAAGAAAATCCATGAAGGATATAGCAAACGCATTGCTCAACCGTTTTTCATTGATAATCACAATGATACTCACGTGGAGGCGTTGTGGTGCAGTGGTTAACGCGGTGGACTTCAGATCTGAGGTCGGTGGTTCGACGCCCAGTCCCTGCCATCGTGTTGTTTCCTTAGACAAGAAACTTTACCCCACATTGTCTCTCTCCACCCAGGTGTATAAAATGGGTACCGGTGACATACTGCTGGGGGTAACCTTGCGATGTACCTAACTCAGTGCTTCTGTTGTGTGAAGCTAGAATAAACTAATTCAAAGCTACTTATCTTTTGCAGTACCATGACGAAGTTTTTGCCATGATGAAGTTGTTGTTCAATGAGCATTTAACGAGACATGGTTGAAAGATAGCTGAAAAAAACTTTTTAAGCGTCGACATTTTTACTCTTGTCAGGTTAACTTTGGATTTTTCACCTTTTTTGTTGGACACTATTTCCTTGTTTTCTGGCCAATACTTCAAAATTTAGTTGCTTGCTAGATACGAAATTTTGCACATCGCTAAGTTTAAGGATAGAGGCGATGATAATAAAGCAAATCATCAACTTGCAAAAAATATTATTCCAGTAAAAAACTGATATATATATTTTTTCATTACAGCCCCTGATGGACCTTAGGAAGACTTCACAAGAAGACAAGAATTATGAGTATGAACATGTTACTTGGAAGCTCATCAGAGGCCTTTTTTCTACCTCTCTCCTCCACAGAGGCTTCTTTAATTTTTTCACACGGGCATATAATCTGGCAGAAGATGAGGGGAGAACGAACAAGGCGAACACTTGCGAAAGAGAGCAAAAAAAAAAGGCTCAGAGGAAGTTTGGGAAAGGGAAACGAAGCGTTTTCCCTCTCACCATCGTCCACCGCGCGCCTGGGTTTTTTCCTTTTGTGTTTCCTTTCCCTTTTCTTTGTCATTCTCGTCATGTTTTTTTTTCTGAAGGAGAGCTCTAATGCTCCAAGCCGCTGGACCTAAGCACCGGCACCTTGATGAGCCATCTGACTTGTTCATTCGGTTGAATTGGGCTCAGAACTTTACGCCTTTTTCTTATGAAGGAACCTCTGGGGATGAGAGAGCAGTTACGCATAACCCTTGAGCCACTTATCCTTCTTTCTACTGTTCTTTTATTTCCTCAGTATTGTATTTCGAATTTACTTTAAAATAACAAATATCGCCCTAAGTACTTAATAGGAGTCTTTGAAAAGATAGAGAATTGTAAATTCTCCGATTTCTAACCATCTTTACAAAATACGAACGTTTTCGTTACCTTTCTTTCTTTTGATGTTGAAGATTTAAAGGACAATCTCGTGTGAGTAAAATGGTTTGCAATGCATCTTCGAGATTGGGAAGGAAAGGGACGTTAAATATCCTAACCATCCTTACGCTAGTGACGATGGTTCTAACACTCTCTGGTGCTTTACACATTGTAGTTCTACGTGAAATATATGATATATGCTCAATAAAATATTGTTAAATCCCATTTACGCGTGTTGTATTTGTGCCTGATTACCACCCCTTGCTTCTTCACATCACACGTCCCGCGCTCCTTATCAATTTATTTTTCTTGAGCTAGATTCCTAATCGTCGTGCCCCATTTGGTCAGTTCAGTCTAGCTATATAAATTGCTTTTAGGTTAAGGACGAAAAGGGGATGAGACATTCAAGGTTTAGTTGGGAGTTTGGTCCAGGAAACAAGCACACTACTCCCGGACAGTCCTCCCTCTTCTCTTTTGACAAACCATCCAGTAACGTACGCGACTATATCCAGTTTGTCACAAGCGTAGGACAAAGAAAACACCTGAATCCCCGTCCTGAATCAAACCCTTATCCTCACGTATACCGGTCGGGCGCTTTAGACACTGAGCTACTGGGAGACTCGTGGCACGCTTGTGACAAACTACCACTTCTCGAATTCCTCCAAATAAGCGTGGCAGAGGCATTGCATTAACGTAGCCATGTCCCCGAGGAAACCACTGTCAAAATTTCAGCCCCCTTCCCTTCCCCACCCCCATCTATCACTAACATACCAATCAATCGTCCAATAACCTTGAACAACCTTTTACCACGAAATTCCTTCCTTTCTGCATTGCTGTAAGACGGTGCCCCAAAGACCTGTCTTAATTACCAAACAAAGCCTGATTAAGTGGAAGACTCTTGATAAGGTCGATGTGTTAATTTCAACGCAAATGTTCAATACAGTTTTTCAGTACATTTTTGCAGTAGAATTAGCCTCACAGAAGGATACTTGTCATGCATACCCGCGTTCGTAAGAAAATTCGATCGCATTTGAGTAGAAATAGCAAGAAAATTAATTTCTAAACTTTAAGAATATTGGTTGTTTTTTTATAATGTGACAACCAGTAAAGGCAGTGGTCTACAGAAAGAAAACTGAACTGGGGCTTCCCTGCATTTAAGGTGGCCGAACACAGTTTTTTTTTTTGTACCTGTGCGTTGTCAATCGTTAGTTTCAAACCACTGGCAATTTGGCGGACAAAATTTGCAAGGCGCCAGTTCAACGAAAAGATTATATTTTGATATGTTTTATTGGCCTAAGTGCCGTTGCCATGGAACCACGGCTGGTAATAAACCAGCATTAAATGAAGGGTTTGATTTATTTCCAGAAAATTCAGTCATTAGATTTTTTTCATCATTTGTATCTAGAAAACTCAGAAAAATTCTGACCTACCGTACTTACTGACACTGGTCTCGTAAAATTTTGACAAAGAGATCTTCTGTGGTTTGGTGTTGTGCATTTCAACGTTTTCCGAACATGTCCTCTGTCAGATGTCAGTTTTTGTTTGTAGGCTCGTTACGCGTGTTTTAAACTTTATTACGCACTTCACAGGATCAAATATGCGTAAGACTCTAGTCGTAAACTCAACCATTTATTCACAGATAATCCACTGACAATTCCACGAAATTATCGCTCCAGTCATCACGGTAAACATCCAGTTAGGCAATAAGGCGAACCTCTAGACATACGGAGTCCGGAATCCGGGCCAAAATTTTCAGCAAATCTGCGATCCACGGTATTTTTCAAATCCGCGAATCCGCTTAATTTATCGCTAAAATCCGCAATCCGCGCGCAAAAAAGGCCCAACCCGCCGACGCGCAAACCTTTTCACCCTCGTCCACTCGGTTTGTTCAGTCTAGGGGACCGTCACGCACAAAACTCGTTTTATTGTTGGACAGAGTTGGCTAAAAACTAAATAAAAGCATTTAAATTTAGGTCAATTGGAGTCTCCAATTTTGAAGTGAACCATCTAATAGAGATGGAGAAAACAGGGCTTCCTACTCCAGCTGTCAATCAAATTGAACTCAATCCTTTTTGGCGCTTAGAAGACATTGTAAGCTACTGACAAGAGAAAGGAATCACCTTCATGGGTTGCTGTCCGATATTTCGTGGCCAAAAAAACGAAGACTCCACTCTGGTTGAAATGGCCAGTCGGTAAGTAGCTAAGGTGTGTTTTCTTATAAACATTCCAGAATCCCGATATAGCAGATGATCCCCAGCAAACCGTGCTTTCTTTGAATTCGGATTCCCCAAGGCTGGTCATAAAACTAAGTAGAAATAATGGTATGAATCAGTAGAAAGACATCAAAGAAGTACTGGTAAACCTAAGAAGGCGGAGCACAGATGCTCTAAATTGGTCACATCCCCATTTTGACGCTCAACAAATATGCAAGGAGAGACAGCAATCACCAAAAATGGTTTATTCTTTTTTGTACTTTGCAGGTATGGTAAATCAGTATCACAACTTCTTATTCGTTGGAGCGTACAGAAAAAACTACATCACCATTCCCAAGTCAAGTAAACCAGAAAGGATCCAACAAAACGCTGATGTTTTTTATTTCAGTATAGGTGAAAAGGATATGAAAACGTTGGTAGGTGTAAGTGCTTCATATCTTTAAGGCCAAGGACACTGAATCCGATACAACATCATCCAACACTGCACTGTGAAAGATATATTTATTAGTGCGAAATCCGAGATCTTCCAACAGGAAACTCACTGACAAATACAATTTTTTTACATCTTATCACCAAAAAACACAACATCACAGAGGCCCGTTAGCAGGTTTTTTTTTTTTTGTGGGAGGGTGCGTGTGAGCGCCGAAGGCGTGGAAAGACGATCGCCGGAGGCGGGAGATACCAGGGAGGTCCGGGGGCATGCTACTCTGGGAAATTTTGAAAAATTGTATTGTCTGAGACTGTATTTTGTGCGATTTGAAGACTGTCACATAGAAATTCAGGCAGCCAGATCAAAGTAAAAACATCAATACTTAAGAAAAATGTCTAGTTCGAACAGGATTTTGGGTTAATCTTCCAGTAGTGTGCCAAGCTCAACCCTCCTTGAATGCTTCTAGTGAAAAAGCCACCACTTCGCCCAGATTAATGTCTGTGCCGAAATGAATGTGCATCAAGGCCAGCGAAAACGTCCTCCCTTGAGACATGCTGGCTCTGTGGTACATGTGATGCCGTTTTGGGGCACTTGCGCTCCTTTCAAAATCGCAACTGTTGGCTGGCATTGTGCAGCAAATCTTCAAAAGGACATAACGTTTCTTGCGGCAGTTGAAAAAAAAAATTGCGATTCTTGCCAAACACATGTACGTGCAAGCTGAACTAATTCAACATTGTTCTTCGCACCTGAGAACAACTGAAATGGTGAGTGATTTTGGATCAAAAGATTGATGGCAATCGAATGTCCTTTGACACCATCCAACATCATTCCACGGGGATGTCAAACAGGTGCGACATGTCGAATTCAATGAATAGAAATTTTGCGTCCGTTTGTCCTGACGTTAACGAATAGGTTGATACCAGAGAGAGACTGGATACTAGAGTGAGATAAGCAGTTCATCCAGTCTCTGACGTTATCTGTTTTTTAATTTTAACCTGTTGTGTAATAACAAACATCGACAACATCCAGACTGGACCGGAATTACGTCATGTAGATTTTGCTAGCGTTTTGTCAAAACTGTACTGAAGTACCTTCTCTCACACACATGCTCCGTAAACTCAAAGGGAAACGTATCAAGTCAATATTCGCGAGAAGAGCAAACTCTATAAATAAGTATTTAGCGACTCTTGCAAGACGAAACCGATAAAATGCCGTTGTAACACTTTTTACGGTAACGCAGGGAACATACGCAGCGCGTTATTCTGTTCAGATGGCGGAAGAACATTTGTAAATTAGGCGCCGTTTACATGAGTTATTTCAGCCCGGGATGAGTTTCAACCAGGGATGACTTGGATCTCATCCCGGGATGACTTTCATCTCGGTGTCTGGTCATGTACCTGTAAGTGTTTACATGATTTGGAGCAAACATGTGTTCGCCCCGGGATGATTTCATCCCGGTGCTGAAGACCGGGATGAAATCATCCCGGGGCGAACACATTTTTGCTCCAAATCATGTAAACACTTACAGGTACATGACCAGACACCGAGATGAAAGTCATCCCGGGATGAAACTCATCCCGGGCTGAAATAACTCATGTAAACAGCGCCTTTATACAGTACTTTCGATTCGGTAAACGTGGAAGAGTCTAGAACTTATCAATAAATAAAGAGATTAATTAATTAATTGATTAATTGACTTGTGTGTGTTATTTCACTAATAGGACTCAGTGCCAACAGAGCAATGCTGTTTGGCATAAAAAGAGCACAACAGACTATCCCTGGAAAGGATAAAGGCTGAGGTTTTAGCGAAATTGCCTAATGAGTATTGTTGTTGTTTACAAACCTTAATGGCAGTCTGTAGGACGGAATAATTGTGAAAATGAGCAATTCATTGAACACATTACATTACAATACACTTGTACATTACAAAGGTATTATATATACAATGTAGCGTCACTTTGTAACAACTGCGTACCTGCATTATTGCTGGTATCTAATCGTTGAACCGATTAGTTTTCCCAAAAGCCCTTGTTGACTTAAGCCGTGACAAGACCACAAACTATACCCGTTCTCTGCAGCCAGGGGTACTAGGTACCTTGGAGGTTTGGAGTTAGAAAGAAATCTGAAAGAAATCTAGCGCTTTTTAAAGCATCAAATGTAATGAACCACTAAAGGCAAGGCTCCGCGATAACGGTCACGAACTAAGCTCTGGTTGAAAGAAACACAGTAGTATATACCCCGGGGGAGGTGGGGCGGGGGAGCAGGGGGAATTTTTTTAGTTAGCTTGTTGCTCTGGTGGACTAGAACGCGCCCCAGCTTGCTGCTTTTAACTTTTTAAGTGTTAGGGGGCCACTGTAACTGGCTTGCAACTGTAGCAGCTCTCCAGACTTTGTGTATATTATTTAAAATATAATCTTAATTATTTATATGTTCCGTATGTTTTTTTTTGTTTTGTTGAATAAAATGTAATAAAGTAAAATAACTAACCAGATGGTTTCAATGGTAACACATTTTTGGCAGTTTTATGCGATTTTACCAAGATCCGCCAAAATGTGTCCCGCAAAAATTAATAACTTGCAAAAGTATTTTCTGCAAGGTATTAAGCCAAGAAATTGCCATTTGAATCTCACCAATTCCAGACTTCAAAATAATCTCTAATCTCTAACAGTAAATTAAAAGATTTGAGTCCTGCAGCATGCGCGCCACTATCTGAACGCCTGGAAGAATCAATGACATCACCGATTAGTATACCAAGACTCTGGCATCAGAGGATAGCGCTCTTGAAGGACATTAAATGAAGCTACCGCTAAATTTCTGAGTAACAATTAGTGAAAAACAATCCATTTAACAATCCATTTATTAATGTCAATGCGTGGGATAGGGTTGCCCCGTATATCCGAGCCAGAGACTCATGTATGAAACGTATACAAAATAGCATAAAATACGAAACTTACTACAATTCAAACAATACTTATAGGAATGTAAATTTAAAAATTAGAAATACAAGTGATAATAATAATAATAATAAAAATAATAATAATAATAATAATAATAATAATAATAATGATAATAATAATAATAATGATAATAATAATAATAATAAATAAAAAGCTACTGTAAGTTGTGACTAGGGGAGGCAGCATGGCCGAGTGGTTTAGGGCGCTGGATTTCAACTCGGTCGCCCCGGGTTCAAATCCCGCTCTGGTCACTAGCTGGAGTCGTTTTTTGGTAATCCGAGTTCAACTCCTCGGCCATGCTTGTGCCTAGCCAACTGGTCTGCCTCCTGCCAGTTGGGATTCTTACTTGTTATTTTCAGTTTGATATTTCTTTCTAGATATTTATTTCGTATATTTGTGACACGGAGATATTAGCCTTTCTGGCTACTCTAAAATTCGTGCTAAAAAAATAAGTGACTTATTTAGTTCTATTCCAATTACTTCAAACTAAAGTTAACACAGAAAAGTGCATGAGCTCTAAATCCTAGGCCTTCAAGCTGGTTTGAGTTTCATCTCAGCTCGTTTAGCGGAGAAGTGATAACCCTTCCAGGTATACCAGTTCACACCGTCAGCAAAGGAGATGTGTGCGCCCTTGTGATAGAGGCCGTTCAGGTTGGAGAGGTGACAGGATTGGTACCACCAGGCTTCCTTGAAAAGTATGGCACCGTTGCCGTAAAAGGCGTCGTTGTCTCGATCTTTGGTGCTAAACGCCATGCCACGATGATATGAAAGTGAGTCACCAGCAGTTCCTACAAAAACAGTTTAAAGGAGAACATTTATCAGTTATTCAATGCATTCAGTCTTACAAATGAAGCGCGCTACGCCAAGTCTGCTGCGAGACCATGTTCAAGTCGATTTTGCCGTAGGAAAAAATCGTTTTCATTTAAAATGACAATCCTCGATCGTGAGAGGTATTGTTACATTTCCCAAACAAACCTTTCCTTAAAACAACCATGTTTTCGTTCTCTGTTTTTGTGCAACTTCTCTACACGTAAGATATGAGCTGATATGCTACTAGCAGGGAGCCAATTAGAACGTGCGCAAGCACCCAGTACCCTGGGACTATGCAGCCAATCAGAAACAGGTTTCTGTAACCACCCTGATTAAATTCTATCTCAGTAACTTCTAAAGGCACAATCTGTCTTTATATTATTTTTCTATCTAAGAAATTTGTACCCAGGGACTATCTACTGAACAATGCAATTTAGCTTTGCATTACCGTATGTGAGTGGCACCATCACCTACCTTATAATGTCTATGTCTTTAAGCCCACGTTATTCTCACAAGAAAAGGCAGTTTCTTATTTATTTAAAACGGGGGGCCCTTGTTGATTCTTATTCTGGTCTTCTTTCATGCAGGTACTTTTTTTGACCTTCTTGTACTGTTTTGACGAAGCCTTAGGTTAAAACCTTTGGTTTCCCGACATTTACCCGTTGCACTGCAGACGTTTGCATTGGTTCCCTTCGTTTTATAAAATACTTACCAACGTACGTTCCAAGGCTCAGCTTATATTTTGCACTTTCACTGGCAACAGCGAAGAAGTCATACTCGGCGTAAGCTGTGTTTCCTGCCATGTCTTTTATCAGCAATATTATTCAAGCGCAGTTCTTCGATTATTTTCTTCTCTTCGGTGCAGATGCCAGGGCGTTGGGGCATCGCATGGGCTACTCCAAAGATGTAAAAGGTTAGTGCCATCACTAGCAGTAAGCATTGTAAGTAAATCAATCTCGAAACAGAATGTGACCTATCCATGGGCAGCTGAATATTTGTCACAAACTGTATGATCTCTTACACTGCAACTGAGTGATAAAGATTGAGTCAGTTTAGTTTTGTTTAAAAATGTCTGCTTTCGTTTCTGACAAGAATGTTTGGGTAATCTAGAAGGTCAGATTAGTTGCAGATGAAACGATCCTGGGCAATGGACTAATCATGGTGTTTTTCCCTTTTTGTCCGGATTTTGCTTTAAGGTCAGATTAGGACTGCAAGGTGAAACAGTAAAAGCCTCAAAAATAGCTAATACCTGAATAATGTTTTAAAATATCTAAACCCAAACACATTGGGAACTGAACACATCACAATCTTGCTTTGATATATTTGTCACCATTCTTTGAATACTAACGAAATTATAAAGACCATACAGGGGAGGAAAGTGGCTATGGTCAAACCCAGTAGGCAACGTCAAGGAAGGCTGCTGTTCTTTTGAAAAACGAAGCAACGTAGTCAAGTACGACCTATATTTAGTAGCGCTTCAACTGAATCGTTGACTAAACGTTTATGCAAATTTTCACTGTACAAAGAAATTAGCATTCTTGGGTGTAGCAAGCGGTCATGGTAAGCTCGTCAGTTTCAAGACCAAAAAGTATGAAATATATTTATGAAAAGGACCAGTTGTCAACAAATAATACGGCAATAAACCTTGCGCGGATGAATGTTAAATTTCCTATGTTTCTGTTTTTATTTCGCGCCCTTAAAGTAACACAATGACCTTGAAATTTACATAGGTAGTGTAGCACATGTTGAACTTTACATCAAGAGATTTACAAAGAAATTCATTTACTAGATTTTTGAATCACTGCTTCCCGAACAAAGACGTCACTTTCTTAGTAAAATAAGCACATTAAAGACTACTACTAACCAGTGAATCAACGGAAATCGAATGATGGAAATTGAACGAAACTTTTGTAGAGGGTATTCCTATACCACAGGAACAGTGTGAAGTAAAACCATTTCATCCGTAGCCGCGGAAGGCAGTTGTCTTAAGTAATAAATAACAATGGAGGTGAATCTTTAATTTTTCAGTTTTAGGTTTTTCGAAAACGCTGTCAGAAATTGTTTAAACTTTACAGTCTTATAGACCTAAGTGTAGACTACCAAGAACAGGACGTCGTTTTAGAAGTTTAGGTCTAGATGTCGAGAAAATTAGTGTTCTTGTGTTGCTATGGTGACCCCAATGTCAAACAAAACTACTTTTTTGGAAAGTGTGTCCAATGTTTAGTAACTGAGTGAAGTAGTAGGCCCATCGGACTTTTTTCAGTGAAGTATCAGCCGTTCAAATTAAGAAAGGTTACCGGTCGAAGAAATGGGTCTGTTGTAAAAGCATGGTCTAAAAAAGAACCCTGCTGCCCGGGTAAACGCTAACATTCTTTATAAACAGGAAATTATTTCGGCACCAAAAACGATTTTGCCTTTTTTTCACTAGGGCGATTTTGCCTAACCCTTGAAACAATATCTCGCAATTGGTGTAAACAGTCAAAGTTTCACCGCAGAAAACAATGTGCGTAATAGTTAGTATCTATTCACCGGTTAAGTTAAATCACTTTAAGTTACGTGTTAGTTTCCAAATCAACAGAAAAATGAAGACTCATTTTTGGATAATAAATAATTTCGGCAGCCAGGAAAGTAGGAAAACCAACATACAGTCCCCAGCCACAGCACTGTCATAGCGAAAAAGATGGCTCCTGGGAGTAAGAAACGAACGTTTAAGGAAATGCTGATTTCTATAGCGTAGTGTCAACTGGGGTGGCTTTCAAGGAATAAATTCGACGCAATATATCACATTTTCACAATTGCGTCTGATAGACAAACATATACAACGGCACGCACGATTAAATAAAAGTGGAAAACCGAAACTCGTATTTTTGGACAAAATCAGAAACTTTGGACCTTAAAATTGACCATCTTTGATCTCCCGAAATAAACGAATAAAAATACTTTGCTGTAATGGAGAATAACAATTTCTTCGCTGTTATGTAGTTTTCGTGTATAGTTATGCCAGTAAACAAGCAGATTAATGCGTTGATAAAAGCATTTGCACCTATCGGACCGTCAGAGAGATCAGTTGAACTATATCATTACGTTGTTGTAACGTCTTATAAGCTGTCCAGCGCAGCATTCCCTTTGATATTAGAAACTTGCTAGAACCATAAACAAAATGGCCAAATTAAATAGCATTAGCAAATACTGAAAAGGAAAGAGGAAAACGTCTCAAACAAGATAAACTGTGTAATGCGTGTTTTTAGCGTGCAGCTTTAAGAGGCACCATATCGTTCGTCTACAGGCTTTATGATTTCGGGCACACCCACAAATAAATCCTTTTTAAAGGACTTTTTGAAAACTTCTGCGAACGAGGTTCTGGTTTCCCACGGTATTAGAGGTATTTCAGCTATTGCCCAGCTGAAAGAAGTGTTCGAAGCTTGAATGTGGAAGCCGCTGATCTTTTATTTTCTTAACATATATTTTATATTAGACTGTGGAGCCTGCTGAAAGTTTCGTGAAAACTTGAAGCGCATGTTTAATGTTTCATGATTTAATAGAATCATCACTTTTAAATCCAAATGGCCTAGGTATTCAGTAGCACAGATAATGTAAGCCATGCGATGACAATAGCATAAAAATGTGAACACTTACCACGTTCGCTTGTTCTCGGCTTGGATTAATGACTCAACATCCGTTCCCGTGGAATGATAGTCTTATAGTCACCAGTCAGATCACAAAGGGTTGGGCAAGTACTTTAAGACCCAGGTTATAATTTCCCTCCGTCAAGCCCACCCCCTCCCCCCTCCTTCGGCTCTGGTTTCACTTCATAAGCAACACTTAAGCTTACCCTCTCAAGACAAAAACGAATGTGGATTTAGCTTTATTTTAACAAATAAAGTTTGTTTGGCTGTGAGCAGGTAGAACTCAAAAACACATTGAAAACTGATCACGTTAACCAGAGTACCCACTTTAAAAACTGAAACCACGCGCACTTGAAACACGTATTAGGATACGGACTTCTAGGCTTTAAGCTTATATGACAGTGTCTCTGAAATTTTCAGCATTCATTGTTTAGACGACATGCCGCAATTCATCGTCTTTCTTGGGATTATAAAAAAAAAAAAGAAATGTTCTCATTTCCCCGGCCATTCTCTAACCCCTTGTGCGCGCTCGTGAAAAACCATCTTACGCGAAATAAAACTTCTGTGAAAAGACCAAGTCTTTTTGAAAAAAAAAGGTAATTAACGAGTAGGCTAGGGGTTTCATTAAAATAGTTTTGGCCTTGCGAAATTCCACTAGTTTCCTCTCCGTAGACATTGCGAATAAGAAATGAACGGTCTGTTATTATGTTCTTCCAATTTCCTCATTTTCATGAATTATTCTCTGGATAAAAACCATTTTGGAAAAAAAGATTCTTTATCTGCGTGATCAGTGTCCGTCAAATTTCAACACCTTAGGCTGCGGGCACTCTCTTTTTCCGCTCAGGGATAGACGAGGAAAACGAACAAAGGAGCCGGCGAGCGCGAAATCGCCTATGGCGTTGAAACGTGACGTGCGTGTGGAGCCCGCGCGAAAATCGCCGACCTCTGCAAGCGATTTTTTTTTGCACTCGGGCGTTGTTTTGGCTGAACTAGTCTTTAGCGGAAAGAGTAGACCGAGCAGTCTCTTTTTCCGCTCAGGAATAGTCGAGAGAAACGAACAAGGGAGAGAGCGAGCGCGAAAACCACCTGCAAAAACACGGCGTTGAAACGTGACGCACGTGTCAAGCCGCCTATTATTGAGCCGGCCCTAGTACACTAGGGCATAGTATTTTTATATTAATAGTACGACGCTAAATTATGGTGTGCTGCCATTGGTCGAAATCGATCACGTGACGGGATGGTGTCTCTCCTCAACGGGCGCCTATCAGCGCTTAGTGACCTTTTTTGGCAATTTTTGCTCAAAATTTAACATTGTGATAAAAACAATGGAGTCCTTTCGTCTCAGGCCCTATGTGTGATAGGCTCCCTCGGAAATTTGATGTTCACACTTCATATAAGCCCCCGAACTGGATTCTCGGACTAATATTTAGTTCTTATTAACCGAGCGGGAGGTCTGTATGGGAGAATCTTGACCGAGGTCGCCAGTACAGACCGAACGCAGTGAGGTCTGTACCAGCGACAGAGGTCAAGATTCTTCCATACAGACCGACCTAGCTCGGTTAATAAGATGTTTATTATATGGCCAAACAAGAAATCAAAAGGACAAAAAATATACAATTATTTTTTTCCCTGCGCGGGCTCAAGCATTTAGCTGGCTTACTTCTGTCACTAGTCTCCAGTCCAAACGGGACAAAAGTCCAGCTTTGTGCAAACTTCGTCAATGAACGAAGACAAAATAACCGTTCTTTTTCATATGGGCTCAATGAAAAAGCTTGTGGTTAAACAACAATTTATGGAAAGTGACCAAAGGTGCAACGAATTTTAATCGATCGATCAGCGATCAGTTCTCATTTAGCCTTGCGATCTTCGGATCACCACAAAAAACGTTGCTGTTGAATGTGCAGCCTTCGAACTTGTCAATATGCACTCCGGCAAAAATTGCCTGAGGCTGGATTTGTTGGACTGTGAAGACATTTTGATGTGTTGTAGTGGAAGCACTGACTTGGTTTTCTTCGGACTGAGCGGATGTACCTGGCCCACGATTCAAGACAGGAGACATTTATCGGTGTCGCTTCAGAGATGCTGAATGTAGCTGTCGAGGGTTTTCAAATTTTTATCACCGCTAAGCTGTGCAACGAATTTTGGCTGAACGTCTGCTTCGAGGAGTCGTCCAACACTGGTCCTCCTAACGGAGTGATTAGAAACCTTCTTCTTGTTTGTGTCATCGAGTTTGGCTTAATGTATACATGGTTCGTACTCGGTGTCATCTTGTTTTGCGAACTGAGATGAAAAATTTGGACAAAAGAAGGACGAGCTCTTTGGCAGGTATGTTTACAATTGCTCTAGACCCTTTCAGTAACTCACAAAATTTCGTCCATGCGTTTAAGTCGCTCTTAGTTTTGTACTGACTGTTTCTGGATTTCTGTGCTTGTAAAAAGCTTCTCAATTTCGACTTCATCTTCGCGCGTAGCTTCCTCGGCTGAACTCAAATTTGCCAACGTTTGCTCATTCTCTTTACTTGCTAAATTTCCTCGCTGTCTAATGGTTCTTCCATTTAGTATTACTAACAGGAACAAGCCAATTTGTTTGTACTTTTTTGTTTGTAACTTTTTGAGGGCAAATGTTAGAACAACATCGGTCTAGATGCCGGTCTAGATGGGAAAATCTAGACCGCGGTCAATAGAGGTCAATATCGATTTTAGCCAATCAAATTCTTCTATTTGGTTGCTTCCAGTCCTTTTGAGACACGGCCATATAATAATTGTTGTGAACATCACATTTCCTCGCGCAACCTAACACACGGTAGGCCTTCGACAGAAGAACTCTATTGTTTAAATAGCGGCTCCACATGCGCGTCACACTTGAACGCCGGAGGCGATTTAGCGCTCGTCAGCTCGCTTGTTCGTTTTTCTCGTCTGACTAGACTATCCCTGAGCGGAAGGAGAGACTGCTCGTAGTCTAAGGTGTTGAAATTTAACGGATACTGATCACGCAAATAAAGAATCTTTTTTTTTCTGAAATGGTTTTTTTCAGGGAAAAAATTCATGGAAATGAGAAAATTGCAAGAACATAATAACTGACCCTATTCACAATGTCTACGGAGGGGTAGCTAGTGGAATTTCACAAGGCCAAAACTATTTTAACGAAACCCCCAGCACCCCCTTTTTTTTTCTCATAAAGACATGTCACAGACGTATTTTTTTCGAGTAAGATGGGTTTTCACCAGTGCACACAACGAGTGAGAGGTTGGCTGGGGGAACGAGAACATTTTTTTTTTTTGCGGTTCGTGCTCGTGCACTCGTGTATCCAAAACACTAAATAAATATACAGTTGTTAACTCACCCCAAAAAACATGTTTTACTTACGTATATTAAATGCGTCACGAGTTTTGGGGCACGAGCTAATAAACCATGTAAGATTTGGGAACGGTGGGACACAGTTTTCTGTCTTTGTTTGTGCTTTTTTTTAATCACGGCAGTAACGGTTTTCTATTAGGAAAGTATGTTTGAGCAGCGGTTTTCTGTGCCGACTTTGTCAAAAATACAATAAACCCACATAAGTATGCCTTTGATTAGCTTCTCCCCCAGCCAGACAAATTGCGGATAAGTTATTATCAACGAAAATTATTTATACAAATACTTACGCGAGCCTACTTGTGCAAGAATATTTGTGGCGCTCATAACATGGTTGAATCCGCCTCTTTTAATCCACATTGAGCCTTTGGGGCTTAGGATGTTCCCTTGTGGGCAGCCAACATGGCCACTTCTGCGGGGATCAAACACCGCGAGTTACTGCACCGCAACCTAGTCTTAAACAAATACCGATGTCCTGGGCACACTATTATTTTAAAGTGAGTCTCCTTCTGTCTCAAAAATGCCTGCGATAAAACTGTTGATTTATTATTATGGTTTTTTTTTCAAATGTCCAAATCGCTCTCTAGGATTTGCAATGTCTAACAGGAAGTCCCCTACCTGCGTGAGTAAGTAAAAGCGTTGATTCACTATCCAGTGCAATGTGGACTCGTTTGTTGCCGATTTTACAATACACGAGGTGATTGTAGACATTTTTGCTACACTCGCCGATTGCCACACATTCAACATTCGCCAGGTTAAATGAACTGGCGCTACAGGGTACACCAACGAGGACATTCTGACGAGGACTATCATCATGATGCTTGTATAGCCACTGACAAGATGCCGTGCAATGAAATGTAAAAAAAAAAAAAACAAAAAACAAAACAAAAGAAAACAACTACAACAACAACAACTAGCGACCTTAAAGACCTTAAAAATACGATTACATCGATTGACCTTTGCCCATGTCAGGCGTCACGCAATCTTGTTCTTGCAACATATATTCTGTACTGTTCCGGAATGTTACTTCTGTCAGTTTGTTTGCGGCTAAGTGATGACAAAGTTCGGGAAAACAACGTTCTCACATGTCCAGCAGGCTACAGCTATTACAGTACCAATCACAACGATGGAGTACAGGATTTTATTTCATAGGTACTGAGATTTATCCACGAAAATCACGGTGAATAAAATTCGTACTGATTTTAAACGAAGCCAATCAGGAGCACGAACGACAAAATTTCACTGTGAAAAAATATCGTTCGTCCAATCAGCAACGCGAACGATGAAATTTCACTGGTGATGAATGAACGTACTGAAGGAAACGTCATCCGACAGCCGTTGCACACAAAAAAACGCACGCTTTGAAAAATGGCCGAGGGAAGGTTTGCTTCTGTTTGCTCAGTTGAAGAATTCATTTTAGAACAAGAAAACAAAAACACCGCTCAAAAAACTGAACGAGATGTAAGATTGCTTGAAAGAACGAAGACAGAAAAATAGAAGATATTCCGGCTGTTGAGCTGAATGAATACATCAGCCAATTCATCATCTCCGTCCGCACCAAAGATGGCAATGAATACGAACCGACTTCTCTTCCAAGTTTAGTGGCTAGCTTCGAAAGACACCTGAAGAAAAAGAGCTATTCTGTAAGCATAATCAACGACTTGGTGTTTGAGAAAACCAGGAAAGTTCTTCAGTCCAAACAAAAACAGCTAAAGAAGCGAGGTGAAGGAAATAAACCCAAAGCGTCGGTAGCTTTGACAAGCGAAGAGTTGAAAATATTGTACGAGAAGGGTTTGCTCGGTATGTGTAGTCCCGAGGCACTTTTAAACACGCTCTGGCTAAACAACACTCTTCACTTCGGACTCCGTGGGTGCCAAGAACATCGTGATATGTGCTGGGGAGATGTAAAGCTACAGAAAACGGCAAGTGGAGTCGAGTACTTGGAGTTCAATGAATTAAGACAAACAAAAACTAGAACGGGATCAGACTGCAGCGATGTCAGAACCATACCGCCGAAAATGTTTGCGACCGACGGAACTGAAAGAGATCCTGTCGCGGTCTACAAATGTTTTGCCAGGTAGAGACCTGAGGAAATGAATCAAGATGATGCTCCCTTTTATTTGGCTGTAAACAACGGTTTGAAGACGGACTCGTTCGCAACAAAAGGCTGGTTCAAGTCCGGTGCTGTTGGCAAAAACAAACTCAATGGTTGAATGAAGACCATGGTTCAGAAAGCAGGAATTGAAAACGACAGGCTTCGAGATCACAGCGGCAGAAAGACAATGATCCAGACGCTAAGTGAAGACGACATTCCACCTACGCAAATTGTACAACTATCTGGCCATAAGAATTTGAAGAGCATAGAAAATTATGGCACTGTTTCAACGAAGCAACAGATGCACATGTTAAAAGTGCTGAGCAGTGTGATGGCTGGTACCACAGCTTCGTCCTCTTCTGAAACAGCTTGTACGCCGTCCTCCGACGCTCAGAATGGTGGTAAGCAGCAGTCTATGGCACTATTCAATGGCGCAGTTATTCAAGGTGGCAATTTCTCCATCAACATTAACACTTTAAATCAGTCTCCGACGCTTTCTACAAATCCGTCAAGCCCCGAAGCGGTGCGATGGAAACGTCTAAGGCCTTTGGAACTGGAAAGTGACTCTGATGATGAATAAATTGTGACTTATCTTCTTGACTTAAGGTGGCTCGATCGAGTTTTTGAGTGACGATACCTCTCAACTTTAAGCAACTAGTGTACTACAGTGAACAACCCAATAGAAAATCGATCGTTACTGCTGACCTAGAAAAAGATGAAAGTTTTACATGAGCTACGTTTCATCAAAATGGGAGTTACCATAGCAACGTAATGACGTCATCCCCCATTTTACATGAGAGCTAATTACTTGTCACCAAGAGATAATTCTGGGAAGCGCTCGACTGGATCTTCGACTTGACATATTTGTCTTCACGTCTACAAAATTTGAAGAATTTCTATGAGAGAGTTTTCGAGAAATGTTCGGGTGAAGTTTTAAGGTGTTAAAAAACAACAAAAACAAAATAATTTTGAACTGTTATTGAAAGGTGTGTCCACAGCGACTTGATGAAACAACATTTTGGTTTTTAATGAATGTTATGTCATCTAATTACTTTGTGTGAAAATTTCGGGGAAATCGTTCCATTTGATTTTTAGAAACGTTGGCTTGAATATGAACTTGTTTAGTGTGTTACTGGGCTTTTTTAAATCAAAAATTGACACTACACTTATTAAAATGGTTATGAATTAAAAAGCGGTAGATGAATTTTTTTATATCTTTGTCCTCAAGGAGAATAATCAATATTCAATACAATCCCAGCGTTTCAAATTCATTGAAACGTTATAAAGCTGTCAATTTAAAGCCAAAACTCAGGAAAAACAGCATGGAAAATGCTTTGTACGATTTTTATTCACTCGTTGATACGTATTAGAAAACTCACTCGTTCGCTACGCTCACTCGTTCGTTTTCTGACACTACTCAACTCGTGAATAAAAATCGTACGCGCGCATTTTCCATGAAGTAATCTCTATATTTCAGTCAGACAGGTAATGGATGATTTTAAAAACACGTTAAGATTAATGCTATGCATATGTTGCGGTTTCGATCGACAGAACTGTACTAAAACAAGGGGTGCGTGTGTTGATCGTAGTTCAGAAACAACACTTAACCTCAGCAAACACTATATAAAATTATTCTGCAGGCCCCTTAAGTAATTTTGCGAAGGTTTTCTCCGGCATTTCTCTCAATGAAAACGGTTCCCGTTTGCTTTGCGTATTTTATAGTCCGCGGTTTGTGTCGTAAATTCAGTCGGCGATTCGTGTCAAACTACCCTTCACATTCTGGTCTCTCGACGGGGTAATTTTTCAGTGCCGCTAGAAATATTTTAACACAGTACAAATGTTTTTCTTCAAATCTGTTGTTATTCCATGTCCAAAATCCACGTACCAATTGGGTCAGTTCTGTAGTGTTGAAGCTGGGTGAAATTTGCCATCTTTTTAAATACCCGAAACTGGTTTTCTTCTAACGGCAGAAACATTCTCACTTCAACAGCTTATCCAAAGAAAATTACTGTGTTATAAAGAGCTAGAGAGTGGTTATATTGTGTTCGTGTTTCATTAACAGAGGACGTCGCGTTTTAACGTACGAGCGAGATAAAAATGTGTAATTTTCCGCCAATTTCACAGTTCGAAATAGGCCGATCTGCCGTATTTTCAAACTTTGCCCGATTTCAAAAAGACAATAAATAAACAAAAAGCTGTTGAAACTTTTAGTGTTATTTTTGAAAATACTTTACTACAGAGGTTACTTGCGAAAAATATAAAGAAATTCGAAATTTCACGACTGACGCCCGATTCTTGATAATTTTAGACATCGGCTCTTAAAATGCTTGAGTAACCCACAATGAAAGTGATCCATCTTTTTTCCCCTGGTGTATATTTAAACAACCTCGTGCTACCTTTAAAATCGTCGGTACTCTGTTCGAGGATAACATTGCATTGTTCTGCTTAGACTTTTGGCGGGAAACAGTCGTATTGTTTATGCAGATTATTTGGCCTGGCCCGTGATTGCGCGCTGTATCTGGAGAACATCCTACCGGCATTAAACATTAATAGCCCAATTTCGCTATATTGAAATTCATCTTAAAACAATAGACATCACTACGAGGCCTAGGGGAGTTTATATGGGTTTACTCCCCTAAGCCTCGAAATGATGCCTATTGTTTAAGATTGAATTTTAATATATCGAAATTGGGCTATTGATGCTTATGTTGCGCCGAACTTTTAATACTTCCTTTCTCATCCGTAACCCTTGAGTTATGACCCACACTTACCACACCAAACACTGATATTCCATAATATCTATATGAAATAAAGACTTCTTCAGAATCCCCGGGGGGTACTCCCTTACATAAGCTATATAGGTATGTGCGGCGCCGAAGGGTATGGTTTTTGAGCTTTTTTGGTCTGAAATAGGGTAAGGTTTGTGCACTCTGATATGGAATCTGGTATATAGTATGGTTCTTACAAAAAGCTGGCTTTTTATTAATTTTCTTCTCCTAAGGACTGAGGTTTGATTAATTATCGTTGGAAATTTGAAGCCCTTCTCAAATGTTTACGCAAACGAAATATGGTTAGGCTCTGGTCTTAAACCGGGTATCAAATTTGGCTCAGGTCTGAAATAGGGTAGGGAAAGTCACTTATTTTGGTCTAAAATAGGGTAAGGGTTTCCAAAGGTTCTACAGCTGTATAACCGTTGGGCGCGGATAATTAATGCCAGTGAAATCATCGGCTATTGACTGACTAAAGATTTTAAAACAACGGACTTTTTAAGTTCATGTGTTTGTGCTGCTTATTTTAACTGATGGGAATCTCGTGATTGTCAATTAAAAACAATTTTGTGACTAACATGATACAGGTTTTCTCATTCAAAATCATTAACCTTGGCCACGCACTGTTTTGTAACTGGTAATACAAAAAACAGACAAATTTCTTGATGCCATTGATGTGGCTATGTTCACTCTGCTTGTTATAATTGGACAAATTTTAATCATAAACGACTTTACAGCTGGAATCAGCTGAGAGGAGGCCTTGGGAAGGCGAAAAATGCGTCACATAAACGACAAAAAAGTAAAAGACATTCCAAAACCTTTATTGTTTACTAACAAACTATACAATCTGAACGAGAACTATTTAGTTAAACCATTAATATCTCACTGACTGCCAAGGTTCCATTTTAGATCTGACATCAGAGAAACCCTACCTAGAGGGACATTAAACTCAGTTGCAGCTACAGCAATATTCTGAATGCCATTTTGTGAATAAGCGACTGTGAGCTCTGTTACAAATTAAGGCCATTCCAATTACTTCAAGCTAACATTAACAGGGTAGACTGAAAACTACACGAGCTCTAAGCTCTAGGCCTTCAAGCTGGTTTGATTTTCATCTCAGCTCGTTTAGCGGAGTAGTAATGACCCTTCCAGGTATACCAGTTGACACCGTCAGCATAAGAGGAGTGTTTGCCGAGATGATACAGGCCGTTCAGGTTGGACCTGTGACAGGACTTGTACCACCAGGCTCCCTTGTACAGTGTGGCACAGTTTCCAGAATAGGCGTCGTTGTCTTGATCCTTAGTGCTGAATGCCATGCCACGATGGAGGGAAAGAGAGTCACCAGCAGTCCCTAAAAACACAAAGAAAAACGATAAAACTTGAATATTTTATAATTATTCCATATAATCGAGTCTTATAAGAGCTCACTGCCAACCCAAGCCAAGAAGTGGGCCGAGGTCATACTTTCTTGATCACTTGAGGTGTTTCTGGAACAAACTTTCCGACCCTCCAAACTTTCCTATAATACTGCCTTCTTTTACGTTCTCTATTTTTGCACGGCTTCTCTGCTCGGATATGAGCTGATATCCCACTAGTACTAGCGTGCGCTAGCTCATATCCAGGAACTATCTATTTAACAATCCAATTTATCTTTGAATTGCTGTGCGCGGTGACATACTATAAGATGTTACGAAATAACCTAAAAAATTACAAAAAGAAAAATAATTGTCTGCAAACCGACGTTATTATCACTAGGACAGGGAGTTATTGGATGTGGATCCTAGAAGATCTCGAAGGACTTGTTAATTTAAAACTGCGAGTTATTGTCGTTTTTATTCTAGTCTTCTTTTATCGAGGTTGACCTTCTTGTATAATTTTTACTTTAAGCCCTAGGTTAAAACCTTTGTTCGGTTTCGCAATATTTACCCGTTGCAAATGTTTACTTCACTTCAATTTATTTATTTATACACGGAAAATCATCAGTACAAATATGCTGAAAAACTATTATAAAGAATTAATATCCTAACATTATACGCTACAAAAATCAACTGATTTACATGATTGCCGTGTGGGAGCCCAAAGAAGAAAAGAAAACCTTGGCTTTCTTTTGAAAGCCCCCCCCCCCCCGGAAGAGTTACATTCTCTAAGAGCCTGTGGCAGAGAATTCCATAGCGCAGCACCACCTTAAGAGAAGCTGCTCTTCAGGTACTCTGTTCTAGGCTTAGGTAATATAGGTTTGTTTGATGATTTTTACTCTGATGATGACTTCCGCTCAGGTTGTCGAAGCGTCAGTCAATGTCACCACAAACAGTCCTTCTCAGGACTACACTCACCCGGACGATCACAATTTACCGAATTATGCTAAGTTTGTTTGTCGAGTTTCTTAAGCCATAATGAGTATTAAAATTGCAAAACATATTGTGGAGATACTCTGGAGTGAGATAATAGATAAAATACTCACCGGAGTACGTTCCAAGGCTCAGCTGGTATTTGGCTCTTTCACTGGCAACACTAAAGACATCGTACTCGGCGTAAGCTGTTTTTCCAGTCGTGTCTTCAAGATCCACTCGAAGCTTGCTTCGTTGTTTTGTCAGCCGGTGAATCTTGTCTAGCCCGAGCCAGAATTCACCATTCAGATTTCCAAAGCCTCCTTTGTAGTCGTTCCAGCCGCGGTAGAAATCAACCGAGCCATCCAGTCTCTTCTGGATTACTGTCCACCCCCCACCGGCTGTTGTTTGATCACAATACACATCAAAGGCACCGGCATTGTCGGGGTTGATCGTGTAAACACCGCTGATTCGTTGGCCAGCTTTGTAGAGCTCAGCGCAGTTCTTGTAAGCTAAAAATGCAAGAGAAATATTTGTTAATTAATACTTTACACGAAAAGAAATGAGCTTAAGTTAAACTGCCTTTCTCAAAACACTGTTAACTTCGGAAAAAGGAAAGCATCATGTTAATTTGACTTGGTCGGTTCATCATCTGAGATTGTCTCTCTTAACCCTATTTCGCCTGGGCTTTTTTTGAGTTTCTGAGCCTGGGGGGGTGGGGGGGCACAAAGTGCCCCCCTACAGATCTCGAAAAATATTAACGCTCTTGTGATGAAACTTGGCACGTACTTAGTACGTCATTAGCTTAACAGATTGGTATTATGACGTGTCAATAATGACGTGTCATGACGTCATAATGGCGTCACAAACCCGCCATTTTGAATTTCAGGCCACCATCTTGGATCCCAAACCTGCAGTCATACAGTTCACAATGACGACATCGAGAAATATAGGAATTTGTTCTAGGAAACATACTTAATCAAAATGAGCACAAAAAAGCAAAAGGTTATCTTTTTCTTACAAACTAAGGGTAAAAAACTGAAAAAAACGACTGAAAAACGACAGAAAATAGTCAAAATACACTCCTGAGAAGGCGGTTGCTATGGAAACGTCAATCAGCATAGACACGTCAGTGACACAGGAAAATATTCTCCGATAAATTTTAGGAAAAGTCACAAGATTTGGTGATTATTCGGCCAGCCGTTTAAAAGTTATAGTTCGTTAAAGTCAGCGCGGGCACAATGTGCCCCCCCCCCCCCCCCAGGCTAAATAGGGTTAAACACTTTAGAAAACCAACAAAACCGCTCAAAGTGACCAATATTACATACCAATCGATTTGTTTTCCTTCATACATTTAATGTCTTCCTTCATCACGGCCAGCTCATTCTTTATTTCATGAAGCATTTTTCCGATATCGCACATGTTAGGGCATTTGGACTCCGCGATGTTGTAACAGCTTAGTCCCAACACAAGCAGCAAGTAAGTCAGACTTGAAACAGAACGTGGCTTATCCATCACCATCAGAATATTCGTCACCAACTGTATAGTCTTTTTCACTGCAGTCGAAGGATAAAGATTGGATCAGTTTAGTTTGTTTAAAACGTGTTTGCATGTGTTTCCGTAAAAATGTTTAGGTGATCTTGACGGTTAAATTGTTTGCAAATAAAACGAGGCAGGCGATGAACTAATCATGGTGTTATTTACGCCCTAATTTTGCCTTTTAATTTAGATTAAGAACACAAGATTAAAGCTGAAAATAACAGTAAAAAGCTTTAATAGTAAAAATCTAAAAAACAAAATCGGAACTGCACACATCAACAAATTGTCCTGATGTACTTGCCATACCACCATTGTTTGAACTTGAACAAAATTGTAAAGGCTCTTACTTCTTCGTTTATTCACAGAAGGTAGAATGACAATGGAATTTTTTATAGCATAAATTAAGCTGCACAACAGCTTGTTTTGTGACGTACATGTCGAGAATAAGCTTTTCCTGCTGGGGGAAGAAAGAAAAAATACAAACATACAAAAATATATGTCGATCGGAAGTGTTGGTTTCTAGCTTGGTGTCACTAACTTCATCCGAGGTCACTCTCTGTAGTTGATTTCATAGATAAATAGCTACTGTCAATGGTTCGCTCGACTACCCATTAAATAAGGGGAAAAATTTGAAATTTCTATTTCCGACTGAAACTATTAAAGTGCCACTGAGACGAAAATTCGTAGGTCTATTTCGGCCAAATTCTGTCGCAGAATATCGCGTTGTGTCTATATTTACCCAGAAAACTGAACAAGAAACCGTCCAACCTAATATTTTTAAGCTCCAAAGTTGCGTAAAATGTGTCCGCCATTACTGAAAACGTGTTCCTGGGTGATTGCGCAATTTAATAGCTTGTGACGTCAGAGGCTCACCTCAGTCGCGTTTCCTTGTGTTTTGACTCAAGATGCCTACCGTCGACTGCGAGACCTCCGAAGAGTATTTCTACGATTCGAAACAGTCCTTAGCTTCCAAGCATCAGAGGATTCATTTCATTCGGCAAATGAAGAATTTTTCTTACCGTACGATGTAAGAACTGATGTCAGGAGATTTCAGCTTATAACAAACTTGCTGGCGGAAGTTCAAAATATGCGCAAAATGATGCTTACAGTGATTACAGTTCAGGCACAAGTTAAATCACTGTCCAGCTATTCGAAAAACTGATGTTTTAAGCTTTGGAAATTTAGACAAAACACCTATAAAAACTCTAGAATTTGATGCCTTCGAATTCTCAAGCATCGTGGATTGATTTTATTGTTCGCTTCGTTGGAGAAATAAAAGAAGCTATATTTCGTCTGCCGTTGTTTATATTTATATTGTGAAGCATTGAGATTTTTGGCCATTCTTAGCATAGTTTGGGAAAAATTCTTGAAGAGCCGTAATGCTGTAGTCATCTGGCAGTCAGCTGATGAAGCCTATCGTGTCAATCATAGTACAGTGGTCGCTTGCGTAGAGACACAAGTGCGTGGGTTTCTAAATATTTTGAACACTTTTTGTAGAATTCTTAACTTGAGCCGAAAAAAGTGAAATAAACAAAGACCTTTTTTTAAGAACTGGAGGCCTTGTGTGACCGGAATCTAAATATTTGTCGTACAAATCAAAGCCACAAGGAAAAGCTTTCACTTGCTTTATTCATTGCGTAAAAATAATAACTTGATATCTAATCATTTTTCTTGGTAGTTCATTTACTAAGATTGCTATGACAGTTAAAAGAAATAACATTGTAAACCCCTTAGACAAATAGTGGCGTGTGATATTTTTTCCCAACCAACTTAAGCTTAAGCTTAAATTTCCACGCAAGACGATCCGCGCTGTTGAAGCCTTTAAGTATATATTTCGAATAATAATGTCAATCGACTCTTCACCGACAGGGAATAAGGAGAAAAGTTTCTCCACATTCAGGATGTATGCTATAAAATAAATGACCATGCTTCTAAGCGATTACTGCTTTGAAATTAACACACACGGGATTAAAAAAAGCTAAGCAATACAAACTAGTGGCTTAATCGCGGCGGTCCTGCATTCTCCCAGGATGCATTTTATGAGGACTACGCCGAAGATCTTCGCCCTAGCAGACGGCAGAACTGAAATGGTTTTCCACAAGAAAAATAAACTTTAAAATTCGTTAAAAGAAAATACGTTTTGTTCAATGGTGGATGTGTTGAAAAAGAAACAAACTATCACTTCAACTGCGTCAAGATTAGGTACCTTTCGTCTCGTTTTTTCCGGATCTTTTTTTCCATATACTTGGAATGGACAATGGAATAATCGACCTCTGGGATCCTTCGACATGAACAGCCCTCCGGAAACACTCGTCCGTGAAGTGATCAGAACAGCCGACAAAAACACCTCTCGGGTTGAAATTTGCACTGTGTGTGATTGCAACCATTATTCATTTTTCCATTGCGGGTCCGCTCGCAAGGCTTTGATAAAGCGAAATACCAGCTCGGTGGTTGGATGTATTGTTATAGCATTGTACAACACAAGTAATACCCTTTATAACTGCTGCAGCAACGAAAATTTCAAGGCCGTACAGCAAACAGTTGGCAGGAAATCTTCCCTCCACGACAGTTAAATTTCTCGCGGCAAGTAAACGTATGAAGGGATTAGGTTTGAGGTGAGCCTCTAACGTCACTTCCGCTAATTCGCAAGCCAGCTTCCGGAACAAGGGTGTATTGTTAAATATGTAATTCATTAAGCGCAAGATAATTACAGTAATTAAGGACGCAACATTCGAACATTAGTATAATGCGATGACATAACAAATGTAATTAACAGCATTACGACTTGCAAGTCAGAGGAACTATGAAACGCCACTGGGTAAATATATTTCTTTGGTTTAAACTAACATTCGCTTTTCACATACTAACAATTCCCTGTAATTTAGATTTTGAACACTACACTCCATGCGATGGTTGTTAATAAAGGAGTTGTTTGAAACCGTGGATCAGATTAATCCTCTACTGGCAACACATTCAAAATCCATGGTGGTCTGCTACAAAGCGACAACTGGATTACAATAAAGATGTCTAAGGACACAGATGCAATCGAAAAGGCTAAAGCCAAGCGGACAACAGCTAAAGGACGATTTACAAGAAAGAGGAACTTCCTCATCAAGTCAATAGAGAGCGATCAGGGAATTGAACCAGTTGAAACAAATTACGCAAAACTCGCTGAAGCGTATGATGAATTAGAAGGTAAGCATGAAATCTATATTGACCTATTGCCGGATGAACAGTCTGAAGAAGCAGAAGCGTGGATGACAGAAGTCCAAGAAAAATTTAATGATGCGACTTATCGTAAAATCAAATATGTGGAACAAATCTTGTCAAAAGAAAGAACAACACGCGAGGACGCGGAGCGTCGAGAGTACACTGACAAAGCACGAACAAGAAGGAACACAGCGCGCGCAGTTTTCGAAGCTTCGTACAAAAGTATTTCGCACGCGCTGCAATCGAAGGAAATTCCTAATTTTGCATTGAGAGATTTACAAACGCAAATAGAAGACGAATTTCAAGAATGCAAAAAATCAAACGCAGAACTGTTACAGTTATTATCGAGCGAATCAGCCGAAGCTGAAATGAATTGGATTGCCACAATCCAAACATTTTATCATGAAATAAATGAGAAAATAGTAGTAAGCTACACCAATGTAGAAGAAGCTAAGGGAACAAAACAGGAGTCTACCGCCTCAGCTCCTTTTCTAAAATTGGAAAAGGTGCGAATGCCTCAATTTGACGGAGAACTGCGCAAGTATCCGCAATTTAAAAGGGACTTCAAGAAGCAAGTCATGACTCAGACGCAAAAGAGTGACGCAGCATAAATCCTACGCACCTGTCTTGAGGGGGAGCCAGCGAGACTGGTGAACAGCGTCGACGATGACATAGATGAAATGTGGCAACTTTTAGACGAGAAATATGGAGACCCAGCCAAAGTCGCAGATGTTATCATAGATGGAATAAAGCGATTTAGAATACTCAGAGAAGGAGAAGACAAACGCTTTATCGACTTTGTTACACTCGTAGAGGATGGTTATAGAGATCTTAAGAGACTTGGATTGGAAACAGAGATCACAACAACAAGTTCGGTCAGCGTAATAGAGAAAGCACTCCCGGCAGATATTAAAAGAAAATGGTCCGAACTGGTAAGCTCACGTGACAGCCCCGTTGATAAAAGAAACAAATTTCCAAGTCTTCTCGACTTTCTGCAGAGTCAAAGAAGTGCTATTGAATACGAGAGTGCTACACTCAGAGCAACTTCTAACAATCCATATCACACTAAAGGCGCAGCACACTACGCGGGAAGTATGACAGAAGAAAAGGAGGAAAACTACAAAGAACCCAAACCAAAATGCCTGATTCACGAGAACGGTAGGCACTGGACCTCTAATTGCCGAC
The DNA here is from genome assembly GCA_964030785.1 of Siderastrea siderea. Taxonomy (NCBI): domain Eukaryota; kingdom Metazoa; phylum Cnidaria; class Anthozoa; order Scleractinia; family Rhizangiidae; genus Siderastrea; species Siderastrea siderea. Next base: position 656,583 of record OZ034969.1, on the reverse strand, counting down.
TTTATCAAGCAAAGACGATTGATGAAAAGAAGAATTTTCTCAAAGAAAAACGAGCATGCTGGTCCTGTCTTAAGCCTGGCCACCGGCAGCGTATCTGTAGAATGAGAAGAGTTTGCGGAGTAAATGGCTGCACAAGAAAACACCATCCATCAATTCATGAAAACAATGAAAATTTACCTCAGCAAGCTACTGCTTCAGCCGCAGATAATGAAAATACACTTCAGCAGGCTACTGCTTCAGCAAATGTTTGTAACAACTCAAGCATCGATACGTGCCTTCTTCAAATACAGAGAGTAGAGACTAAAAAGGGGACAGCTAATGTAATGTGGGACAACGCAGCCTCTCTTTGCTTTATAACCAACGCCAAAGCGAAACAAGAAAAACTCAAAGGAATCAAAACGAGTCTTTCAATCGTGAAGATAGGAGGACAAAACGAGAAAATTGAGACAATGAAATACAAGCTACCACTTATGGACAAGCAAGGTCACGCCGTTGAGTTTGAAGTGTATGGCATCAATAAAATCACATCTGACATCGAGCACGTAAATGTAGAAAGCATCGCGCACCTATTTCGAAACGTCACAAAGGATGAAATAGCACGATCCATTGGTTCAGTTGATGTATTAATTGGATATGAGTACGCTGCTTATCACCCTGAAAGAGAGCAGAATGTTGGTCACCTCATACTACTGAAAAATCGCTTTGGGAGATGTGTTGGAGGAACGCATCCACTACTTAAAGAAGTGTACATGACTCATAATCTTGGAAACGCGAGAGTCAACACGATTGTAGGCAAAGTCAACATAGAAGATTTTTACAATATCGAGGCCCTTGGTGTACAGTGCAAACCGAAGTGTGGGGGGTGCAAGTGTGGAAAATGCTCCTTGGGCGCCAAAGATTATACCATAAAAGAAGAACGTGAACTGGAATTAATCGAACGCAATTTAACTTTCAACAGCACATGGACTGTTGAATATCCTTGGATAAAGGACCCCAACGATCTTCCTAACAACCGAAAAGTAGCGATGGCAAAATTAGCTGCTACCAAGCGACGACTGAGAAAAAACGCAGATCACGCGAGAGTGTATGACGAACAGATAAAGGACATGCTGACAAGAAATGTGGCAAGGAAACTCTCAAAAGAAGAATTGACAAACTACAAAGGTCCTACGCATTACATTGCTCATCACGAAGTACTCAAGCCAGAATCTAAATCAACTCCTGTCCGTATAGTTTTCAACAGCAGCGCGAACTATATGGGACACGTCTTAAACGAGTATTGGGCAAAGGGTCCCGACTTGCTCAACAACTTGTTAGGAATCCTGATACGTTTCCGCGAAAACAAAGTTGCTTTTATCGGAGACATTAAGAAGATGTACCACACCGTGAAAACGTCGGAATTAGACCAACATACTCACCGATTTCTATGGCGTAACATGGATGGCACGAGAGAACCAGACACATATATAATACAACGAGTCTCATTTGGAGATAAACCGTCCGGCACGATCGCCACTATAGCACTGAGAAAAACGGCAGAGATGATGCGTAATGAATATCCAGAAGCAGCAGACATAATCCAAAACAACACTTACATGGACGATATAATCGAAAGCAAAGATAACATTACAATAGCCCATGAGCTCAGCCAAGACATAGAGAAAGCTGTCATCAAAGGAGGATTTCAAGTCAAAGAGTGGATATTCTCGGGAGATATAAGCAAGCAAGAAGAAACAATAATGGTACAGAAGCCACATACGTCAACAGAAAAAATACTTGGGATCAAATGGAGTCCGTGCGAAGATCAGCTATATTTTGAAGTCAAGATAAAATTCTCATCGAAACGAAAGACAACTGCTTTACAAACAAACAACACAGCCACTGAAGTCCCTCCTCAACAACTCACAAAGAGGATGATTCTATCACAGATCAATAGTGTATACGATCCTCTTGGACTGGCCGGTCCGTTCACTGTGAGAGCCAAAATTCTAATGCGGCACCTGTGGGGGAGTGATCAGAAACTAGACTGGGATGATCCCATTCCTGAAGAGAATAGAGAGAAGTGGGTCACTTTCTTTAAAGATTTACAAGATATGGATCAAATACGATTCATGAGATGTATGAAGCCATCAGATGCAATTGGGGAACCTATTCTCATAGTTTTTAGTGATGCATCTCAAGACGCATATGCTGCATGTGCATACGTACGATGGGAACTACAAAATGGTCAATTTGAAAGTAACCTGATTTTATCTAAGAATCGCCTGGCACCAATCAAAAAATTATCTATAGATCGTATCGAACTATGTGGAGCAGTATTGAACAAACGCCTCAAGACCTTCATAGAGAAAGAATGTAGGTACCGATTTCAAAGAACTTATCACATAGTTGACTCACAAATCGTACATGCTATGATACAAAAGAATTCCTACGGATTTAACACATTCGCTGCCACAAGAATAGGAGAAATACAAGAAGGAACAAACCCAACTGACTGGTACTGGGTAGAGGGCGAACATAACATCGCTGATTGTCTCACAAGAGACAAGAAGCCTAGCGATATCGGGCTCGAAAGCATATGGCAGAAAGGACCCGAATTCCTAAAACAACCAGAAAACGAGTGGCCAATAACTCGCAATTATTTAGAACCACAACTACCAGAACGAGTTAAGACGGCGATGGCTACAAATATCAAAAGATTTGAAGATACCCTTGCAGGAAGAATTGACATCACCAAGTACTCGGATTATAACAAGCTATTAAGAGTGACTGCAAGAGTTATTAAAATTTACGACAGAAACCCCAAAGCATCACTAAAAAACGCGACAAGCGATCTCATCCCGCTTGATATAGAAAAGGCTGAATTATTCTGGATCCGCGAAGCTCAACAGAACATGGGGAAGGATATCCAAAACGGAAAATACAAACGATTATGCCCCAAGATGCGTGAAGATGGTGTATATGTAATCAGAGGGCGTAGCGAATTATGGATGGAGATGAGCTACAACAAGAGAGAAGTGATACTCCTACCATATGATCACCCATTCTCACGTCTATTTATAGAACATAAACATAGAATAGGGCATCATGGCGTTTTAACTACAGCCAGCAAAGTACGCACCAGATACTGGATTCCAAAACTCTTGAAACTTGTGAAATCAATCAAGTCAAAATGCGTCATTTGTAGAAAACTTGATAAAAGGGTCAGTGAACAAGTTATGGGCAACCTTCCAACTGATAGGCTCAAACCAGCCCCACCTTGGTACAGTACGGGTATCGATCTATTTGGACCCTACAGAATTCGAGATGAAGTAAAGAAAAGAACAACATCTAAGGCGTATGGAGTGATATTTAATTGTTTAGGAACAAGAGCCGTCTACTTAGATATAGCGGCAGACTATAGTACAGACAAATTTTTAATGGTACTTCGACGATTCGTGTCGCTACATGGTTACCCATCTAAGCTATTATCCGATAATGGTACTCAACTGGTTGCAGCGAATAAAGAACTCTCAAATATTTCAAAGAAATGGGATTGGAAACATCTAAAATGTTTTGGCGTAACTGGATCTTCACATCTGCTGACGCACCCTGGCAAAACGGAATCACGGAAGCTCTTATTAGATCTGTAAAACGAGCAATTAATGCTTCCATCGGCGATAGTATTTTGACATTCTCGGAATTACAAACCGTACTCTACGAAGTCGCCAATTTACTTAATGAAAGGCCAATAGGGAGACACCCTACGTCACCTGATGACGGTAATTATCTTTGCCCGAATGATCTATTACTTGGCAGAGCCACGTCACGAGTGCCAAGTGGCCCCTTTCGCGAGAAAGCGAGTAACAGACAACGGTTCGCATTTGTTCAAACAATAATCTCTACCTTTTGGAAGAAGTGGACGAGAGACTATTTCCCAAGTCTGCTTATAAGACAGAAATGGCATACGTCCCATAGAAACATGAAGACAGGAGATATTGTCTTAATCCAAGATTCCAATTTAATCAGAGGACAATGGAAACTCGGTAAAGTCTCAAATACACATCCAGGAACGGATGGAAAAGTACGCAAAGTCGACGTACAATATAAAAACCTCAATGCAGATGAACCTACTACGAAATATAAAGGCAAAGGCTATATTACTGTACAAAGACCTGTACAACGACTGATATTACTTCTACCCATTGATGAACAATGAGTGAACTCTCAATTTACTTAAATGTACTTACTAAACCTCATTACAGACAGGGGAGTGTATTGTTAAATATGTAATTCATTAAGCGCAAGATAATTACAGTAATTAAGGACGCAACATTCGAACATTAGTATAATGCGATGACATAACAAATGTAATTAACAGCATTACGACTTGCAAGTCAGAGGAACTATGAAACGCCACTGGGTAAATATATTTCTTTGGTTTAAACTAACATTCGCTTTTCACATACTAACAATTCCCTGTAATTTAGATTTTGAACACTACACTCCATGCGATGGTTGTTAATAAAGGAGTTGTTTGAAACCGTGGATCAGATTAATCCTCTACTGGCAACACAAAGGGCCAGTAATGGCGGCCGTAAAATCTCGAAAAAAATCGTCCGAAAAAAGCGACTTCCAGTGGTCGGAATGAGTTGAAATTTGGCACGGTGACTAACAACCACAGACTATTTTCGAAAATGCAAAAATATGGAACACCAAAATTCTGGTCCCAGTGGCACTTTAACCTTAAAAATTAAAGAATTAAATTAAAGAAGCTCTTCTAATTGAATTAATTTTGCCCTGAAATTTAACGATTCAAAATTCTATATTGTAATGCAGGATAACACTTTTCGTTGTTTCTATATTTGTCGTGTATTTTATCGCCACTAAGCATTAAAAACATTTTCGATTTTCACAGTATCGGACTTTTGGATAGAGTTGAGCTATATCGTTGAATGTTGTATAAGCCATACAGCGTGGTACTCACTTTTAGCTTAAATCATCAAATTAAAGAAGTGAGAAACGTGCCAAAACCATAAAACAAATGGCCTAATTAAACAGCATAGTCAAGGTAACGAAAGGCAAAGAGGATGTGATGTGTGATGCATGTTCATTAGCGTGAGCAATCCTGCGATGCGGTATATCGATCATCTACAGTTTTAATGTTAATTAGCACACCTACAAATCCTTTTCTAAAGGAAATAAAAATTTCCCACGGACTTAAATGTGTTTTTGTAGTTAAAAGATGTATTTGAATCTTCAATGTGGAAGTCACCAATCTTTTATTTTCTTAACATATTTTTCTACTAGATTGCGGAGTCTGTTGAAATTTTCATGGAAACTTGGAGCGGAAGTTTAATGCTTCATCGTTTAATGGATGGATTCACGACTGTTGAATCCATCACAGTGTGCAGACAGAAAATGCGATTGATGTGCTGCCTGCTAATAGCATAAAAAGTTCAACTTACCAAAGACTCCCTGCTCCACCTTTGCTTGGTCTTGGCTTGGATTAATGACTCAGCATTCACTCCCGTAAAGTTATACAGTCTTATTGACCAATCAGATTACAGAGGCTTGGGCAAAATCTGTAGTGTAATGAGTCCCCTCCCTTACCTCCCCCTCCCCCCAACACAAGCAGCAAGTAAGTCAGACTTGAAACAGAACGTGGCTTATCCATCACCTTCAGAATGTTTGTCACCAACTGTATAGTCTTTTTCACTGCAGTAGTAGTATATGCGGAGTCAAAGCCGATCGACTTTTTTGGAGAGGTTATTTTGACTTAAAAAGCTTTTAAACCACCACACAAATATTCTGTGCGCTCACGCGAGTAAAATACGTGAATTCAACGATAGCGACGGACCGATTTTCATTTAAAGGCATATGAATGTAAAATATTCTTGAAGTAATATATATAATAATGACAAAGCAATCGTTTCCTGTTACTTCAGCACAAAAGGCAATCTTTGATGTGGCATTAATGCATGGTTCAATTTTACCTGTTACCACCCCCCCGGGCAACCCCCGGGACAAGTCCAGCTCTTGGGGCCCTGGGGTGGGGAATTGTTTGAAACGGTTTTGTCCCGGGGGTAGGGGGGCGGGGCAAATCGAAAATAACTTCTCGTTTTTCTTGTGAAGCACGTCACTAGCTTATCACTATTCAGTTGACACAATGGCAACGGACCGCATAGAGAAGACTGCCTATTTCCAGGGAAAATCTCTAGAATTTGTAGCAGACTGGTTGGAGAAGAATAATCTCTCGAAATTAAACTCTGTATTCAAAGGCACGTTTATTATAAATTGTTAAACGAAGGTGCGTTTGTTGCGTACTCGAATGGATGGCGTTCATCACAAACATAGAAATATTTCTTCAGCGTATTTGTATGAAACAGATGCACGGCTTTATATTAAACAGAGATCTCAGTCCAGTGTTCTTGTGAAACAAGCTAAGAAAAACTCCTTTAAAATGTTGTCATCAATTTGCTCACCGGACCTCTTTTGTGCATGTGCTATATTTAGAATAAAACACGCGGTGAAGAACATTTCTTTACTCGCCAGCCGAATGCCAGTGCGGTTGGACTTTTTTTCTTCCGTTTTCTTTTTCAACGTAGTGTCCATGTTTTTTAATACTATGTAATATCCTTCGTTCAGTAAACTCTAGAAAAGAACTTAAAAGTTCTTGTCAAAACATCTGGTTGTCCTATTGTACGGAAATCAATTTTGAACACAAAACAACGTATTTGTGGTCGATGAGGAGTCCCGGGGGTGGGGAATTGTCTCTTTCTGCTTGCCCGGGGGTGGGGAATAGACCACCAAGTAAGAAAAAAATTGCAAATCCCCGGGGGTGTGCCCGAGGGGGGATGGTAACAGGTAGAATTAAACCCTGCATAACCTGCGGAGGAGCAAGAAAAACTTTCACCACCATTATATCATGGTGGAGGTGAACGCGAACCTCTCTCGGTATATCAGACATCTCTCAATGATATGAAATGTAAATTTGCTTTTTTATAATTAATCAGCATCAATATTTTGAAATAACCTTGACAACCCAGATCACCAAGTCAGTCAAACAATCGTTTTACATTCCTGAGGGCTAAAAAAAATCTTAGACAATAGAAGTTTTAAGTCCTGGAATGTAATATATTGTTTCTTTAGTTAAGGGAACAAAAATAGGATTACATCCGCGGGGGTTTCCCTTTTGATATAGTATGTATGGGAAGGTTGACGTAATAACTGGTTTGTTTTTGTCACGGTGGTATGCAAGCTTAGCTCTGGAAAGTTCTTGGGAAAAACCCCTCAGAAATAGCTGTCATCAAGCCATTGTTCCATGCTAAACATTACGAGCCTATTAATTTTTTTAAGTAAAGAATAATAGTTTTGCACGTGATAAACAATAGATTTCATACCTTTACGCCATAGGTAAAATGCATTCCTTTGCGCCGTAAAATTTTTTTTTTCAAGATTCAAAGTTGTTCTCAAGGCCGTATTTTTTTTACGGCGCAAAGGAATTAGTCCAGCAGATAAGTGTCAAAGCAGGAGTGAGTACTGCACATTATGATAAAAGCATCAAACTCGGCACATTAATACAAGACATCATGAGGAACATTTCTAATATTAGAGGCAATCGGGATACGCTCTGTGTTAGCCAGGGGAGGGTGGTAAAAGTAGTGGGGGTAATTATTCAAAATGGCCGCTTTCAGCGATACTTCATTGGTGTGGAAACATACAGCATAATTGTTTAAAACAAAGTCTGTGTCGTAACGATCTACTGAAATACGTTAAAAGATTGAAATAATGCTATCAAAAGTGACATAGAAGGTTTCCTGAAAAAGGAAAATTGAAAAGATAATTCTGAGGTCATAATTATGCAAATTAGCAATTTTAAATATTCACATTTGATGATTGCATAGTTGTGCTTATTTTTTCAAAACTATCGTTTCAATCTTTACACGAGACGACCATAAATTGTGTTTTCTAAATGGTAAAAGAATGCACGACACTACATTATTTTTCTGGGGGCTGATAAATGGCCAGAAATGAAAAAATTCGTCTTGAACTAGGTCTTGACTTATGAAATTATTGTTCCTGGGGGCTGATAAATGGCCAGAAATGAAAAAAAAAAGTCGTCTTGAATTAGGTCTTTACTTATGCAGTTTAAGAAATTTTCGTTTACGAGCTTCTGTCCTTCACCAGTGAATTGTAATCGTGGAACCCACAACTCGAATTTTCGGACGACAATCCTTCGAGCTGTACCGTCGCCGCCCTGTGTCGCATTCCAAGATTAGTCGCATCGTCTGAGGTTACTGTGATAGCATCATTGTCAAGATACCAAAACTGGTTTTTGGCCATACTTCTTGAATAATCATCACTGAAGTCGAGCAGGTTTTTTATGAAAATGACTTTGTGAATATCATTGGCCTCGTAAACGGACTTTCCTGCCGACTTGACAGTCAAACTTTTGATCAACGAGAAAGAGCCATTGACTGGAGCTGATTCAGTGTTAGCCCCTATTCTAGCCCCGTTTGCAGTAGCCTCAAACGTGAAATTAATGCGAAAATAAGCGTTATACCAGTCATAAAAATTATCCCGATCTCTGGCAGTGAATTTATAACCACTCTTTCGTTGATTTTGGTTATTTCCTGGAAAAGTCAGTGGGTTATCCAAATTGATTTGGATGTATTCAGTTTTCTCAAGATATTGTGGTGACCTGAACATTGTGGCGATCTGCACGATTGCTATATAAAGGTAAAAAAAATTTTTTTTGGACGGACTGATTAAATTTGGTTTGCTAAACTTCGACTTAGTTTCGACAGAGCGTCCTTTGATGCAGTTTTTTTTTGGCACTCGGTTTTGCAAAATTTTCTGAAGTTTCTTTTCTGCATCCTGTGACGAGCGCTTTAGCAAAATTTGTTGAATTTTATCGGCGCCTTTTTCTACCACCATTTCACCGACTTTCTGCCCCACTTTTTCTGTGGTAACTTGGGCACCTTTTTTCGCCACATTTTTTACACCGGCTTTGAACACTTTGCCGATGGTCATGAGGGTGTCACGGACTGAACCCGACCCCTTGTGTTTATATTGATACCTTCCGGCGTACTCGTCATAGAACTTTGTCCACTCACTTGGATTATTCATCCTTATATATTTACGAAAAAGTTTTCACTGTTCTTCAATCATTATGCTGACTGCGACGTCAAGGCCGTTGAGGTCCACGATGTTGTCTCTACCGTCTGATACCCAAATTCTGATTGCATTAATTTGACTTTTTTTACAGGATGCAACTCAAGCCGATACGCCTCTTTTTGAAAGGGATAACTGACCTGGAGATTTACAGCTGAAAAACTAAAAAGGACATCGCTTCCAACATCGTTTGCTTGCCGTGTGATTAGGTCGCAGAGGAGAAACACCCAATCAACACTTCTTGTGATATGCGGAACCAATTTTCCCACAAAATTGGTTTTTTCTTTCAAAACTGTTTTTTGAAAACCATCCAATTTTGCAAATTGGATGGTGCGGAAGGACCGGCTGGCGACTACGGACAGACCGGCTCAAAAGGGGATAGAGGAGAAAAAGGCGATAAGGGTGATAAGGATGAAAAAGGAGACAAAGGTGATCCAGGACCCCGAGGCTTGGAAGGCCCACGTGGCACACAAGGTCTCAGAGGACCTCAAGGCTTGCAAGGGCCGCAAGGCCCCACTGGCACAGGTGGAGATCCTACCTTACTAGCGACAAAGTTGGACAAAAACGTTGACATCAATATGCAAGGTAAGTACGAGATTTTGGGGTTAAAAAGCAACCTGTATCCTGTTCAAGGGGATCTGGATAAAGCTATAAGTTATGCAGACCAGAGAAAAATCTTTCTCTCAAAAAAAGAAGGTGGAAAAATGGAAAATGCGATAGATATGAATGACAATACCATCTACAACGTCAGAGACCCTGAGCCCAGAGGGGCAGATCAGGCGACAAACAAAAGATATGTCGACACTCAACTAACCACCAAGCTGGATAAAGTAGCTGACATTGACATGAAAAACCATTCTATTACCAATCTTGATCTTCCATCAAATCCAAGAGACGCCACGTGTGTTGAGTATGTCAACTACAGAATTAATACAGAAGCGCCAAAGTATGTCAAGGTTGATGGAAACAGCGCCATGGCTGGTAATTTTAACTTGAATGAGAAAAAGATAATTAACTTAAACACCGATGACAAAGACATAAAATCGGCAGCTAATGTCGGCTATGTCAGCAATAAGGTGAACACCGCCAAAGGGGATGTAACTGTAGTGCTGAAAAATTACTTTGTTAAAAAGAAAAATGAATCCCACATCACCAGCTCAACCAATAAAAAAAGACGCTTCCAGGTATCTCATGGAAAATGCCGACGAGTCATCCAGCGAAAACAACATAAGAGTCACTGGCATAGTTGACTTCTCAGGTTCCCCCCACACCGTAAACAAAAAAGCATACAGCTTCACAATGGGAAAAACGCTCAAAATAATTACTTTTCTCGAATTGGATTCAACATGTTTAAACATACAGAAGGCGAGTACACTTTGGCCATTGAATTTTTCCCTCCCACACAACAAATTTGTTAGTGAGTGTCGTTTCCACTTCACTAAATATTAATCAACAAGCCACCAAGCTGTTTGTCAATTACAGCAGATCCATCGTTCAGTTACATAAGTAGAGTATAATCCCGCCCGAATACATCTACATTGACATGCATTGTCAGGGCACTGCAAGTAGTCCCATGCAGGGAATAGGTTATATGATTGTTTATGGCGTCAAGGGATCACAAAATGATGTGGAATCGAGTGTTTATGACACAGCCTATGTTACTGAAAATGGTAAAATGGTGATGCAAACAGACCTGAATATGAACGGACACAGAGTGGCGGGTTCAACCCATTACATAAACGGATTTTTGAATGTGAAGCATGGAAAAAATTTGTGCTAAATGGTTGTGACAAAATAATAATTCCAAACGATAGCTATATATTTAGAATAAAAGCTATGTTTTTTAAACTAAGTTTGAGTTATCCAGCGATATCTTTGAAAATAAACCACGCTTTTATGTTAAATCAAATATATAACGTTACATCATCGCAAAATACTCAATTACAAACAATTAATACAAATTTAAAATTATAGTTCGGACATATTTCTGTGGATTTAGTTAATAATATTAATAATGAAGAAATTTTACTATTTATTGAATATAGAGTGCCGTGAAGAATGTTTTTGCCTTTATATTGACCATGGTCGACACAAGGCGAAATATATTCGACTTCAACCCTTTACACGACCCTTTCAAAGGGCATGATTGAAATGCTGAAAAATCTTTATGCCTACTACCACAAGAAACATTACGGCTACGAAAAGCTGTACCGCAGCTTCCAAAGAAAAAACTTGATTTGCAACATTTCCGCTGGCAAATTAATTGTCAGTGCTGCGGTGGCAGGTGACATAACCCTGAATCCAGTTGTCATTGCAACTTTAACAGGGGTCGGTCTCATTGTCAAAGTGGTGACAACCTTCAAGAAATATGACAAAAAAGTTGAGAAAGCAAATTTTGCAAGGATCGAGTACCAAAACATCCTTGACGAAATTCGATTTTACCTCAGGGGTGAGCCTTTCAACGAAAAAGGGTTCCTCGACAGATGAAAAATGATTGCTAATTTTTATCACTGACCACTCCATGGAAATACCCTCAAGGCTAAATGTCAATTACAGCAAACTGTTTGCTCCCTGGTAAGAGGTCACTCGGTTCTCCACCATTAAAAATAATTGTGCAGAAAGCTAACGTAGTTCACTGAATTACCGGTATACATCTGAAATTGTTCAGTAACGTTTCCCAGAAAGCGTATCTGATCATCGTTAAACATGTCTCTTCATTTTCCATGTAACAGCACTTGCTACAGAGAGCTATTCCGCAATTACCTTGAAACTCTAGCTTGAAAAGTCCTGGCTCGCGGTTACTCCATTTTCCCCAAGCAAACCAACTTTTTTTCGTTGCTTCAAACTCATCAAACCGCTCAGGTCGTATCACTTCTTCGAGCGTTTTGTGTGAGAGTGCAAAGTAAAGAATGTCGGTGCCCATCTGGATTAACTCAAAATTTCTTCTGTCTACGAAGTAATCCAACAGTCATAATAAAACTTTAGCATACGCAACTTAGCCAACTGATATACAACAATTCCGATTTGAAAAGGACGGTTAATCGTAACCTTTTCTTTTCTAAACTCGATCTCAAACGCGTCCCCGATTTCTTTCATATCATCGAACCACACGGACCGTTTCGCTCTGTCGACCTTTCCCTGATCCTTTGTGTAAATAACCCTTGTTTGCCGCTCTACAGCCTCTATTAACTTACCGTATGCACTATTACCCAACAGTTTTAACACTTCTGCGAGCAGGGCTTTGCCTGGATCAGAGACACCTTCGCGCCCATTCTCTGTTACTTGCTGAAAAAACCACGGGAAGATTTTTGTGGTTTATAATCGATGGTGCGGTAGACTGCTGTGATCTTAAGCCCGTGATCGAGATACCATTCAAAAAGTGGAGCGTAAAGCAAGATTGTATTTGCAGAAAGAAAACCTAGAAGCTTTTTTTGACCTGGAATCACGGTTCGATTGGTTTTCCTCAAATACTTTTTCATATGCTCTGCAATCGCGTTGTGACAACGTTGTTTTGAAACAAGGGTAGAAATTCTTCAAATTTGTCCCACAACTCGTTTGGTACCGATATGTCTACCTCCGCAAAGCCAAACCATTGTTTTGTCTTCAACCGGTTTTCAAACTCTGCAACAGCTTCGGAGGGATAAGGGTAAACTACAATCTTTTCTTTACCGCAGGGCATTTCTTGGAGCATGGTACTAGGATATAAAGCGTTGGCGTCGTAGCCAAGCACTCGCTGGCACAGGCGTACGTCTTCGTACTTGTGCGATCGTATCTTTGTTTTACCAGCCTCATGTTTTCTCGTGAAAACCAGACTCGGGCAACCAACGACAGCGTCTCTTAACATGTCATATGCCTCTCTTTCTGGTGTGTACAACTCGGGTGCGTTGCGTTCCCCCAACGTACCTCGCAAAAGATACTTCAGTGACACACCTGGGAGAGAAACTGCGTCTTTAAAAATGTCAAGGTTTGCGTAAAAGCCTCTCATTGTTTCTAAAGCTTCCAAAAACGAACCCACATCCAGGTTGTTGTAGTATCTTAACCAGTCGACAAATGTTTTCATACCACGTTCTTGAAATATGTGCTGGCAGTCTTCAAACTCTTCCGGTGATAAGACAAATGCGTTTTTTAGTTTTGAAAACCAACACCTATAAGGTGGTAAACCTTCATAATCTAGTTTGTCCGAGCTGTCGAACCACTCGTATGGGAACCAAGATTTTGTTTGACCGCTTCCATATGTTTTGACCCTTTTTTCGTAACTTGTGCCTGGCCCCAAATAATTGATAATGTCAAAGAATTTGAAATTTGGTGTGGTCAAAAACATGATCTTTTCTTGTTTCTTGGCAACAGTCACGGTCTTCTCACCCCCAACATGGGTTACAAAATACTTTTTAATCAGATTTAAGTCATACTTGCCTGAGTTAAAACCAACCACGGGGATCTGGTTGCATCAATCATTAATAGCCAGTTGTTGTTTCTTTGGTAGCATCTCAAAATCTGTAGGAAAGTATTTTTGTTTAATACCTTCTCTCAAAACTTCGCCTCGCCTTACAACTGTTTCCCAAAATTTCTGTACCAGGTCTTCTGGGGCTTTCAAACAAATGTGTTCAGGTTCTCTATTAAGTGTGTCGGCCAATGATACAGACACGGTTTTCAAAGGCTAGATCTTGTGTTGCCACAGTTCTTTTTGTTGGATCTTGATAGGATTCAAAATCATATACAATTGCATGAGGGAACGCCTCATTCCTCTTTTTTGGTAAACGATCATTCCACCATGGTCGAGGGGTCTCGTGCTCCCAACGAATAACTAAATTAAACCCGCTGCTTTAATTTCCTCATTTCGGCGCAGGGTTCTTTGGACCCTTTTTCTCGAGTGATTTTAACCATTAACCCCTTTTCTTTCTGTTCACAAATAACAACCTCTCTTTCGTTAGGAGATGGATAACACGTTGAACATCTATGGAAATGACAACCATGATACTGAAATACGGTTTTGCTTTCGTGATGGTAACCATTAACAAGATGGTTGGCAGTCATACGCTCACCTCCGTGACTGCAAGCGTGGTGGTGTATGTGGATCCCACGCTGTCTCGACTCGTGTTCTATCCAACAACAAGCTTTGATGCTAAACTTACCTTTCGGATAGAACGCGCGTTCAAGCAAAGACTGGGGTGCAAAGATCCTTTCCCCAGGACACTTGATTTTGGTTTGACCCTTTGTACATATTTCAGCAAGGTGCAAAAGATTAAACGACTATGTAAATCTTGCATCACAGTGAGCACACGCATAAGTGTTTGTAGCCTTTTCCAGATCGGTGATTAAAAAGGCATGTTCTTTAAAAATACCAATTGTCATGGGTGGGTTTTTTCCTTCTTCCTCATCCTCCCCCAACACCTCCCTCACCTCCCCCATATGGACTTTAAAGCAACCCTTTAACGCAAAAACCCCCTCCGGTGTCACATCATACACAATAATTTCTTGATTGAAATGTTTAAAAATTAATGGAATGTGTTGAAATTCTACAATTTCATTTGGAATGTCGTGCAATGTGAAAAATTCTCTCGCAAGCTCTCTTGTTTGTCGTAGATTATCTTTCTTGTGAGCCCCACAGTGTACTGCTAAACATCGAAACATACATAGATAATCATCAAAAACATCGAGGGCGATTAATCCTTTCTTCGTGCGCAACCAATTTGGTAAGCGCCCTTCTCCAACACTCAGCGGTTGTCGATCTAAAATAACTTTAATTTGGACCGCCAGGTGCTTTTCAAACACAAATTTTGTGCTCGGTCGGTTAATGTTTTCACCACCCAACCTTCCTTCTTCTTGCTGTTCCAACCACGCTTGTGCGTTACCGTGTGTATCAAACCAAGGACTTTTCTGTCTACCTTGAAGCCAAAAAAGAGTTTTGTTCTTTTCAATATTTCTTAGACGATAGATGTAAGAGTAATTTATTTTAAACCTGTTGTGAACAGAGTCACGAATTTTAGCCATCATTTGTGAAACTAACAAATTATTTAGATTAGAAGAAAATTGCCATTTGATAATTTGCCTACCACGTTCTTCAAACACATTGTTATAATTGGCAATTTTAAACCAATTGGGGTGTCGACGGTTGATGAAAGTGTCTGCAAACATAATTCTCATTCAAAGGATCAAATTGTTCAAGAATTTGCTTTCTTCTGTGATCCCTTCTGGTGCGAGGTGGGCGTACAGGTTAATACCACCCTGGGCTTAATGGCGTTGGAAGTTTTTCTTGCTCCTCCGCGGTTAATGCCACATCAAAGACTGCCTCTTGTGCTGAAGTAACGGGAAATGATTGCTTTGCCATCGTTATATATATTACTTCAAGAATATTTTACATTCATCAACCTTTAAATGAAAATCGGGCCGTCGCTATCGTTGAATTCACGTATTTTACTCGCGTGAGCGCACAGAATATTTGTGTGGTGGTTTAGAAGCTTTTTAAGTCAAAATAACCTCTCCAAAAAAAGTCGATCGATTATGACTCCGCATAAACTACTGCAGTCGAAGGATAAAGATTGAATCAGTTTAATTTGTTTAAAACGTGTTTGCATGTGTTTCCGTTAAAATGTTTAGGTAATCTTGACGGTTAAATTGTTTGCAAAGAAAACGACGCAAGCGATGAACTAATCATGGTGTTATTTTCGCCCGAATTTTGATTTTTAATTTAGATTAAGAACACAAGATTAAAGCTGAAAATAACAGTAAAAAGCTTTAATAGTAAAAATCTAAAAAACAAAGTCGGAACTGCACACATCAATAAATTGTCCTGATGTATTTGCAAATTTTTACCACCATTATTTGAACTTTAACTAAAAGTGAGCCTCTTAAATTAACGATTCAAAATTCTATATTGTAATTCAGGATAACACTTTTCGCTGTTTCTATATATGTCGTGTATCTTATAACCACTAAGCATTAAAAGCATTTTCGATTTTCACGGTATCGGACTTTTGGATAGAGTTGAACTATATCGTTGAATGTTGTATAAGCCATACAGCGTGGTACTCACTTTTAGCTTAAATCATCAAATTAAAGAAGTGAGAAACGTACCAAAACCATAAAACAAAATGGCCTAATTAAAAAGCATAGTCAAGGTAACGAAAGGCAGAGAGGATGTGATGTGTGATGCATGTTCATTAGCGTGAGCAATCCTGCGATGCGGTATATCGATCATCTACAGTTTTAATGTTAATGGGCATACCTACAAATCCTTTCTTAAAGGAAATAAAAGTTTCCTACAGACTTAAATGTGTTTTTGTAGCTGAAAGATGTATTTGAATCTTCAATGTGGAAGTCACCAATCTTTTATTTTCTTGACATATTTTCTACTAGATTGCGGATTCTGTTGAAATTTTCATGGAAACTTGGAGCGGAAGTTTAATGTTTCATCGTTTACCACCATTTTCACTACTACGCGACTTTTCTTTTCAAAACACCTCCGAGCACTTTGCAATACGCTTCCGTCAATCATACCTTATATGGGAAGTGTGTGATGTTACCGCAATTGAATTGAGCTCGAAGGAATAAGGATGGCGCCAAATTATCCCGTAAATTTGCGCTGGCGAGTCATATATTGACTAGTAAGAGGCTTTAGAGTCGTTGATGTTGCAAGAATACTTCACGTTTGGCAGATATTTGTAAAGAAATTTCGACATTTCTTCAGAATTAAATACCCGCTCGGTGGATTATCCTATGCGGCGGATGGTAAGCGTGCGTTTAAACTCGCGAATAAGCTAAACCAAAGTGTGAAGTAATAATTCTAGCTTTTCTGACCTGAAAATAGCACACGACATGTTATTCACCATGAGTATAAATCTGGCAATATCCCGAAGTGTACGAGGACGAAATTCAGGAGTGGATAGAGTATGCAACGGGAAAACGAATCATGATCGGCGTGCGATCAACCGATTCGTGAAGAAAATGGGTTTTACAAGAAGAAAGGTACGTATGACTAGCTGCATTTTTTTGGAAGGAACACTGCTAATTCTAATCACCTATCACCTCCGGAATGAATTGAAAAAACAAAATAAAGCATAAGCTTATAATGCGCTTGTAACGTTTGTTGTTCTACGTTTCGAGAATGTAAACATATAACGCTGTGACATGATAGGGAAATTGTTATTTCTACAAGCGGGAACGGGGAATCGAGGAAAATATTTAAGCTTACTTTCAAGTTTACTTCTTCGTTATAACTCAAGACGATTGCCAAAGAACGTGATGAGGGAAACAGGACGATGTATTGTCGTAGGATCGCTGAATTTCACCGAGAACAGTTGCTATTTATAGATGAATCTGAGAAGTTCTGATTCATCTATAAATAGCAACTGTTCTCGGTGAAATTTAGCGATGACCCACGACGATACATCGCCCTATTTCGCTTATCACGTTCTTTGGTAATCACAGTGAGCTATAACGAAGAAGTTAACATGAGACTGTGCTAACATATTTTCCTTGATATTTCCCCGTTCCCGCTTTAATTTTATAAATAACAATTTTTCAGATTTTTAGCCAATGACGTCACGTTAGTGACGTCATATGGCTACTGTCAGAGCCTAAAAATCAACGATAGACGTCTGGATAGACGTTGTACGTACGTACGTGCGATGTCTGTCTTACGATTTGTGAGGCTGGGGGGATATTCTGTGAGACGATGGGTGGGGGTGTGCACCGGGACACTGAAAGTCTTACCTTATCAGCGGCACAAACCCATACAGCTAATGTTATGGGAGTAAGACCCCTGGGCTTTGAAGTGTTTTGCATTCGCAAGTGTGGATCTACTTCGAATGCCTGTTTTGTGTACGTGAGGTCTGGCAGGATTTTATTCGCGTTGTAGTCCTGTGTTTACTTAGCTGAAGTACATTTTTCCACAGCAGCAAATACAAGACGGACTTGCCAATTTGAGATGTTGTATGAACAGAACGTGGAAATTAACGTTACATCGATCCCTAATTAACAGTGAAAGAAACAATATTTAAAGCCTAAGTTTATAACGATAGTGAAAAGAGTAGAGTAAAACAGCATAAAATTTTTCGGGATTATCTCTCGGTAATAGCCTGCGTCGCAGACACTCTACACCGCCTGTATAGAATATCGACGGTTTCGAGTTTCGACAACGCGTGGGCCGGCTGCAACGCTGGCTACTCGGTAACAGCGAATCTAAAATTTGCAGTGTCATTTTTGTGTGCGTGTTATAAAACATGAACCCAATTAAAACTAAATCGGAAATTGCTCGGCTTGTTGCTAGCTATTCTTAAAACTGAAAAACTTGAATGAAACTAGTATTAAAATCCAAGTCACAGTGGTGATCAAGGAATTAGAGGATGGATGTAGTAAAATCTTAACAAGATACTAAACGTTACTTCGGGGTTATTCATAGCTCAAAGTGTAAAGCGTATGTTGAGAAATTTGCATAGTTGACAACTGTAATTTCAGCCTCATAAGGAATGTAACGCAACACTTGAACCATCTCGAACCGACCGAAACAGTACCGAAAGATTAACAACAACAGATATGTGACAAAGCATTCTAACAGAGACCTGTTGGATCTACTGGAAAGCGAGCTGAATTTGAACATTTTCGTACTGTTCGAAGGTAAAGCAAACGAAATTTATTCGGCTGTAGGTTGAGACTCCAAATAAACACGTGAGCTAAAAATAACTTTGTACCGTGGGAAAGTTACAAATGTAAACATACTTTGGTCGATTTGTGAAGCAAAAAGACGAAAATTATTATAGCCGACTTGATTACAAAGCAAGCAACTTCAAATAACAGGGGAAATAAATATAGTTGCAAAACTATTTCAGTCGTGTTTATAAACGCTAGTTCAAACCGATTTCGAACGAAAATATTGTGGATACAAGAAACGCCGTTTGATGGCAGACTCCTGTTTTGACAATACAATGTACTAAGAACGTAATTGGTTGCCTGAAACGTCGGAAACCTTACAAATTAAACAAAGTAAAGCGAGTCGCGTGTCACGCAAATCACGCAGAGCGTCAAAACGGCACCCTTTAGAAAGTTGACCGTTTATGAGCACTGAAAAGTATTGGATATTCGCCGGTAGAAGTAAGAAATTAAAAGGTTCAACTGCAACTTGCATTTATTTCTGAAGTAAAATTGTTAACTTTCCACTGATCTTTGCCTAAATTATGTATGCAATATTTTTCGACGGTGAGTTTAAGTTTAAGTTTACTTGTTTTTGTCTGTGTTCTTTGAAGAACCGTGAAACAAAGAGCTTTCTTCCGTTTTTTTTTTACTCCGCGTAGTCACGCTGCTGAATCATTACCAGGTTTTATAGTGGATAACCACAAGATCTTTTTGGATGGTGGTGGTGGGGGGGGGGGGGGGGGGGGGGGCTGAGGGGTTAGGGTGGGACTTACCGGAGGTGTAAAGTCCCATAGGTTGTCAGGACAAATTTCACCATATTGTGAAAAAAAACGTCATTGGCTCTGCGCGTATTGCGCACCTATGTTTCTTACTAGCATGTCACAGAGTAAACATTCACGTAGAACAATAAACGTTGTAAAGCGCGTATGCTTTGTTTTTCATTCCATTCCTCGGGTGATCCATTCCTTGGGTGATAGGTGACTAGAACTGGCATCGTTTCTTGCAAAAACAATCCAACAAGTCCTACGTACGTTTCTTCAGCTTTCTTCTTGTCAAACCCATTTTCTTCACGAATCGGTTGATCGCACGCCGATCATGATTCGTTTTCCCGTTGCATACTCTATCCACTCCTGAATTTCGTCCTCGTACACTTCGGGATATTGCCAGATTTATACTCGTGGTGAATAACATGTCGTATGCTATTTTCAGGTCAGAAAAGCTAGAATTTTTACTTCACACTTCGGTTTAAGTTATTCACGAGATTAAACGCAAGCTTACCATCCACCGCATAGGATAATCCACCGAGCGGGTATTTAATTCTGAAGAAATGTCGAAATTTCTTTACAAATATCTACCAAACGTGAAGTATTCTTGCAACATCAACGACTCTAAAGCCTCTTACTAGTCAATATATGACTCGCCAGCGCAAATTTACGGGATAATTTGGCGCTATCTCTATTCCTTCGAGCTCAATTCAATTGCGGTAACATCACACACTTTCCATATAAGGTATGATTGACGGAAGCGTATTGCAAAGTGCTCAGAGGTGTTTTGAAAAGAAAAGTCGCGTAGTAGTGAAAATGGTGGTAATGGATTCTCGACTGTTGAATCCATCACATTGTGCAGACAGTAAATGCGATTCATGTAGCATAAAAAGTTCAACTTACCAAAGACTCCCTGCTCCACCTTTGCTTGGATTCGGCTTGGATTAATGACTCATCATTCCCTCCCGTAAAGTTATACAGCCTTATTGACTAATCATATTACTGAGGCTTGGGCAAAAACTGTAGTGTAATGAGTCCCCTCCCTTACCTCCCCCCCCCCCCACTTCCCTGGGCTATTAACCCACTTTCTTAACAACTGCTACATTATGATTCATAGTTTAATTGAGAACATCGTTAATCGGTAACATCGTTGAACATCTTTCACTTTCTCTTCCAGAAGAATTCTACTGTTAATATATGTTGCAGGATTCCCGAGATGCCCCGGGGTTTGGCGTGAACTACTAGGAGCTGTTACGTTATTGAATCAGGGAGATCATAAATTTGTAATCTCTCAAGACAAATATGGATTCAATCAGTTAAATTCAACTTAAGTCTTTCTTTAAAAAAATAATGCTTGTTTGGCTGTGGGTAGATTACTTCAGTAACACTGAACACAATGACACATCGAAAACATTAATTGTAATCACATCCTGAACCAAAATACCCGCTTACGAAACTGAAACAATGCGCACTTGAAACAAGTAAGCATATGGATTTTTACGCCATTAGCTTACATGATAGTGTCTGAATTTTTCACTGCTCATTGTTAACATAACATACGAAATTCATCGTTTTCTCGGGATTATTTCAATGTCCAATAAACGACGTTTCGGGAAGTTTCTTTAAGTTGTAAAAAGCAATATGGATGGCAAATATACTGTCACTGTTACAACGTAACCACGCTTAGGCTTTAGAGACATTGTGAGAACTATGTAAATATAAAAGAGTACAAAAATGTGCGGAAAAATTGCAACTCAAGGCACATCACGGTCTTTTCCTGGCCATTTTAGCTAGAACATTTTTTGAGTTGTTGTTCATAGAATTGTTGATCATTGCTAAGGCAATAGACAAATCAATGTCACGCACGACATCCCATTAAAGGAGTAAAGAAACTTAAACTGAACTATTTAGTCTGCCTACAGACGTCTTCTATTTCCTTGCAGACTTCAAACTATTAGCCTTTAAAATTAAACATCTAAATTTTTTGCTATAAGCCTAGATAAAAATAAATAGTTTTCTCCTGAGACTAAGGATTAAAAATACTACATTGTAAGGAAGAATTACAATATGCTGTTTATATTTGCATTGTACATGTATATTACTGCCACTAAACAAGTAGATTAATGCACTGATAAACGCATAAATATCGGACAGTTAATGGATTTGAACTATATCATTCAGTGTTGTAACATTTTGTAAGTCCGAGTACTCAATTTTGAACTAAACCATCAAACTTGCCAAAACCATAAAAACAAGACTATTTCATTTCGTTTCATTTTCGTGTCACATAATTTCATTTCAGAATACTGAAAAAAAGATAAAGTTTGTGTTGCGTGTTTTTTGGCATGAGCTTTACAGGGCAGTATATCGATCGTCTATAGGCTTTCTCATAACAAAGACACCGCAAAATATCCATACTAAAACATATCTGATCGATTTTGAAAAACGTGCAGAGATAACTTTTCGCTTAAGGTGGCTCCATATAGTTTTTCAGCGCGCGAGGAATGGGAACTAAATTGGGACAAGCGCGCGCGCGAGGAGCGCGACAGTCCAAGTCAGATGACATGTGCCAATCAACCTCCCAGGCGAACTTTTCCAAAGTCTGATTGAGGCATCTTTAGGGCTTACCTTTTCAAAACCTGTTGAGCACCTAGCAGTGAAATTATGAAAAGCCTTTAGTTTAATCGCTTTTGTAGCTGACAGTTGCAGTCCTACGATTGTTCTACGATTGTAGGACTGGATTGATTGCGATCTTTAAGTTCAAGCCACAGAGAGGACTGAAAACGTTGCACGAATTATTACGCGCCTTCAAGAATTATGCGTGAAGAACTTCTTTCCGTTCTCAACTTGAAATATCAGTGCTGTCCAGGTCAGCTGTCGAGAATCTCTGGGATGAGAAGCTTAAGTTTGTTTGGATCGAGCCTAAAGTGTAAGTAATTTTTTGGAAAAGTGCTTTAGTTTTTGCCTTTCTAACAAGCCGTCTATTTTTGTCGGGTAAGTTGTCTCTACGGCCGTTCTCATACGGTTTCAGCAAAATACAGCTGACTTGTGAATTTTATTGAGCGATGAATAGATTACACACTCGTAACGAGGTAAAAGTTGTCATTGAATTTGGATAGAAGTTGAAACTCAAAAGGACACTTATATTTCAGTGTCTATTTATCAGTCACCAGTAGCTTTTGATCTAAGTTTCACTTGTGTTGACAATGTGCGACTTCAGAAACTTCGGTGGTCTAAAATAAAACCGAAAATTGAAAAAAGTTCAATTGTACCTAAGCTCAAATACAATTTTTATTTTTACTAAAAATTATGCCTAGAATGACGGCATTCAGTGAACGAATAAAGGATGAGTATCGAGTTGACCGCCGGTTCTAAAACAGTCGGCGTTTCGCAGCCGTTCTGTTGACTTGTTGAACCTTGCAGAAAAATAATGTGGTCTTTTTCAAAACGTATAATTTCTTGTGGACATTTTTGTTCCCTTTCTCCAACGTCTGCCTTTAAATATAAATTGAAAGCTTATTTATATACTATTCGCTATTCCATGCAGTTATCAAACACGCAAGTAGCCGCTAAGAAACAACGCGGGTCTCGGCAGACAAAATATTGAGCTTACAACATAAAAAGAACGAGTTTCCCTGCTTTTCTCGGGTAGCATACCAAAAGATGTTCTAAGGGCAAACATGACCGCTTTAGTTTTTTTCTTGAAGAACGGTTGTAATCAGTTAATGGTAAAAATGAAACTGAAAGTGGTTTAATGATTCCGCATTCTGGAAACTTTAAAGGAAATTTTTTGCTGCTGGCAATAAAGTGGCGGCTTCGTTCGAGTTTTTATTTCGCGAATCGGTATAAATTTTCTTCTTTTTTTGTTTGTTTGTTCGTTTCTTTCTTTATGTTTGCGAATTTTTTGGTCACATGGATTCTTTACAGTAAAGGAAAGCAGTTGTCCAGAAAAATGTTGTTCTTTGGAAAGAAAAGCTTTAGAAAAGCTTTTCTACCGCTTACCTGCATGCTGTCCACGCTCGTCCACGCAAAAGGAATCATGAGCATGCGCAACCCCGTAACTTGAAGAATTTTTATTTTGGTAACATGAAGAAAAAAGGTGGGTTTTGAGGCATTTTCAAACGCTAATTGCGCGTGTTCCACTCGGTGAAATTTTTTTAAAATTGGAACATTTGTAGGATTTTTGTGTTTTTCAGTCATACTAAAGTAAGAGTACTTTTTGTACATGCACTTCTGCATTGATCATCGAAAACGGAAATTTACTATTCTGACAAAACTCATGTACAAAATTTCTCACAGCTTTGCCAGCTGAGACTTCTCAAACGACAACATCTTTACAACAAAAATAGCGAAAATTCACCGTGTAAAAACCAAGAAATGACGTGAAGAAACTGGGTAAGCCTAAAAATGAGCCAAACAACTGTATCAGTGGTTGCCATGGAAACGGGCCAGGCCCAGAAAATGGGCCTTTTTCCAAAAGTATAAAGGTTAGGCTGGTTGCTTTTGTAGCTTTTCCTTAGTGAAATGTAAATCAATGTCCTGAAAATCGTAAAAAAAGTTATGTATATTTGTCTGTTGAAACTGATGAGAAACTGTATGGACCCACCTTAAAGCCTTCTGTCGTTAGCTAAAAGTGAGGGGGCGGGGGGGGGGGGCGGCGTCACAGAGGACGGCGCCATGCTCCCCGGGGACCAAGCTTCAGAGACCCCATTCAGGGGGGGGGGGTGAGGCTAAGAAATAACTGTGGTGTGCGGAAGATATGAAATAAAAGTTGGATGGCTTGAGAACTGGCACTAAAAGCAAATTGATCAACTGACTCTATGCACAGAGCTTTATCTGGCTCAGCTGACACGCTCCACTGATATGGATCTTCATGGGAAGAAAGTATGTGGGTAAAGCTAAGAATACACAAATCAATGAGCACAAGCAAAGCACTCCCTTTGATATTAGAACCTTGCTAGAACCATAAGCAAAATGGCCAAATTAAATAGCATTAGCAAATACTAAATAACAAAGAGGAAAACGTCTCAAACAAAATAAACTGTAAAACTGTAAATGGTTTGAACCCAGGAGTCATATCATAATTCGGTAAATTGTGATCGTCCGGGTGAGTGTAGTCCTGAGAAGGACTGTTTGAGGTTTACTAACTTAGAACAAACACCACTGAACCGTTGCCAACAGCTACCTGTACCTTACAATCGACTGATTGCCGACAATAGCAAGACAGAAAAACAATAGACAAACCGACTTATTTGACTAACAATAGACCAACGGACATTTGACTAACAAAAGACGGATCGAAACGCACCAATCACGTTTTACAGTCTTCACAGCCAACAACATCACGGCTTAACTGACAGACGACCAATAACATCACGAGATCGTCGACCAATCAGGACAACGACCAGAGACTTATAACATCTACTGACGATTCACAGTTCACTTGACTCTGATGATGACTTCCGCTCAGGTTGTCGAAACGTCAGTCAATGTCACCTCAAACAGTCCTTCTCAGGACTACACTCACCCGGACGATCACAATTTACCGAATTAAGATAAACTGTGTAATGCGTGTTTTTAGCGTGTAGCTTTAAGGGGCGCCATATCGTTTGTCTATAGGCTTTATGATTTCGGGCACACCTACAAATAAATCCTTCTTCAAGTTGTTAAAAGCAATATGGTGAAAAAAATGTACTGCTACTGTTACAATGTACAATGTAGGCTTTTTGTTAAGATTTTAAGTACAATTTTTAATTTTATAGAGAATATTAATGGATAAGGACATAAATTAGATCAGTCGATAGTTGTATTATCGCTTTGAAATTTGCAATAATTTATTATATTAAGTGTAATGCGCTTTTGATTATTTTCATAGGAAAAGTGCAATAAAAGTAGTAATATAAGTAGTAATAATAATATTATTAATGGGTCCCAAGACACATCGTGATCTCGATTTAAGAAAGTGATGCATCACTGAACACCAGAAACACGGCCTTTTTCTTGGAAAAGCTAGCTAACATTTTTAGAATTGTTACTCCTAGATAAATTAATGGTACGCACGAGTTCCCATTAACCAAGTGGAAAAGCTTACATGAATATTTTTCGAAAAAACCAAACTTGATTTGTTTACTATCGAGCTTAGACAAGATTTTTCTCCTGAGACTGACGATTAAAACTACCATGTTGTAAAGCAGAATAACAATTTTTCTCTGTTTCTTTTTGCCTTGTACATGTATGTTATTGTTACCGAACAGCAGATCAATGCGTTGATAAACGCATTAGTAGCGGACTGTATTTTAGAGTTGGTCTATATCACTGAGTGTTGTAACTTTTTATAAACCACAGAAGTCACCTGTGAATTAAATCATCAAATTGGAAAAGGGCGAGAAACGTGTGAAAACCGTGACAAAAAAAAGTGAAACAGCAATTTCACTCGGGATAATGACAAGCAAAGAAGAAAACTTAACAAAAAGATTACTAAGCTTGTGTGATGCGTGTTTTTTGGCACGAGCTTTACAGGACAGTATATCGATCGCCCAAGGGATTACTGATAACAGAGACACCACAAAATATTCATACTAAAAGATATTTATTTATGCTTTAAAATGCTTGAGTAACCCACAATGAAAGTGTTATTGTTATGCAGTCATATCAGGGTGCCAAGAATTGGTTTTCGAAACTTGAGTGATCCATCTTTTTTCCCCTGGTGTATATTTAAACAACCTCGTGCTACCTTTAAAATCGTCGGTACTCTGTCTGAGGATAACATTGCATTGTTATCCTCCGACGTCAGCTTTTTCGTAAATGCTACCTGCTTAGACTTTTGGCGGGAAACAGTCGTATTGTTTATGCGGATTATTTGGCCTGGCCGATGAATGCGCGCTGTATCTGGAGAGCCTCCTACCGGCATTAAACATTAATAACCCAATTTCGTTATATTAAAATTCATCTTAAAACAATAGACATCACTTGGGGAGTAATATAAGGATTTATATAGGTTTACTCCCCTAAGCCTCAAAATGATGCCTATTGCTTAAGATTGAATTTTAATATATCGAAATTGGGCTATTGATGCTTATGTTGCACCGAACTTTTAATACTTCCTTTCTCATCCCTAACCCTTGAGTTATGACCCACACTCACCACACCAAACACTGATATTCCATAATATCTATATGAAATAAAGACTTCTTCAGAATCCCCGGGGGGTACTCCCTTACATAAGCTATATAGGTATGTGCGGCGACGAAGGGTATGGTTTTTGAGCTTTTTTGGTCTGAAATAGAGTAAGGTTTGTGCACTCTGATGTGAAATCTGGTATATAGTATGGTTCTTACAAAAAGCTGGCTTTTTATTAATTTTCTTCTCCTAAGAACTGAGGTTTGATTAATTATCGTTGGAAATTTGAAGCCCTTCTCAAATGTTTACGCAAACGAAATAGGGTGAGGCTCTGGTCTTAAACAGGGTATCAAATTTTGGGTCAGGTCTGAAATAGGGTAGGGAAAATCACTTATTTTGGTCTGAAATAGGGTAAGGGTTTCCAAAGGTTCTACAGCTGTATAATCATTGGGCGCCGATAATTAATGCCAGTGAAATCATCGGCTATTGACTGACTAAAGATTGTAACTGATGGGAATCTCGTGATTGTCAATTAAAAACAATTGTGTGACTAACATGATACAGGTTTTCTCATTGAAAATAATCATTAACCTTGGCCACGCACTGTTTTGTAACTGGTAATACAAAAAACAGACAAATTTCTTGATGCCATTGATGTGGCTATGTTCACTCTGCTTGTTATAATTGGACAAATTTTAATCATAAACGACTTTACAGCTGGAATCAGCTGAGAGGAGGCCTTGGGAAGGCGAAAAAATGCGTCACATAAACGACAAAAAAGTAAAAGACATTCCAAAACCTTTATTGTTTACTAACAAACTATACAATCTGAACGTGAACTATTTAGTTAAACCATTAATATCTCACCGACTGCCAAGGTTCCATTTTAGATCTGACATCAGAGAAACCCTACCTAGAGGGACATTAAACTCAGTTGCAGCTACAGCAATATTCTGAATGCCATTTTGTGAATAAGCGACTGTGAGCTCTGTTACAAATTAAAGCCATTCCAATTACTTCAAGCAAACATTAACAGGGTAGACTGAAAACTACACGAGCTCTAAGCTCTAGGCCTTCAAGCTGGTTTGATTTTCATCTCAGCTCGTTTAGCGGAGTAGTAATGACCCTTCCAGGTATACCAGTTGACACCGTCAGCATAAGAGGAGTGTTTGCCGAGATGATACGGGCCGTTCAGGTTGGAGCTGTGACAGGACTCGTACCACCAGGCTCCCTTGTACAGTGTGGCACAGCTGCCGCCGGAATAGGCGTCGTTGTCTTGATCCTTAGTGCTGAATGCCATGCCACGATGGACGGAAAGAGAGTCACCAGCAGTCCCTAAAAACACAAAGAAAAACGATAAAACTTGAATATTTTATAATTATTCCATATAATCAAGTCTTATAAGAGCTCACTGCCAACCCAAGCAAAGAAGTGGGCCGAGGTCATACTTTCTTGATCACTTGAGGTGTTTCTGGAACAAACTTTCCGACCCTCCAAACTTTCCTATAATACTGCCTTCTTTTACGTTCTCTATTTTTGCACGGCTTCTCTGCTCGGATATGAGCTGATATCCCACTAGTACTAGCGTGCGCTAGCTCATATCCAGGAACTATCTATTTAACAATCCAATTTATCTTTGAATTGCTGTGCGCGGTGACATACTATAAGATGTTACGAAATAACCTAAAAAATTACAAAAAGAAAAATAATTGTCTGCAAACCAACGTTATTATCACTAGGACAGAAGATCTCGAAGGACTTATTAATTTAAAACTGCGAGTTATTGTCGTTTTTATTCTAGTCTTCTTTTATCGAGGTTGACCTTCTTGTATAATTTTTACTTTAAGCCCTAGGTTAAAACCTTTGTTCGGTTTCGCAATATTTACCCGTTCAACATGTTTGCTTCCCTTCAATTTATTTATTTATACACAGAAAATCATCAGTACAAATATGCTGAAAAACTATTATAAAGAATTAATATCCTAACATTATACGCTACAAAAATCAACTGATTTACATGATTGTCGTGTGGGAGCCTAAAGAAGAAAAGACAACTTTCGCTTTCTTTTTGAAAGCCCTCCGGAAGAGTTACATTCTCTAAGAGCCTGTGGCAGAGAATTCCATAGCGCAGCACCACTATAAGAGAAGCTGCTCTCCAGGTACTCTGTTCTAGGCTTAGGTAATATAGGTTTGTTTGATGATTTTTACTCTGATGATGACTTCCGCTCAGGTTGTCGAAGCGTCAGTCAATGTCACCACAAACAGTCCTTCTCAGGACTACACTCACCCGGACGATCACAATTTACCGAATTATGCTAAGTTTGTTTGTCGAGTTTCTTAAGCCATAATGAGTATTAAAATTGCAAAACATATTGTGGAGATACTCTGGAGTGAGATAATAGATAAAATACTCACCGGAGTACGTTCCAATGCTCAGCTGGTATTTGGCTCTTTCACTGGCAACACTAAAGACATCGTACTCGGCGTAAGCTGTTTTTCCAGTCGTGTCTTCAAGATCCACTCGAAGCTTGCTTCGTTGTTTTGTCAGCCGGTGAATCTTGTCTAGCCCGAGCCAGAATTCACCATTCAGATTTCCAAAGCCTCCTTTGTAGTCGTTCCAGCCGCGGTAGAAATCAACCGAGCCATCCAGTCTCTTCTGGATTACTGTCCACCCCCCACCGGCTGTTGTTTGATCACAATACACATCAAAGGCACCGGCATTGTCGGGGTTGATCGTGTAAACACCGCTGATTCGTTGGCCAGCTTTGTAGAGCTCAGCGCAGTTCTTGTAAGCTAAAAATGCAAAAGAAATATTTGTTAATTAATACTTTAACACGAAAAGAAATGAGCTTAAGTTAAACTGCCTTTCTCAAAACACTGTTAACTTCGGAAAAAGGAAAGCATCATGTTAATTTGACTTGGTCGGTTCATCATCTGAGATTGTCTCTCTTAACCCTATTTCGCCTGGGCTTTTTTTGAGTTTCTGAGCCTGGGGGGGTGGGGGGGCACAAAGTGCCCCCCTACAGATCTCGAAAAATATTAACGCTCTTGTGATGAAACTTGGCACGTACTTAGTACGTCATTAGCTTAACAGATTGGTATTATGACGTGTCAATAATGACGTGTCATGACGTCATAATGGCGTCACAAACCCGCCATTTTGAATTTGAGGCCACCATCTTGGATCCCAAACCTGCAGTCATACAGTTCACAATGACGACATCGAGAAATATAGGAATTTGTTCTAGGAAACATACTTAATCAAAATGAGCACAAAAAAGCAAAGTGTTATCTTTTTCTTACAAACTAAGGGTAAAAAACTGAAAAAAACGACTGAAAAACGACAGAAAATAGTCAAAATACACTCCTGAGAAGGCGGTTGCTATGGAAACGTAAATCATCATAGACACGTCAGTGACGCAGGAAAATATTCTCTGATAAATTTTAGGAAAAGTCACAAGATTTGGTGATTATTCGGCCAGCCGTTTAAAAGTTATAGTTCGTTAAAGTCAGCGCGGGCACAATGTGCCCCCCCCCCCCCCCCCCCAGGCTAAATAGGGTTAAACACTTTAGAAAACCAACAAAACCGCTCAAAGTGACCAATATTACATACCAATCGATTTGTTTTCCTTCATACATTTAATGTCTTCCTTCATCGCGGCCAGCTCATTCTTTATTTCATGAAGCATTTTCCCGATATCGCACATGTTAGGGCATTTGGACTCCGCGATGTTGTAACAGCTTAGTCCAAACACAAGCAGCAAGTAAGTCAGACTTGAAACAGAACGTGGCTTATCCATCACCATCAGAATATTCGTCACCAACTGTATAGTCTTTTTCACTGCAGTCGAAGGATAAAGATTGGATCAGTTTAGTTTGTTTAAAACGTGTTTGCATGTGTTTCCGTAAAAATGTTTAGGTAATCTTGACGGTTAAATTGTTTGCAAATAAAACGAGGCAGGCGATGAACTAATCATGGTGTTATTTACGCCCTAATTTTGCCTTTTAATTTAGATTAAGAACACAAGATTAAAGCTGAAAATAACAGTAAAAAGCTTTAATAGTAAAAATCTAAAAAACAAAATCGGAACTGCACACATCAACAAATTGTCCTGATGTACTTGCCATACCACCATTGTTTGAACTTGAACAAAATTGTAAAGGCTCTTACTTCTTCGTTTATTCACAGAAGGTAGAATGACAATGGAATTTTTTATAGCATAAATTAAGCTGCACAACAGCTTGTTTTGTGACGTACATGTCGAGAATAAGCTTTTCCTGCTGGGGGAAGAAAGAAAAAATACAAACATACAAAAGTATATGTCGATCGGAAGTGTTGGTTTCTAGCTTGGTGTCACTAACTTCATCCGAGGTCACTCTCTGTAGTTGATTTCATAGATAAATAGCTACTGTCAATGGTTCGCTCGACTACCCATTAAATAAGGGGAAAAAATTGAAATTTCTATTTCCGACTGAAACTATTAAAGTGCCACTGAGACGAAAATTCGTAGGTCTATTCCGGCCAAATTCTGTCGCAGAATATCGCGTTGTGTCTATATTTACCCAGAAAACTAAACAAGAAACCGTCCAACCTAATATTTTTAAGCTCCAAAGTTGCGTAAAATGTGTCCGCCATTACTGAAAACGTGTTCCTGGGTGATTGCGCAATTTAATAGCTTGTGACGTCAGAGGCTCACCTCAGTCGCGTTTCCTTGTGTTTTGACTCAAGATGCCTACCGTCGACTGCGAGACCTCCGAAGAGTATTTCTACGATTCGAAACAGTCCTTAGCTTCCAAAGCATCAGAGGATTCATTTCATTCGGCAAATGAAGAATTTTTCTTACCGTACGATGTAAGAACTGATGTCAGGAGATTTCAGCTTATAACAAACTTGCTGGCGTAAGTTCAAAATATGCGCAAAATGATGCTTACAGTGATTACAGTTCAGGCACAAGTTAAATCACTGTCCAGCTATTCGAAAAACTGATGTTTTAAGCTTTGGAAATTTAGACAAAACACCTATAAAAACTCTAGAATTTGATGCCTTCGAATTCTCAAGCATCGTGGATTGATTTTATTGTTCGCTTCGTTGGAGAAATAAAAGAAGCTATATTTCGTCTGCCGTTGTTTATATTTATATTGTGAAGCATTGAGATTTTTGGCCATTCTTAGCATAGTTTGGGAAAAATTCTTGAAGAGCCGTAATGCTGTAGTCATCTGGCAGTCAGCTGATGAAGCCTATCGTGTCAATCATAGTACAGTGGTCGCTTGCGTAGAGACACAAGTGCGTGGGTTTCTAAATATTTTGAACACTTTTTGTAGAATTCTTAACTTGAGCCGAAAAAAGTGAAATAAACAAAGACCTTTTTTTAAGAACTGGAGGCCTTGTGTGACCGGAATCTAAATATTTGTCGTACAAATCAAAGCCACAAGGAAAAGCTTTCACTTGCTTTATTCATTGCGTAAAAATAATAACTTGATATCTAATCATTTTTCTTGGTAGTTCATTTACTAAGATTGCTATGACAGTTAAAAGAAATAACATTGTAAACCCCTTAGACAAATAGTGGCGTGTGATATTTTTTCCCAACCAACTTAAGCTTAAGCTTAAATTTCCACGCAAGACGATCCGCGCTGTTGAAGCCTTTAAGTATATACTTCGAATAATAATGTCAATCGACTCTTCACCGACAGGGAATAAGGAGAAAAGTTTCTCCACATTCAGGATGTATGCTATAAAATAAATGACCATGCTTCTAAGCGATTACTGCTTTGAAATTAACACACACGGAATTAAAAAAAGCTAAGCAATACAAACTAGTGGCTTAATCGCGGCGGTCCTGCATTCGCCCAGGATGCATTTTATGAGGACTACGCCGAAGATCTTCGCCCTAGCAGACGGCAGAACTGAAATGGTTTTCCACAAGAAAAATAAACTTTAAAATTCGTTAAAAGAAAATACGTTTTGTTCACTGGTGGATGTGTTGAAAAAGAAACAAACTATCACTTCAACTGCGTCAAGATTAGGTACCTTTCGTCTCGTTTTTTCCGGATCTTTTTTTCCATATACTTGGAATGGACAATGGAATAATCGACCTCTGGGATCCTTCGACATGAACAGCCCTCCGGAAACACTCGTCCGTGAAGTGATCAGAACAGCCGACAAAAACACCTCTCGGGTTGAAATTTGCACTGTGTGTGATTGCAAACATTATTCATTTTTCCATTGCGGGTCCGCTCGCAAGGCTTTGATAAAGCGAAATACCAGCTCGGTGGTTGGATTTATTGTTATAGCATTGTACAACACAAGTAATACCCTTTATAACTGCTGCAGCAACGAAAATTTCAAGGCCGTACAGCAAACAGTTGGCAGGAAATCTTCCCTCCACGACAGTTAAATTTCTCGCGGCAAGTAAACGTATGAAGGGATTAGGTTTGAGGTGAGCCTCTAACGTCACTTCCGCTAATTCGCAAGCCAGCTTCCGGAACAAGGGCCAGTAATGGCGGCCGTAAAATCTTAACCTGCGATCAGGCTCTATTTTCGTTTCGCTCGGTGAAACATTAAGGCGGGACGGGCGAAACGAAAAATAGAGCCTGATACAATTCTTCTACGGAACGTCTGCCGCCCACTTTTTTTGATTGATTGACGTTCAACAAAACAGCCAATCAAAATTTCTTCTGCTTGCACGATCCTCGGTATGCAAATTTCCCATAACAGCAATTCGCAGAAAGTCACGTAAATGTCGGCAAAATAAGAAAATCATAGGCTACGATATATCTTCTAGGCACAAGTACTCAAATTTACACGATTGCTAACTTGGAAGGTTCCGGTACCTTACATGGTTGCTCTGTCTGAGCTGAAACTGAACGAAAATTCAAAACACGACGAGGTTGTCATGTACCAAAATATGCTGCATGCTTGAATCATTTCCCATTTCAGGTGGTATCCGGAAATATTCTCTTCCCATTTGTCACCGATTTTCTGCTTAAAAAACCTCAAGCAATTAAGAGAAATACCTTCAGTTTCATTCTTTAGAATAAAGATATAAATAAAACCGTTTATAAGCAAAGAAGTATTTTGTAATTTAATTCGAGAAGTGATAAATATTTGAAATTAGCAGCGAATTTTATCTCTAAGCAGCAGCGAATTTTAAAACGAAGAACATTTAATTATAAAACTAGTCAGATCCTTTGATGTCAATGTCAGAGATCAATAAAACGACATAAGTATTAAACAATGAATGAATAAACTGAAAATCGTTATTGCGACTTGATTGCGGTTCTCGCCAAACATCAGTTTACCGTTAAGTTTACCGAATTATCGGTTGACTTGTTGATCATTCTTGGCGAAAGATACTTACTCGTCTGCTGTTTGTTTTGTTTCGTAAAACGCGGAAACAGCCACTACTCTGTTCATGTTATCAATACTAGTTGAAAGCCGTCAAATGAAAATTCCGCGACACGATGCGATAAAACGGAATACATACTTCACTGTTGCTGTACTTCTCTGCTCCAAGTGAGAGACAGCTTGCGTCAAACCGAACGCCATTCTCAGGAGAGAAAGAAATGGTGACAATTCTCCTAGAACGACGAGAATTTATAAGAGCAACACATTTTACTTCGGCAGACTTGTTCCTTTGTTGTTCCTTGGCGATGGCGGTCGGATCGAAATTACTTCCGTTGACAGCTCTATTGTTAAAGGGCCAATCAGATTGCGAGATTCCCGCGGCCAAAATTTGGCCGCCGACACGAACTGTTGTGAGAGATTGTATCAGGCCCTATTTTAGCGAGCGACCAACATAAGAGAATATGAGAGCGATGCTAAAATTCGGCCTGATCGCAGGTTAGTAAAATCTCGAAAAAAATCGTCCGAAAAAAGCGACTTCCAGTGGTCGTAATGAGTTGAAATTTGGCACGGTGACTAACAACCACAGACTATTTTCGAAAATGCAAAAATATGGAACACCAAAATTCTGGTCCCAGTGGCACTTTAACCTTAAAAATTAAAGAATTAAATTAAAGAAGCTCTTCTAATTGAATTAATTTTGCCCTGAAATTTAACGATTCAAAATTCTATATTGTAATGCAGGATAACACTTTTCGTTGTTTCTATATTTGTCGTGTATTTTATCGCCACTAAGCATTAAAAACATTTTCGATTTTCACAGTGCACTGGAAAAGTTGAAAATTTACATACTATGTAAATAACATGTAAATAACATGTAAAAGGGTAAAAAGACACTGTAAAAAGTAAATTTACATGATTTTTGGACTTTTACATGTTCTCAAAAGATACTGTAAATATCATGTAAATTTCGGCATTGAAACATGTAAATATAAAGAAAGATACTGTAAATGTTGTAAGGCAAAAGAACACAGATCATGTAAATAACATGTAAATTTGTAAGAGGGAGCCTGCCGAGATCCTGTAAAGACCATGTAAATTGAAAAAGGGTGGCTGCCAAGATCCTGTAAATGACATTGTAAATACCATGTAAATTGAAAAAAGGGGGCTGTCGAGACCCTGTAAATACCACGTAAATTAAAAAAGGGGGACTGTGGAGACCCTGTAAATAACATTGTAAATACCACGTAAATTGAAAAAAGGGGGCTGTCGAGATCCTGTAAATACCACGTAAATTGAAAAAGGGGGGCTGTCGAGACCCTGTAAATATCATGTAAATCGAAAAAGGGGGGCTGTCGAGATCCTGTAAATACCGTGTAAACTAATAAAGGGAGGCTGCCCAGATCCTGTAAATACCACGTAAATTGGAAAAGGGGGGCCTTCGATATCCTGTAAATATCATGTAAATTGAAAAATAGGGGCTCTCGAGATCCTGTAAATGTCATGTAAATCGAAAAAGGGGGGCTGTCAAGACCCTGTAAATATCATGTAAATTGAAAAAGGGGGGCTATTGATATCCTGTAAATATCATGTAAATCGAAAAAGGGGGGCTGTCGATATCCTGTAAATATCATGCAAATCGAAAAAGGGGGGCTGTCGAGATCCTGTAAATACCGCGTAAACTGATAAAGGGAGGCTGCCCAGATCCTGTAAATACCACGTAAATTGAAAAAGGGGGGCTGTCGATATCCTGTAAATATCATGTAAATCGAAAAAGGGGGGCTGTCGATATCCTGTAAATATCATGTAAATTGAAAAAGAGGGGCTCTCGAGATCCTGTAAATGTCATGTAAATCGAAAAAGGGGGGCTGTCAAGACCCTGTAAATATCATGTAAATTGAAAAAGAGGGGCTGTCGAGATCCTGTAAATACCACGTAAATTAAAAAAGGGGGCTGTCAAGATCCTGCAAATACCACGTAAATTGAAATTAAAAGGGAGGGCTGTCAAGATCCTGTAAATAACTTATACAGTCCTCAGTAAATAAAAATGTGTAATAAAAATACATAAAAACTTTATTGTTTCATTCTGCCCAATTCAATAAAAATTATAATTTGAACTACGTGCTTTCAAAATATTTTCACATCAATATAATAGGTTTGTTAAATGTATAAATATCCTTTTGCTTCGATTCAAATGGTAATAATTGTTGTTTTTGACCAATTAAGTTATTTTAAAAGATACTACACATTTGTATTAATCATTCTTACAATTTGTAATATACACCCAATTGAAAAAACGTTGTCAGGTGAAAAGCATAAGTCAGTGATGATGCAACCCAATGGTCCTCCAAGAATTATGACTGGTTTGAGAAGCCATATCAAAAACTCGAAAGAGTGTTTCATCAGGTATCCAAACACCTCGAAGTCGGTCAAAAAAACTCGGCTGCGCCTCGTTTTTTCAACCCACTTCTCGGGGTTTGGATATCCTGATGAAACACTCTTTCTCGTGTTTGATATATTACTTCAAAATGGTAACTTGCTATGAGTATTAGTAATTAATTCTTGCACTTATTGCTCGAATGCTGAGCTGAATCCGTCTTAAAGTGTCAAGATACATGTATTTGACTCTGGTATATTTCTAAGATTTGTTATGTAGATGCCGACATCATATTTTACAGCATCAACTTTCACAAAACAAAGGAAAAATTCATTGAACTAGATTTGATCGAATTGTTGTCTTGTACCATATTTTCCTGGTTAAGTGGACCAGTGCTTACAACTTTGGGCTCACAGACACAGCATTCGTTTTAGTATTTGCAACTTTAGAATTTGGTACTCAGTACATTGTGGAGTGATATTCGGTGATTTTTATGCACACCCAAAGTAGTACACCCATCGGAGAAGAATCAGTCTCATCAACAGAAAATGTATGTGTTCATTGTGTGAGGTCGACTTATGAATGCTGTTAAATTGTATCTTATTTGAACCCTGGTTTTTATAACCAAGAAAATATGTTACGTGTAAGCAAAGTTCAATTGCACATGACAAATTAGTACCGGTAGGTAAATCAATAGTTACGAGGTTATCATAGGTGATAAGTTCTTCATTGTTTTTACATTTTACTACATTTCTCAAACAGAACCTGTCCTAGGGAACTCAGTAGGTCTTGTTTAGGTGTCCCTGGCATGCAAGGAATGCAGTGATCCTTGCACAATGGTTTCAGTCTTTTTAATGTGACAGAGGAAACCTGTCGCTCTTTTGAAAAGTGGAGGGCAATCATAATTTCTTGGTCTCTTTGAACCTGGAAGAGAAATGTGATCAACAGTAACCATTAGCACAGACACTAGACTAATTAATAAATATAGTACCCGCTTAATACAGACACCCTGTCAAAAACCTGCATTTTCTTGTACACTGAATTCACTACATGGTTATTAATTAGTACACACCAAACTGAATTACATTCAAGATATTCAGCACATTCGCATATTTATTTAGGAATGACTTTCACTAATAATAGATAGATTTTATTAATGGAATCAAAATTTCAATTTTGCTTAGCCTATTGTAATATTCCAGTGATATCCTGAATCCAGTACCATAATTTCAAATAACTGTTGATTGGTTTATTACTAGTGTCAGGCAAATGGTCACATGCTGAGTATTTTGACTGTGATGAATTGTCTGCAGAGAAATGGTGTTGTGACATACATCCAACACACTAAAAGGCTGGCATTGAGCTTTTCAGGCAATGGTTAAAACTTTTTTTCATGTAATCCTAAAACTAATTTTCAGAAAACTTACTGTTACATATATTAACGAGTAATAAATTAATACATGAATACTTACAAGCCCTGTTTGCAACAACTTCAGGGAATCAGCTTTTATGGCATCCAGCCTTTCCTTTTTATAATCAGAAATCACCTAAAAGGTAAATTGAAGGATTCCCCTTGAATGAAATGTTTACATGCATGTACATGAAAAGAGCTGATAGACTATTTTACTCTTTGAGCCAAAGCAATGATAAGAAAGTATCTTCACTAAAACTTGTCAAAAAGGCAAGTGGTACTAAACTATGAAATGATAATGACCATCACAGTTAATGATATCAACTTATGCAGCTGATAAAACAACAACCTGAAAAAAACTTCAGGCGAGAAATTTTCTTCAGGTTGTTTTGTTATCAGCTGCTTAAGTTGATATTTTTTGTGGAATAAGGGTCCTCTGTGCATTTTTAAGCAAATCGGCCTTATATTGATCATTTTTCAAACACAGCATTCATGTCACAGAGATGCGGCTAACATATTATATGTCAGAATTATATGTAGATCATCACAGTGAAGGTGTTCCAACCTAAGCGGTTGAAATGAAGAAACCTGAAAAAATTCAGGCTTGAATGGGAATCGAACCCATGACCTCTGCGATACCGGTGTAGCTCAGTTGGTTAGGGCACTGCACCGGTATTGCAGAGGTCATGGGTTCAATTCCCGTTCAAGCCTGAATTTTTTCAGGTTTCTTCTTTTCAACCGGTTAGGTTGGAACACCTTCACTGCGATGATCTACATATAATTCTATCTTTATCCGCAGTTCAAATATATGAATTTCATATATTCATGTTCATTTATTCTCCATCTACGGGATAATACAAACTCTCAATTGACCAGCTCCCAGTTGGCTTGATAGCTCAGTTGGTTAGGGCCCTGCACCGGTATCGCAGAGGTCATGGGTTCGATTCCCGTTCAAGCCTGAATTTTTTCAGGTTTCTTCTTTCCAACCGCTTAGGTTGAAACACCTTCACTGCGATGATCTATATATAATTCTGTCTTTATTCGCAGTTCAAATATATAAATGTCATATATTCATGTTCATTATTTTATTCTCCATCTACGGCATAAGACTAACTCTCAATTGACCAGCTCCCAGTTGGCTTGATAGCTCAGTTAGTTAGGGCGCTGCACCGGTATCACAGAGGTCATGGGTTCGATTCCCGTTCAAGCCTGAATTTTTTTTCAGGTTTCTTCTTTTCAACCGCTTAGGCTGGAACACCTTCACTGCGATGATCTACATATAATTCTATCTTTATCCGCAGTTCAAATATGTGAATTTCATATATTCATGTTCATTTATTCTCCATCTACGGGATAATACAAACTCTCAATTGACCAGCTCCCAGTTGGCTTGATAGCTCAGTTGGTTAGGGTGCTCCACCGGTATTGCAGAGGTCATGGGTTTGATTCCCATTCAAGCCTGAATTTTTTCAGGTTTCTTCTTTTCAACCGCTTAGGTTGGAACACTTTCACTGCGATGACCTACATATAATTCTATCTTTATCTGCAGTTCAAATATATGAATTTCATATATTCATGTTCATATTATATGTCAGCAACCAAATTTTAAGCCATCAATAAAAGCCTGGTGTACACTATTTGCCTTGATTTCATTGTGCAATAAAAACAGTGATTTGAAGGTTAGTCACTGCTAAACTGCTAAGGCATAAATTTATCTTGCACAAAGGCCTTATTTTGTTCTCAAACTAACCCAGTCATGTGTTCCTGTCAGTTACAAACAAATGAATTCATTAATGGATATTTTTTGTTGCAATAAGTGGCTCTTGAAATAAACAATTCAAAGTGAAACTTGATCTGATATTCCATAATAGTTAATGCATGACTTCCAGCCTCAGGTCAGGGTGAGAGTTTGACTGACTTCGATTTGCATAGTTGCACAACCTTTTAAGGACGGTGCCTCCTAATACAGATGTACTTTTGCAAAGGTTATGACTATGGGCAAAAAGTAGATATTAGCAAGGGCTATTGGAATCCAGACAGAAAAATGTGGGTAACTATGTATTTTTCAGAGATAACTAAGCAACCATAATTCTAAAAAAGCATTAAAATACAAAGAATGTATGGCAATTTCTTTCCAAACTTAAGCTCTATTATCTCTGAAAAATGAATGGTTACCCCCAATTTTCTTTTTGGATTCTGATAGCCCTTGCTAAGATCTGCTTTTTCCACATAGTCATAAACCGTGCAAAAATATTGTTGTATTAGTGGGCAATTTCCTTAAGAAATCTGAATATACACACTGTACATGTACCAAGATGCGTAGAACGTATGGGCAGTAACAAAAGGAGGCACCGTCCTTAAGAATACGTAAATACCAGGCCTGGTGTTTGAGTTCTCTCAACATTTATGCATTGAAAAAAAAATGGGCAGCGAAGAGAAAAGAGAATAAAAATAAAGAGATGTAAAAATAACAAAATGTAACTGACTGTTACAGCCAGATTATGCAAATTGTAAACCTGTCAAATTCCTACTCCAGCTGGGTGCCAGAAGCCATTCATTAGTTTGTTATTGACAGGAATGCATGACCAGGTTTGAGTAACCAATGATTCGGTATACAGGGCTGTCATTAAGCTTTGAGTCACCTGTTACCTTGAACTTCACACCCATAACAAACTTGTAAGTAAATTGTAAGGACAACAAACCGAGTTCATCCATAACATTGAGGTCCCATCATGAATACTCAGCCATAACAGGTGTTAGGGTTTACGGCCCTTAATGACAGCCCTGGGTATACACTGATCACACTAATAGATGTTACCTGTCTGTCTGACAGAAACAGATGGAATATAAGGTGATGTGGTCACTCACAATGGTACAGCAGCTTGACGATCTGACAAAAAACTGTCACTAGCAAACCGTACCAAGCATAAAGATCTCACATTATGAAATTAAATGTATAAACATGATAAAACCCATATTCAATCAGAGTCAATGTGGTCACTTGCAAATAGTACAGCAGCTTGAAGATCTAACAACAAAGCCATCACTAGCAAACTGTACCAAGTACCTGATGTGACCAATCGAACTTTTCAGTAATGGAACTCAATCAAACCCAATCAAACTAAATCGAATGACTAGGTTTGATTGATTTGGAAATCGAACACAATTGAACTAAAGAAATTGTGTGAAAGTTTGATTGTGTTTCATTTTCAAACCCAATCGAACGAATCGAACAAAAAAAAATCATTCAAAATATGTAAGTTTTTTGAACAGTATGGTTCACAATGTGAGAACAACTTACAAAATAAGTTCATCAGACAACAGAAGATTATATAAATTTCAATTCACCCCAACTATTTTAAATTTTCATATATGATTCATTTATTTCTTATCAGCATATGTAATCTTTACAATAACCCACGCAAAATTCAATGAACCAAGCCGATGATGTGGAAAGAGTTGGCATTGTAAGCTGCCGAGAAAAACTTGCATCTCCCCAGATTTGGCTCTGCTACCTCTATTTTCAATGAAATGTCATCCCACACTGATCATGTTTTGTGATTGCCTTGCCGTCGAACTGAATCAAACCTTATTGAACACAATCGAACCTAATCAACGTTTGATTGCTCCATTTTTTTGTGAGAGCTCGACTGAATTCGATTACCGAACCCAATCATATGATTGAGTTCGACTGGGTTCGATTGAATTTGGTTTATCGAATGTTCAATTTGGTTCGATTGGTCACGTCGGGCAAGCATAAAGATCTCAAACTATGAAATAAAATGTGTAAACATGATAATTTAAAACAAAGAAAATATAAGCTTATTCCAGTCTTGATTTTAAAAGGTGTGGGAGCTCAGAAATGAGCCACAATTGATGTTGAGCTTACATCATGTACTTTTGAAGTCCCAAAGAAAGTGTCATCAAGAACACTTAAAGTGCGGGGCAATTGGCTTAAACGTAGTAAATATCAAACAAGGGACGAATATTTGGACATACAAGAGCCTTAGCTCACGTTTTACAGTCTAAAACTTAGCTTACCTCGGCAATTACAGCAAGAACCATGCATGATCATGAGCCATCAAATATGGCGACCAAAAGTTGACTCGATCCAGCTTGTTAAATGGCAGAAAAACATTCCCACTGATCGTTAATCCGCTGTAAGAAGATTGTTTGCAGCTATTCAGAGACCGTGGAGCAGGGAGAAGGAATAGTTCACAAGCCATCTCTCCAAAGCGACAGAAATTTTAGACCTCAAACGATGAATTCAACGATCGGCGCCAAAAATACGAACAGCACGTCGGGAAGGGAACCACTTTGCGCATGATCAATTCGTACCCAAGGTCACTCGGCCAAACCCACCCTGGTACGAGATTGGGCCAGAACCGGCAAATAAATGAAAATGCGAACCGCTTTTCGATTCATTTTCATTAGCTCTAATAATATCAGTACTCTAAATCTACAACAAATTTTTTTTTCAAATTGCAACTGCGTTTTTTATTTTTTTCTTATCCGTTAAGTTGAGAAAATACCGCTGCGAAGGAGCAACGAGCCCGGTTGGTACATCAAATATGCATCGTTCGCCAATGAAATTAAACGGGGGTATTTTCAGATGAATATAATTAACGCCAGTGCTCTGTTTGAAACGTTTCTAAATTGGTAAACTAACGCAAATTTGTAACACCTATAAATTATGATGCCCTGTTTGTGACTTCATGGTTTACAGCAGGAGCCTGAGATTTTATGATGCCCCGTTTGCGTCAATTAATAGAATTTTTGTGGTGCCTCGTTTACGTCAATTTACAGAGATTTTATGATGCCCCATTTCCTTCATTTTACAGACATTTTACAGAGCCTCGTTTATGCCCTATTACAGACATTTTAAAGAGCCCGGTATATGCCGTTTTAGAGACACTGGTAGAGTCTAGATTCCATAGGTCCAAAGGAGGTCATTTTCTTGACTTAACTTACATTGAGAAAAATTCAAGAAGGAAGAAAGAAAGAAAAGAAGAAGGAAAAAACCGGAACAGAATGGCACACCAACGACCGTTAATTGCCAGGAATAAAATTTTAAGAATATAAATACAGTGTTACCATAACAGTTAATGAAACGTAACCACCCTAAAGCTCCAGCACACTCTTCTTTGATAAACCGGAACTCTATTCTCTCTGTTCAACCGAAGCTCGATCCTTGCCTACGTCGGTACTCGAACGATAACTGATTTACTAGATTAAATATACCTCACGTATCCTGGGAACGACCTCCTTTTGAGCTATGGAAGACCACAGACATTTAACAGAGCCTCGTACATGCCATTTTACAGACATTTTACTTGGCCCAGTATATGCCATTTTACGTCAAAGCCCCGTATATGCCATTTTGTTTTCACAAAGAAATCACCTTAATTTCTTATCAGGTACAGGAGCCCATTACTCTGTCACTCTGTCTGTTCAAGCATCAACAGCAACCTTACTGTATCTGGTAAAACCATTTACATGTTGAAAATCACTATTTACCGCTCATTTACATGACACATGGAAACGATATGCGGTTCAATCGCCCCATTTTCTAGTAACCATAAATTTACGTGTTATTTACATTATCCTCAAATCTGCATTAGAACATGACCATGTAAAGTACCATTTACAGGACATTTACATTGTCCATGGAAAGATATCAGTTCCTCGTAAATTCAATTTACAGAGTTCTAACACTGCAGTTTTCTGTTAAGACCATTTACATGTTATTTACATGATGTGTTCAAACAATTTACATACTTTTTTACACTACAGATACTGTAAATTTGCCAAAAGGAATTTACACGTTTTTTACATGTTTTTCGAATTATAAGACCAGAAAGTGACCCTGTAAATTTTCATTTACACCACGTTTACATAATCTATTGAAACGTGTAAATTTCATGTAAATTTTGTTTTACAAAACCTTAAAATGTAAATTGCAATTTACAAATCTTGTAAATCCAGATTTACATGAAAATTACATGTTTCGTAAATTTTCAACTTTTCCAGTGGTGTCGGACTTTTGGATAGAGTTGAGCTATATCGTTGAATGTTGTATAAGCCATACAGCGTGGTACTCACTTTTAGCTTAAATCATCAAATTAAAGAAGTGAGAAACGTGCCAAAACCATAAAACAAAATGGCCTAATTAAACAGCATAGTCAAGGTAACGAAAGGCAAAGAGGATGTGATGTGTGATGCATGTTCATTAGCGTGAGCAATCCTGCGATGCGGTATATCGATCATCTACAGTTTTAATGTTAATTAGCACACCTACAAATCCTTTTCTAAAGGAAATAAAAATTTCCTACGGACTTAAATGTGTTTTTGTAGTTAAAAGATGTATTTGAATCTTC
Organism: Siderastrea siderea; assembly: GCA_964030785.1. Taxonomy (NCBI): domain Eukaryota; kingdom Metazoa; phylum Cnidaria; class Anthozoa; order Scleractinia; family Rhizangiidae; genus Siderastrea; species Siderastrea siderea. Next base: position 612,404 of record OZ034969.1, on the reverse strand, counting down.
AATGTGGAAGTCACCAATCTTTTATTTTCTTAACATATTTTTCTACTAGATTGCGGAGTCTGTTGAAATTTTCATGGAAACTTGGAGCGGAAGTTTAATGCTTCATCGTTTAATGGATGGATTCACGACTGTTGAATCCATCACAGTGTGCAGACAGAAAATGCGATTCATGTGCTACCTGCTAATAGCATAAAAAGTTCAACTTACCAAAGACTCCCTGCTCCACCTTTGCTTGGTCTTGGCTTGGATTAATGACTCATCATTCACTCCCGTAAAGTTATACAGTCTTATTGACCAATCAGATTACAGAGGCTTGGGCAAAATCTGTAGTGTAATGAGTCCCCTCCCTTACCTCCCCCTCCCCCCAACACAAGCAGCAAGTAAGTCAGACTTGAAACAGAACGTGGCTTATCCATCACCTTCAGAATATTTGTCACCAACTGTATAGTCTTTTTCACTGCAGTAGTAGTATATGCGGAGTCAAAGCCGATCGACTTTTTTGGAGAGGTTATTTTTACTTAAAAAGCTTTTAAACCACCACACAAATATTCTGTGCGCTCACGCGAGTAAAATACGTGAATTCAACGATAGCGACGGACCGATTTTCATTTAAAGGCATATGAATGTAAAATATTCTTGAAGTAATATATATAATAATGACAAAGCAATCGTTTCCTGTTACTTCAGCACAAAAGGCAATCTTTGATGTGGCATTAATGCATGGTTCAATTTTACCTGTTACCACCCCCCCAGTGCAACCCCCGGGACAAGTCCAGCTCTTGGGGCCCTGGGGTGGGGAATTGTTTGAAACGGTTTTGTCCCGGGGGTAGGGGGGCGGGGCAAATCGAAAATAACTTCTCGTTTTTCTTGTGAAGCACGTCACTAGCTTATCACTTCTCAGTTGACACAATGGCAACGGACCGCATAGAGAAGACTGCCTATTTCCAGGGCAAATCTCTAGAATTTGTAGCAGACTGGTTGGAGAAGAATAATCTCTCGAAATTAAACTCTGTATTCAAAGGCACGTTTATTATAAATTGTTAAACGAAGGTGCGTTTGTTGCGTACTCGAATGGATGGCGTTCATCACAAACATAGAAATATTTCTTCAGCGTATTTGTATGAAACAGATGCACGGCTTTATATTAAACAGAGATCTCAGTCCAGTGTTCTTGTGAAACAAGCTAAGAAAAACTCCTTTAAAATGTTGTCATCAATTTGCTCACCGGACCTCTTTTGTGCATGTGCTATATTTAGAATAAAACACGCGGTGAAGAACATTTCTTTACTCGCCAGCCGAATGCCAGTGCGGTTGGACTTTTTTTCTTCCGTTTTCTTTTTCAACGTAGTGTTCATGTTTTTCAATACTATGTAATATCCTTCGTTCAGTAAACTCTAGAAAAGAACTTAAAAGTTCTTGTCAAAACATCTGGTTGTCCTATTGTACGGAAATCAATTTTGAACACAAAACAACGTATTTGTGGTCGATGAGGAGTCCCGGGGGTGGGGAATTGTCTCTTTCTGCTTGCCCGGGGGTGGGGAATAGACCACCAAGTAAGAAAAAAATTGCAAATCCCCGGGGGTGTGCCCGAGGGAGGATGGTAACAGGTAGAATTAAACCCTGCATAACCTGCGGAGGAGCAAGAAAAACTTTCACCACCATTATATCATGGTGGAGGTGAACGCGAACCTCTCTCGGTATATCAGACATCTCTCAATGATATGAAATGTAAATTTGCTTTTTTATAATTAATCAGCATCAATATTTTGAAATAACCTTGACAACCCAGACCACCAAGTCAGTCAAACAATCGTTTTACATTCCTGAGGGCTAAGAAAAATCTTAGACAATAGAAGTTTTAAGTCCTGGAATGTAATATATTGTTTCTTTATTTAAGGGAACAAAAATAGGATTACATCCGCGGGGGTTTCCCTTTTGATATAGTATGTATGGGAAGGTTGACGTAATAACTGGTTTGTTTTTGTCACGGTGGTATGCAAGCTTAGCTCTGGAAAGTTCTTGGGAAAAACCCCTCAGAAATAGCTGTCACCAAGCCATTGTTCCATGCTAAACATTACGAGCCTATTAATTTTTTTAAGTAAAGAATAATAGTTTTGCACGTGGTAAACAATAGATTTCATTCCTTTGCGCCATAGGTAAAATGCATTCCTTTGCGCCGTAAAATTTTTTTTTTCAAGATTCAAAGTCGTTCTCAAGGCCGTATTTTTTTTACGGCGCAAAGGAATTAGTCCAGCAGATAAGTGTCAAAGCAGGAGTGAGTACTGCACATTATGATAAAAGCATCAAACTCGGCACATTAATACAAGACATCATGAGGAACATTTCTAATATTAGAGGCAATCGGGATACGCTCTGTGTTAGCCAGGGGAGGGTGGTAAAAGTAGTGGGGGTAATTATTCAAAATGGCCGCTGTCAGCGATACTTCATTGGTGTGGAAACATACAGCATAATTGTTTAAAACAAAGTCTGTGTCGTAACGATCTACTGAAATACGTTAAAAGATTGAAATAATGCTATCAAAAGTGACATAGAAGGTTTCTGAAAAAGGAAAATTGAAAAGATAATTCTGAGGTCATAATTATGCAAATTAGCAATTTTAAATATTCACATTTGATGATTGCATAGTTGTGCTTATTTTTTCAAAACTATCGTTTCAATCTTTACACGAGACGACCATAAATTGTGTTTTCTAAATGGTAAAAGAATGCACGACACTACATTATTTTTCTGGGGGCTGATAAATGGCCAGAAATGAAAAAATTCGTCTTGAACTAGGTCTTGACTTATGAAATTATTGTTCCTGGGGGCTGATAAATGGCCAGAAATGAAAAAAAAAAGTCGTCTTGAATTAGGTCTTTACTTATGCAGTTTAAGAAATTTTCGTTTACGAGCTTCTGTCCTTCACCAGTGAATTGTAATCGTGGAACCCACAACTCGAATTTTCGGACGACAATCCTTCGAGCTGTACCGTCGCCGCCCTGTGTCGCATTCCAAGATTAGTCGCATCGTCTGAGGTTACTGTGGTAGCATCATTGTCAAGATACCAAAACTGGTTTTTGGCCATACTTCTTGAATAATCATCACTGAAGTCGAGCAGGTTTTTTATGAAAATGACTTTGTGAATATCATTGGCCTCGTAAACGGACTTTCCTGCCGACTTGACAGTCAAACTTTTGATCAACGAGAAAGAGCCATTGACTGGAGCTGATTCAGTGTTAGCCCCTATTCTAGCCCCGTTTGCAGTAGCCTCAAACGTGAAATTAATGCGAAAATAAGCGTTATACCAGTCATAAAAATTATCCCGATCTCTGGCAGTGAATTTATGACCACTCTTTCGTTGATTTTGGTTATTTCCTGAAAAAGTCAGTGGGTTATCCAAATTGATTTGGATGTATTCAGTTTTCTCAAGATATTGTGGTGACCTGAACATTGTGGCGATCTGCACGATTGCTATATAAAGGTAAAAAAAATTTTTTTTGGACGGACTGATTAAATTTGGTTTGCTAAACTTCGACTTAGTTTCGACAGAGCGTCCTTTGATGCAGTTTTTTTTTTGGCACTCGGTTTTGCAAAATTTTCTGAAGTTTCTTTTCTGCATCCTGTGACGAGCGCTTTAGCAAAATTTGTTGAATTTTATCGGCGCCTTTTTCTACCACCATTTCACCGACTTTCTGCCCCACTTTTTCTGTGGTAACTTGGGCACCTTTTTTCGCCACATTTTTTACACCGGCTTTGAACACTTTGCCGATGGTCATGAGGGTGTCACGGACTGAACCCGACCCCTTGTGTTTATATTGATACCTTCCGGCGTACTCGTCATAGAACTTTGTTCACTCACTTGGATTATTCATCCTTATATATTTACGAAAAAGTTTTCACTGTTCTTCAATCATTATGCTGACTGCGACGTCAAGCCCGTTGAGGTCCACGATGTTGTCTCTACCGTCTGATACCCAAATTCTGATTGCATTAATTTGGATTTTTTTTTACAGGATGCCACTCAAGCCGATACGCCTCTTTTTGAAAGGGATAACTGACCTGGAGATTTACAGTTGAAAAACTAAAAAGGACATCGCTTCCAACATCGTTTGCTTGCCGTGTGATTAGGTCGCAGTGGAGAAACACCCAATCAACACTTCTTGTGATATGCGGAACCAATTTTTCCACAAAATTGGTTTTTTCTTTCAAAACTGTTTTTTGAAAACCATCCAATTTTGCAAATTGGATGGTGCGGAAGGATCGGCTGGCGACTACGGACAGACCGGCTCAAAAGGGGATAGAGGAGAAAAAGGCGATAAGGGTGATAAGGATGAAAAAGGAGACAAAGGTGATCCAGGACCCCGAGGCTTGGAAGGCCCACGTGGCACACAAGGTCTCAGAGGACCTCAAGGCTTGCAAGGGCCGCAAGGCCCCACTGGCACAGGTGGAGATCCTACCTTACTAGCGACAAAGTTGGACAAAAACGTTGACATCAATATGCGAGGTAAGTACGAGATTTTGGGGTTACAAAGCAACCTGTATCCTGTTCAAGGGGATCTGGATAAAGCTATAAGTTATGCAGACCAGATAAAAATCTTTCTCTCAAAAAAAGAAGGTGGAAAAATGGAAAATGCGATAGATATGAATGACAATACCATCTACAACGTCAGAGACCCTGAGCCCAGAGGGGCAGATCAGGCGACAAACAAAAGATATGTCGACACTCAACTAACCACCAAGCTGGATAAAGTAGCTGACATTGACATGAAAAACCATTCTATTACCAATCTTGATCTTCCATCAAATCCAAGAGACGCCACGTGTGTTGAGTATGTCAACTACAGAATTAATACAGAAGCGCCAAAGTATGTCAAGGTTGATGGAAACAGCGCCATGGCTGGTAATTTTAACTTGAATGAGAAAAAGATAATTAACTTAAACACCGATGACAAAGACATAAAATCGGCAGCTAATGTCGGCTATGTCAGCAATAAGGTGAACACCGCCAAAGGGGATGTAACTGTAGTGCTGAAAAATTACTTTGTTAAAAAGAAAAATGAATCCCACATCACCAGCTCAACCAATAAAAAAAGACGCTTCCAGGTATCTCATGGAAAATGCCGACGAGTCATCCAGCGAAAACAACATAAGAGTCACTGGCATAGTTGACTTCTCAGGTTCCCCCCACACCGTAAACAAAAAAGCATACAGCTTCACAATGGGAAAAACGCTCAAAATAATTACTTTTCTCGAATTGGATTCAACATGTTTAAACTTCCAGAAGGCGAGTACACTTTGGCCATTGAATTTTTCCCTCCCAGCACAACAAATTTGTTAGTGAGTGTCGTTTCCACTTCACTAAATATTAATCAACAAGCCACCAAGCTGTTTGTCAATTACAGCAGATCCATCGTTCACTTACATAAGTGGAGTATAATCCCGCCCGAATACATCTACATTGACATGCATTGTCAGGGCACTGCAAGTGGTCCCACGCAGGGAATAGGTTATATGATTGCTTATGGCGTCAAGGGATCACAAAATGATGTGGACTCGAGTGTTTATGACACAGCCTATGTGACTGAAAATGGCAAAATGGTGATGCAAACAGACCTGAATATGAACGGACACAGAGTGGCGGGTTCAACCCATTACATAAACGGATTTTTGAATGTGAAGCATGGAAAAAATTTGTGCTAAATGGTTGTGACAAAATAATAATTCCAAACGATAGCTATATATTTAGAATAAAAGCTATGTTTTTTAAACTAAGTTTGAGTTATCCAGCGATATCTTTGAAAATAAACCACGCTTTTATGTTAAATCAAATATATAACGTTACATCATCACAAAATACTCAATTACAAACAATTAATACAAATTTAAAATTATAGTTCGGACATATTTCTGTGGATTTAGTTAATAATATTAATAATGAAGAAATTTTACTATTTATTGAATATAGAGTGCCGTGAAAAATGTTTTTGCCTTTATATAGACCATGGTCGACACAAGGCGAAATATATTCGACTTCAACCCTTTACACGACCCTTTCAAAGGGCATGATTGAAATGCTGAAAAATCTTTATGCCTACTACCACAAGAAACATTACGGCTACGAAAAGCTGTACCGTAGCTTCCAAAGAAAAAACTTGATTTGCAACATTTCCGCTGGCAAATTAATTGTCAGTGCTGCGGTGGCAGGTGACATAACCCTGAATCCAGTTGTCATTGCAACTTTAACAGGGGTCGGTCTCATTGTCAAAGTGGTGACAACCTTCAAGAAATATGACAAAAAAGTTGAGAAAGCAAATTTTGCAAGGATCGAGTACCAAAACATCCTTGACGAAATTCGATTTTACCTCAGGGGTGAGCCTTTCAACGAAAAAGGGTTCCTCGACAGATGAAAAATGATTGCTAATTTTTATCACTGACCACTCCATGGAAATACCCTCAAGGCTAAATGTCAATTACAGCAAACTGTTTGCTCCCTGGTAAGAGGTCACTCGGTTCTCCACCATTTATCAAACTTTTCTTTTGCCCGTTGCTCGGTTTTTGGTGATTTAGGGAGGTGAAGGGATGGAAGTTCGAGAATTTCATTTTTACGTGACCAGTCTTTAGAAGAAACCTTAAAATAATTGTGCAGAAAGCTAACGTAGTTCACTGAATTACCGGTATACATCTGAAATTGTTCAGTAACGTTTCCCAGAAAGCGTATCTGATCATCGTTAAACATGTCATAAATTCCATATTTTTTAGAACATTTTTTAAATGAACCCAGCGCACACTAGCGTCGGGTTCTTTGGGGGGTCTGACCGAACTCACGTATTAGATGTCATCGGCTTTGATCACCATATGGCACTCCGGGCATTCATAAAGGAAATCCTAACAATTGACGACGAGCTCAACCGCGCATGAAGGACAGTAATTACACCAACCTGCGGTTGGTGCTGATCGATATGAAGAGCGCAGTTCTTTCTGAAACTGGTCCAATATTTTGCTCAGTTCTGAACGTGAAGGGACTTTCATTTCTTGGAAAAAAACCAAATAGATAGTCCATCTTTTTTTATTGTTTCACATATATTCATATATTTTAATGAGTGCAAAACAAATCAGCAGGCTATCAAAAGTCTACTACAGCCCTCAAGGGTACTGGAAAGGGGTTGCAGCCATAAAAAAAATTAGCTCAGGCTGCCAAGGTCTCTGATGATGTGGCTCGAAACTGGTCGATAAAGCAAACTCTTTGACAGGTTTACTTGCCTGCACCACAGCACATTCCAAGACCAAAATTCGACGTGCCTGTTCCAAACGAAGTCCACCGAGCCGATCTTCTGTATCTCCCCCCTTGATCGCCCACCACGCTCCCGTAAAACTTTCAAGTACGCCCTCACAGTCGTACATGTCGCTTCTCGGTACAAAGATGCCGAACTACTGACCAGAAAAGAGGCAAATGAGGTTGCAAGAGGTCTGGAACAGATGTACAAGCGAGGACCCTTCAAGATGACAGAAACTGCTTCAGGTGGATCCCGACCGTGAGTTTGTGGGGGCTGTGAATCAGCTGCTTTCGAAACACAATGTCGAGGTCAGGCGCGGTCGTGTAGATATACACCGTGATCAAGCTATTGTGGAAAGATTTAATCGGACCCTGGCTGAGCGCCTGTTCGGACACCAGTATGGCGTTGAAATGCGCCTTTCAGAAGGTCAGCGGTCAACTGAATGGGTTGCTCGATTACCCGCAGTTGTTTCTGCTTTGAACAACGAAGTGACACGGTTGACCGGCAGAAAACCCGCTAAAGCAGTCAAAGAAAAAACTGTTTCAGCTAAACCCTCAACTCCTTAATTTAGACCGGTTGGTGTGAACGAAAAAAAGCTCCCCTCTGGTGTGAGTGTTCGCTATCTCTACCAACCTGGTGAACTTGAAGGGGGTCGCAGAAGAGCCACATACCCGACCTGGTCTTTGGAGGTCTTCAATATTGAAAGATCTATCACAAAACCTAACGAACCGATTTTGTATTACTTACGCGACGATCCGAAACGCGGTTTTGTTCGCGAGGAACTGCTTGTTGTTCCCCCTGATACCGAACTCCCATCTAGTTAAGGCTAACCAACTAGATGTGGTATTCTATAGGTTCTGTGTGAATACCATCTGGCAACACCCACTGCTTGTCGTAATACGCACTCAGCCCGAGTTTGTGTTGCTGATATGTGCGCATGGTTCCTTTTACCATACGGAGACCTCGGTTTTTGTGGCTTTATCTTCCCCTCCGTTTAGCGCATCCAAATATCTTTTCCATGTTAGATCGTTTCGCCGTTGTGAAAGACCCTTGGACGATATTTTAGTTTTGCTTTTCTCTTCATTTTCCATGTAATAGCACTTGCTACAGAGAGCTATTCCGCAATTACCTTGAAACTCTAGCTTGAAAAGTCCTGGCTCGCGGTTACTCCATTTTTCCCAAGCAAACCAACTTTTTTTCGTTGCTTCAAACTCATCAAACCGCTCAGGTCGTATCACTTCTTCGAGCGTTTTGTGTGAGAGTGCAAAGTAAAGAATGTCGGTGCCCATCTGGATTAACTCAAAATTTCTTCTGTCTACGAAGTAATCCAACAGTCATAATAAAACTTTAGCATACGCAACTTAGCCAACTGATATACAACAATTCCGATTTGAAAAGGACGGTTAATCGTAACCTTTTCTTTTCTAAACTCGATCTCAAACGCGTCCCCGATTTCTTTCATATCATCGAACCACACGGACCGTTTCGCTCTGTCGACCTTTCCCTGATCCTTTGTGTAAATAACCCTTGTTTGCCGCTCTACAGCCTCTATTAACTTACCGTATGCACTATTACCCAACAGTTTAAACACTTCTGCGAGCAGGGCTTTGCCTGGATCAGAGACACCTTCGCGCCCATTCTCTGTGACTTGCTGAAAAAACCACGGGAAGATTTTTTGTGGTTTATAATCGATGGTGCGGTAGACTGCTGTGATCTTAAGCCCGTGATCGAGATACCATTCAAAAAGTGGAGCGTAAAGCAAGATTTTATTTGCAGAAAGTAAACCTAGAAGCTTTTTTTGACCTGGAATCACGGTTCGATTGGTTTTCCTCAAATACTTTTTCATATGCTCTGGAATCGCGTTGTGACAACGTTGTTTTGAAACAAAGGAAGAAATTCTTCAAATTTGTCCCACAACTCGTTTGGTACCGATATGTCTACCTCCGCAAAGCCAAACCATTGTTTTGTCTTCAACCGGTTTTCAAACTCTGCAACAGCTTCGGAGGGATAAGGGTAAACTACAATCTTTTCTTTACCGCAGGGCATTTCTTGAAGCATGGTACTAGGATATAAAGCGTTGGCGTCGTAGCCAAGCACTCGCTGGAACAGGCGTACGTCTTCGTACTTGTGCGATCGTATCTTTGTTTTACCAGCCTCATGCTTTCTTGTGAAAACCAGACTCGGGCAACCAACGACAGCGTCTTTTAACATGTCATATGCCTCTCTTTCTGGTGCGTACAACTCGGATGCGATGCGTTCCCCCAACGTACCTCGCAAAAGGTAAGGTAAGGTAAGGTAACTTTATTTAAACACGGTATTTCCTTCAGGTATACATTTATACATTGAGGTATAGATACTTCAGCGACACACCTGGGAGAGAAACTGCGTCTCTAAAAATGTCAATGCCAAGGATTGCGTAAAAGCCTCTCATTGTTTCTAAAGCTTCCAAAAACGGACCCACATTACTCACATTCAAGTTGTTGTAGTATCTTAATTAACCAGTCGGCAAATGTTTGCATACCACGTTCTTGAAATATGTGCTGGCAGTCTTCAATCTCTTCGGGTGATAAGACAAATGCGTTTTTTAGTTTTGAAAACCAATACCTATAAGGTGGTAAACCTTCATAACCTAGTTTGCCGAGCTGTCGAACCACTCGTATGGGAACCAAGATTTTGTTTGACCGCTTCCATATGTTTTGACCCTTTTTTCGTAACTTGTGCCTGGCCCCAAATAATTGATAATGTCAAAGAATTTGAAATTCGGTGTGGTCAAGAACATGATCTTTTCTTGTTTCTTGGCAACAGTCACAGTCTTCTCACCCCCAACTTGGGTTACAAAATACTTTTTAATCAGATTTAAGTCATACTTGCCTGAGTTAAAACCAACCACGGGGATCTGGTTGCACCATTCGTTAATAGCCAATTGCTGTTTCTTTGGTAACATCTCAAAATCTGTAGGAAAGTAGTTTTGTTTGATATCTTCTCTCAAAACTTCGCCTCGCCTTACAACTGTTTCCCAAAATTTCTGTACCAAGTCTTCTGGGGCTTTCAAACAAATGTGTTCAGGTTCTCTATTAAGTGTGTCGGCTAATGATACAGACACGGGGATATGCTCGTTTTCAAAGGCTATAGATCTTGTGTTACCACAGTTCTTTTTGTTGGATCTTGATAGGATTCAAAATCATATACAATTGCATGAGGAAACGCCTCATTCCTCTTTTTTGGTAAACGATCATTCCACCATGGTCGAGGGGTCTCGTGCTCCCAACGAACAACTAAATTATAATCCGCTGCTTTAATTTCCTCATTTCGGCGCAGGGTTCTTTGATACCCTTTTTCTCGAGTGATTTTAACCAGTAACCCCTTTTCTTTCTGTTCACAAATAACAACCTCTCTTTCTTTAGGTGATGGATAACACGTTGAACATCTATGGAAATGACAACCGTGATACTGAAATACGGTTTTGCTTTCGTGATGGTAACCATCAACAAGATGGTTGGCAGTCATACGCTCACCTCCGTGACCGCAAGCGTGGTGGTGTATGTGGATCCCACGCTGTCTCGACTCGTTTTCTATCCAACAACAAGCTTTGATGCCAAACTTACCTTTCGGATAGAACGCGCGTTCAAACAAAGACTGGGGTGCAAAGATCCTTTCCCCAGGACACTTGATTTTGGTTTGACCCTTTGTACATATTTCAGCAAGGTGCAAAAGATTACACGACTATGTAAATCTTGCATCACAGTGAGCACACGCATAAGTGTTTGTAGCCTTTTCCAGATCGGTGATTAAAAAGGCATGTTCTTTAAAAATACCAATTGTCATGGGTGAGTTTTTTCCTTCTTTCTCATCCTCCCCCAACACCTCCCTCGCCTCCCCTATATCGACTTTAAAGCAACCCTTTAACGCAAAAACCCCCTCCGGTGTCACATCATACACAATAATTTCTTGATTGAAATGTTTAGAAATTAACGGAATGTGTTGAAATTCTACAATTTCATTTGGAATGTCGTGCAATGTGAAAAATTCTCTCGCAAGCTCTCTTGTTTTTCGTAGATTATCTTTCTTGTGAGCCCCACGGTGTACTGCTAAACATCGAAACATACATAGTTAATCATCAAAAACATGGAGGGCTATTAATCCTTTCTTCGTGCGCAACCAATTTGGTAAGCGCCCTTCTCCAACACTCAGCGGTTGTCGATCTAAAATAACTTTAATTTGGACCGCCAGGTGCTTTTCAAACACAAATTTTGTGCTCGGTCGGTTAATGTTTTCACCACCCAACCTTCCTTCTTCTTGCTGTTCCAACCACGCTTGTGCGTTACCGTGTGTATCAAACCAAGGACTTTTCTGTCTACCTTGAAGCCAAAAAAGAGTTTTGTTCTTTTCAATATTTCTTAGACGATAGATGTAAGAGTAATTTCTTTTAAACCTGTTGTGAACAGAGTCACGAATTTTAGCCATCATTTGTGAAACTAACAAATTATTTAGATTAGAAGAAAATTGCCATTTGATAATTTGCCTACCACGTTCTTCAAACACATTGTTATAATTGGCAATTTTAAACCAATTGGGGTGTCGACGGTTGATGAAAGTGTCTGCAAACATAATTCTCATTCAAAGGATCAAATTGTTCAAGAATTTGCTTTCTTCTGTGATCCCTTCTGGTGCGAGGTGGGCGTACAGGTTAATACCACCCTGGGCTTAATGGCGTTGGACGTTTTTCTTGCTCCTCCGCGGTTAATGCCACATCAAAGACTGCCTCTTGTGCTGAAGTAACGGGAAATGATTGCTTTGCCATCGTTATATCTATTACTTCAAGAATATTTTACATTCATCAACCTTTAAATGAAAATCGGGCCGTCGCTATCGTTGAATTCACGTATTTTACTCGCGTGAGCGCACAGAATATTTGTGTGGTGGTTTAGAAGCTTTTTAAGTCAAAATAACCTCTCCAAAAAAAGTCGATCGATTATGACTCCGCATAAACTACTGCAGTCGAAGGATAAAGATTGAATCAGTTCAATTTGTTTGAAACGTGTTTGCATGTGGTCCGTGCTCAGTTCGTCCACTCAATAATTTTACTTTCTTTTCTTAATTCAACAACAGAAAAAGCTAATCCACACTCTTATTTTAAGTTTTTTTATTTTCAATTCCACCAACATAGAACCTAATTTTACCTAAAACACATTGTTTTCATCAAGTTTCAAATTCTAGCCATGTAACCTAATTTATGTACATAAGAAGAACGTAAAAATCTCCAAAAAATACCAAAATTAAAGAAGTAAACGTCCCTTTGCTTGTAAAGTAAAACAAAAAACGAAAAACGAAAATCAACTTCCGTTTTATCGTTTTTCATTTTATGCGCGAACAAACAAAAAAAAACGAAAAACGAAAATCGACTTCCGTTTTATCGTTTTTCGTTTTATGCGTGAACAAACAAAAAAAAGGGAAAAAACGAAAATTGACTTCCGTTTTATTGTTTTTCGTTTTATGAAAGAAGAGGCAAGAAGAAAAAATGTATATATACTAAACTATTTTCTCCGGTTGTTGAAAAGAACCGATTTTGGGACGTGTGCAGATGCCATCCATATTCTTGGGGGAGGGGACGGCGGGAGGAGTTGGGCTGGGTGGGGAAGGAGTTTTTGAGAAATTGTTCTAGGCTCAAGCAAGTTGATGTTTGTCCGCAGCTTTCGTTTGGCGGGACCTTCGAAAAATGGCAGGTATTGACTGAGGTAGTGACTGCTCGTTACATAAAGGAGCTTGTTGAAGTACAACGAAAAACACACAAAAAAGTAAGTGATATTTTAAGACAAGAGACAACTTTTGCTAATAGCGCGTGGTTACTTATAGAATGGATGACTTAAAATAATCTCAGTGACCAACAAAGGTATTTAAAATGACCTAAACCGATCGGTCTCAAATGACCTAAAATGAACTGAAACGAGCAAAATGGTACAAATATAAATTTTGATTCATTCCAGAGCATGACGCATCTGATTGTACTGTATGTACCACCAACCTTTCCAAATATAAAGAATTAAGGAATAAAACATGTAGGAGTGGACATGATTTTAGCGAAATGGGCGCCCTGTTGCACCTGATCGATCAACATGGCCAAACAGCAATCTTGAAAAATAACAAAAAAGCCTTGATCGATAATGTTTGTACAGCTCACTAAGAAACAATAAGGAGTATTGAATTAAATAAAGTAGGATAATTAACCGTCGATAGGGTACATTTTCAGATACATTTGTTAGTCTCCTAAGCACTAACAACATTAGCAGGCGTCATTTGGGTCGTCACGCAACGCTTCTCTCGGTTATTAGATTCGTGAAGGAGAGTTGTGCGGCAACCCAAATGACGGATGCATGGGCGACTTCAATAAAACAATTGGCAATTACAGGTTTGCCACGTGGGATTGGTTCTGTACTTCTTGGTTTTAATATTACAAAAAGAAACTAAACTTACCTCCTCAATTGTCACATCGTCAACATTAGTCAAACGTGAATCATGACGCCGTATGCCATTCGTAGCACAGTATCGCCGGACACTTCTCTCGGATAGTCCATCAATTCCTGGATGCTCTTGTCTTAAAATATCACTTACTTTTCTGTGTGTTTTTTCTTCAGTGTACTTCAACAAGCTCCTTTATGTAACAAGCAGTCACTACCTCAGTCAATACCTGCCATTTTTCGAAGGTCCCGCCAAACGAAAGCTGCGGACAAACATCAACTTGCTTGAGCCCAGAACAATTTCTCACAAACTCCTTCCCCGCGCAGCCCAACTCCTCCCGCCGCCCCCTCCCCTAAGAATATGGATGGCATCTGCACACGTCCCAAACTCGGTTCTTTTCAACAACCGGAGAAAATAGTTTAATATATATACATTTTTTCTTCTTGCCTCTTCTTTCATAAAACGAAAAACAATAAAACGGAAGTCGATTTTCGTTTTTCGTTTTTTTGTTTGTTCGCGCATAAAATGAAAAATGATAAAACGGAAGTCGATTTTCGTTTTTCTGTTTTTCTCTTTGTTCGCGCATAAAACGAAAAATGAAAAAACGGAAGTCGATTTTCGATTTTCAATTTTCCTCTTTTTTTGTTTGTTCGCGTATAAAATGAAAAACGACAAAACGGAAGTTGATTTTCATTTTTTGCTTTACTTTACAAGCAAAGGGACGTTTACTTCTTTAATTTTGGTATTTTTTTGGAGATTTTTACGTTTTTCTTATATACATAAATTAGGTTACATGGCTAGAATTTGAAACTTGATGAAAACAATGTGTTTTAGGTAAAATTAGGTTCTATGTTGGTGGAATTGAAAATAAAAAAACTTAAAATAAGAGTGTGGATTAGCTTTTTCTGTTATTGAATTAAGAAAAGAAAGTAAAATTACTGAGTGGACGAACTATGCACGGACCCAAAATGGCCTAATTAAAAAGCATAGTCAAGGTAACGAAAGGCAGAGAGGATGTGATGTGTGATGCATGTTCATTAGCGTGAGCAATCCTGCGATGCGGTATATCGATCATCTACAGTTTTAATGTTAATGGGCACACCTACAAATCCTTTCTTAAAGGAAGTAAAAGTTTCCTACAGTCTTAAATGTGTTTTTGTAGTTGAAAGATGTATTTGAATCTTCAATGTGCGGGAAGTCACCAATCTTTTATTTTCTTAACATATTTTTCTACTAGATTGCGGATTCTGTTGAAATTTTCATGGAAACTTGGAGCGGAAGTTTAATGTTTCATCGTTTACCACCATTTTCACTACTACGCGACTTTTCTTTTCAAAACACCTCCGAGCACTTTGCAATACGCTTCCGTCAATCATACCTTATATGGGAAGTGTGTGATGTTACCGCAATTGAATTGAGCTCGAAGGAATAAGGATGGCGCCAAATTATCCCGTAAATTTGCGCTGGCGAGTCATATATTGACTAGTAAGAGGCTTTAGAGTCGTTGATGTTGCAAGAATACTTCACGTTTGGCAGATATTTGTAAAGAAATTTCGACATTTCTTCAGAATTAAATACCCGCTCGGTGGATTATCCTATGCGGCGGATGGTAAGCGTGCGTTTAAACTCGCGAATAAGCTAAACCAAAGTGTGAAGTAATAATTCTAGCTTTTCTGACCTGAAAATAGCACACGACATGTTATTCACCATGAGTATAAATCTGGCAATATCCCGAAGTGTACGAGGACGAAATTCAGGAGTGGATAGAGTATGCAACGGGAAAAAGAATCATGATCGGCGTGCGATCAACCGATTCGTGAAGAAAATGGGTTTTACAAGAAGAAAGGTACGTATGACTAGCTGCATTTTTTTGGAAGGAACACTGCTAATTCTAATCACCTATCACCTCCGGAATGAATTGAAAAAACAAAATAAAGCATAAGCTTATAATGCGCTTGTAACGTTTGTTGTTCTACGTTTCGAGAATGTAAACATATAACGCTGTGACATGATAGGGAAATTGTTATTTCTACAAGCGGGAACGGGGAATCGAGGAAAATATTTAAGCTTACTTTCAAGTTTACTTCTTCGTTATAACTCAAGACGATTGCCAAAGAACGTGATGAGGGAAACAGGACGATGTATTGTCGTAGGATCGCTGAATTTCACCGAGAACAGTTGCTATTTATAGATGAATCTGAGAAGTTCTGATTCATCTATAAATAGCAACTGTTCTCGGTGAAATATAACAGTGAGCTATAACGAAGAAGTTAACATGAGACTGTGCTAAAATATTTTCCTTGATATTTCCCCGTTCCCGCTTTAATTTTATAAATAACAATTTTTCAGATTTTTCTTACTAGCATGTCACAGCGTTAACATTCACGTAGAACAATAATCGTTGTAAAGCGCTTATGCTTTGTTTTTCATTCCATTCCTCGGGTGATCCATTCCTTGGGTGATAGGTGACTAGAACTGGCATCGTTTCTTGCAAAAACAATCCAACAAGTCCTACGTACGTTTCTTCAGCTTTCTTCTTGTCAAACCCATTTTCTTCCCGAATCGGTTGATCGCACGCCGATCATGATTCGTTTTCCCGTTGCATACTCTATCCACTCCTGAATTTCGTCCTCGTACACTTCGGGATATTGCCAGATTTATACTGGTGGTGAATAACATGTCGTATGCTATTTTCAGGTCAGAAAAGCTAGAATTTTTACTTCACACTTCGGTTTAAGTTATTCACGAGATTAAACGCAAGCTTACCATCCACCGCACAGGATAATCCACCGAGCGGGTATTTAATTCTGAAGAAATGTCGAAATTTCTTTACAAATATCTACCAAACGTGAAGTATTCTTGCAACATCAACGACTCTAAAGCCTCTTACTAGTCAATATATGACTCGCCAGCGCAAATTTACGGGATAATTTGGCGCTATCTCTATTCCTTCGAGCTCAATTCAATTGCGGTAACATCACACACTTTCCATATAAGGTATGATTGACGGAAGCGTATTGCAAAGTGCTCAGAGGTGTTTTGAAAAGAAAAGTCGCGTAGTAGTGAAAATGGTGGTAATGGATTCTCGACTGTTGAATCCATCACAGTGTGCAGACAGTAAATGCGATTCATGTAGCATAAAAAGTTCAACTTACCAAAGACTCCCTGCTCCACCTTTGCTTGGATTCGGCTTGGATTAATGACTCATCATTCCCTCCCGTAAAGTTATACAGTCTTATTGACTACAGTGTGTTGCCCAGTTTTCGTACACTTTAGTTTGTAATCGCTATATCTTTTCGTCTGTGAGACGAAAATTTCTGAAATTTCTTTTCAAGGTAGCCCATTTACTTACCTTTAACATATAAAACGATTGGCCGCTTGATTGACGTATGTTCAAAATTATGCCATTTTTCCCAAAACTCCTAAGTTTCCCAGTCTTCGTACACCTGGCCCAGTTTTCGTACATCGACAAAACAACATTTCTCTACGAAAACGCTCGACGCAAACTGATGTGTCAGCCACCCTGCTGAGCGCTTATCGTGTTTTCTCTTCGATTTGTGAATAAATATCGGCTTAGCGACCAATGTTTGGTGTACAAAGCAAATGGTTATTCGGGGGGTACGTTGATGTTTAATCGATCCTGCAGTGTTGATTTTTTTTGTCCCTCATTTTTGGGCGGCTTTTCTTACGCTCAATCCACTGTCTCGTACGTCATTTACTGCCTTGGTAAAGGTAGTTGACAGGTTACTATTCTGCGTATTACAACTGTTAAGAAAAGGCCTGTATAAGATTCGACGTTTTCCTTCCGTTTCCGCGTACGCCTTTAGAATAGCAAACGCTTTACTTCCGTTTCCACTTACGCTTGCTTTTCTTACCTACTTTTGTAAATATTTATTAGAATCGCAACGGAGTGAAAAAAATCGGTAAAACCGGTAAACTAACAATATTTCAAGGTGTATGTCAACATTCTATGCATAGACATCTATCTTAGTTAATTATTTGACGATTTAGATTTGTTTGCGTGGGATTAAGTTTATTAAATATTCGTGACCTTTGCATGACCTGGATGTAAAGCGTCGCTGTTATACCACAACAAATACATGTAGTGTATCGTACTTTGCAAGGATTGTTGTGTAATCTTTGCTGCACTTGCGACTTATTAGTTTTCGAACAGTAAAGATTAAAATTCAGTTCAGTCTTTAACTTATTTTAAAATAGGTTTTTAGAAAGGCGCAGCTAAGTGTACGAAAACTGGCACAGTAGGTCGAAATGTATGCGAAGATTCTCACCCCTAAAATTCAGGAGCAGTTAAATTTAAGCCGGCGTTGAAAGTTTTTCCATTCACTTTCATCTTTTATCTATCATCTGCCCAAATCTCATGAAGTTACTTGCAAAATTACCAACAAAACGGGCTATTTGTTCATCTACAATACCTTTACTGTGCAGTGAAAAGTGCAAATATTAGCCGCTAAACTTTTACTCACCTCGAAAGAAATTGTCCGCACTGACCTGCTTCTTCGTCAAAAAGCCCGGCAAAACCGGCAATTTATAGCTGAAATGTTCCTTTTACTTTTGGAATTCTTCGGTTGACGAAGATTTAAATGACCGACGAAAATAATCAAATAAAGTTCTTTTTGTACGAAAACTGGGCCCGTACGAAAACTGGGCAACATACTGTAATCATATTACTGAGGCTTGGGCAAAAACTGTAGTGTAATGAGTCCCCTCCCTTACCTCCCCCCCCCCCCACTTCCCTGGGCTATTAACCCACTTTCTTAACAACTGTTACATTATGATTCATAGTTTAATTGAGAACATCGTTAATCGGTAACATCGTTGAACATCTTTCACTTTCTCTTCCAGAAGAATTCTACTGTTAATATATATTGCAGGATTCCCGAGATGCCCCGGGGTTTGGCGTGAACTACTAGGAGCTGTTACGTTATTGAATCAGGGAGATCATAAATTTGTAATCTCTCAAGACAAATATGGATTCAATCAGTTAAATTCAACTTAAGTCTTTCTTTAAAAAAATAATGCTTGTTTGGCTGTGGGTAGATTACTTCAGTAACACTGAACACAATGACACATCGAAAACATTAATTGTAATCACATCCTGAACCAAAATACCCGCTCACGAAACTGAAACAATGCGCACTTGAAACAAGTAAGCATATGGATTTTTACGCCATTAGCTTACATGATAGTGTCTGAATTTTCCACTGCTCATTGTTAACATAACATACGAAATTCATCGTTTTCTCGGGATTATTTCAATGTCCAATAAACGACGTTTCGGGTAGTTTCTTTAAGTTATAAAAAGCAATATGGATGGCAAATATACTGTCACTGTTACAACGTAACCACGCTTAGGCTTTAGACACATTGTGAGAACTATGTAAATATAAAAGAGTACAAAAATGTGCGGAAAAATTGCAACTCAAGGCACATCACGGTCTTTTCCTGGCCATTTTAGCTAGAACATTTTTTGAGTTGTTGTTCATAGAATTGTTGATCATTGCTAAGGCAATAGACAAATCAATGTCACGCACGACATCCCATTAAAGGAGTAAAGAAACTTAAACTGAACTATTTAGTCTGCCTACAGACGTCTTCTATTTCCTTGCAGGCTTCAAACTATTAGCCTTTAAAATTAAACATCTAAATTTTTTGCTATAAGCCTAGATAAAAATAAATAGTTTTCTCCTGAGACTAAGGATTAAAAATACTACATTGTAAGGAAGAATTACAATATGCTGTTTATATTTGCATTGTACATATATATTATTTGCCGGCCGGGAGGTCCGTATTGAGAAAAACTGTGCCAGAGGTCTTGAGTACGGCCCGAGGCCGCAGGCCGAGGGCCGTGCTCAAGACCGAGGGCACAGTTTTTCTCAATACGGACCGACCAAGGCCGGCAAATAATATTTTTATTTTTTTCTTGTTGTTTTTGAAAAGTTAAACGTGTCTTGTTGTTTTCGGAAAGCAACGTTTTGCAAGCGCGCGTAAAATGAACCATGAAACGAAGCCGTTTGTGACACCAGAGCAGCAAAATACCCTTTTTTACTCTGTTAAAACTCAGAAATCACAGGAAGCAATATAACTAAAAGAAACCCCTTTATTTTCCCAAATTTCGATACATGTAGCTAACTCCTGCTCGATTTACTCAAATGTTTGTCGAAAGGGAAGAGGCGATTTACATTGTACAACCTTCGGTATTTTAACAAGAAATTTTGGAAAGAAAGTTTTAACGACAATGTACAAAAAATTTCAGAATTCTAAGTTTCGGAGAACGTTTTAAAGATTTTAAAGGTTTTAAAAACCCATTACAAATTTTTTGTTATTGACGTTCCGTTGACCGCGGTCAAGATCGGAAAATTCCGCCCGCTCCCGGAACCAATCAGATTGCAGGATTTGGTTCATCTTGCCCGCTCACGCGCTGAGAAAAAAATAAATGTATATTACTGCCACTAAACAAGTAGATTAATGCACTGATAAACGCATAAATATCGGACAGTTAATGGATTTGAACTATATCATTCAGTGTTGTAACATTTTGTAAGTCCGAGTACTCAATTTTGAACTAAACCATCAAACTTGCCAAAACCATAAAAACAAGACTATTTCATTTCGTTTCATTTTCGTGTCACATAATTTCATTTCAGAATACTGAAAAAAAGATAAAGTTTGTGTTGCGTGTTTTTTGGCATGAGCTTTACAGGGCAGTATATCGATCGTCTACAGGCTTTCTCATAACAAAGACACCGCAAAATATCCATACTAAAACATATCTGATCGATTTTGAAAAACGTGCAGAGATAACTTTTCGCTTAAGGTGGCTAAATATAGTTTTTCAGCGCGCGAGGAGTGGGAACTAAATTGGGACAAGCGCGCTCGCGCGAGGAGCGCGACAGTCCAAGTCAGATGACATGTGCCAATCAACCTCCCAGGCGAACTTTTCCAAAGTCTGATTGAGGCATCTTTATGGCTTACCTTTTCAAAACCTGTTGAGCACCTAGCAGTGAAATTATGAAAAGCCTTTAGTTTAATCGCTTTTGTAGCTGACAGTTGCAGTCCTACGATTGTTCTACGATTGTAGGACTGGATTGATTGCGATCTTTAAGTTCAAGCAACACAGAGAGGACTGAAAACGTTGCACGAATTATTACGCGCCTTCAAGAATTATGCGTGAAGAACTTCTTTCCGTTCTCAACTTGAAATATCAGTGCTGTCCAGGTCAGCTGTCGAGAATCTCTGGGATGAGAAGCTTAAGTTTGTTTGGATCGAGCCTAAAGTGTAAGTAATTTTTTGGAAAAGTGCTTTAGTTTTTGCCTTTCTAACAAGCCGTCTAATTTTTGTCGGGTAAGTTGTCTCTACGGCCGTTCTCATACGGTTTCAGCAAAATACAGCTGACTTGTGAATTTTATTGAGCGATGAATAGATTACACACTCGTAACGAGGTAAAAGTTGTCATTGAATTTTGATAGAAGTTGAAACTCAAAAGGACACTTATATTTCAGTGTCTATTTATCAGTCACCAGTAGCTTTTGATCTAAGTTTCACTTGTGTTGACAATGTGCGACTTCAGAAACTTCGGTGGTCTAAAATAAAACCGAAAATTGAAAAAAGTTCAATTGTACCTAAGCTCAAATACAATTTTTATTTTTACGAAAAATTATGCCTAGAATGACGGCATTCAGTGAACGAATAAAGGATGAGTATCGAGTTGACTGCCGGTTCTAAAACAGTCGGCGTTTCGCAGGCGTTCTGTTGACTTGTTGAACCTTGCAGAAAAATAATGTGGTCTTTTTCAAAACGTATAATTTCTTGTGGACATTTTTGTTCCCTTTCTCCAACGTCTGCCTTTAAATATAAATTGAAAGCTTATTTATATACTATTCGCTATTCCATGCAGTTATCAAACACGCAAGTAGCCGCTAAGAAACAACGCGGGTCTCGGCAGACAAAATATTGAGCTTACAACATAAAAAGAACGAGTTTCCCTGCTTTTCTCGGGTAGCATACCAAAAGATGTTCTAAGGGCAAACATGACCGCTTTAGTTTTTTTCTTGAAGAACGGTTGAAATCAGTTAATGGTAAAAATGAAACTGAAAGTGGTTTAATGATTCCGCATTCTGGAAACTTTAAAGGAAATTTTTTGCTGCTGGCAATAAAGTGGCGGCTTCGTTCGAGTTTTTATTTCGCGAATCGGTATAAATTTTCTTCTTTTTTTGTTTGTTTGTTCGTTTCTTTCTTTATGTTTGCGAATTTTTTGGTCACATGGATTCTTTACAGTAAAGGAAAGCAGTTGTCCAGAAAAATGTTGTTCTTTGGAAAGAAAAGCTTTAGAAAAGCTTTTCTACCGCTTACCTGCGTGCTGTCCACGCTCGTCCACGCAAAAGGAATCATGAGCATGCGCAACCCCGTAACTTGAAGAATTTTTATTTTGGTAACGTGAAGAAAAAAGGTGGGTTTTGAGGCATTTTCAAACGCTAATTGCGCGTGTTCCATACGGTGAAATTTTTTTGAAATTGGAACATTTGTAGGATTTTTGTGTTTTTCAGTCATACTAAAGTAAGAGTACTTTTTGTACATGCACTTCTGCATTGATCATCGAAAACGGAAATTTACTATTCTGACAAAACTTATGTACAAAATTTCTCACAGCTTTGCCAGCTGAGACTTCTCAAACGACAACGTCTTTACGACAAAAATAGCGAAAATTCACCGTGTAAAAACCAAGAAATGACGTGAAGAAACTGGGTAAGCTTAAAAAATGACCCAAACAACTGTATCAGTGGTTGCCATGGAAACGGGCCAGGCCCAGAAAATGGGCCTTTTTCCAAACGTATAAAGGTTAGGCTAGTTGCTTTTGTAGCTTTTCCTTAGTAAAATGTAAATCAATGTCCTGAAAATCGTAAAAAAAGTTATGTATATTTGTCTGTTGAAACTGATGAGAAACTGTATGGAGCCACCTTAAAGCCTTCTGTCGTTAGCTAAAAGTGAGGGGGCGGGGGGGGGGGGGGGGGGCGGCGTCACAGAGGACGGCGCCATGCTCCCCGGGGACCAAGCTTCAGAGACCCCATTCAGGGGGGGGGGGGGTGAGGCTAAGAAATAACTGTGGTGTGCGGAAGATATGAAATAAAAGTTGGATGGCTTGTGAACTGGCACTAAAAGCAAATTGATCAACTGACTCTATGCACAGAGCTTTATCTGGCTCAGCTGACACGCTCCACTGATATGGATCTTCATGGGAAGAAAGTATGTGGGTAAAGCTAAGAATACACAAATCAATGAGCACAAGCAAAGCGCTCCCTTTGATATTAGAACCTTGCTAGAACCATAAGCAAAATGGCCAAATTAAATAGCATTAGCAAATACTAAATAACAAAGAGGAAAACGTCTCAAACAAAATAAACTGTAAAACTGTAAATGGTTTGAACCCAGGAGTCATATCATAATTCGGTAAATTGTGATCGTCCGGGTGAGTGTAGTCCTGAGAAGGACTGTTTGAGGTTTACTAACTTAGAACAAACACCACTGAACCGTTGCCAACAGCTACCTGTACCTTACAATCGACTGATTGCCGACAATAGCAAGACAGACAAACAATAGACAAACCGACTTATTTGACTAACAATAGACCAACGGACATTTGACTAACAAAAGACGGATCGAAACGCACCAATCACGTTTTACAGTCTTCACAGCCAACAACATCACGGCTTAACTGACAGACGACCTGAATGACGACCAGTGACGATTCACAGTTCACTTGACTCTGATGATGACTTCCGCTCAGGTTGTCGAAACGTCAGTCAATGTCACCTCAAACAGTCCTTCTCAGGACTACACTCACCCGGACGATCACAATTTACCGAATTAAGATAAACTGTGTAATGCGTGTTTTTAGCGTGTAGCTTTAAGGGGCGCCATATCGTTTGTCTACAGGCTTTATGATTTCGGGCACACCTACAAATAAATCCGTTTTAAAAACTTCTGCAAGCGAGGTTCTGGTTTCCCACGGTATTAGAGGTATTTCAGCTATTGCCCAGCTGAAAGAAGTGTTCGAAGCTTGAATGTGGAAGCCGCTGATCTTTTATTTTCTTAACATATATTTTATATTAAACTGTGGAGCCTGCTGAAATTTTCGTGAAAACTTGAAGCGCACGTTTATTGTTTCATGATTTAATAGAATCATCGCTTTTAAATCCAAATGGCCTGGGTATTCAGTAGCACAGATTATGTAAGCCATGCGATGACAGTAGCATAAAAATGTGAACTTACCACGTTCGCTTGTTCTCGGCTTGGATTAATGACTCAACATCCGTTCCCGTGGAGTGATAGTCTTATAGTCAACAATCAGGTCACAAAGGGTTGGGCGAGTACTTTAAGACCCGGGTTATAATTTCCCTCCGCCAAGCCCAACCCCCCCCCCCCCCCCCACTCCCTTGGCTACGGTGTTTCGCTTCATAAGACAAAATGTGGATTTAGCTTATTTTTAACAAATAAAGTTTGTTTGGCTGTGAGCAGGTAACTGCAGTAGCACAGAACTCAAAACTCAAAAACACATTGAAAACATTGATCACATTAACCAGAGTACCCACTTTAAAAACTAAAACCACGCGCACTTGAAACACGTATTAGCATACGGACTTCTAGGCTTTTAGCTTATATGACAGTGTCTCTGAAATTTTTAGCGTTTTTTGTTTAGAAAACATGCCACAATTCATCGTCTTTCTTGGGATTATAACTTTGCTGTTAAAAAGGTCCAACAAACGACGTTTCTGGCAGCTTTACTTCCTTCTTCAAGTTGTTAAAAGCAATATGGTGAAAAAAATGTACTGCTACTGTTACAATGTACAATGTAGGCTTTTTGTTAAGATTTTAAGTACAATTTTTAATTTTATAGAGAATATTAATGGGTAAGGACATAAATTAGATCAGTCGATAGTTGTATTATCGCTTTGAAATTTGCAATAATTTATTATATTAAGTGTAATGCGCTTTTGATTATTTTCATAGGAAAAGTGCAATAAAAGTAGTAATATAAGTAGTAATAATAATATTATTAATGGGTCCCAAGACACATCGTGATCTCGATTTAAGAAAGTGATGCATCACTGAACACCAGAAACACGGCCTTTTTCTTGGAAAAGCTAGCTAACATTTTTAGAATTGTTACTCCTAGATAACTAGTAATGGTACGCAAGAGTTCCCATTAACCAAGTGGAAAAGCTTACATGAATATTTTTCGAAAAAACCAAACTTGATTTGTTTACTATCGAGCTTAGACAAGATTTTTCTCCTGAGACTGACGATTAAAACTACCACGTTGTAAAGCAGAATAACAATTTTTCTCTGTTTCTTTTTGCCTTGTACATGTATGTTATTGTTACCGAACAGCAGATCAATGCGTTGATAAACGCATTAGTAACGGACTGTATTTTAGAGTTGGTCTATATCACTGAGTGTTGTAACTTTTTATAAACCACAGAAGTCACCTGTGAATTAAATCATCAAATTGGAAAAGGGCGAGAAACGTGTGAAAACCGTGACAAAAAAAAGTGAAACAGCAATTTCACTCGGGATAATGACAAGCAAAGAAGAAAACTTAACAAAAAGATTACTAAGCTTGTGTGATGCGTGTTTTTTGGCACGAGCTTTACAGGCCAGTATAGCGATCGCCCAAGGGATTACTGATAACAGAGACACCACAAAATATTCATACTAAAAGATATTTATTTATGCTTTAAAATGCTTGAGTAACCCACAATGAAAGTGTTATTGTTATGCAGTCATATCAGGGTGCCAAGAATTAGTTTTCGAAACTTGAGTGATCCATCTTTTTTCCCCTGGTGTATATTTAAACAACCTCGTGCTACCTTTAAAATCGTCGGTACTCTGTCCGAGGATAACATTGCATTGTTATCCTCCGACATCAGCTTTTTCGTAAATGCTACCTGCTTAGACTTTTGGCGGGAAACAGTCGTATTGTTTATGCGGATTATTTGGCCTGGCCGATGAATGCGCGCTGTATCTGGAGAACCTCCTACCAGCCTTAAACATTAATAGCCCAATTTCGTTATATTAAAATTCATCTTAAAACAATAGACATCATGCTACGAGGCCTAGGGGAGTAATATAAGGATTTATATGGGCTTATTCCCCTAAGCCTCGAAATGATGCCTGTTGTTTAAGACTGAATTTTAATATATGGAAATTGGGCTATTGATGCTTATGTTACGCCGAACTTTTAATACTTCCTTTCTCATCCCTAACCCTTGCGTTATGACCCACACTTACCACACCAAACACTGATATTCCATAATATCTATATGAAATAAAGACTTCTTCAGAATCCCCGGGGGGTACTCCCTTACATAAGCTATATAGGTATGTGCGGCGCCGAAGGGTATGGTTTTTGAGCTTTTTTGGTCTGAAATAGGGTGAGGTTTGTGCACTTTGATATAGAATCTGGCATATAGTATGGTTCTTACAAGAAGCTGGCTTCTTATTAATTTTCTACTCCTAAGAACTGAGGTTTGATTAACGTTGGAAATTTGAAGCCCTTCTCAAATGTTTACCCAAACGAAAGAGGTTAGGCTCTGGTCTTAAACAGGGTATCAAATTTTGGGTCAGGTCTTAAATAGGATAGGGAAAATCACGTATTTGGTCTGAAATAGGGTAAAGGTTTCCAAAGGTTCTACAGCTGTATAATCATTGGGCGCGGATAATTAATGCCAGTGAAATAATCAGCTATTGACTGACTAAAGATTTTCAAACAACGGCCTTTTTAAGTTCGTGTGTTTGTGCTGCTTATTTTAACTAATGGGAATCTGGTGAGTGTCAATTAAAAACAATTTTGTGACTAACATGATACAGGTTTTCTCATTGAAAACAATCATTAACCTTGGCCACGCACTGTTTTGTAACTGGTAATACAAAAAACAGACAAATTTCTCGATGCCATTGATTTGGCTATGTTCACTCTGCTTGTTATAATTGGACAAATTTTAATCATAAACGACTTTACAGCTGGAATCAGCTGAGAGGAGGCCTTGGGAAGGCGAAAAAATGCGCCACCTAAACGACAAAAACGCAAAAGACATTCTAAAACCTTTATTGTTTACTAACAAACTATACAAACTGAACGAGAACTATTTAGTTAGACCATTAATATCTCACCGACTGCCAAGGTTCCATTTTAGATCTGACATCATAGAAACCCTACCTAGAGGGACACTAAACTCAGTTGCAGCTACAGCAATATTCTGAATGCCATTTTGTGAATAAGCTACTGTGAGCTCTGTTACAAATTAAGGCCATTCCAATTACTTCAAGCAAACATTAACAGGGTAGACTGAAAACTGCACGAGCTCTAGGCCTTCAAGCTGGTTTGATTTTCATCTCAGCTCGTTTAGCGGAGTAGTAGTAACCCTTCCAGGTATTCCAGTTGACACCGTCAGCATAAGAGGAGTGTTTGCCGAGATGATACAGGCCGTTCAGGTTGGAGAGGTGACAGGTTTGGTACCACCAGGCTCCCTTGTACAGTGTGGCACAGTTGCCGGAATAGGCGTCGTTGTCTCGATCTTTAGTGCTGAATGCCATGCCGCGATGGTACGAAAGCGAGTCACCAGCAGTCCCTACAAACAAACAAGCAAACGAAAAACGATAACACTTGAATATTTTATAATTATTCCATATAATCGAGTCTTATAAGAGCTTACTGCCAACCCAAGCGCGCAAAGCCAAGAAGTGAGCCGACGTCATGTAAATATTTGATAGCGTGAAATATTCTTTTTATTACTTAAACAGTTCCTTGATCACTTGAGGTGTTTTAAGTTTCTGGAAAAAAACCTTCCGACCCTCCAAACAGTTCCTGCAATACTGCTTTCTTTTACGTTTTCTATTTTTGCACGGCTTCTCTGCTCGTAGGATATGAGCTGATATCCCACGAGTACTAGCGTGCATAGCTCATGAACTATCTATTTAACAATGCAATTTATCTTTGAATTACTGTGCGCGGTTACGTTTTAGCGTGGTACAGTGACACACTATAAGATGTTGCGAAATAACCTAAAAATTACCAAAAGAAAACTAATTGTCTGTAAACTGACGTTATTATTACTAGGACAGGGAGTTATTGGATGTGGATTCTAGAAGATCTCGAAGGACTTAATAATTTAAAACTGCGAGTTTTTGTTGTTTTTTATTCTAGTCTTCTTTTATCGAGGTTGACCTTCTTGTATAATTTTTACTTTAAGCCCTAGGTTAACACCTTTGTTCGGTTCCGCAATATTTACCCGTTGCAGATGTTCGCTTCCCTTCAATGGATAAAATACTGACCGGAGTACGTTCCAATGCTCAGCTGGTATTTGGCTCTTTCACTGGCAACACTAAAGACATCGTACTCGGCGTAAGCTGTTTTTCCAGTCGTGTCTTCAAGATCCACTCGAAGCTTGCTTCGTTGTTTTGTCAGCCGGTGAATCTTGTCCAGCCCGAGCCAAAATTCACCATTCAGATTTCCGAAACCTCGTTTGTAGTCATCCCAGCCGCGGTAGAAATCAACTGAGCCGTCCAGTCTCTTCTGGATCACTGTCCACCCCCCACCGGCTGTGGTTTGATCACAATACACATCAAAGGCACCCGCATTGTCGGGGTTGATCGTGTAAACACCGCTGATTCGTTGGCCAGCTTTGTAGAGTTCAGCGCAGTCCTTGCGAGCTAAAAATGCAAAAGAAATATTTGTTAATTAATGCTTTGACACGAAAAGAAATTATCTTAAGTTAAACTACCTTTCTCTAAACACTGTTAAATTCGGAGAAAGGAGAACATCGGACTTGGACGGTTCATCATCTCAGATTGTCCCTCTTGGAAACACTTTAGAAAACCAACAAAACCGCACCAACCTAAAACGCTCAAAGTGACCAATAATACATACCAATCGATTTGTTTTCCTTCAAACATTTAATGTCTTCCTTCATCTCGGCCAGCTCATTCTTTATTTCTTGAAGCATTTTTCCGATTTCGCACATATTAGGGCATTTGGACTCCGCGATGTTGTAACAGCTTAGTCCCAACATAAGCAGCAAGTAAGTCAGACTTGAAACAGAACGTGGCTTATCCATCACCATCAGAAATTTGTCACCAACTGTATAGTCCTTTTCACTGCAATCGAAGGATAAAGATTGATTCAGTTAAATTTGTTAAAAAACGGGTTTGCATGTGTTTCCGTAAAACTATTTAGGTAATCTTGAAAGGTTAAATTGTTTGCAAACAAAACGACACAGGCGATGAACTAACCATGGTGTTATTTTCGCCCGGATTTCGCTTTTTAATTCAGATTAAGGACACAAGATTAAAGCTGAAAATAACAGTAAAAAGCTTTAACAATAGTAAAAGTCCCCTAAAAAAACCAAAATCGGAACTAAACACATCAACAAATGTCCTGATGTACTGGCAAATTTTTACCACCATTATTTGAACTTGAACAAAATTGTAAAGGCTCTTACTTCTTCGTTTATTCACAGAAGGTAAAATGACAATGGAATTTTTATAGCATAAATTAAGCTGCACAACAGTTTATTTTGTGACGTACATGTCCAGAATAAGCTTTTCCTGCTGAGGGAAGAAAGACAAAATACAAACATACAAAAATATGTCGATCGGAAGTGTTGGTTTCTAGCTTGGTGTCACTCACTTCATCCGAAGTCACTCTCTGTAGTTGATTTCATAGATAAATAGCCACTGTCAATGGTTCCCTCGACTACCCATTAAATAAGGGGAAAAAATTGAGAAATTTGTAGTTTTTCAACAATTTCTGACTAAAACTATTAACCTTAAAAATTAAAGAAGCTCTTCTAATTGAGTTAATTTTGCCCTGAAATTAACGATGCAAAATTCTATTAAAGAAGCTAATTAAAGAAGCTCTTCTAATTGAATTAATTTTGCCCTGAAATTAACGATGCAAAATTCTATATTGTAATGCAGGATAACACTTTTCGCTGTTTCTATATTTGTCGTGTATTTATCGCCACTAAGCATTAAAAGCATTTTCGATTTTCACAGTATCGGACTTTCGGATAGAGTTGAGCTATATCGTTAAATTTTGTATAAGCCATACAGTGTAATACTCACTTTTAACTTAAATCATCAAATTAATGAAGTGAGAAACCATAAAACAAAATGGCTTAATTAAAAAGCATAGTCAAGGTAACGAAAGGCAAAGAGGATGTGATGTGTGATGCGTGTTGAGCAATCCTGCGATGCGGTATATCGATCATCTATAGTTTTAATGTTAATGGGCACACCTACAAATCCTTTTTTAAAGGAAATAAAAATTTCCTACGGACTTAAATGTGTTTTTGTAGTTAAAGGATGTATTTGAATCTTCAATGTGGAAGTCACCAATCTTTTATTTTCGTAACATATTTTTCTACTAGATTGCGGAGTCTGTTGAAATTTTCATGGAAACTTAGAGCGGAAGTTTAATGTTTCATCGTTTAATGGATTCACGACTGTTGAATCCATCACAGTGTGCAGACAGAAAATGCGATTCTTGTGCTGCCTGCTAATAGCATAAAAAGTTCAACTTACCAAAGACTCCCTGCTCCACCTTTGCTTGGGCTCGGCTTGGATTAATGACTCATCATTCACTCCCGTAAAGTTATACAGTCTTTTTGACCAATCAGATTACAGAGGCTTGGGCAAAAACTGTAGTTTAATGAGTCCCCTCCCTTACCTCCCCCCCCCCCCCCCCCCACTTCCCTGGGCAATTAACCCACTTTTTAAACAACTGCTACATTATGATTCATAGTTTAATTGACAACATCGTTAATCGGTAACATCGTTGAACATCGTTCACTTTCTTTTTCAGAAGAATTCTACTGTTAATATATGTTGTAGGATTCCCGAGATGCCCCGGGGTTTGGCGTGAACTATTAGGAGCTGTTAGGTTTATTGAATCAGGGAGATCATAAATTTGTAATCTCTCAAGACAAATATATGGATTCAATCAGTTAAATCCTGACCAGAAATATCGAGAATCCCACGACAGAAGCGAAATTTCATATTTCATTTTATTTCACCAAAAATACCTCTTTGGTAAGCTATTTTTCAAAAATCATAATTAAAAGTTCATCCGCTTTTTGGTTTTTCCAAAAATTACAAAAGTTCAAA